>CAWUFW010002690.1:0-600000 GCA_963921515.1 Calotriton arnoldi | reverse complement strand
CTTTCACAAGCCCTTTTTTGATAGAGCATAAAGATGAAGGGCAGATGTGAGAGGCTGACCTTGTATGTGCTGTCCACTAATGTAAGTGGGCACCTTGCACCCGTTCAGACAACCCTTATGGTGATTTAAGAGGTCCCAGACAACCTTAGAAAGCTTTCCAAGTGGTAGCTGTGGAGAGCAGCCTTCAGTCTTGAAGGAGTGTAAAGTAGCTTGTTTTACCAGAATGCAATCTTATAGTATAGATTAAATGAAAGAGAACCACACAAGGTATTTATAAAAATATGTATTTATTATAGAATACTCTCTAGTACATTCCAGTATCTCCCACACGGAGATAGACACAAAGCACACAATAGTATAGCAAAGAAATCACAGTAAATAGCACTAATACACAGTGGGCCCCAGGGGGGGACTAAACCATATACTAAAAAAGTGGTATAAGAACCACGACTCGAGTCAGGGCAATGTCGAGAGGACGTAGAATTGCTGGGACCCCAAGCAACCACCCAAGGTGAGTAGATAAGGATCCCACGGAGTGCGTGTTCAGTGTGAGTACACGACCGCGTGCTCCGTACAAGTCTATGGATAAGTCGCGGTTGGATTTTTAAAGATTAAGGACCCTTCTCAGTGGACTAGGAAGAGACCCCGTGGAAGACAGAAGGTTGGAGAGCCACCCCACCCGTGGATACTGAAGTACATAAGTTACCTAACCCAGGGAAGCCGGGTGCATAGGTGTGAAGTGGCGTCGGAAACCGCAGTCTAACCCAATGGAGGACTTCGAAGAAGAGCCGCTGCTGGAAGAGGAAAAAGTGTCCGTTGGAATCCAAATGTGGATTCTTGTCAAAGAGTACCTGAAACCAGAGGGGACAGAGTCTGGGCCACTTGAGAGTGACCAGGGGCTCAGTAGACGAATGCTCACCGATGTCGGGTGCTTCAGGGTAGTTGACAGTGACCTTGACTCTGCAGCCGCGGGGACCAGACGACGTTGAGGACAACCAGGAGCCGGATGCGAGCTGTCCCACGAAGGACGTCGAGTGCTGAGGGGTCGGTGTCCGGCGGGAGCACCAACAAACCTTGGCAAAAGCAACCCACGCAGGAAGTCAAGGAAGTGTACGGTTCAGAACAGCAAGGTCCAGGAAACTCACCACACACAGGGGAGTCAGGGCAGGCCCGAGCAATCAGGGGAGCCCAAGGAAATTAAAGATGACCCTCAATTGGACCCACAGGCCGGAGGCACATGAGCCTCGAGAGGACCTCGGGCAGCTTCTCAAAACAACAGGCCACGGGGCACACGATGCGAGGTGGTTGAAGATCTTTGTAGGAAGAGGTGCCAGAGGTTGGGGCTACTTGGAGCCCAATGCACTTGTCGCAGGATTGTCAACAAGCACATGCACTTGCAAAAGTACGGGATGCACAGGGGTTCGGGTATTGCAGCCCCCACGAGGTATTCAGACCTCAAACTTGGTGAGATGGCAGCTCGGACCTCGGGGGACGTAGAAATCGACCTCCTGTGTTGCTGAGCCTTTTGGAGTCCGTAGGAGCTCGGGATCAGCAGACCAGTCAGCAGTGTTGCAATGCCTGCAAATGCAGGGAATGACTCCTTCACTCCAAGGGAGATTATCTTCAGGTGTCTTGGATGCTCGAGAGGTCCTACATGGATCCTGTATGGTGCACAGGCACAGACGATGCAGCAGACTAAGAGGGAGACAAAGTCAGGCCCAAACAAAGTCCAGCGAAGTCCAGAGTGCAGTGGTTTCAGTTCTGAATCTTGTCCACGACGAATCTAAGGTCCTTCAGCCAGGTAAGCCCTTAAGTACCCACAGGAGAGGGTTGGAAAGATTCAGGGGACCCTCCCAGGGGAGGGTCTGGACAGGGGGGAGGTTACTCCCATGTCCTTTGTCCAGTTTTGCGCCAAAGCGGGAGCCAACGGCTCCCAGGACTGGTTTGAACTGGACTATGCACAGGGACACCAAATGTGCCCCTCATGCAGACTTCCAGTCGCTGGCTAGTGCACCCACCCAGCCCTAATACACTAAATCCTGTCTGGGAGGTGGTCACACCTCCCTGTGACAGGATGCCTATTGTTCTGCCTTCCCTTGCTCGAGCTTTGCTCAGCAGCAGGAGGGCAGAAATGTGTCTCTGGTCGGCAGCAACCATTTTGTGCTGTCTGGAGCTAGAAGGCTGGTACCGGGAACACCAGGGGCCTCACGAAGGATGCTTCTGAGGGGTGGAATCATAACTCCCACACTGGTTACCGGTGTGGGGGTATGATTCCAACATGTTTGACACCAAACACAATAGGGTTTTTCAGCCGTTTTAGAGCTGGTCATCACGCGGTCGTGTAATGCCCCTCTATAGTAGTATATGGCTGCTTCACTGACAACCCGGGAGAATGGACTCCGTAGGCTGCAGTGGTGTTCTGCTTATGCAGGGACACCCTCTCACTTAGAACCAAGCACCCTACCCTCAGGATTGTAAAGGCCTGCTATAGGAGTGACTTATAGGTTTTAAGTGCAGTGACCCTTTGATATAGTAAACCTATATGTTAAGTAAGTGGTGCATGCACCAACGCACACAGCCTTCAATGGCAGGCCTGTAGTTCCATTTTGCATGGCCTCTCATGGGTGGCATAATACATGCTTCAGCCCATGGGAGGCCTCTGGGGTACCTATGCCCTGGGTACATGTGTACCATATACCAGGGACTGAAAATGGTACCCCAGAATCCAATCTGGAGTGTACCTAAGTACATAACATAACAGTTTAGGGAGAAAGCAGATAGACTGGGGTCCTGATTAGCAGGATCCCAGTCAAACTAGTCAAAAACAGCATTACATCCAGCAAAAAGTGGGCTAACCATAAGAAGCAGATCCTACTTTCCTACAGCAGAGTTGCCCCATAGGTTGTCATTAGATGAGTTAAAATTAGAGGCTGCGCCTTTAAGAACCCAGAGATCACCAGTATCCCATCATGCTTAGCAGGTGGCAGGTACTTCAGTTGATATTTCCGGCTCCTGCTGACAGGACCCTGGAACATTGAGCGTGGCCACATTTTGGCTTTTCTCTTCAAAATTATCAACTGAATTTTAGCAACAACCTTTTCATTCGACAGCTTTGCTCTCTCCCTGGCTTTTCCTGCTAGAAATTAGAGGTATTTTGACAAACAATGCCATCGCTTTTTGACAAATGCCCAGCCTGTGGGAGAAAAATGGACAAGACAAACCCTCATGAGTTGTGTATCCTCTTACTCCCGGAAGATCATGTTCCTGAGTCTTGCCATCACTGCAAGAAGATTCGCCTTCATGGCACTGAGGAGCCAAGAAGACAACAGACGCAGTCTGAAGGTCAGACTTCAGAGCTAGGAGAGGGTCAGACCTCTGTCGTCCGTCTCTGGAAGGCATGTCAGGAAGAAAATGGCACAAAAACGTAATCGATCCAGGTCGACATTGAGAGCATCGACGTCAAAGCAAGGTACGGAGCCGACCTGTTCAACCTCTATCCATGGTTCGACATCGAATCAACGCCACAGATCAGCATCGTGGCACGGAGTATCAACGCCAAAAACTTTTCTGACAACCCGCAGGCCTCGCTTGATGTCGAGAAGTCCATCGACTACGAGGCCATCAAGATAGTTACTGTCAAAATCCAGGTTGACGTCGAGGCACTGCCGAAGATCGACGTCGAGGCACACTTCAACGTCGATGCGCAATAAAGAAGAGAAGACGCATCTACTCCTTCCCCGATTTAGAGTACTCTAGAGCATATTCCCCTTCTTCAGGGGTCCAACCATCTTCACCAACACCAGCTCCATCTCCTCCTCTCCCGCCTCCTCCACCACCGCCTCCAGCTTCACCGGCACCAATCACTCCAAGACCCAGATCTCGTTCCAGACACCATTCTAGACACCAATGTCACAGCCCAAGATGCACTTGTACCTCTTCCAGGGGCACCAACCATCTTCATCACCCTCATCATTCATGATCTCAAGACGTCATACGGACACGTCCTCCACTTCTATTGAACGCTACTCCCCAACGCTTTCAGACTCTCCATCTCCACGCATATCACTGATGAATGATGTCACCACATTTCAAGAGGTCCTCATAAGAGGAGCGACAAAACTTAACATTCCTATGTCGACTCCAACACCAACTACATCAGTCATTTTGAAGAATTCTACAACACAGGTCAGCGTCAAGGCCTTTGCTGTCTCTAGTACCAGGGCTCCTTGAACCTGCTATTGACCTCTTCCTGACACCAGTCTCTGTTAAGCCTATACCATCCAGGCTTCAGAAGAAATGCCGCCCTCCCGAGCAAGATCCTGGTTTCCTCCAAACAGATCCTACACCAGACTTGGTGATTTTAGTAGCGGCAAAGATGCAGCATGCATTACTCCCACTTCTACATTGCCTCCCAGTAAGGATAGTCAGAAGCTAGAATATGTAGGTCATAAAGTGTGCAGTACAGCAGCAACCACCATTAAAGCAGCCAGTGCCACTGCTCTTTTGGGCAGATACAACAGGGCTATGTGGGAATCCATGAACTAGTTTGTGGAACATCTCCCTAATGATAAGAGGGAAGACTTCATGAAAATCCTAAATGAAGGATTAATGGTCTCAAATCAAGGTATTAGTGCTGCAGCAGACCTTTCCCTATTAGCACCTCATGAGTACTGCCACGGCGCCGCTGTTAGAAGGCACTCTTGGCTCCGCCTTACATCCCTCAAGCCAGAATCGCAGCAAAGAATATTAAATCTGCCATTCTCTGGTACCACTCTATTTGGAAGCCATGCCGACGATGAGATGGCATGGATGAAGGCGGAAATGGAAACCCTAAAGGCAGTTGGCTTAGAGAGACCCAGGGAACAAAGGACATCTTTCCGACCCTACCAATGCCGCTTCTATTCCCAGAGGGTCCAAACCCCTCACTGGTATCAGTGGCGCTAGCAAAGCGGTGCACAACAACAGCACCAACGTCCATACCAATCATATCAACGAAAGCAGCCTAGAGGGATATCTACCCTTCAGCCTGCTCAAGGGGCAAGCAAACATCTGGGTCAAAACCCTGAATCATTACTTCTCCTTCTTCTGTTACCCACTCCGGTGGGGGGAAGCATCCAACATTATCTGGCAGAGTGGCAAAACATAACGCAATACGCCTGGATACTGAATATTGTTCGCAACAGATATTGTCTGAGGTTCACCAGTCCTCCACAGTCCATACCTACGAAACCATCCAGTTTCCAACTCCCACTTTTACGTTCGGAGGTCAACATGTTCTTACAAAAGCTGGCGGTGGAACCTGTTCCTCAACAAGCAACGAGGTACAGGCATTTATTCCAGGTACTTATTCATCCAGAAGAAAGATAAAAATGAATTCAGACCCATTCTGGTCCTCCAAATAGCTAACAAGTGGATTCAGATAGAAAAGTTCCGGATGCTGGAATTACACCAGATTTATCCTGAATTGCACCAGGGGGATTGGCTCTGTTCCATCGACCTTCAATATGCATACTTTCATATAGCAATCACCAAAAAGCATCGAATGGTCTTGAGGTTCATAGTGTGACAGGACCATTATCAATACCAAGTACTTTCTTTTTGGCCTGAATTCATCACTCAGAACATTCTCCCAAGTGCGTAGCAGTAGTGGCTGCCCATCTCAGGAGACACAAAATATTCACCTACCCATACCTAGACAATTGGCTAATTAAAGCATCCTCGTCTCAGGAAGCTCAGCTTCATTACAATTGGACTTACGATCTCCTACAAAGGTTAGGCCTTCAGGTCCACCACAACAAGTTGACCTTTGTCCCAGTTCAAACCTTACATTATCTGGAAGCTTCCATCGATACAATACGTGTAAAAGTGTGTCCTTCGGAGGATGACGCTTATCGATCCTTCAAAAGTGTCATGCTCTCATGAAAGCCTCTCATCTAAGTATGAGAACAGTATCTACCCTCCTCTGCTCGATCGCCTCCTGCATTTTTCTCTCACCGAATGCCCATCTCCACATGCAACCTCTGCAGGAATATCTTGAGGACCAGTGGGACCAACTGACACGCAATTGGGAAGACAGGATACAACTATACCTTCATGCGAAGCTGTCCCTGAAATGGTGGTGCTCTCCAACCAAACTCCTTCGAGGTACCCCATTTCATCAGGAGATTCCTTCTCAAACTACAGGCACTGATGCCTCACTACCGGATGGGGAGCCCACATGGATCACCTCCAAATCCAGGGCAAGTGGTCGCAGAGAGAATCAACATACCATATCAATCTCCTCGAGCTGCGCACAGTCCATCTGGCACTGAAGACGTTTCATCACTCATTCAGATCCCCCTCCCTGCTTATTCAGATGGACAATACGACAACCGTGTACTACCTCACCAAGCAGGGAGGGGCGAGGCCCAGGCCCTTGTCACACGAGGCCCAGAAGATATGGAAATGGCTTCTAGCCAAGGACCTTACGATCACAGCAACTCGCCTTCCATTTTTCGAAAATTCTCAAGCAGACTCCCTCAGCAGCCTCCTGCAAGAAAACCATGAGTGGGTCTTAAACTATGGCATTGTCCAAAACATCTTTCAATGCTGGGGAACTCCGGCCATTGATTTGTTAGCCACAGCAGAAAACAAAAAATGCTGAAGCTTCACCTCAAAGTTCTTCCAGCCAGGGCAGCTGGGGAATGCCTTATAAATCAATTGGTCTTGCAAATATATCTATGTTTTTCTGCCACTTCCAGTGATCCCAACAGTTCTAATCAAGTTGTCCCAATTGAGAACCAAGATGATCCTCATAGCTCTGGAGTGGCCACGTCAATAGTGGTTCACGGACCTCCTTCACGGGTTTGTCCATCCACATCTTAAGCTGCCATGCAGACCAGACCTGCTAACGAAGTTCGAAGGCCAGATGGTACAACCCAGTCTCTCCTCTTTGAATTTGGCAGCATGGCTCCTGAGCAAATGCAGTATGGACACTTGAATATGGCACAAGACCACATGGACATCCTGAAAGAGGCTAAGTTGGCTTCCACCCGTTCCTCATCTGCCTTCAAATTAAAGAGATTTTGCATATGGTGTTCCTTTAAGAACATTGACCCTACATCTTTCTAGGAAGATGTCATTACTCCATACTTACTCCATTTGGCAACATTTGGTTCGCAATTCTCTTCTATAAAGGTTCACCTGGAAGCTCTTACTGCCTACAGAAAATGTCCTTCACAAACCTCTTTTTTCACAATCCCTGTAATCAAAGATTTTTTAGACGGGTTAAAGAAGGTTTTCCCTCCCACTAGGCGTCCTTCTCCTCCCTGGGAGCTTAACGTAGTACTTTCACATCTGATGCAAGACCCTTTTGAGCCTATCTACAAAGCCTCCCTGCAACACCTTTCTTGGAAAACAGCTTTCCATTGTAGCAATAACATCAACTCGCAGGGTTAGCGAGATCCAAGTGCTTTGTTCCATATACAGTCTTTCACTCTAGCAAAGTGGTCATGAGAACTCACCCAAAATTTCTCCTCAAAGGTATTTTGGACTTTCATGTTAATCAAACCATCTGCTTACCAACATTCTTTCAGGATCCCTCTACTCCAGCTGAAAGATCTCTCCATTCTCTGGAGGCGAGTAGAGTTTTGAAATTTTATCTCAATAAGACAAGGGACTTCCGCTGAGCGAGCCAATTGTTTATCAACTATGGTCCAGTCCGTACGGGTTTACGCACTTCCAAACCCCTCACTGGCGCTAGCGAAGCGGTGCACAACAACAGCACCAACGTCCATACCAATCATATCAACGAAAGCAGCCTAGAGGGATATCTACCTTTCAGCCTGCTCAAGGGGCAAGCAAACATCTGGGTCAAAACCCTGAATCATTACTTCTCCTTCTTCTGTTACCCACTCCGGTGGGGGGAAGCATCCAACATTATCTGGCAGAGTGGCAAAACATAACGCAATACGCCTGGATACTGAATATTGTTTGCAATAGATATTGTCTGAGGTTCACCAGTCCTCCACCGTCCATACCTATGAAACCATCCAGTTTCCAACTCCCACTTTTACGTTCGGAGGTCAACATGTTCTTACAAAAGCTGGCGGTGGAACCTGTTCCTCACCAGCAACGAGGTACAGGCATTTATTCCATGTACTTTCTCATCCAGAAGAAAGATGAAAATGAATTCAGACCCATTCTGGTCCTCCAAATAGCTAACAAGTGGATTCAGATAGAAAAGTTCCGGATGCTGGAATTACACCAGATTTATCCTGAATTGCACCAGGGGGATTGGCTCTGTTCCATAGACCTTCAATATGCATACTTTCATATAGCAATCACCAAAAAGCATCGAAAGGTCTTGAGGTTCATAGTGTGATAGGACCATTATCAATACCAAGTACTTTCTTTTTGGCCTGAATTCAGCACTCAGAACATTCTCCCAAGTGCATAGCAGTAGTGGCTGCCCATCTCAGGAGACACAAAATATTCACCTACCCATACCTAGACAATTGGCTAATTAAAGCATCCTCGTCTCAGGAAGCTCAGCTTCATTACAATTGGACTTACGATCTCCTACAAAGGTTAGGCCTTCAGGTCCACCACAACAAGTTGACCTTTGTCCCAGTTCAAACCTTACATTATCTGGAAGCTTCCATCGATACAATACGTGTAAAAGTGTGTCCTTCGGAGGATGACGCTTATCGATCCTTCAAAAGTGTCATGCTCTCATGAAAGCCTCTCATCTAAGCATGAGAACAGTATCTACCCTCCTCTGCTCGATCGCCTCCTGCACTTTTCTCTCACCGAATGACCATCTCCACATGCAGCCTCTGCAGGAATATCTTGAGGACCAGTGGGACCAACTGACACGCAATTGGGAAGACAGGATACAACTATACCTTCATGCGAAGCTGTCCCTGAAATGGTGGTGCTCTCCAACCAAACTCCTTCGAGGTACCCCATTTCATCAGGAGATTCCTTCTCAAACTTCAGGCACTGATGCCTCACTACTGGATGGGGAGCCCACATGGATCACCTCCAAATCCAGGGGAAGTGGTCGCAGAGAGAATCAACATACCATATCAATCTCCTCGAGCTGCGCACAGTCCATCTGGCACTGAAGACGCTTCATCACTCATTCAGATCCCCCTCCCTGCTTATTCAGATGGACAATACAACAACTGTGTACTACCTCACCAAGCAGGGAATTGCGAGGCCCAGGCCCTTGTCACACGAGGCCCAGAAGATATGGAAATGGCTTCTAGCCAAAAACCCTACGATCACAGCAACTCACCTTCCATTTTTCGAAAATTCTCAAGCAGACTCTCTCAGCAGCCTCCTGCAAGAAAACCATGAGTGGGTCTTAAACTGTGGCATTGTCCAAAACATCTTTCAATGGTGGGGAACTCCGGCCATTGATTTGTTAGCCACAGCAGAAAACAAAAAATGCTGAAGCTTCACCTCAAAGTTCTTCCAGCCAGGGCAGCTGGGGAATGCCTTATAAATCAATTGGTCTTGCAAATATATTTATGCTTTTCTGCCACTTCCAGTGATCCCAACAGTTCTAATCAAGTTGTCCCAATTGAGAACCAAGATGATCCTCATAGCTCTGGAGTGGCCACGTCAATAGTGGTTCACAGACCTCCTTCACGGGTTTGTCCATCCACATCTTAAGCTTCCATGCAGACCAGACCTGCTAACGAAGTTCGAAGGCCAGATGGTACAACCCAGTCTCTCCTCTTTGAATTTGGCAGCATGGCTCCTGAGCAAATGCAGTATGGACACTTGAATCTGGCACAAGACCACATGGACATCCTGAAAGAGGCTAAGTTGGCTTCCACCCGTTCCTCGTCTGCCTTCAAATTAAAGAGATTTTGCATATGGTGTTCCTTTAAGAACATTGACCCTACATCTTTCTAGGAAGATGTCATTACTCCATACTTACTCCATTTGGCAACATTTGCTTTCGCAATTCTCTTCTATGAAGGTTCACCTGGAAGCTCTTACTGCCTACAGAAAATGTCCTTCACAAACCTCTTTTTTCACAACCCCTGTAATCAAAGATTTTCTAGAAGGGTTAAAGAAGGTTTTCCCTCCCACTAGGCGTCCTTCTCCTCCCTGAGAGCTTAACGTAGTACTTTCACATCTGATGCAAGACCCTTTTGAGCCTATCTACAAAGCCTCCCTGCAACACCTTTCTTGGAAAACAGCTTTCCATTGTAGCAATAACATCAACTCGCAGGGTTAGCGAGATCCAAGTGCTTTGTTCCAAATACAGTCTTTCACTCTAGCAAAGTGGTAATGAGAACTCACCCAAAATTTCTCCTCAAAGATATTTTGGACTTTCATGTTAATCAAATCATCTGCTTACCATCATTCTTTCAGGATCCCTCTACTCCAGCTGAAAGATCTCTCCATTCTCTGGAGGCGAGTAGAGTTTTGAAATTTTATCTCAATAAGACGAGGGACTTCCGCTGAGGCAGCCAATTGTTTATCAACTATGGTCCAGTCCGTACGGGTTTACGCACTTCCAATCAGTCCATATCCCAATGGGCAGTTTCTTGCATCCTATTGTGCTACGAAGAAGGTATCAAGACACTAGCAGCTGAACCTAAAGCACACTCCACTAGAGGTAAAGCGGCTACTGCTGCTTTATTGAGGAATATCCCTATTCCAGATATTTGCAAAGCTGCCACTTGGAGATCTGTCCATACATTTACCAAACGTTACAGCCTAGACTCTGATGCTAGAGCAGACGTTCTAGTAGGACCGGCCTCTCTCAGAACTCTATTTACTTAAATGGCTACCTTAGTTCATTCTCTGTCTTCTCAACTGCTCTTAGTAGGGATGGGAGGCTTGCTACTCTATTCAGTGCTTATGACTATAAATGGAAATCACCTACAAGAGAAGGAATAGTTTCTTACCTGTAATTCCAGTTCTCTCATAGGGGAATTTCCATTATAGTCACAAGCAACCCTCCCTCCTCCCCGGTGAAGTGGATAGAGATACCTATCTCATAGAACCAGAGAGGATCTACCTATCATCCTGCATCACCTTCAAAAAGAACTGAAACAACTGCCACCTGCTGAGCATGGTGGGATACTGGTAGTCTCTGGGTTCCTAAAGGCGCAGCCTCAATTTTTAACTCATATAATGACAGCCTATGGGGCTACTCTGTCCTGCTTCCCTTCATCTTTATGCTCTATCAAAAAAAGGGTTTGTGAAAGAGATTTATGCTGTAATAGTAAAACATCATAAAAATTATATACATATTTAATTCTCCTGGCCTCTTTTTTAAGTACAAGGTGAAGAATTGGG
Organism: Calotriton arnoldi; assembly: GCA_963921515.1. Taxonomy (NCBI): domain Eukaryota; kingdom Metazoa; phylum Chordata; class Amphibia; order Caudata; family Salamandridae; genus Calotriton; species Calotriton arnoldi. The sequence continues at coordinate 588,696 of CAWUFW010002690.1, read as the reverse complement.
CCATTGTTGCCTAGCCCTATAGGCTGCATAATATTTGTCTATGTTAAGTGACTCTGCAGGCCTTCCGAATAAAGGCGAACATCTACACTTAAGAAGATATATTGTGAAAACGTGCTCTGGGGTCTGCACTCGTGGGCGGGACTATTCAGTTCTTATGACTACAATGGAAATTCCTCTACTGTTACCTCTAGTAACGACTTTTGAAACTGCAGCTTCATGCAAGAATTTAAATGGTTTTGCATCTGACTCGTAAGGGAACTCTATTAATGACTTTAGGAACTGCAGGTTTGTGAGTTTATATGTCCCTGTAGCCCTAGCCAACTCCCCAGCCAGTACCCATTGTGGTGCTGGTGGGACCCGGCACTATTCTGCTTTGCTCCAGTCCTGGCAGGGGTAGCTGAATTCAGTAGCTGAGCAAAGTTGTGTTTTCTGCCCGAGATAGTGCAGGTAGGGTTTGCCTACACTCTCCCAGGCAAAAAACAGCAATGTCTCGGAGGATGGACTCCCTGGGACACTAGTTAGATCTGGTCTGGAGGGATGGGGTCCTTCGGGTAAATCCACGGCATGGGGAAGGGACTGTATGCCACTCTTCCCAAGTTTTATAGCTACAGCCCCAGGGGATGGGCTTCCCAGGGCCTCACAAAGGCATGGGGAGGGGGGCGTCACGCGCCCCTCCCTTTATTTTAGACATACGGCCCCAGGGGATGGTATCCCTGGGGCCTCATTGAGGCACAGGGAGTGGGGGCTGCATGCCTCCTCCCCTTATTTTAAATATACAGCCCTGGAGGATTGGAATCCCTTGGGCCTCACAGAGGCTTGAGGGGGGGACGTGACTTCCCCCCCAAAAAAATATATCTGCACTGCCCCTGACGATGTGGCCCTCACCCGGGGTTTTATAATAAAAGGCGAGAGACCACCATTTTCTTTCTGCCGATCTGCAGCAGCGCCCCCACCAAGCCTAGAGGAGCTGGGTTGCTCTACCGTGCCCCGCATATGTTTTTTTAAAACATTTATCCAGAACAGGGGGACGGAGTCCAAGATGGCTGCTGCCACATCTTGCTTAATGTGGTGGCAGCCAGTCGCAACTTATTTTGAGATATGTTGGCTTACCGATTCCTCCTCGGCATGAAATATACAAAATTTTTCAACATTATTTTTACAAACACTACTGAATGGATTTACACCAAATTACAAAAGGCAGACTTTACCACGATCTAGCTTTCTGCCAAATTTGCCACATCTGTTCATCTGTTTTGGCTGTAGCCGTGTCTAGTTTTCCTATGGAAAAATGAATTGGGTAAACGCATTTTAGGACCCCCAGTTTTTCTTACCCCCGCTAGATAGATCACACCAAAACTGTCCCAGAAAGAGCTGAGGTTGAAGTGACTATTTTTTTTTGGAATGCTTTGTGAAGATTCGTCAAATAGCGCCAAAGGTATAAGCAAACCAAAAATGCTTTTCCTATGGAAACATGGTCCTAACAATAACGACCCAGTGGTGACCCCCCAAGAGGGAGATACAACAATTTTTATCCATTTGGTGGCTCAGTTGTTACTCAAACAATGCTCACTCCAACTACAGCACACAGGATAGGTTAGTAGGTAAGCCCAATACTACCAATGAGTCAATTTACTTTGAGGCTTGATTACACATCCTTTTGCACCCACCTAAACATGTACAGTGAAGAGAAGTTATTTTGTAAGCACTTCTCTTTATAAGTGAATGCTAATTCCTACACATCGTTGGGTGACATCACTTACTTCAATACACATAAAGAAAATGATTGAAATCTGTAATTATATTCATTATTACAAACCAACTTTGACAAATGTATTTCTCCAATGGAAAACATTAAAATAGTAAATGTGTGTATGGAAATCTATACGTTAAAGCCACAGCCTATCAGCTTGGTGAAGGTCATTTGAAGCAGTTGTATCTGACTTGAGGGGGAGATATTCTAAGAAATTTAGAATAATATAGCACATTTTAAGAAAAGAAAAATGACACCAAAAATACAAAAATCCAATCAGTAAAACCAGATTTATGAATTTTAAAGTTTCAGGAGTAAATAGTGCCACAAAGTGCCACTCGCAGTTATATCGTTTTGCTCGACTGGGTCAAAGTCACAAGTTCAGGCTGACCGCGATGGAACATGGGTCGCATACAGGGACCAGGTTTGTCCCGGTGAAGAGTTTACCTTCTCAAAGTCCAGGTCAACTCACGGACCCTCAGCTGGAGCTTTGCGTTAGTGGGGGCCACGAGGATATTGTTGGGAGCGCAAAGAGTAGATTGCTGCTGGAACGTTGGCAGGAGGCGCGGGTGGTTGCTGTTTGATGTGAGGAGCAGGTTGCCTTCGGAACTTTGTGTTAGCAGGAGACGGAGCACTCGTTGCTAATGCAAGGAGCCCCAAACTTCTGACTTTTCACTGGTAGCTCAGTTTTGAAGCAGGAGGAGTACACGCTGATGCCAGCCAAGGGTCCAAGACCTTGGGGAGGGCACCTCTTCGCGATCATGACTCACTCCAGCAGAGGCCATAAGCAGGTCTCAGGCAGTGCCAAGAGATTATGGTCAGCTGGCAAGTTGCAGTGAAGGCCTTGTGAAGCCTGTTGTGTCCCTGTAGCTCAAATAGGAGGTCAGCCAACTGACCCTTGGAGTCATTCTGGGTATCCTAGGTTCAATAAATACAGAAGAGAAGGGGGGGTCCAAGGGAAGTTTATAGACCGGCGAGGATGAGATCCCCAAACAGTAATGAATAAACAAAAGCAATCCTCGGGTCTGAAGTGCCAAACTAAACAAGAAAGAGACACTCAAGATTGTCTCCAGGTACTTATGAGGGAGTCCGTTAATTAGGACGAAATCCCATCACCCACCGAGGTGGCATGCTTCATCATCTGGGATTCTCCTCTTGACGGGGACACCTAGCCCAGCCAAGGGCTACAACCCCCTCACTGTGAGGGAGGAGCTCAGGGATGTTTAATTCCTACTCTGTTAAGGATGTACTAAATCCTGCAGATGAGAAGACACAAAACTAGTTGGGTAAAGGACGCAGTGCAAGCAAACTAATTTGAAATGTGGGGAAAGTGATGCTAAAACTAGCTACCAAGAGCAAAATAAACTTTATTGGCTCATTCCTAGTGCCAGGATTAAAAACAGTGCACCTGCAGTGTGAAATAATAACTGCATGTGACAGACGTAACCAGGTCTACATGTTTCAGCCTAATAGACCCAAAAAGGTGTTGCAGCTTTCGTCAGGACCTTAGAAAAAGTGCCACTGCAAAAAAAGAAGTGATAGGTGATAAGTAATGAATGGTAAATACAACACCAGTAATCCCACTCTTGGTGTAGTTGATTTACTGGTCGTACCTGTAGAAAACATAAGCAACAGGAGAAATCAAAATTGCATGTGACTCAAAACATGTTAGTAAGAACATTCTTAGGACTGTGTGAGACACTGTCCTCATCACTGGCCTGCTGTATTAAAAGGAGTGTAAAGTAAAGAAGTAGCTTATCCGTTTCTTACGGATAAGAAACCTCACCTCAACCTGGCAACAGCTCAGGGGTGAGGCACCGCTCTGAAAAAAGGATGTTGAATGTGTCAAAATATTGCGATAATTATTTCGACACATCTCCATTAATGCAGTTTATATAGAAAAGAACTGATCACATACTCAGCCAGGGCACAAGCGTGCCAGTAAGTTAGCTATCTAGTGCTGTTAGGCGTTATCTGCCTGGAAGAAGACATATGCGGTAGCTTGTGAGTAATGTTAGTTTGGTACTTGTCTGCGTTTAAAACACAGACTTTGTATTGCTTCTGTGACCCCAGGTACTGGTGGTATTGATACTGGCCCAATACTAGGTCTGAGAGACCTTGAAGGGTGAGCAAAAACGCCTCTGGGGAGCTAACTGGGTAGGAAGGACAACCCATAGTAGTTATCACATAGTCAATAATGTGCATGAATACGTCACGCAAAGTCCATGATTTATCATGGTAAACCTGAAGTATGAGCACATGCCAATGTGACATTATCTGAGTGTGCAAGGAAAAATCACCTTTCTTCGCAACATAGCCGATGACAGCCTGTGTATGTGAGAATAATCCTGTGCCCATGGAAGGTGAGCTAGGCTATGGCCAAGTTCCAGTGGCAAATGTAGGGTCTACACATGTGTAGTATAGGTGTTCCTGCCCCACATGTTGTACCGCGTCTGACTAGTGTTTAATATGCAAAGCCTAGGAGACACTTAATTACATACTCCCAGACCCAAAATGCAGCGATACTTGATGTCCCAGAAAAGCCAGGAACCAATTGCGACCCCTTAAGAGAAGGTGTAGGCACCTTGAAACTGGTTAGGTGTCAGAACTAGCCAATAATGCCCGCAACGCTTGCCAGTATCGAATAAGCCTGGACGTCACCGGAGGCGATAAAAACAGCCCAATGGGGCCTGCCGTAATTCCCCTTACATTGTTTAGACCTTGAAACAGGTCAAACATCAACTGAAACAAGGATGCCAGTATTAGTAAAGCGCGATAATAGCAGCCCAATGGGGCCTGCCGTGATTCCCCTTACATATGTTTAGACCTTGAAACAGGTTAAAGTGGCCAAACATCAACTGAAACAAGGATGCCAGTATTAGTAAAGTGCAACATGTTAAATTGTGCCGTCGTTATCATAGGTTCTATGAACCTCGGTACCCATACACACTTAGCCTGTGGGCGTAGGTTACCCCTTAAAACAGGTTAAAGGAGTGAAACATAAAGAAAAATAGCCACAAACTAAAATTCTGTCGTGGTACTCATAGATTCTATGAACCTAAGTAACTGTACACGCTTCGCCTGTGGGCGTTGTCAGGCTCTATCGAGCCACTCACTTCTCCGTCGGTACCCCGGGCGGTAGAGAGCTGGAACCGGACGTACCCGGCGGCCGCTCTCATGAGGTTTAAATCGTATTCCCTGCCTACCGTAACGCGTAGACGGCATCATGATGTTGCACGACGGCTAGGCATGCTGGGAAAAGTAGTTCTGTAGGCACCAAAGTGGGTGCTGCATGCGCACAGTTGACCGTATACATAATACAGTGCACATGCTTACGGTGGAAAGCATCTATGTTAAAAAGGGTAAAAAGTGAAGCTCTCAGTACATCCGAGCAAATAGTGCTCATGTTACATTGTGCTGCGTGCGAATAGTCAGTGCGCCTATGAGACGGCAGATTGGTTACTAAATTACTAGGTGAATGATACCTCAGTCACGCAGAGTATGAGACATTCCTGCTGGATGATGTTTGAGTGAGTTCCAAACAGATGTTAAGTGGGGTACTGTGATGGAATGCCTAAATCACAGGGCTCCACATTAACCCCACCTCGTGTAGCTAAGGCTAGTGTCAGTCAGAGGGCATGCCTGCGGCAATGAAAGGCGTGTACAATATGCCAAGTACCTGGAATCTGGTCACTCTAAACCTGGGTATGATTGATGACGAGGGTGGTGCGCAGCGTTTGTTCAGTGCGGAACATAGTATATTATTAGCAAACGGGCATGTGCCACATTCACGCCGTGCATCGTGCCTCTACGGTGTGTGTTCTCCATTGTGTGTAGTCAGGAGTTGATCTCAGCCACGTCAATCTTAGTCAAAAAGGAGGAATGTGCGGAATATAGTATATTATTAGCAAATGGGCATGTGCCGCATTCACGCCGTGCATCGTACCTCTACAGTGTGTTGTCTCCATTCTGTGTAGTCAGGAGTAGATCTCAGCCACATCAATCTTAGTCAAAAAGGAGGGATATGTAGGGGGACCCACCCCCTAGTCCAGGAACCTTTAGGGGCTGCTGTAATTACAGTGCAATCCAAGGGATGTCGTCATTCAACCCCCTGCTATCACTGTGTAGTTTATGGACCCATCTTTGTTCTCTAATGAATAGGTATCTAGCTATGTCGGATATGTGAGTGGGGATGTGAGGTTGTTCCAGCACTGTCAAGCTCAGCTCTTCTGCTGAGTGATTTTTTTCAAGGAAGTGGTTTGTAAGTTTGGTTGCCTGTTTTTTGCAACGAATGGTGCTCTTGTGTTCCATTATTCTCGTTTTAATTTTGCGCGTGGTCATGCCCACATACTGAAGTCCACAAGGGCATGTCACCAGATAGATAAGCTTTTCGCTGTTGCAGTTGGTATGGCGAGCTAGCATCCAAAGTCTGTCCGTTCCAATGTCAATGGAGATTGTATGTTTAGTCTGTGGGCACACTGCACAAGCACCACACGGAAAATGTAGACCCCACATTGTGTCCTGATTAAGGGTTTTTTTGTTCCTTGGCCATGTGTGAACCAGTTTGTCTCTGAGGTTGTCACTCCTTTTGAAGGCGAACAGGGGTTCAGGAATGGGAGTGTTCCCTATGCTCAAAATCTTCCAATTTTTTCAAATACTCTTCTGTACTTGGTTGGAGATAGTGCAGAACGTGTTAACACAAGTGATCCTGGAAGGCTCTTCTTTTTGTGCAGCTATCTCAATTAACGCCTCTCTGTTGTTGTTCGCTGCCCTCTTCAGAGAGCGTCGAATCAATTTGGCCGGATAATACCTTTTCTTGAGTTGGATGGAAAGTGTCCTGGCATGCTCATTGAATTTCTCCCTGGAGGAACAATTCCTTCTAATGCTCGGAAATTGCCCATACGGCAGATTATCACGTAGCGATTTAGGGTGGTAGCTACTGTAGGACAGGAGGGAGTTCCGGGCCATTGGTTTCCTGTAAAGCTTAGTTCCAAGTCCATCACCTGTGGGAAAAATTTGTATGTCTAAGAAAGGTAAGCTGGTGTTACTGAACTCAAATGTGAATTTTAAAAATTCGTTCCTTGTGTTGAGCCATTGGTGGAAGTTATTGATGGTGTCTGGTTCTCCCCGCCAGATGACGAACACGTCATCAATATAGCACTTCCAAAGGAGAATATGGGTCCTGTGAGGATTACTCTCTGTCAAGATGTGTTATAGTTCAAACAGGTGTACGTACAAATTAGCTAGGCTGGGCGCCAAAACGCTGCCCATGGAAGTGCCCGATATCTGTAAATATAGAGTATCCTCAAAGCGAAAGAAGTTCTCCTTCATTGCTAGTCGGGCGCACTCCATAATGAAATGCACTGGAGAGATGATGTCCAGGTCCCTGTTGTTAAGTAATGTTTGTATTGCGGCCAGAGTCTCATCTTGAAGGATGCAGGTGTAAAGAGACTCAGCGTCAAATGAGACAAGGTAGTCTCTGGTGGCATCAAACCGAGTGTCCGTTAACAATCTCAGGATGTCTTTAGTGTCCTGGAGATAGGTTGGCATCTCCCGAACAATGGGTCGAAGGAAATGATCCACAAAGGTAGTGAGAGGCTCTAGGAGGGACCCAATACCAGAAATAATGGGTCACCCAGGAGCGGGCCTTAGTTACTTATGTATTTTAGGCAATACATAAAAATAGGGAGTCACTGGGTGAGATGTGATTAGAAAAGCTGCCTCTTTAGGTGTGATCCACCCTTTGTCTTTGGCTTCTTCTATCAATTTGGCTATCTCTTGAGTCAATCTCTTTGTGGAGTCTGCTTTCAGTGGTCGGTAGCAACGTCTGTTTTCTAATTGGCGCAGGCATTCTGTGCGATAAGACGATGTACTCATGATGACAGTTGCACCACCGTTGTCTGCCGGCTTGATAGTAATAGTTTCGTCATTAGCCAGTGTTTGTAAAGCCTTTTGTTCTTTGTTTGGAAGGTTCTGGAAATGTCGTCTGTTGGTGTTGCACAAAGTAGTGACTTCCTCTGAGACTGCTTTCTCAAAGGTGAGCACCTGAGCCGGAATCAAGTGAAAAAGTGGATTAAATGTCGATTGGTTCTTTAAGCCAGTGTTAGAAGGTCCTTCCTCTGTGATGTCTATGGTTTTGTCTTTGAAGAAGAAGTGCAGCCGAATTTTGCGAAAGAATTGCGTCAATTCTTGTTGAATTTGGAAGGTATCCCCTTCGTATGTGGGAACGTACCCCAGTCCTCTGTTGAGTGCCGTTTGTTCATCCGAAAAGAGCACATGAAACATGTAGACCTGGTTTCGTCTGTCACATTCAGTTATTATTTCACACTGCAGGTGCACTGTTTTTAATCCTGGCACTAGGAACGAGCCAATAAAGTTTATTTCGCTCTTGGTAGCTAGTTTTAGCATCACTATCCCCACATTTCAAATTAGTTTGTTTGCACCGCGTCCTTTACCCAACTAGTTCTGTGTCTTCTCATCTGCAGGATTTAGTATATCCTTAACAGAGTAGGAATAAAACATCCCTGAGCTCCTCCCTCACAGTGAGGGGGTTGTAGCCCTTGGCGGGGCTACGTGTCCCCGTCAACAGGAGAATCCCAGATGATGAAGCATGCCACCTCGGTGGGTGATGGGATTTCGTCCTAATTCAGGGACTCCCCCATAAGTACCTGGAGACAATCTTGAGTGTCTCTTTCTTGTTTAGTTTGGCACTTCAGACCCGAGGATTTCTTTTGGTTATTCATTATCCTAGGTTCAAGTCAAGCAGGCTAAGTCTTCTTCCTTCAGAAAGCATGGCAGTCCTTCTCTGGAATCTTCCACAGCTCCAGGAGTGTTTTAATGAGAGGTTTTCACGGTGCCACATTGATACCCAGTGCCAGCCTGCATGTATGGAGCCCCCTCTTTGTCTACCCCCAAACTGGTTTTGGTCAGTTGTGCCTTTCCACCTGGATTTGGCTCCAAACTGTCTAGGGTAACAATGAGCAGGCAGGCTCAAGTTTCAGCTGCATTTGCCAATGACGGAGCAGGCAGCTCAAGAAGTCTGGAAGGGAGTAGGCATAGCCATTACGCTACCCTTTAAAGCTCAGTAAAGGCCGAGTACAACCCCTAAGGCAATCATGCTCAGGAGAGAAACACCCTTCTGCACTCCCAAGGCCCTTTTGTTTCCTGTCTGGAAGGAGAATTGATGAGCCATTGCAGTCATGTGACTCTGGAACATTTGTTTTAGGCTGGAAAATGGCAACTTTCTAAAAGTGGCATTTTCAGAATAGTACCTTAAAATCTGACTTTTCCATTAAAGAGGATTTTAAATTACAATTCAAATGAGTGGAAGACGTATTTCTCTATCTGCTCCAAAACTGAAGTTATCACTTATAAAGTCAACAAAAACGGGTTCAGTAAAGGAAGGCAAAAATCCGGGGTGTAGAAAGAAACTGGTCCAACATGACCCCCCTCCAACCAAAATCCAGGTTAAACAGATCAATACCTCGATGGGCTTCCTTGGTTAGGCGAAAGAACGTGAACAATGGACCTTTTCTGCAGTGGCACTTGCCAGTTCTATGCCTATCTTAACGTAGTTGGATCCCTCTGTCAACACAATCCTGAGCCCCTGGGTGGACCCCAGGGAAACCCTTCTCCTCATCTGTTGATCCCATCTGTCAGACTCCTAACCTTAGTTTGCTCACAGATGCATCCCAGTTGGCAGACAGTAGCACCATGGCCAAAAAGGTGATGTGGCCCATTCCTCCCTTGGATCAGACTTCTGTCCCCAACCCAGGGAACACGCTGCCCAAAGGGTCAACCGCCAGCAGAGGCCACTGGTACTGGCACAGTATTGCATAAATTACATTGCTAGTATTGCAGTTAATAAAGGAAGTCAGCGTAAAGTTCAAACAGTACTTGAACCTCACTGATTGGCGTGTAAGTACTGCTGAACACCAAAGTTTTTGTGCATTTAAATGTAAACTTTATGCTGACTTCCTTGCGAATTGCAATACTAGCAATGCAATTTATTCAATACTGTGCCCATGCAATCTCATCTACATCGGCCAAACTACGCAAAAAAATAAAATGCCCGATCCTATTGCACCGAAGCAGGATTAAATGTGGGGTTTCCATGCCCCTCTTGTGGAACATTTTCAACAAGCGCAACACACACTTAAAGATATCACTTGGCAAGTTATTGAACATGTTTCTTTGGGTCCCCATGGAGGTGATATTGACAGTGCTCTATCTCACAGAGAGCTACACAGGATTGAGAAAGTGGACTCCATAGCGCATGGGCTTAACATCTTTTAAGACTGGAGACAAGTGGCTGTACATTGAACTTATTTGATTGTTTCATATTTCTAAAGGGTTTATAATGAATCTATGACATGTATTGTGTAAACTATTGCAGGGCCTAGGTACATAATGGAGGAATTTTACCCTCACACCACATCAAATATACTTATGCAGCCTGTTTCCCTCTTTGTTTTCCATCTATTAATGATGTGCCATTGGCATTAAGTTTTTCTTACATGAATCTTTCATTGGCCCATGTTGACATAAATTCCACACCAGTGCCTCGTACTATTCGAGAATCCTTTTTTTTAAAGCTTTCAATCAATGTCATCACCAAACAGATTTTTTTCTGTTTCTTTTGTTGTCCCCTAGTGGGTTGAACTACAACCTTCACTGTTGCCTTTCCTAAATTTTAATTTTGATAGTTCACATTAGATGCATGATTTTTATCAATTATTTTTGGGTTCTTTCTAATTTTGGCAACCGTGGGAGCTTTTTAAAAAGCCACACAACTTGCACGCTCTTGGCGGAAACTTGGCAGTCTCAGCTCATAAACTGGCCCGCATCCAAGCAGATTGGACGAGTGTGCTGGCGCTCAGCTACAATTAATAATCGGTAAACCCACGAGGCTGCTAGCAGCCACTTGGTGGCAGCAAGCCTCTGTTTTTCTGTTAACCCAGAAAACATTGGGGCATATTATCAAGGGCTCTATCGCCGCTTTAGCGGGACTTTTTCCCGCTAAAGCGGCGATATTTTTATCGCCCTATCAGCAAGCTGTCGCTAACAGGTGTTAGCGACAGCTTTTAGGCGTTAGCGACTGGTTTGGGTGCCGTTTGCATGTCAGCGATATTTATCGCTAATGACATGCAAAGGAGGCGTTCCCAACTAAAAGCGACAGAAAACAGTCGCTAACATATCTATCGCCTATTAGCAATACCCGCGAAAAAAACGCGCGCTAACCCCGATTAGCGCTTGTTTTTTAGAACTGGTAAAAACATGACTTAACAATAATAGTCAATGGGAGGTGGATTCTAAGGTTAAGTCCCCAGCCTTAGCGCTAGGATTTTATCGCTGGATTTCTCGCGTTAATGCAGGGTTTCGCCGCTATCGCTGGATATTTTAATGCAATGGAGATAAACCTTGCTAATAGCATGTTATTTCCGCGGTAATATCCAGCGATAGCCGGCGATAAAAAAACGCGCGCTAAGCAAGGTTTGCGATAATTTTCGCAGGTTCTTGCTAATATGCCCCATTGTTTGTTTCTGAATGAGCATACTTTAATTGATGCAGCGCGCCATACAAGAAACATAGGGGCATATTAGCAAGACCGGCGATAAAATTATCACCGTTTTAGCCGCAGGAAACTGCCGCTAAAACGGCGATAATGGGCTTGCTAATATGCGTTATAGAATTCCAATAGAAGCCCAGGTTAGATGTGCAGGACATCTAACCTGGAATTCTATAACGCATATTAGCAAGCCCATTATCGCCGGTCTTGCTAATATGCCCCATTGTTTGTTTTCCACTCAGCACTATTCCAATTGACATGAAAAGCATTGCAATTAGATTGATGAAGCGATCCAAATTGACTTTGGGCCGACACTGTGATCACATCACTTTGCGGGAGTCCTGTTACCTGAGCAACGCACCAATTTCCAAATGACATCATTTATGCAATTGGGGTCTTTTGTCTTGAGTTCACAGTGCATCAATTAATAAATGGTAACTTTTGCCTAAATTGGTACCCTCAGGAAATGTCACAACGAGTCTGGTAATCGTGTTGCAGTCCATTGACCTTTGTTGGACCCCTACCCCATAGAGTCTTCTAATAGTGATAGGCTTTAGTTAATTCTTCTGGATTTCAAGACCTATAATTTGTGGATTCTTCTATGAATGTGTTGTTTGTCATTTGCTGCATGAGTACTGCCTAATGGGTGTTTCCCAAACCTTGTCCTGATGATGACACTGTTCAAATAACCTCAAGGGGCTGAAAAATTGACACAGTAATAGTGTACTGGTTATTTAATCCAGGAGCCTGCATCTTTATGTTAGAGCTAAAATCAAACAACTGTGCATCCTCCAGACTCACTATTTATGTATATATTATATAGCACTAGCGCACTTCTTACTCAATTACCTCATTTTCAGTGTGCCATTGCGTCATTTGGGATCACCTTTCTAATTTCGAATGTATATTTTAACAGAACTAAATGAGTTTGTCTTCTTAAGATTGCAAATGTTGAATAATCAAAATGTATTCTTTCTAGTAAAACCAATCTGCCGATGGTTATTCACTAGGTTGCCACTGAAGTTGAGGTTCACACTTCGCCTTTCAGGGACCATTGTTTCTTATATTACAGGATCCTTAGTAGGTCGGGTGCCAGGACATTAAAAGTAAAAGGCCTCAGCTACCACTTTTGAGCCTAGTAGTCTCTGCCTGCCCCATAGCCCTCTGACAGGAATTCTGACAAAGACACTCTGAGGCACCTTCTTTTGGACCCTGGTGCTGATTCAGAGGTCTGTTCCTTGGCAAATACACTAGGGTCAGTGGGTTTGGAAATATGATGGTGTTGGTGCAACCCTGTAAAGCAATTACTGAGCATGTGCTCGCTCAAAAATAGATTGTACATCCCAGTATACCTACTAACTTTACTGCCTGTCACCCTACCATTTACTACCTTACTAGATTAATACAGAAGAACCACCCAGGACTGACTTCACAGCTTCTGGCTGTCCCTAAACCTTATTCTGTATTTCTCAGAGGTTAGACCATAATTACTGACAAAGGCCTTCTTCATTAGGGATACTTCATCCTGTCACCCTTCCCTAGGGCTAACAGAGAATAGCTCCCCTCAGTGGGTGTATGCCTCCAGGGATTCCTCCCCAATCCTCCTCAGGGACCCTATGCATCTCTAGAGCTACCTCATAGGCTTCAAACCACTTGCCTGTGTCGAACCCCACTAGAAAGTGAGGCACCAGTCCCTTCGGTATGTGGACCCTTTTATTTCCATTGGAAACTGGATTTGTTGCTGCCACCATTGCTGCCTGACTCTGTTAGCTGTTTGGCTTTTAAGTCCAACTCCTTCTCACTCATTTCATGAGTCAGCAATATTTTATTTCTTCCAAAGGTCCTTTCAGCCTCAGCTTTTTTCTCCGCCATGGCTTACTCTGCCTCAGCCTTTTTCCTCTGCCAAGACTCAGATTTTTTCTGTCACAGGTCTCTCTGCCTCAGCCTTATTTTCCTCAGCAGCCAGTTTCAACTTGGCCACCTGCAGTTTCAGCTCCCTCTCATTTCTCATGTGATGTAAAGTCCCTAAGGTCCGACTCCATTCCGATCAGACCCTTAAATCCATCTTGAATAACACTCCTTTTAAATTCTGTAATACCTGTTATAAATAATAATTCCATGAATGTCGTATGCCCTTATCATTTGTCGAACTGAGAACGGGACAGAAAGTGTTAAGGTGTACCAATAATGACCCAGATAAAACACTTGATGAGACACTCTGTCTCGAACAAGTGCTCCAGTATTATCAATATGTAAAGGCCATCAAAAAACATCCCTAGATAATTTATCAAGGTTTCAAATTGAAGCCCCCTTGTCTCCCATTTTCTTATAGATATGTCTCGAAGCCCCTCTGTGTCAAAGGTCTTCATCCCTAATAAAGTTTAGTATTTAAGGACCGCTATATGACCCCTTAGGCAGAGAGGTCCTTCATCCCATTATTATACTGCATGATAATGTTCTAAGACGATCTTGGCTATTGCCGACATTTAGAGAAGCTGATGCATCCTACCTGAAACTAATAAGAGATGAGTACCCGAGGAGACCTGCTACTGCAGCGCGCTTGCCTTTCGTAGGGAACGCTTCCTCCCCAGCTCTTCTGATAACAGTAGCCTGAACTGTCAACAAGGTATGCAGCTGCTTCTTCCCAAGAGATTCTAGTCCAAAATTTGCTCTACTTCATGCTCTCCTAGGGTAGCGCATAGAAGTCGATTTTGAGTGTTAAGCTTTTAAATGACATTTTAACCATGTTAGAATTGTTCCGTTTGTTCTTGTTGTTTGCAACGTGCCTTCTTGCTATTTTTATCAGATCCTATGTGATTATTTTAGCTGTACTAAGAAACAGGTTCACCCTGTTATAATAAATACTTTTAGTTAAACTTGTCTGTTCTTTTTAGTGCTATGTGTGTGTAATACAGTGAAGAGCTGAATACGTTTACTGTTACCATGATGCCACTGATCTCTTTTCGTGGATGGTTAGTAACGCAAAAGCAATGATTTCACTTCCACTATGTATTGAGTGGAGTTCTGCGGAACTACAATAACCTGTCTTTCACATTCAGTGCAGGTTCAGCTAGGTCATCCAAGGGTGGAAAAGCAAACCATGTAGAGCTACGGCATAGTCGTAACTTACGCAACACCTGTTCTTCAATTCCTCGGGGGTCAGGTTGCCGGAGGGCGTACTTCTTTCTGCTCTGGATTCAGCAGGGGATTTCACAACTGTGGGCCATCCTCCCTCCTCTAGGTCCATGGTCAGGAGGTTCTCTCGCAGGGGATTTCCATGTATAGTCATAAGCGCTGAATAGTCCCGCCCATGCGCGCGGACCCCGGAGCAGTTGTTATATATATATATATCTTTTTAAGTGTAGATTTTTGCCTTACTTCAGGAAGGCCTGCAAGGACACTTAAGAAAAAGAGACAGATTATGCAGCCTATTTACCTAGGCTACACTGGCCAGCCTCTTTTTCCTGAAGAGAAAAAAGGGGCCAGAATAAGTAAATTTGAGATAATTTTAGTGTCAGTCAGTAGAAATATCTCTCACAAACCCTTTTTTATCTTTATGATAGAGATGAAGGAGCAGGGCAGAGTAGCCTCATAGGCTGTCATATGTCTAAAAAAGAACACTGTGCCTTTAAGGGACCAGGCACCACCAGTATCCCATCATGCATAGCAGGTGGCAGTTACTTCAGTTCTTTTTTCCGGCTCCTGCTGACAGGATCCTGGAGCATTGAGCTCGACCAAATTGTTTTTTTTCTTCAAAATTCTTCATTGAATTTCAACTTTAAAGTTTCACTCAACGTTTTTTGTCCCTCCCTGCCCTTTTCTGTTTTTTCCTGACAGAAATTAGCAGCATTTTGTCAAGAAATGCCATCCCTCTTTGACAAATGCCCAGCTTGTGGGAGAAAGAAGGCCAAGACAGACCCCCATGAGGTCTGTATCATCTGTCTTCCAGACAGTCATGTTCCTGAGTCATGTCAACACTGCAGGAACTTCACCAAGCGTACCCTGAGAGACCGGGAGAAGATTCGTCTCCATGGAGCAGAGGAGCGGAGAAGGCTGAAGTCTGAAGGTGGGACCTCAGGACTTGGAGAGGGTAGAACCTCTACCAAGTCTCTCTTAACTTCCACAGAGCGTCCCAGGAAGAGGGGAACACAGAGACATCGGTCCCAGTCGACGTCGAGGACATAGACAGGTACGGTGCCGGCATGATCGCCGTTGATTCAAGACACGACGTCGAGCAAGCACCGGAGGACGACGTCGAAGACTCCAAGTAGGTCTCCGTCGAGACACCGGCAGCGAAGATCGACGTCGAGGCATACACATCACAAATCGACATCGAAGTGGGCATGGAGATCGATGTCGAAGCATGGACGCCGATCGGTGTCGAGCACGGAGCTCGCCGCCGAGGCATTGAAGATCGCAGTCAAGGCACACTGGAAGCTCGACGTCGACACATCAAAGCGCCGTCGACACTCGCCATCGACGAGCAGGTCGACGTTGAGGCATTCGACGTCGAAGTCTATATCTCTATCTCCCAGGCTTGAGGAGTCCAGGAAAAAGAGGAGGCGCATCTATTCATCACCGGACTCTGAATATTCAAGGACATATTCTCCATCGTTGCAGCATTCACCAGCGCAGCCTGAATCTCTTCCTCCTCCGCCTTCTCCTCCTTCACCTCCTCCTCCACCGCCTCCTCCTCCACCAGCTCCAGTAACACCGCAGAGATCAAGGTCTAGATCACGCCATCGCTCTAGACATCATCGCCATCATCGCTCCTCTACTTCATCCCAAAGGTCTCGTCACCATCATTCGAGATCAGGATCTTCTACATCTACTCACCAACATTGACTGACTCTCCACATCCACGAATCTCACCGGTGGATGATATCTCGACTTTCCAGGAAGTCTTAATAAGGGGTGCTACAAAACTGAATATCCCCTTATCCACGCCTACTACGACAACATCGGTTATTTTTTAAACACTTCAGCAAAAATCTATTGCTAGACCCTTGTTGCCTCTGGTGCCAGGCCTTCTTGAACCGGCCATGGAGCTCTTCCTTACTCCAGCATCAATAAAAACAGCTCCTTCGAGACTTCAAAAAAAGTATCAACCTTGTTAGAACTGGGGGTCTCTAGTTGGCAATGGTATACACCTTTGACCAAATAGGGACCCTTGCTTCTAAGTCAGGGAAAGGGGATTACACTACTGGATAAACCCTGCTCACCCCCTTGGTAGCTTGGCACGAGCAGACAGGCTTATCTCAGAGGCAGTGTGTTAAGCATTTGTGAACACATACAGTAATACAGTGAAAACACTACAGATGGACACCACACAGGTTTTATAAAAATAAGTATTCTTTATATAGACTTAACACAAGACCACAAAACGACAAAAATCCACAATACTGTTTTCAAAATAGACTTAAAGATGGTAGAAGTAACTTAGTTCAAGTTGATGATAAATGCGACACGTTTCTCACAAAAGTACCTTGGATGCGTAACGCAAAACAAACAAAGGGTCCGCAGGGAAGTCGATGCGGCGAGCAGGCGCCTCGATGCGATGCGACGATCCGGTGCGATGCGATGAGAGTGCGCCCTTGATGCGATGCGACGACGTGAAGACGATGCGTGCACGCCCGACGGCCGTGCGGCGAACTCTGTACTTTGGAGCCGCGACAGGCCCTGCGACACGCTTCTCCGGTGATGCGACAGTAGGCAGCTGCGACGGCGACACACTTGTTCGGGGATGCGACGGCGACCCTTGCGGAGGCGACACGCTTCTCCGGTGATGCCACGGCAGGCAGATGCGACAGAGTCACGCTTCTCCGGTGATGCGACGGCAGGCAGCTGCGACGAAGGCACGCTTCTCTGGTGATGCGGCGGCGGCCTCGGCGACAGCAACACGCTTCTTCTCGTTGCGTGTCGCTTCCAGCTCCCAGCGACACACAGGCTTCTGCAGATAGAATTCCCAGCAAGGAAATTCAGAGGGGAGCTGGTGGTGAAGTCTTTTGTCCGAGACTTCAGCAGGAGGCAAGCACAAGTTCAAGCCCTTGGAGAAATATTCTGTAAGATGATGAAAGTTCCTTAAAAGTTCCTTCTCCTTTCCTTGGCAATAAAGAAACCACTGCAGGCCAACCCAGCAAACAGCACACTGGCAGAGGAGCAGTCCAAACTCCAAACATTGGTTCTTCTCCTTGGCAAAGGTTTGTCTTGTTGTTCCAGAAGTGATCTAAAGTTCTGGGGTCTGGGTCCCCCTTTTTATACCCATAAATCCTTTGTCCTCTGAAGGCAGAGGGTCCTGTACCTAGTCCAAACCAGTTCTGGGTGCATTCTGCCAGTGCACACCTTCTCCCTTTGTCAGTGTGGGCCAGGGACATCAGACGCACCACAGGAGGTGGAGCCAGCATTGTGGAAGGCAGGCACAGCCCTATTCAGGCCCAGGTGCTACTCCTCCCACCACTCTACATGCAGTTAGGTCTATTCAGCCCTGTGCTGACTCACCCTGTCTCCTGGAGTCCCCCAGCCCCTGTCACTCACAAAACCAGACATACAATACACAAGCTAGCAGAGGCAGGCTGGATAGTTAGGCAAGAAAATACCTACTTTCTAAAAGTGGTATTTTCAAACACAGAATGTTAAAACCAACTTCACTAAAAGATGTATTTTATCATTCTGAGTTCAGGCATACTAAATTCGTATGTCTACCATGTTCCCTGGGTCAGTTAGGATTATAAGATGTTATAATCAAACTGCCCATTCTGGCCTATGGGGACAGGTAGCCTTGCAATAGTGAAAAACGAAATTGGCTGTAATTCACTATCAGGACATGCCACACACACCAGGGAATGTCCTACCTTTTACTTACAATGCACCCTGCCTTTGGGCCTACCTTAGGGGTGACTGATAAGTAGAAAAGGGAAGGTTTAGGGACTGGCAAGTGGGTGCACTTGCCAAGTCGACATGACAGTCACAGACTGCACACAGGCTCTGCAATGGCAGGCCTGAGCTACTTTACAAGCTGCTTCTGTGGGTGGCACAACCAGTGCTGCAAGCCCACCAGCAGCATTGGATTTACAGGCCCTGGGCACCCATGGTGCACTATACTAGGGTCTGACAAGTAAATCAAATAATCCAATCATGGAGTCACTAATCAATACATCAATTTATCATATGGAGCACTTGCACTGTGGCACTGAATAGCAGTGGCACAGTGCCCAAAGCATCTAAACCAGCAAAACATAAAAAAACAGAGGAGGCAATCAGTGAAAAAATGGAAGGGAGACTCACGCCAATGGTACCAGGTCTAACAGACCTCCAGAGCAGGCTCCAGCTTTTCTCCGCTCTGACCCAGCACCAGATTCGGTAATTGTGGTAGCGACTAGGAAACAACAAGCCACTTTTCCTTCATCCACGATCCCTCTGGATAAAGAAAGCCGCAAACTGGACTCTGTGGGCCGCAAGATGTGCGGCACAGCTGCAACAACCATGAAGGCAGCTAGCGCCACTGCCTTGCTAGGCAGGTATGATAGAGCCCTTTGGGAGTCCTTAAACCAATTTCTGGACCATCTGCCCAGAGACGAGAGGGAGGACTTTATGGAAATCCTCAACGAAGGCCTGATGGTCTCAAACCAGGTGATCAGTGCGGCAGCGGACTCTTCACTACTAGCCGCTCACGAGTACTGCCACGGGATAGGTCTCCGAAGGCAATTGTGGCTGCGTCTCACCTCTCTCAAGCCGGAGGTGCAGCAAAGAATTCTAAACTTACCTTTTTCAGGCACCACTCTCTTTGGATCCCTCGCGGATGAAGAGATGACGCGCATGAAAGTGGAGATGGAAACCCTTAAGGCTGTGGGCCTGGAAAGGCCTAGAGAGCAGAGAAAATCTTTCCGGCCTTACCAGCGACGGTTCTCTTCCCAGAGAGGTCACTCTTCCTCATGGTACTAGTGTCAACAGCAGGGTGGTCCTCAGTCACAACAGCAACGACCTTACCAGTCGTATCAGCGACGCCAACCAAGAGGAAGATCCTCCCAGCAACACCCTCAAGGGGGTAAACAGCCTGCTGGGCCGAAGCCCTGAGTCGTTACTTCCCCCTCTTCTGTTCCAAACTCCAGTGGGGGGAAGCATATGTCTTTACCCGATAGAGTGGCAAAACATAACAAAAGACTCCTGGGTGCTGAATATTGTGCGCAATGGATATTGCCTGCCGTTCATCGGTCCTCCGCCGTCCATCCCTCCGAAGCCAACCAACTTCCAGCTTCCTCTCTTACAAGCGGAGGTCAACATCCTTTTACAGAAATTGGAGGTGGAACCAGTTCCTCACCAACAACGAGGACTAGGCATTTATTCAAGATACTTTCTTGTCAAGAAGAAAGACAAACAAGGGTTCAGACCCATTCTAGACCTCAAGACAGCCAACAAATGTATTCGGCGAGAAAAGTTCAGGATGCTGGCTTTACACCAAATTTACCCTCAATTACATCAAGGAGATTGGCTTTGTTTGATCGACCTTCAAGACGCGTACTTTCATATTCCAATTGCCAGAAAGCATCGCAAATTATTAAGGTTCGTGGTGGGACAAGACCATTACCAGTACCGGGTCCTTCCATTCGGGCTAAAGTCAGCCCCCAGAAAATTCTCCAAATGCATGGCAGTAGTCTCAGCCCATCTCCGTAGACACAAGGTATTCGTCTATCTGTATCTGGACGATTGGCTCATCAAGGCCTCCTCGCCTCAAGAGGCGCAACTTCATTTCAACTGGACTTGCGACCTCTTACAGAGACTGGGGTTTTCAGATCAACCGCGACAAATCCATCTCTACCCCAGTACAGACCTTGCATTATCTAGGTGCCTTAATCGACACAGTAAAGGCAAAAGTGTTTCCTTCGGAGGAGAGACGCTTATCGATCCTTCTGAAGTGTCAGAGGCTCATGAAAGCTTCCCATCCAACAGTCAGGACAGTTGCCTCCCTTCTGGGCTCGATGGCTTTGTGCATATTCCTCACACCGAATGCCCGTCTGCACATGAGACCTCTGCAAGAATGTCTCGAGGATCAATGGGACCAATCGACGGGGAACTGGGAGGTCAGGATACAACTATTCCTCCATGTGAAGTCATCTCTCAAATGGTGGTGCTCCCCATCCAGTCTACTCCAGGGCACTCCGTTCCATCAGGAGATCCCTCCTCAGACTATTGTCACGGATGCATCGTTGCTGGGCTGGGGAGCGCATATGTGTTACGAGAGGACTTAAGATCACTAGCAATTGTGCCAAGCAAACATGTTCATCAATGATTTAAACCATACTGTTCCCTAATTTAACACTAACTGGTGTCGCAAGAGAGCCTTGATGTGTTGCTGCATTATTGTCAAAAGATGTTTGCACTGTGTACATTTGATGTAATACAGTTGTGGTTGCCAATGCTTGTTGTGTATAGTAATGTGTTAGCTGTTATTGGGGAACCATTTCGGATTCACGTTGGTGACTGCTTATTAGTTAAATTAGCTTCCAACCGCTGCACCGGTTACACGTGTAAACAGTTTCAACGCGCACACGTGAGCCTCGTGACGGAAGACAAACACTCGGGTATTTAAACCCCACCCGCCTTGATTTGCTCGCTTCGCTTTGTGGACTCTCCGCATCGCTTACCTGGTTCCGGACCTGATCGGTGTGTTCCTGCTTCTCGGCGATTCCCTCCTGACTTCCCTCGGCGTCCGGTGATGTGCTTCCGGTTCCGGAAACTCTCTGACGCTCCGTCTGATTTCCTGCAAAGAAAAGAGAAAGAAGGTTAATTCTTCAAAAGGTTGCTAGGCAACGTAGCAGTCACTACGGTAATGCGTCTCTGAAAATCAAGGCATTGCGGTAAGATAAGATAACTTGGTACTGGTTGGTAAAGTAAGCAGACAGTGTTTCTCCTATCGGACACCTTTTAGACCACTGCATATTTGTTTAAAAGGTGATGACTCTTAAAAAGGAGAAGAACATTGCAAAGAAAGAACAAAGGAGTTTTCGGTTACAATTAAGAATGTGAGTTACGCGAAAGACTTCACAAGAACTCTAGAGAACTCTAGAAATGTTTTAAAGGATGTTGATTCATTTTGACAATTGTGTTCTTGACGAAACCATGTAAAGGCACAGTTATAATTATTGAGAAATCATTATTACAGGATAGCTTAAACAGCTGGTTACAATAATCATTTATAACACATTTTGCGCAATGCAGAACACAGTTCTTGTTTTTTCTTCTTTTATTTTTTCATTTTAGTTACGGATCGTTTTGGGTGTGACACGAAAGTATTTCCGGTATGTGAAGCAACATAAACTGAGTATTGTTAAACAAGGTATAAACAAGCATTTGAATGAAGATATTGTGGTTTGAAATTTTATTTACCAAGGTCCACGTAGTTAAGAAGTGAAGATTGTAGAAGCTATTGAACTGATTATTCTTGACATTCCGTTTTTTGGGTAGGTTGGCAAAAGAACAGATAATTTGAAATCAATCCATGTGGTACAACAGAAATAGTGATGTTATTATCTCTCCAATAGATAACTGATTTCGAAAGAGGCACGAGTAGAAATCCGAAGTCCTATCATATTTCGCAATCCCCGAGAGACTTCATCAGAGAGTCGGACTTCAGGAATCCAGTTTCGTGTTTTCTCTTGTCTCTCACTCCCAATTCCCCTTCCCCTGAGGAACTATCAGTGCGATAAGTACCAACCTCCTTGCCGTTCTGGTAGTTCCCGGTGGGATCAGGGAAACAGACAGCATCAAGAAAGGAACAAACTGGAGCGCAGGTGGGTGACTACTTGACAGAAAGCGAAGCCGAAAGAGCTTGTTCCTTTCTTGATCCTGGAATAATGGAGTTCGGGCAAGACACTCTGGATTCTTCACAGTTGACCGCCTTGATTCATAAATTAACCGAAGAAATGCAGGAATTAAGGCAAGAAAATCAGGCCCTTAGACAATAAGTAGCAACAACAAAAGCTGGGTTCACAAGTTGGAGGGACCCCCAGGTGGTTGGGAACTGACCTATCATAGCTCCTTCAATATTTGGCCCAAATCCACATCTTCAGCCACTCATTCCGATCAGAACCTTCAGGTTACGGTGGTTTCTCCCAGTCCGGTCCCTTTGGCCAATCTGGAACGTTTCATGGGTGATAGCAATCATTTTGCGGCTTTTATGAGCCAATGTCAGTAACATTTCTTATGTAAACCACAGGTTTTTACCAGTGACACTTCCAAGGTTGCCTTCATCATCTCTTACTTAGGAGGGGTAGCGGCTAACTGGGCCATGCCATTAGTCGATACTAATGACCCCTTATTGCACAATTTGGTGGCCTTTAAAACAGCAATGTCGCCTTTGTTTGCCAAACATGTTTTTATTCAAGCCTCATATAATGAGTTGCTGAACTTACGCCAAGGGTCTAAAGATTTAATAACATATGTAACAAGCTTTAATAGATTATTATCTGAAACACACTGGCCTGAAGAAAAAAGAATATCTCTATCCTATCGGGGCCTTAGAGATGAATTAAAGGACTCTTTGGCACACATCGTGAATTTGCCTGATGATTACATAGAATTCCTGGATTTAGTGGTTAAGCTTGATCACAGGTTAGGTGAAAGGAAGAGTGAAAAACCTAGAGGAGACCTACGAACTCTACACTTTAAGAATGAGAAAAAAGATATAGAAGACAAAAATAATAGCGTAGAACCAATGCAGATTGGTGGTCTGAAAGGACCACTTTCTTCAGACGAAAAGGAAAGGAGACGTAAGGGTAATCTATGTCTTTACTGTGGCAAGGCTGGCCATTTTGCCAAGGATTGTCAGTCAAACCTAAGAAAAAGAAAGCTATAGCAGTCATGGATAAATCATCTTGTGAGTCGGAAAACTAGGTTTCTCGATGAAAGAAGAGATAGTTTCTTTTTTTTTTTTTTTGATTTTCAAAAACCTTTATTGAGAGATTGTACGGTACATCAGTGTAATAGAAAGTCACTTATCGAATAACATATAATAAAGCATACGATTGACACCTTCCCGTTTCAATCGTGGTATAACATAGTCTACCCCAACCCCCCAATCTAAAAGGCAGGTCAACCATCCAATGATTACAGTCCTTAAGCGATCGGTACAGTGTATCCACACAACATACAGACAGGTACGTGCAGCGGTATGTACAATAGCAAGATAACTACGGGTATTAAAATATCACAGTTATATAGAAGCGTCTATCTCATAGTCACAACGCCCATTCCAGTAAACTAAATGGAGTGTCGCACACTCACAAATCCACTGAGCCTATACACACGGCTGCAACTCTGGGCGAGGTTGCACCCCTGGTGACCCCTCCTGTGTGGGTGAGGCTCGAGCTGCAGGCTCAGCTCCACCGTTCCCTCCCACAGCAATTCCACTCTCATCAGACCCGCACTCCGCCTCCCGTGCTGATAGATAGGCAATCAGTGGGCCCCAAATGTCCTTCGGGCGTGATTTGATGGGAAGTAAGTCCGCATAATGATGCATATGTTCTTGCCAAGTGGTCATCGTGTGAACCCAGTCCTTGAACTTAGGGGCGCGGCCTCTCCCCCACCGGCATGAAACTTGTCTTTTTGCTAATAGCAGCCCCATTGCCAGGAACTTTTTATGTAGTGTATTGACACCCTGAATCAGCCCCAAGAGGGCCACAAGAGGACTAGGCGCCACCTGTACACCTAGCATGTCCGAGATTCCACTAAACGTCTGCGCCCAAAATTCCGCCACCCCAGGGCAGCTCCACGCCAAGTGAATGAAGTCCGCTCCCTCCCGGCCACACCTCTCACATTTATCATTATCTCTTAGCCGGAATCTGTGGTGTTTAGCCGGTGTGCGGTATATCCGGTGCAAGAATTTAAAATGAATAAGGCGTAGTCTGCTGTTGCCCGTAATGGACTTTGTTTGTAAACAGCTAAGTTCCCATTGGTCGTCAGTCAGAGGGACATCTAGATCTTTGTCCCACTCATAGCGGGCACGGACGGGATGAGATGGTGGCGCGTTTTGTGTGTGCCTATATAGGAGGGATATAGCGTGTGTGGGGGGTACTGCCTGAAGGAAAGCGTGTAACGGCGATAGTGTGTTCGGCTCTTCAGGGAAGGCGGGGGTTACGGCCCTTAGACTTTGTCTGAGACGATTGTACATGAATATGTCCATTATCGATGGGGGGTGTGCTCCAAAGAACTGTGTCTGGGAGCGAAAATGCCCCTCAATATACAGGTCACCCCAGGTATGGTACTTGAGGCTTCTTAGCATCCTTCGGCATATCCCTTCACTCGTGACTTGCAAAGGAGGGTTCCGTGCCAAGGGCATTTTGGGGGAGTATAGCATTGGGCTCTCTAATTTGCGAGCTATCCGGTGCCATGCTAGTATCGTGCAGTCAACTGTGGACGGGTCACGTTCACGTTCCCTCACTACTGTAAATAGGAAGCCTGAGGTGGGTGTCGGAGCCATGTAGCCCTCCTCGACCGCCAGATGAGGCATGAAAGGTGGCGGGTGAAAACAGTATGTTGCGAAAGGGGCCTGCGCGCAGTAATAGTAAAATTCAAAATTTGGTACATCATATCCTCCCTGGTGGTATGGGAGCATTAGCGTGCTTAGATTAAGTCGTGCCTGTTTCCCTCCCCATATGAGCCTAGTGAGCTGAGATCTAAGTGTCTTGAAGAAGAAGCTTCCGGGATGGTATGGTATGTTAATGAAGAGGTACAGAAGTTTCGGCAGTATTACCATCTTGATTAATGAGATTCTCCCTGCCATAGAGAGGGGAAGTCGTAGCCACTTGGTGACAGTGTCTGTTATTTTGTCCATGGCTGTGCCATAGTTGATTCTCATTAGCTCATCTCTGTCTCTAGTGATATGGATGCCCAGGTATTTTAGTTCATCAGTTTCCCACGTTAGAGGGTAGTCCAGTAGGTGCTGCGGGGTATTATCTGTTAGAGGGAAAACCGCGGATTTTGACCAATTTATGTGAACCCCAGATATGACACCGAATTTAGTTATCTCCCGCAATACTGGATTTAGATTGACCTGGGGTTTATTAACATACAATGTCATATCGTCTGCATAGAGAGAGAGTAGCAACTGCTTGCTGGGGTAGATCAATGCTTTATCGTTATGGTGTTGTCGGAGCTTCGCGGCTAGGGGTTCAATGGCTAAGGCAAAGAGAATGGGGGATAGAGGGCAGCCTTGCCGCGTGCCTCTGGAGTTAGTGAAGGGTGGGGACCGGGCCCCATTTAGAAGCACCGATGCCACCGGCTGACTGTAAAGCAGTTGCACCCATTTGAGGAAAGGAGAGGGCATTCCCATGCGGTTCAAAACACCCAGCGGGTAGTCCCACTCTAGGGAATCGAACGCTTTAGTGGCGTCAAGGAATACCGCCACCGCTGAGCAGTTCGGATCAATGTCCTGTAGGACTGCAGCAAGGGTCCTTAGATTATGTGATGTGGCCCGACCAGGGATGAACCCCGCCTGATCCGGGAGTACCAGGCGCTGCATCAGTAGATTGAGTCTGGTCGCCAGGACTTTAGCAAGAATTTTAGTATCGCAGTTCAGTAGGGATAGGGGCCGATACGAGTTACAATAGAGGGGGGGACTTCCCAGGTTTCAAAAGCGAGGTTATAAGGGCCTCACGCATAGTCTCAGGCAAGCAGCCCACCTCAAGTGCCTCATAGAACACCTCCTTCAGGATGGGAGCCAGAACCGGGGCAAAAGTTTTGTAAAATTCTATGGGTAGGCCATCGGACCTCGGGGCCCGCCCAGATTGCATCCGCATGATAGCCTCTGTAATTTCGTCGAGCTCTAAGTCTAGACTTAGAAATCCCCGCTGGGTGTCTCCTAGCCAAGCCAGCGCCGTGTCTTCAAGGTAGCTCGGCAAGTCGAGCGGGGCGCTTCTTTGGTAAGAGTACAGAGCGCTGTAGAAGTCTCTAAATGTTTTTAATTGATCAGGAAGGTTTCTGTGCGTGACACCCTGCGCATCCTGTATCTCTGTGATGTAGTTGGAGAATTTGGGGGGTCTGGACGCGCCTGCTAGTGCCCTCCCTGGCCTGTCCCCCTCACCATATATCCTTGCCATGTGGGATTTCCCCCGAAATTTGCACTCCCTGTCCGCAAGTTCCCCATATTCAGTGAGCTTGTTGCGCATGGTAACTCTAAGTGCAAGATTATCTGAGCTGATACTAATATCCTTCTCTATTTTTTTGAGTTCCGTCTCCAGTTTGGCGAGGTCGTTGCGCAGCACTTTCAGGATACCCCCCCCTTTAGATATGCACCAACCTCGGGCCGTGACCTTGAACGCCTCCCAGACTGTGGTGATACTGGGAACTGATGAGATATTGCGTGCAAAAAAATCGTGTATTTCTTGCTCCAATTCAGCCTTGAATACTGTGTCCTGCAAGTGTGAGGGGTTAAGGCGCCAATTGCTATATGGGGAGTGTCGTGTGGGGGGATGTAGCTCCATCACAACTGGGGAGTGGTCGGAATATGTGCGGGCCAGATGGGTCGCATGGTCCAGCCAGTGCGCCATACCCATCGATATGAACATGTAGTCCAACCGGGCCCAAGATGAGTGAATAGCAGAATAGTGTGTACCCTCCTATAACATAGGGTGTTTGTACCTCCAGGAATCCAGTAGTCGATTCTCTGCTACAATGTCCTGCAAAGTTCTTTGTGTGTTTGTGTAATGGGCCGGGGTTGCACGGGACCTATCCATTCTGGGTTGCAGTGCAGTATTAAAATCCCCCCCACATATGACATAGGTGATGCCCATCTCCTGGATTTTACTCCAGAGCTGGAGGAGAGCCTGAGGGTCACCGGTGTTGGGGCCATAGTAATTGGCGAACATCACATCATAAGAATGTAACCTACCCCAGAGCAGACAGAATCTACCTCCCACATCCGCTACTGTGCCACAGGGCACGAACGGCACTCCTCTTTTGATCAAGATAGCAACTCCGCGGGAATAATTAGAGTAAGAGGCGAAGCAGCGGTGCGAGGCCCACCTCGAGGCGAATAGGGGGACAGCCCCAGTGTTTAGGTGCGTTTCCTGTAGCATAGCAACTGTGATGTGATGCCTGTCTAAATACCCAAGTATCTGTCTTTTCTTTCTGGGGTTGTTTAGACCCCGCACATTCCACGACGCAATCCTGAGATTATTTAAGTCGAATATGCTGTCTGCCAGTGTTACTGTTATAAGGAATTGTATTTGACCAGATCGTGTAAACCCTCGGCGATTGGATGGATCGAGACCTTGCGAACATAAACATTCCCCCCTCCACCCACACCGGCTTCCCCAACTTGCCGGGCACATGAATTATCCCCACCCAAATAAACATCAATGTTAAACAACTGCTTTACTATCCGCAAAATAAATTCAGGGGTACGCCCTCTTGGGGAACTCGCTAGGGGCCCACGACCCGCTCACTACCCTCCTTACTCACACCCACCTGCTACTCCGCTGCAAGGCGGGCAGCTTCGGCGGGACGGGGGGTGAGTTGCCAAGCAGGTTAGATATCACAAAAATATAGAAAGAAGAGTTTGAAGTACATCAACAGCTAAAGTCAGATCGTCAACGGTTACAAATCAATGAGCGTTTCAGAAGAACCAATGTTCCTTGCGTATCTCAGCCTGGCTCCGATAGAGGAGAGTGGGATCTAGAGCGACCTCTCGCCCTTGACTCCGTGGATGCCGCCCGGCGGTGTCTTTTAAGGTATTCTTCAGCCTGCTGCGGACTCTGAAAGTAGTGCTGTTTTCCGTGATGGGTGATCTTCAGTTTCGCCGGGTAGAGCATGGCGTAAGGGATGTCTTGCAGTTGGAGTTTTTTCTTAACAGCAGTGAATTTACGTCTAGCATCTTGTACTGATTGCGTGAAGTCCGGAAAGAACGCTAGCGTAGTATTCTCGTAGTGGACCTGCTTCTTTTCACGGGCCATGCGTAGGACCGCATCCCTGTCGCAGTAGTTTAAGAAGCGGGCAATAACCGGTCTCGGTGGTGCCCCCGGGGGTGGACGGGCCGCCAGGGACCTGTGCGCCCGCTCCACCGTGAGGTGCGTTGAAAAGGAATCCCGTCCGAACAGGTTCGCAACCAATTTTTCGATGAAGTCCTCCATGCGCCCCACGTTGGTAGACTCCGCCAGGCCAAGTATGCGGACGTTATTTCTTCTGGAGCGAGCCTCCAAGTCCTCGTTTTTATCCGCAATTACCTTAAGCAGTTTATTCATTTGCGTAATCTGCTCCTTGTTGGTTGTGGCGCCATCTTCCAACTCCGAGACTCTAGTCTCGGCTTCTTTCAAGCGAAGGTCATGTTGGTCCAATTTGTTGACCACAGCTTCCATTCTCATGTTCATAGTGTCCAACTTGGCGTCTATGGATGTAAGGCTTTGCTTCATGCTCAACAGGAGAGCTTTCCAGTCTTCATCAGGCATGCCTACCGCATCGGAGTCCGCATTCTCAAGTGATTGCGATCTGGTGGTCTTGCGCGCTTCGAATGGGATTTTGGACTGCTTAGTGTCCGTGCGCCCCATCATAGAGATCTGCAATCAGCGCAGTGGTGTGGAGCGGGATCTCCAGAGGCGCCCTCCGCTCTCGCTCGCGTGAGGGTCTAGGTGAGCGGCCTTTGCAGCACCGCGCCACGAGGCGACCCCTCCGAACTATATGTACGTAACAGCTGGTTCTCTTCCAGGGGATACTCATCAATAGTCATAAGCACTGAATAGTCCCGCCCACGTGCGGGGACCCCGGAGCAATAGCCAATAATATGCATATACCTACATATATATCCATAAACACATATAAGTAAATATATATATAGGTGATATGCATAAAACAAACATATATGCAGCCTGATATTATATACTAGGCTCAGAAAACCTGCCTCATTGCATGTAAAACCTTTTAAATTTGAACAACAAATAAACATACCCCATGATATAATCATGATTAAAACAAGTAAACCACTTTAGTTTGCTTTGAAACAACACAACCTTTATTTTCAAAGGTAAAAGGGGTAAGACCATAGAGGCAGGTCAGCCTAGAGAGGCTGCATATAGAACAGTTAGGAAAAACTGGCACCGTGCCTTTAAGACCTCTTGGAACCCTCAGGCTCCCATCATGCACTACAGGTGACAGTTAGGTCAGTTCTTTTTTCCGGCTCCTTCTATGAGGACCCTGGAGTTTGAGCTCCCCAGTTAGTGTTTTTTTTATCACTAATTCTGGTTTTGAGTGGAATATTGTTGTTTCACTCGACGTCTTTACTGACTAGCTGTTAGATTCAGCCGTTATTTTTTCCAAAATTTTTCACTTTTTTCCCTGTCAAAATGCCGGCTTTATTTATTAAGTGCCCGGCCTGTGGAAAGAAGATGTCCAAATCGGACCCACACTCGGTCTGTATTGCTTGTCTCCCTTCATCACACAAGCCAGACCAGTGTTACCATTGCAGCAAGTTTTCCAGAAGAACCCTTAAGGAAAGGGAGAAGATAAAGCTGCACTCTATGCTGGAGAGAGGAAGTAAGGCAAGTGCTAAAGGAGAACTGTCTGCAAGAAAGCCCTCCTCTCACTCAAGACGCAAAGAAAAAGATGACGAAAGAAGACATCGGTCGCCGTCGAGGGACAGATCAACGTCCAAGGTACCGTTGTGCTCTGAGTCAGCGTCGAAGTCGACGTCCTTCGACGTCGAGGGCTCCAAGTCATCAAGAATCGCATAGGCGGACCACATCTGGCTCACCTACAGCGAGAGGCGGTGAGATACCGACGTTGGCACATCAACGTCGAAGCCCGCCGGCGAGAGCACCTCCAACGACGTCGAAGACACCACCGACGCCGAAGGTACTGAAAGCTTCGTCGTCAAGCAGAGCGGTTTTAGTGTCGACGCCGGCAAGACAGCCGTCGCCGTCGAGACATTCGACGTCGAAACAGGCATCGCCCAGGGGTTCGACGTCGAGAAGGGCGCGTTCGGCGTCGAGAAGACAGACTCCGAGGAAGTCGCCTCGACGGTGAGAAGGTCGACGTCGAGAGCTAGATCGCCGTCTAGGACTTCGGTGTCGAGGAGGTCGACGTCGAGAGCGAGATCGGCGTCGAGGAGGTCGACGTCGAGATCTAGGTCCCGCAGATCGAGGTCCAGATCGCTGTCGAGGGGTCGACGTCGAGGAGGTCGGCGTCGAGGAGGTCGGAGTCAGCGACGGAGTACATCCAAATGGCCTCCAGGAGTGCTTCTTCCTCTCCGGGGCTTCAGATCGTACAGATCTCGCCAGAGCGCTCTCCAGCTCCGCCTGCACACCCTGTAACAAACATCTCTCCTAGATGGCTGGGAGATATAAGGGAGTGGAAGATACGGAAGGTTACCAGGGTGGTCCATTCACGTAGCAGATCCAGGTCTCCATTGATACAGTCGGTGCACTCCTCAGGGCGGCATGATCGACGAGACCGGTCACGCAGATCTCCATCGGTGAGAAGGCATACACCCCGCTCTCCCAGAAGTAGAGCTTCTAGACCTAGTCATCTCTCTCACAGGAGTAAGAGCCATAGGTCGTCTTCATGGTCTTCATCATCTAGACCATCTAAAGCGGACTACTCACCCACTCTTTCCTCAACACCTCCGAGTAGGGTATCCCCGATTGATGATCTCAACACCTTCAATGAGGTTTTGTGTAGGGGAGCGGCTAAACTTCAGATTGAGATGCCTGTTCATGTTCCAACAACCTCAATCATCTTTGAAACGCTGCATCAGAGGGCGTCATCCAGACCTCTACTTCCCTTGGTGCCTGGTCTACTGGAGCCTGCGTTGCACAAGTTCTTGACTCCAGCTTCAGTGGGTGCTGCTCCCTCAAGGATCTTAAAGAAATATAAAGCTCCTGACACAGACCCTCTGTTTCTGAGATCCGATCCACTTCCGGATTCAGTCATTGTCTCGGCCGCACGGAAGAACCTGACAGGGGCAGCGTCTTCCACAGTACCACCTGACAAAGACAGTAAGGCCATGGATTCAATAGGCAAGAGGATGTGCAACACCTCCGCATCCTACATGAAGGTAGCCAGCGCTTCGGCCTTGCTGGGTCGTTATGACCGCTCTCTCTGGGACTCCCTGTCACGTTTCACGGACAAACTCCCTAAGGAGGACAAGCAAGACTTCCTGGAGGTCCTTCAGGAAGGGGGCCTGGTGTCCAACCAGATCATCAGCGCGGCAGCGGATGCCTCAGATCTAGCATCACATGGGTACTCTCATGGAATCTGTGCCCGTCGCTCTTCCTGGCTAAGGTTAACGGGGTTGAAGCCGGAGGCCCAACATCGGATCCTGAACCTGCCGTTCAACGGATCCTCGCTCTTCGGATCTCATGCCGATGATGAGATGTCACGCATGAAGACAGAACTGGACACGGTCAAGGCAGTGGGACTCGAAAAGAGGAAAGACTTTAAACGGCGCTATCGCCCCTACGATCGGCGCAACTACCAGCAGAGGGTTCAAACCCCTCAGTGGTCTACACAACAGCACCAAGGTAGATCCCAGTACAATCAGCGACGTCCAGGCAGAGGACGAGGAGGTTCCTCCAGGCAGTCTGCACCAGCTGCCAAGCAGCAGCAACAGCAGAAACAGTGAGTGCTTGCTTCCCCTAAACCCGTTAACCACTCCGGTGGGGGGAAGCATTCGTATGTTTCTAGAAGAGTGGACCAAAATTACACTGGACAAGTGGGTTCTAAACATCGTAAGGAACGGATACTCCATCCGGTTCAAGTCACCTCCACCTTCTATTCCTCCCCGGAAGACCACCTCCCATCACGTAAGTCTTCTACAAGAAGAGGTATCTGCCCTGCTTTTAAAGGAGGCCATCGAAAAGGTTCCATGGCAGCAACGTCATCAAGGACTTTACTCTCGTTATTTCCTAGTCCCAAAGAAAGGTCTCGGCAAAGAGTTCAGGCCCATTCTAGACCTCAGGCGACTGAACAAATTTATTCTGAAGGAAAGGTTCAGAATGCTGGCCTTGCATCAGATAATTCCACACTTGCACCCACAAGACTGGATGTGTTCCATAGATCTTCAGGATGCCTATTTCCACATTCCCATCTCTCTGAAGCATCGGAAGTTTCTAAGGTTTCGCATTCAAATCCGACCATTACCAATTCACAGTCCTACCGTTCGGTCTCAAGTCAGCCCCTCGCACTTTCTCAAAGTGCATGGCAGTAGTAGCGGCGTTCTTGAGAAGGAAACAAATATTCGTCTACCCCTATCTAGACGATTGGCTTCTCAAAAGTGCTTCCCCAGCACTTCTGCAACTACACCTCGCTTACTGCGTTCGACATCTGCATCGATTGGGTCTGCATGTCAATTTCAAAAATCCATCCTCAACCCAACGCAGAGAATTCATTACTTGGGGGCAACTTTGGACACGGTAAACGCAAGAGCGTATCCTTCGGAGGAGAGACTATCATCCATCCTCCTCAAGTGTCAGACCATTTTGCGGAAACCTTACCCAACAGCCAGACAAGTCTCGTCTCTTCTGGGTTCAATGGCATCTTGCATCTTTCTAGTCCCGAATGCCAGGCTACACATGAGACCTCTTCAACAGGCTCTGGAAGATCAGTGGTCCCAGATCTCCAATCGCTGGGAGGACACGATAACGATACCTCTGTCTGTCAAAATCTCCATCGGCTGGTGGATGCGGAGGTCTCATCTTCTCGTGGGCAGCCCTTTTCACGAGGAACCTCCAAAGCTGACTCTTGTAACAGATGCGTCTCTTCAAGGATGGGGCGCCCACATGGGGTCCCTGCAGGTACAAGGCCTGTGGTCAGAAAGGGAACAGCTCTATCACATAAACATGCTGGAGCTCAGGGCAGTTCATCTGGCCCTCAAGGCGTTCTTTCCGTCCATCAAGTCCAATACCCTCCTTGTTCAAACGGACAATACAACAACAATGTTTTACCTGAACAAGCAAGGGGGCCCCAGGTCCAGGCCTCTGTCGCTGGAAGCACAGGCGATCTGGAGGTGGCTTCTGGCTCGGGACATGAAGATCTCAGCGGTCCATCTTCCGGGCATCCTAAATGTTCAGGCAGATGGCCTAAGCAGGCATTTCGCAGAAGCGCACGACTGGGCGCTAAAGCAAGAAGTAGCACAGGACATTTTTCAAGTCTGGGGGGAACCAGACATAGACCTGTTCGCAGATGCAGACAACGCAAAATGCCACGTCTTCGCCTCCAGGTTCCCACAACAAGGCTCCAAGGGGAATGCTCTATGGATAGACTGGTCAGAGACATTACTCTACGCATTTCCACCAGTCCCACTCATTCCTCTAGTGATCAGGAAGCTGTACAGATCCAAAACGAGGATGATCTTGGTTGCACCAGACTGGCCTCGCCAGTGGTGGTACCCGGACCTTCTTCGTCTTTCGACAGTACCGCACAGGAGGCTACCCTGTCATCCAGATCTGCTGACCAGGGCGGGCGGCAAAGTGTTCCATCCCAATCTGCCGTCCCTGAAGCTAGCAGCATGGCTCCTGAATTCATCCAATATGGACACTTAGGTCTCTCTCAGGACTGCATGCAGATCTTGAAAGAGGCTCGACGTCCTTCCACAAGGAGAACATATGCTTTCAAATGGAGGCGATTCTACATGTGGTGTACTGCAGAGGGTCATGATCCTATTCATGGTCAGGAACAGGTACTGTTACCATATTTACTGTCTTTGGCAAAAGCAGGATTGCAGTATTCATCTATTAAAGTTCACTTGGCCGCGATAACAGCTTATAGGAAGTCCCCCAATCAGGTTTCCTTTTTAGAATGCCAGTGGTTAAGGACTTTTTAGAGGGCCTAAAGAAAGTCTATCCTCCAGTGAGGGCTCCTTCTCCCTCTTGGGAACTCAATATCGTTCTCTCCAAGTTAATGGGCCCTCCTTTTGAACCTATACATAAGGCCTCGCTGCAACATCTTTCTTGGAAGACTGCATTCCTTGTGGCAATCACGTCTGCTCGCAGGGTGAGCGAGATACAGGCTTTGTGCTCGTCGGAGACTTATCTCGTTTTTCATGCAAACAGAGTGGTACTAAGAACTCACCCGAAGTTCCTTCCGAAAGTGGTCTCGGAGTTCCACATCAACCAGTCGATCACTCTTCCCACTTTCTTTGTGAACCCTGTCACACCTGCTGAGAAGGCATTACATTCACTGGATCTTAAAAGGGTGTTGAAGTTTTATCTGGATAAGTCTAAAACTGTACGCAACACTGACAGATTGTTTGTTAATTACGGACCATTGAACACTGGCTCTCCGGCCTCTAAAAGGTCCATTTCTAGGTGGATTGTGTCATGTATTATGCTATCTTATCAGCTAGCACACAAACAGCTCTCAGGCAGGCCGAGAGCACATTCTACAAGAGGAAAAGCAGCTACAATAGCTATGCTGAGTAAAGTTCCTATTCAAGACATATGTAAAGCAGCCACATGGCGTTCGGTGCACACTTTTGCACGCCATTATTGTCTTGATTCTGACACTCAAGCTGATGCTAGGGTTGGCCAGGCATCCTTGAGGAACTTATTTGGGTAATATAAGTTGGATTGGTTGGCATGATATAATGGTATTCGCCCGCAGAGTATGGGGATGGCTTGCTACTCTATTCAGTGCTTATGACTATTGATGAGTATCCCCTGGAAGAGAAGGATAAGTTACTTACCTGTAATCCTAGTTCTCTTCCAGGGGTATACTCATCAAAGTCATAAGCAACCCTCCCTCCTCCCCGGACGAATACCATGTTCATGTGAGATGTATCTGTTACCCATACTGTGTTCACACTGTTTACGCCGTCCAAAAGAACTGACCTAACTGTCACCTGTAGTGCATGATGGGAGCCTGAGGGTTCCAAGAGGTCTTAAAGGCACGGCGCCAGTTTTTTCCTAACTGTTCTATATGCAGCCTCTCTAGGGTGACCTGCCTCTATGGTCTTACCCCTTTTACCTTTGAAAATAAAGGTTGTGTTGTTTCAAAGCAAACTAAAGTGGTTTACTTGTTTTAATCATGATTATATCATGGGGTATGTTTATTTGTTGTTCAAATTTAAAAGGTTTTACATGCAATGAGGCAGGTTTTCTGAGCCTAGTATATAATATCAGGCTGCATATATGTTTGTTTTATGCATATCACCTATATATATATTTACTTATATGTGTTTATGGATATATATGTAGGTATATGCATATTATTGGCTATTGCTCCGGGGTCCCCGCACGTGGGCGGGACTATTCAGTGCTTATGACTTTGATGAGTATACCCCTGGAAGAGAACTAGGATTACAGGTAAGTAACTTATCCTTCGGACTTCTCTGTTGGGATGTGCGCGGCTGCTATCTGGGCTTCCTCATGGGCAGTGGCAGCTTCGATTGGGAGGGGAGGGCGTCAAGATCATTGCAGTGGGGGGAAGCAAGATCCCTGTGGCCTGGTACGGAAGGAACTGGATAATGGTGTCAGCTGTTCCACGCAGCTCCCCGCCACCACGAGGGGGCTGGCAGTTGTTCACAATCGTTCCAGCAGTGGGCCGGCGGCGAGACCCCCTCCACTCACCACCACAAGGCGGTCACCGATGTCCCAGCACAGAGCAAGCACCACGTGAGTCGCAGAGGTGGCGCGCAGCCCCCGCAGCAATCAGCGCGCAGGTAGAGCACCGGGCCGCCAGTCTGACCGGCCGCGACGCAGTCCCTCGGGCCTCCCCTACAGCGGCGGCGCCGCGATGAAACAAAATGGCGGCCGCCACTCCCGGCAGCCGCAACAAGACGGCAGTCTTAGTAGGCAGACAGGTTAATGTAGACCAGGCAGGGTTAGCGCATCCTGGAGTGCGTCGTCTCCAGCCCCCACAGACACGGCTGGCCGTCGCCCGCGCACCGCTCCCCGCGGCGTACTAATCCGGCACCAGCCCGCTCCGCGGCGCCGGGCGTCTCAAGCTGCTGCGGCTGTGTTAGGGGCCTCGCAGGCGGTTCAGATGTCCCAGACGCAGCACGTGTGTCCTCCCAACTCACCGCTTACACACGTACCCTCTGAAGCGGTCAATCCGGGGGGGGAGGAGCGCCCAGCACACTTCGTCGCCGTCCACACTCCGGCCCCGCGATTCCCGCGCCTCTGCGGCCTCGGATTTTCCCAGCGATATCGCCCGCTCCCCAGGCTGCAGGACGAGGCTCGGCATGTTCAGTCGGCTATACACTACGGTCTGGTCACTTGAATGAGTATCCACGGCTTCAGCTGTGGTTCAGGTGTCTCATGGCAGTGTCAGGGAAACCCATTGACGATTCAGGATGGGTTTAATGGATGTTTTCCTGCTCGGCTGAGCTGGAGCCTCACTGGTGTGCGGCCATCTTGGTCGTGCGCCACCTAGCGCCCCCTGAAGAAGAGATTGTTTCTTCGAGATCTAATTCTATACAGGTCTCACAATATGCCACTAATGTTATGAATCGCACTCCAAAACATTTGACCATTAGATTAACATTCATTATAACGGTTCAACAAAGGTACAGTCTAGCTGTTTTAATTGACTCAGGTGCCACTGGCAATTTCTTTGATTTAGAGTTAGCCAGAAAATTAGGAATAAGTCGAATTCCAAAAACTGAACCAGAACCAGTCAGAGCCGTGGATGGCTCAGCTCTATCCTCTGGTTTAATTAAGTTCCATACCACACCTCTGACTATAGTGGGGGAGAACGGTCACACTGAGGAAACTGTTTTTGACCTAATTGATACACCCACTTTTGGGGTCATACTGGAGGTTCCCTGGTTGGAACTACATAATCCGAAGATTGACTGGAAAAAAAGAACTGTTACATTGGATTCTTCCTATTGCAGAACTCATTGTTATATGGAAACTCAAGACCCCATAGTTCCTCTATTCTGTTCTGCGGTACAACAAGAACCTCCTCAGTTACCCAGCGAATATCAAGATTATTCCGATGTGTTTGACCCTGTCCAGGCTACAAATTTACCACCACACAGGGTATACGACTGTAGAATAGATTTGTTTCCTGGTGCAGTCTTGCCCTGTAGCAGAATATGTGCACTGACCGAGCCTGAGAACCAATACCTGAAAACATATTTAGACGAATTGCTAGAGATTGGGTTTATTAGGCATTCGACTTCTCCCGTCTCTTCGCCACTTTTCTTTGTGACTAAAAAGTCCGGCGATTTGAGAGTGTGTATTGACTATCGCGCAGTGAATAAGGCAACCATTAAGAATCGTTATCCTTTGCCATTAATTTCTGTGCTGCTAAATCAGATTAAAGGATCGAGCATTTACACCAAATTGGACCTGGGGGGGCATACCACCTCATCCGCATCAAGGAGGGAGACGAATGGAAGACTGCATTTCGTACAAAATTCGGCCTGTTTGAATATACAGTCATGCCATTCGGTCTCTGTAACGCCCCGGCTGCGTTTCAATATTTCATTAATGAAGTCTTGCATCATTTACTTGATGTGTGCGTCATCGTTTACATTGATGACATACTGATTTTTCCAAAACTGAGGAAGAACATATTCAACATGTTCGTTCTGTTCTACAACGTTTGAGAGATAATTCCTTATTTGCCAAACTGGAGAAATGTGTCTTTAACACAAGAAAAGTCGAATTTTTAGGTTAGTGGCTCTCTCCAGAAGGTATTCTCATGGACCCAAAAAAGATGGAAGCAATCTTGAATTGGCCCTCCCCATCCTCTGTAAAAGACACACAGCGTGTACTGGGTTTCGCCAATTTTTATAGGCACTTCATATCTAAATTTTCCGACATTGTGACACCAATCACTCAGTTACTTCGAAAAGGCCAACAATTCCAATGGAACTCAGATGCTGAAGCTGCTTTTGTTAAATTAAAACAGGCCTTCACTTCAGCACCCATTTTGATACACCCCGACCCTGACAAACCATTCTTTGTAGAAGCTGCTGCCTCCCAAACTGCCTTAGGAGGAGTGTTAATGCAAAAAGATGCTTCAACAGGAAATCTACACCCAATTGCTTTCTATTCACGTAAGCTATTGCCAGCTGAGCAAAATTATACCATAGCGGAACGGGAATTGTTGGCAATCAAGGCAGTATTCCTTGAATGGAGACATCATTTGTTGGGTGCAAAACATACCATTACCATATTTTCAGATCATAAAAATCTCCAGTTCTTTACCACTGTCAAGGCATTTACCCCCAGACAGATGCGCTGGTTACACTTTTTTAGCGAATTTGATTTCATAATAACCTACCGCCCAGGACAAAAACAACTTTTATCTGACACCTTGTCTAGGATATATTGTGAGAAAGATCCGGCTGAAAAAAGACATTCACAACACATAATTCCACCAGGGAAAGTAGTGACTGTTACACAAGTAGACACCTTCCTAGACGAGGTTAAACAGAATCCTCAAACGTAAAATCAACAACAATGGCTAGCACACAAACAAAACACCATACGAGACGGATATTTCTTTCACAATGACAAACTCTATATTCCTAAGGAGAGTTTACAACAACAGATTTTAAAATGGAATCATGATTCTAGCACTGCAGGGCATCCTGGAGTTAATAAAACATTAGAACTATGTCAACGATATTTTTGGTGGAACAACATCAAACAAGGTGTCCAACTCTATGTAAAGGCTTGTCCAGTATGCGCTAGGCAAAAATCTTTTCATTTATCTCCCACTGGTCTTTTGCAACCACTACCAATACCTCCACTGCCCTGGCACACAATCAGTTTAGACTTTATAACGGATTTACCTAAGTCCAACAACTTTACGACAATCCTGGTAGTTGTATATTTACTATCTAAAATGGGACATTTCATTCCTCTAACTAAATTACCAACAGCACCTGAGTTTAGCAAAATATTTATTGACAATATCATGAAACTCCATGGCCTTCCCAGTAAAATAATTTCCGACCGTGGCCCTCAGTTCGTTTCTAAATTTTGGAAACAATTGTGCACTCATTTAGGAATTGAAATAGCATTATCTTCTGCCTGCCATCCACAAACTGATGGTCAGACAGAAAAGGTGAATCAATACCTAGAACAAAGCTTAAGATGTTTAACTTCCACAGTAGCTGCCCAATGGGATGCAGTCCTACCATTAGTCGAATTTTCATACAACAATAGCTATCATGCAGCATTAGGTTGTTCTCCCTTCTTCTTCACCACAGGGTTACATCCATACCACTCTCCCGGATTTAGCTAACACCATGCCTGCAGTAAATGAACGTTTGACACTCTTATGAGAATTTCAAGAAAAAGCAAGACTCAGTTTAGTCAGAAATAAACAAAAAACTAAACTTTCAGCTTATAAACACAGAACCCTTGAACCGCCCTACAAGATAGGAGACCTTGTCTGGTTATCCACTAGAAATATTCAAATTGAAAGCCCCAAAAAACTAAAAACCAAGATATATTGGCCCCTTCCCTATAAATAAAATCCTGAATCCGGTCTCAATTAAATTAACCTTGCCTAACGAATATGCCATTCACCCAGTTTTTCACGTATCTCTGCTCAAGCCTTACGATCCTTCCACATGAAAAGACAATCCACCCCCTCCAGTCGTAGTGGGAGATCACATGGAATATGAAGTACATCGTATTTTGGATGCCAAACTAATACATGGTCGTTTACATTATCTAATTGACTGGAAAGGTTACGATGCTTCAGAACGCTCATGGCGTACATGCCCCAAGATTAGTTAGATATTTCCATGCCTTGCATCCTGGTAAACCCCGTCCCTTGAGAATGCCTTTGGGAGGGGGAACTGTTACGAGAGGACTTAAGATCACTAGCAATTGTGCCAAGCAAACATGTTCATCAATGATTTAAACCATACTGTTCCCTAATTTAACACTAATTGGTGTCGCAAGAGAGTCTTGATGTGTTGCTGCATTATTGTCAAAAGATGTTGGCACTGTGTACATTTGATGCAATACAGTTGTGGTTGCCAATGCTTGTTGTGCATAGTAATGTGTTAGCTGTTATTGGGGAACCATTTAGGATTCACGTTGGTGACTGCTTATTAGTTAAATTAGCTTCCAACCGCTGCACCGGTTACACGTGTAAACAGTTTCAACGTGCACACGTGAGCCTCGTGACAGAAGACAAACACTCGGGTATTTAAACCCCACCCGCCTTGATTCGCGCGCTTCGCTTTATGGACTCTGCATCGCTTACCTGGTTCCGGACCTGATCGGTGTGTTCCTGCTTCTCGGCGATTCCCTCCTGACTTCCCTCTGCGTCCGGTGATGTGCTTCCGGTTCCGGAAACTCTCTGACGCTCCGTCTGATTTCCTGCAAAGAAAAGAGAAAGAAGGTTAATTCTTCAAAAGGTTGCTAGGCAACGTAGCAGTCACTACGGTAACGTGTCTCTGAAAATCAAGGGATTGCGGTAAGATAAGATAACTTGGTACTGGTTGGTAAAGTAAGCAGACAGTGTTTCTCCTATCGGACACCTTTAGAGCACTGCATATTTGTTTAAAAGGTGATGACTCTTAAAAAGGAAAAGACAATTGCAAAGAAAGAACAAAGGAGTTTTCGGTTACAATTAAGAATGTGAGTTACGCGAAAGACTTCACAAGAACTCTAAAGAACTCTAGAAATGTTTTAAAGGATCTTGATTCATTTTGACAATTGTGTTCTTGACGAAACCATGTAAAGGCACAGTTATAATTATTGAGAAGTCATTATTACAGGATAGCTTAAACAGCTGGTTACAATAATCATTTATAACACATTTTGCGCCACGCAGAACACAGTTGCTCTGTTCTTGTTTTTTCCTCTTTTATTTTTTCATTTTAGTTACGGATCGTTTTGGGTGTAACACGGAAGTATTTCAGGTATGTGAAGCAACATAAACTGAGTATTGTTAAACAAGGTATAAACAAGCATTTGAACGAAGATCTTGATATTGTGGTTTGAAATTTTATTTACAAAGGTCCACGTAGTTAAGAAGTGAAGATTGCAGAAGCTATTGAACTGATTATTCTTGACATTCCGTTTTTTGGGTAGGTTGGCAAAAGAACAGATAATTTGAAATCAATCCATGTGGTACAACAGAAATAGTGATGTTATTATCTCTCAAATAGATAACTGATTTCGAAAGAGGCACGAGTAGAAATCCGAAGTCCTATCATATTTCGCAATCCCCGGAGAGACTTCATCAGAGAGTCGGACTGCAGGAATCCAGTTTTGTGTTTTCTCTTGTCTCTCACTCCCAATTCCCCTTCC
The DNA here is from genome assembly GCA_963921515.1 of Calotriton arnoldi. NCBI lineage: Eukaryota > Metazoa > Chordata > Amphibia > Caudata > Salamandridae > Calotriton > Calotriton arnoldi. The sequence goes on along the minus strand of CAWUFW010002690.1, from coordinate 547,166 downwards.
CCTGAGGAACTATCAGTGCGATAAGTACCAACCTCCTTGCCGTTCTGGTAGTTCCCGGTGGGATCAGGGAAACAGGCAGCATCAAGAAAGGAACAAACCGGAGCGCAGGTGGGTGACTACTTGACAATATGGACCATCTCCAGGGGAAATGGTTAGAGAAGGAAGCTTCGTACCACATCAACCTCTTGGAGCTTCGGGCAGTCCATCTGGCGTTGAAAGCTTTCTTCCCCTCGTTCAACACCCCTTCCCTGCTTGTTCAAACGGACAACACCACAACGATGTACTACCTCAACAAGCAGGGGGGGACAAGGTCCAGAGTCTTATCCCGCGAGTCTCAGACGATCTGGAAGTGGCTTCTTGCCAGGGGCCTGACGATCACAGCAGTACACCTCCCAGGTGTCCAAAATGCTCAAGCGGACTCACTCAGCAGACTCCTGCAAGAAAACCACGAGTGGGTCTTGCACGACGACGTGGTACTAGTTCGCCACCACAGAAAATAGAAAATGCCAAAGCTTTGCATCAAGGTTCTACCAGACAGGAACTCTGGGGAATGCTCTATGGATCAATTGGTCTGGGAAATTTGTCTACGCCTTTCCTCCGATCCCCCTGATTCCGGAAGTTCTCATCAAATTGACTCAATCATCAACCAGGATGATCCTCATAGCTCCGGAATGGCCATGCCAGTTGTGGTTTACGGACCTCCTTCACCGGTCCATCCGTCCACATCTGCGGCTCCCATGCAGACCGGATCTGCCAACGAAATTCGGAGGTCAGATAGTACATCCCAGCCTCTCCTCTTTGAATTTGGCGGCATGGCTCCTGAGCTGATACAATATGGACATCTGAATCTGCCACAGGACTGCATGGAGATCCTCAAAGAGGCTAAGCGACCTTCCAAGGGATCGGCATATGCATTCAAGTGGAAGAGATTCTGCATATGGTGTTCTTCCAGAAACGTGGATCCCACCTCTTGCCAGAAAGATGTTATTCTTCCGTACTTACTCCACTTAGCAAAATCTGGCTTACAAATCTCCTCGATAAAGGTTCACTTAGCAACTTTGACTGCCTATAGAAAATGTCCCTCACAAACCTCCTTTTTTAGAATCCCGGTGATTAAGGATTTCTTAGAGGGCTTGAAAAAGGTCTTTCCTCTAATCAGACGACCTTCTCCTCTCTGGGAGCTCAATATAGTGCTCTCTTGCCTTATGCAAGACCCTTTCGAACCCATTCACAAGGTATCTCTCCAACATTTATCATGGGAAACAGCTTTCCTTGTGGCGATCACTTCAGCCTGTAGGGTTAGTGAAATCCAAGCCCTTTGTTCTCATGAACCCTACACTGTCTTCCACTCGAGCAAGGTAGTTATGAGGACCCACCCTAAATTCCTCCCTAAGTTGATATCCGACTTTCATGTCAATCAGATAATATTCCTTCCAACATTCTTCCAGAACCCCTCTACACCAGCGGAAAGATCCCTTCTTTCCCTGAATGTAAAGAGTTCTGAAGTTCTACCTGGATAGAACTAAGAGTATTCGCCAATCACAACAGCTATTTGTAAACTATGGCCCAGTCCGAACAGGGTTAGCTACTTCAAAACAGTCCATTTCGAGATGGATAGTCGCTTGCATCCTATTATGTTATCAGAAAGCTAACAAAAGCCTTGCAGCCAAACCTAGGGCTCATTCTACTAGGGGAAAAGCAGCCACTAAGGCTTTATTACATAATATCCCAATTCCAGAGACCTGTAAAGCAGCTACCTGGAAGTCGGTATACACATTTACAAAGCATTACTGCCTAGATTCTGACGCTAGAGCAGATGCTCAAGTAGGGCAAGCTTCACTCAGAAATCTTTTTTCTTGAGTACTTTGGCTTTTTCCTCTGTCTGTTTCGCCGCTTTCTTTGGGATGGGCTTGCTACTCTATTCAGCGCTTATGACTATACATGGAAATCCCCTGCGAGAGAAGGAATGGTTTCTTACCTGTAACTTCTTTTCTCTCGCAGGGGAATTTCCATGATAGTCATAAGCGACCCTCCCTCCTCCCCGGCGGAAAAGACAGAGGAATTGTTTCTCTACATATCTGTTATCAGTAGCCTCCAAAAGAACTGAAGTAACTGCCACCTGCTATGCATGATGGGATACTGGTGGTGCCTGGTCCCTTAAAGGCACAGTGTTCTTTTTTAGACATATAATGACAGCCTATGAGGCTACTCTGCCCTGCTCCTTCATCTCTATCATAAAGATAAACAAGCATTGGCATAGCCAATAGGTCTCGCCTTTGGGACCTTATAAATGCTTAGCCATACAACAGTTGATGTTGTTGCACCAAGGATATTATGCTGCATAACTAAATACTTATAAGGTCCCAAAAGCGAGACCTATTGGCTATGCCAATGCTTGTTTTTTTTTGTCTTCTTGAGCAACTCCTGTTAACAAGTTGATCCGTCTTCTGACTGGGATGGCTGGTGAAGTTGATAGAAGAATGCTTTTGAAAATTTGTGGTGGACACTGGTCAGAGGCACAACTGGCTGGCCTGCCAGCTTTGACAAGACCCTGAAATTTAGTTGGTGATAGTTCTTGAAGGAGAGCAGATGCTGTGGTAAACTGTGGGGTTTGTTGGAAATGGTCTAGTGTTGTTTTTTGTCAATTATGAATCCAACATGTCTGCTTTGCTTTTGTATTGGATTGCCGGTTTGTGACAAAATTCCAGCCAAAGAATATGGGTTTTGCAGCTGGAACCTTTTCTGGATACGCACGCTGTGCATTTTTCTGCCATTTAGTGGTTGGGTCCGATTACACTTCTTAGTCCTCTTTTTCCCTTCTTTTTTCCCTCCTTTGGTGCATTTAGAGTGACGAAATTCTGAGTATTTAAAAAAAAATCTTGTTTGGGGCATTTTGTACTGTTTCTGATTAAGTAGTAATTTTCTTTAATGTTTTGGTTGGTGGTAGACATATTTTTTCTTGAGGGTTCTGTTTTGAGCCAGGTCAGTTGAAGTGAATTGATTTGTTTTATCTTTTTTTTTAAAATCTGCCTTCATCCAAGGGGCTTTTTTCTTTTTTTCTTTTTTCAGTGGGATAAGTATATCAAAAGCTTCATGGAGCCATCCATAGAGTTTTTGAATTGAGCTTGTCTCCAGATCTGTAGGAAGTAAGCTGGTTTTCTAGGTCCACCCAAAGTCAGCTTGTTCCAAGTTGGATATGTTGTTGCTGGTACGCAGAGTTTAGCTGGGGTGGGTTGTGCGTTCTTGTGTTAGGCTGTGCGTTCTTGTGTTGGTAGACAACGTGGTGGTTTGACCAAGTCACCTTTTGGAACACAACTAGGCGTAGGTGGCTAAAAATGACATCTAAGGTGTCTTGCAATGTGTGTGGGTTTGAGATGTATACGCTCACAAATCCCAGCACCTTTTCGTAACTTATAGTGCTTATGGCTTTAAGGAAGATCCCCTTGGAGGAGAACGAGGATTACAGGTAAGTAGTACATTTTTCATGTAGAGCACTTGCCAAATAATTCATCATCTCCTGCATAGTTTCCAGATTAATTAAACATAAAATTGGAGTTCAAACGGATCAAAAGTTGCTAAAAAAAAAAAACCTGCAAGGTGCAAAGTTTGATTCTTTAACTGAGTACCTTTCAGTTGCTGATTGCTATGTTTTTGTTAAACTTGTATTAATGAGGTGAAACTGTGGCCCGGAGAATACTAAAGAGGACATCCAATGTAGAGAAGAAAACATGTTTTATTTGCACAATCCTGCATCTCTAAGAGTCACCAACAATAGGCGTTCTAGAATGTTGGTTTGATGTCAGCTGGGGTTTGGAGATCTGTTGTGACTTTATTCACCAGAGGGCACTGTTAATGCGTCTTAAGGTGACAAACTAGTGAAATCCTTCTGCTACGGAGTGTGCCTCGTTATGCCTAGGGCTACTGAATTATGTGATTGTGCAGCAGTGAGATTTTCGCATAATTATAGATTTGATGCATTTGCCACATAATCCATCATTTTATGAGTAATCTTCAGATTAAAAAAAGTGTTTCTAGCTCATTCGGTTCAAACGTTTCTAAAAATACAGTTCAACATGTTGCCACGCAGTGGAAGGCTCTGCAAAGGTTGACTGGTCACCTTTCTTTGGCTTATTGCTATATTTGGGTGTTAAACTGGTACTAATGAGGTGCAAACAGCACCCAGTGTTAGCTGGTATAAAAATGACAAATTAACTATTACTGTTAACTATTACTATCATAAAATGTGCCGCATACGCTGCTTAATTTGGCTTTTCTTGTCGCATAATTTACTTAACCCTGCCGCATAATTCAGCCTTCCCTTGCTGCATAATTCAAATGGCTCAGATGACACCATATAATCTTGTTGAATATGCCTCGACTTTGATCCCAGTTATCTTCTCCATAACGTAAATTGTAACGAGGAATCTGTTTGGAAGTAAACAGTAATTTCTCAACGTAGACTACACTGTTGCAGTAATCTGAAAGTTGACTTTTGGGCTGTAGTAGTAAGTCAGTGTATGCCTACTAGACAAATTATTTCAAATAACCTGTTCTATTGAGCCCCGTTTAGTGCTAGTAGCATGGCACAAATCCATCTGAAGTTGATTCAACTTTTCATTATAGATCGTTGCTAGTCCGAAACCCCCCCCCGCTTCTCCCGAACACCTCCCATACCCCACTTAGGAGGAGATAGTGTTTTTGAATGTTCTCAAAGATGTCATGAAGGAGAAAACAGGTCCCTGTGGCAAAGACTTTGACTGTTTGGTCGGGTTTCATTAATTGTGCTGTAGAAAGGGAGCCAGTGGTTGGAGCAAGAACATTGAAGGACCACCCTGTCCATCATGACCTGGTTTTCTTTATTCTTTATTTTGGAAGCCGCCGTGTGACCAGTGCTGATACTGCGGCCTCACTTGTCTGTCCCTCCCTCCCGCCCGTCCGTGCGGTGTCCGTTTGTGCAGGCGGCGCTGTGTTTGGCCTTACTTGTCTGGTTGTTAGGACGGCGATCCCAGCAGATCACGTGAGGGAAGACCGCTTTAGCCGGCAGAACATAGCCGAGGCGGGGAAGGCGTAGCGATGAGCATGGGCCTTGTCACGAGCAATTACAGGGCTGAATTGAGGTAACTGAATAATTGAACAGCCTCCCTTCCAAATTACTGATTTAGGCCGCGAATTAGAAAGTGGTTAAGTAGGTTAAGTGAAGTGATAAAAAACGGCCTTGTCTTTAGCTCTGTATTTTAATTGTGTGCACGTTTCGACGGTTTGAGCCATTTCATACTTGTATTTCAAGGCCCCCGCCAGTGTTTCGAGGCACATGCCTTATTTTTTTCCTTTTTAGTGAACGTTGGTCTGGGCCTCCTCTTGCGACTGCTATTCTTCCGGCGGAGAGCGCGATGTGTTTTGCAGTCGCCTTGAAGAATGCGTGAGCTGCATGTGAATGCTGGTTCATCAAAGCGTCTGAAATGCAGTGGAAACAGTAATGTGTTTTTAGGTCTCGCCTACGCAGCGCGCATGCGCTGCATAGAAGACCTCTTGTAATCGATTCCGTTTTGCAGTGAAAAACGTGCACGCGTTGCATTGCTTTGAATGGCAACGCGTGCACGTTTGGCGATTCCCTTGCGGGAGCGAGCTTACAGATTGTTCCTGCTCACTCCCACAAGGGAAACAGGCTCAGGCCCCCTGCTCTCTCCCCTCCCCCTGCTGCCGCCTCCTGTCCTCGTCAGCACGAGGCGCGAGCTTGTTGTTTAAGCTGTTACCCGTCCTTTGATGTGCTGGATTTCTCTCTTTTATTTATTTCTTTTTCTTCTATTTCCTCTTATTTCACCTTCTTTACTGTTCTGTTTTTTTTCATTTCTCTAACTGGCTGACTGCCTCATGGCCTTTGCTCCCAGTTTCTTGCGGTCGGGAGCCGAAGGAATGCACTCGCTGCTCTGGCAGGAGATGTGTGTGTGGCCGGCCGCTATGACTGCGGAGCCGCCCTGCTCCATTGACACCACTGTGAAGGGCACTGGCTTGTCAGCGCGTCCCGGCAGTCTGAAAAGCGCAGCAGCGCTGTGCTGGCCGTGCCGTGTTGGAGGCTCAACTCAGGGAACGATGAGTCGGGTGGCTGATGGTGGCCGCGTGGGCAGCGTCAGTGCTGCAGCATCCAGCGGGTGGAGCCGCGGAAAGCAGGGGTCGGTGTCCCGGCCGCGGCGCAGCTCCCTAGCACTATGAGTCAGTTCTCGTCGCCAACTGTCACACGCTTGCTACACCCACGATAATAAAACACTGACAAGTAAACATAATCACAGGGATAAACACACTCACAGCACCCCACACACGAATGCACACTTCTAGACAAGCTTACACACATACAAACCCGGAGAAGCCCCGCGTGCTGCTCTCAGTGGACTAGCACGCCTCCAGCACGCGACCCACCATCTGCAGGCGAAGCTGAGAGGCAGGCACGAGCACCCTCCGCACAGAGCATCCCGGCCCTTCTGGCAGTGATCCTGCCCTACAGTCCCAGATGCGTTTGTGCCGATCCTGTCAAATTGTCAATCAATAGCAGGCAGTGTGTAGTGTGAAATCATTTTCATGTTTGTTCAGTGAGCTCTGGCGGGAGGTTACGCGCACGCAAGTTAAACAGTACTGCCGTTTCCGTGTGAATTAAGGAAATTGCGTGAGGTAGTAAAGAAAAACGTGTACGTTCCAAATGCTAGATTAGCGTGTATGTACTGTAAATACTTGATTGATTAATTAAAATCATATCAATTGAAAAGATCATCAAAAATACCTGATATACAGTTATCAGATTGTGTGAAAAGCCAAAGTGAAAATGCATTGTACATATCAATTTATGAGTCCAATATTAAAATTGCCCCGGCGTATGCCTTATATTAAGCAATAAATCCTGCAGAGCTCGGTTCATGATAAAGTTAATTAAAGTGCAGGAGTGCTCGAAAGATCTCTAGCAGTCTTTAGCGTTTAGTTTAAAGATGGTTTCGTGTTGTGGCCCTTATTACAGGGGTCACTTTTTGCACCAGGCACAGATATTTGGCCCCCTGGCTCGACAGGGCGATGGAGTCTCCACTGAGCCAACAGATGACAGCTTGCCTGCAGATGCGCCCTTGCTGTTGTAAAACAAGCATTGGCATAGCCAATCGCCTTTGGGACCTTATAAGTGGACTACTGTTAACAAGTAGGCAGTAGCGCTTGTGAAAAGCACAGCGCTGTAAAAATAAATAACATATGCAAAAGCAGGCGGCCCCCTAAGGCACAGGAGAACCCGAAGCCCAGAAGTCGCTGGAATCTTAGAGCCCCTTGTGACATGTCTCTGGTGAGCCAGGAGTGAGTGACACATGCTACAAACATGGGCTAGGATCGGCTGAAATATGCTGCAGGTGGTGGGTCAGGTACAGGGGAACATGGTTGCCAAAAACGACTAATACAATTAAAAATGCACATAAAAAGCATTGGCATAGCCAATAGGTCTCGCCTTTGGGACCTTATAAGTGTTTAACCATGCAACAGTTAATGTTGTTGCACCAAGGATATTGTGCTGCATAACTAAATACTTATAAGGTCCCAAAAGCGAGACCTATTGGCTATGCCAATGCTTGTTTTCTTTTGGGGTGTGATGCATATGATTGATTTGGGGATTTACCCCTATTTTTGTTTAGTTCTAGGACACAATTTAGCACAATATATTTTTGACCAATAAAGATAAAATATGAGCTACTCTACAAATTGGGCAGCAGCTGCGCATTCACACATGTGCCCCCTTTCAAAATCTCAAACAAGCCTCTCCCCTATCTTTACCCCTCCCCCTTTGCCTATGACTCATCTCCCAGATCTCCTCAGTCGTGCCCCACACCCTCCCACAACAGTACTTGCCCGCCCCCACCACCCCTCTGAGGTCGCTGCGTTCAGAGACCTCTTTCTGTGTATTGATTTCACCCCTCCCCCTTTTTGGCAGTTTTATACAGCACGGTCTCGACCTTTAGGTATTGGAGAGCTTTACACAAGCACTGGTTTCTTTACACACTGTAACATTCATTTTTGGTAGAGGCTCGGGGAGATTACGTGATTGCCCAGAAACACGGAATGTTGAGCCTATGCCAAGACTTGAACCTGGTTACCCAGCTCCTGAGTCCGCAGCTCTGGCCATTACACCACATCCTCTCCCCTTCGTGTCTGTTTCTTCCTCACCCCCTTGACAAAAGCGGTGTCTTTATTATTCACGAACTAGGGCTCATTGGCGTTTTTTTTCTCTCCTTTGCGCTTTTTTTCCCTTTCCGCCTAAAACTCTTACACAAAACTTTCTCCAACATATCCACACCAATCTGAAGGTGTGAATGGTTTACCAATTACAGAGAGGATCATCACCCTAGCCTCCCATATCCAATCACAGAGTAGCTTTCATGGCGTCCATCCAATCGCTGCTCCAACGCCCTCTCCACGCCGGGTAGGACGCTGCCATTTACTGTTGCTGTGGTAGCTGGGTGGCCTGACTGGCGTAGAGAACCTTGGTGGCGGGTGTTTGTACATTTCTCCACATTTACATCTTTCAGGAATTATTTCAGCCACACCGAGGAAGGTAGCTGCCTCCTGTGTCCGCAGGGCGTTCTGCAGGAATGGGTTATTAACATCGGATTATCGCTAAACCTTTTCCTATAATGGTTACATTTCAGGGCCGGTATCGTTGTGTGTGTGTGCGCTAGATTGTCTTAACAATCAATGTTAAACGGTTGGGGAGTGTTTCGACTGACCCGGAAGATTGATGTCTTCTTCACTTGTTGGTGCTTGAGGTTAAAGTGCTGGTTTGCTGGCAGAAGCCACTCGAAAGTTCGGTTTCTGTCTCGAGATTTCAGTAGCTCGGCCACCTCTACTTAATAAGCTGCATAGGATGTTCCGCACTTAACAGAGTTCTTTTAACCTGCACCTATGACAGCACACATCTGCAGCAGCGATAAAGCACCTTGTTTACAGAGTAGTTCTAACAAGTGATATCTCACGATGTCCCACTTTGATAGCTGCGTCTAATGTTTTTTACTCGGCACCTCTTTTAAATGTCCCGTCTGATGTCGAATCTCAAATGCCATCGCATATAAATGACCCCAATGTCCTAAGGTCACCCCCTCTGTATGATGTGGAGAAGTGTGGCTCAATGGTTAGAGCGGCAGACCCTGATGCAGAGATCTGGCCCGGGACCAGGGTTCAATTCCCGCCTCGGCGGGTCTTGGGCTCAATTTCCTCGGACCTGATAATTCTCGCCTCGGTGCCTATTCTAATCATGGGTCCCACTCTGCAACTCTGGGCAATAGCTTGCTTAATCTCCACAACGGCCCCAACAGCGCTGGGATGCCTGGCTTCACCTTGGGGGTGCCCAGGAGTGGACATTTCACAGGGAAAAGCCAGGAAGGGTTCCACAGTGGTATGCGTACAGCGCCTGGACACCCCTTTGGGGGTATGGGTGCGCTTTACAAGTACAAATTTCATTTCATTTCAATTTCATGTCACATGCGTCAATGCCTCTTATAAACAGCCCCTGATGGTCCAAACGGACACCCTCTCTAATCTGTTCGTTTTAATTTCTCACGATGTAATTTACAAATAGCCACTGATGCTTCTTGCTTGCCAACTGGAATAACTGTCTGATGTCACGTATTCACGCCACTCCTTTTAAATTGTACCCGACGTCTTATGCTTATCCTACATTTAATAAGCTGTGCCAAATGCCCATACTACTTCTACAGCTTTTATGAACTTTTCATAGCCAATAGGTCTCGCCTTTGGGACCTTATTAGTGTTTAGTTATGCAGCACATTCTCCTTGGTGCAACAACAACTGTAGCATGGCTAAACACTTATAAGGTCCCAAAGGCGAGACCTATTGGCTATGCCAATGCTTGTTTCCTAGTGATATTTCTACTTTCGCTGCACTGAGAGGGAACGTCTCGGCCCTCAAAGCCAATCTTTCAAATGGGGTTCAGACATCAGAGTGCGAGTCACGAGACGTGTGCCTTGAAAGTATGAACTGCGCCTGCGTCCTATTCCAGTGATAGGCGATGGCTGTGAGCAGTTGAAGGTTTGGGGCACCTCGTAGAGAGCCCTCCACCAAAGCATAAACTCTTAAGCTTTTCATCTTCACCAGTGCTTAGCAATTGATTTTTTTTTTTAAAGTGTGCGCTGGTGCCCCTGTGCGTATGTCTAGGGGGCCCCCAATTGCCACACTAACCAAGGCTTATGCTGTGGCAAATATTAAAAACTGGCACCAGGCCAAAAGCAGAAATTAACATGGAGCTGTGCTGAACAGAACCGAACATTTGTTATGGCTAATGTTGGCCTGTCTGTCTTATTTGTCCTACAGTTTACATAAATCCCAAATAAAAAGTCCGGTTGCGTGTGTTCAGAGGCTTTAGAGATAAACAGGTACGGGTAATCCACCGTGCATGTTCCAACGACTACTCAAAAGCATCTTGGTTTGAAAGTGTAGGGGTGCTTTGAGAGTCCCCGTTAAGTCACTCAGTAGATCTAGTCAGCGACCCGGGTATGTTCCAGTGAGTTTTAGAATTACTACAAGCTCGCCTTTTACCCTCTTGACTATTCTACTCATTAGAGGTAAATGTCATGTACAATCGATTGCAGACGTAGTATGCTCAGGAGCTAATCACCCCATCTTGTTGCATTGGCTGACAAAAACAAGCGCAAACGCGCCTCGCACGGCAGCAGGGGGGGGGGGAGAGGAGGGAGCCTGCGCGATTCCCTTGCGGGAGCGAGCGGCGCCAGGAGCGATAATTGCTACCATATGGCGCCGCTCGCTCCCGCAAGTGAATCGCCAAACGTGCACACGTTGCCATTGAAGGCAATGGAACACGTGCACGTTTTTGGCTGAAAAGCCGAATCGATAGCAAGAGGTCTTTTTTCCTATGCATGCGCGCTGCGTAGGCGAGACCTAAAAAGGGTTTGTGAGAGATATTTCTACTGACTGACACTAAAATTATCTCAAATGTACTTATTCTGGCCCCTTTTTTCTCTTCAGGATGAAGAGCCTGGCCAGTGTAGCCTAGGTAAATACGCTGCATAATCTGTCTCTTTTTTTTAAGTGTCCTTGCAGGCCTTCCTGAAGTAAGGCGAAAATCTACACTCAATAAGATATATATATATATATAACAACTGTTCCGGGGTCCCCGCGCATGGGCGGGACAATTCAGCGCTTATGACTATCATGGAAATTCCCCTGCGAGAGAAAAGAAGTTACAGATAAGAAACCATTCCTTCTCTCCCTCCTCCTCCTCGAATTCATTCTCCCCTCCCACATCATCCTCATCCTCCTCTTCTCCCGTACTGTAGATTACAACTGGTGGACTTCCGCCCAGGCTCTGAGGGCTATCAAGTATTTTTGTTTCTTAAAGCCTTTTGCTATCTGCAGCCCCTTTTCCCTGCACAACGTTTTCAGCTCCATCCCAGTGTAGCTTTCAATATTGCTGAGATCCATTTCCATCCTTGTAAAATATCACAGTGGCAAAAATAAGAGGCAGCAATTTAATTTGGAGAAGTGAGAAAAAATGGGCAATTAAAAATCAAGAATTAAAAAAATGTATTCTGTTGGCAGATTATTACAAGAGATTTTTGGTTTTACACAAATCACAGAGTGGCACTGCACAAACCCAAGTACTCCACCCCACCACTGAACACTGATGTAAGGACTTTGGTTATTAGTTGAGAGGGGTGAGAGCCCCACTCAAGTGATAAACACAATCATTGTCATGGTGAACCATAAAAGCCACTACATAACACTTGTGCTTAACTGTCTGGTAGCTTGGCACAAAAGCAGACAGGCTTAACTTGAAGGCAATGTGTACAGTATTTATGCAGCACTCAAACAGTAATTAAGTGAAAACACAAGTTAAGAAAAATCCCAAATCAATTTAGACAGCAAGTTCTGATGAAGACAATGGCAATAAAATGACAAAAATCTAACCAATAGAACCAGAGTTATGAATTTTAAGGTTTAAGTTGAAAATAGCACCAAAATGCAAAAAGCGCCACTAGCGGTCTCGCTGGAACGGGTCAAAGTCACAAGTGTAGGCTGACTGATGGAGCCCATGTCCAGTTTTCCCCGTGCTGCTGCATCACCCTTGCTCCTGTCTTCTCCTTCCCTTTTTTTTTTTTTAGGTCGAGCCTGGGCAGCGTGTATGTGCTGTCTGCAAGACCTGCTGTATTCCAAAAAGGACTTTGCTCCCACCTGCTGCCTTCCCATTGGTTCAGTGCAGTGTCGCTCTTCTTTCTTGCTTTCTAAATGGTTCATGTAGGGAAATGTCACTTCTGTTTTTTGGCAAAGAAGCACCGGCCAAGTACAATCTCCTTCCGCCTCCATTGCTCATTTTTGTTTGGATGCACTCTTTCCTGTTTCCGAGGCACCACGACTTCAGGTGGAGCCCCTTTGTTTTCTGCCCATCGCTGCTTTGCTGTGTGCTGCAGCAATCTTGCTGCGGCAATCTCCTTAATAAGATGTTTGCACTAATGTGTTATGAGCTGCGACTGCTGATGCATGTGTTTTTTAAAGAATATAAACAGTTCTGCACTCTTGTTTTTATAAAGTCTGACTGCCGGCTCATGAAGTCTGGTTACAAAAATAGACAGTATGCACTAACTACGCATGACAAGCGGTGTATGTGACCTTTTATGTTGTCAAGTATTTTGCAAAAGTGCGCAAGCACATGCGTTCTCTTTCTCCTGCGGGCATGTTTTTTCTCTCCCCATAGCCTGGATAGACACATGTCCAAGCGGTGTTCGAACCTGAGTACCTATGTGCTGGCCAAGTTCTTGCAGGAGCTGCACAAGCTGCAGACTACGCACAGTACAGCGACCCCCTGGCGAGCAGCAGCCGTGCCCGCCTGCCACCCCTGCAGTCCCAGCTCCATGCATGGTGGCCTCACCTCCTGGCTGAGCTTTCGGCATGAGATTGTTTGAGACGGTGTGCAGCACACTCACCCCAAAGCAGACACGACACAGAGGATAACCCTAGTAGATTTACATACCAATTAAAATCAAACATAAGCAGCACTACTTTGAGATTTCAGATGATTTACTTAAAAGTTTATGACAAGAAATCTGATCGGGCATTTACATTTCTGGCTTCTAGATGTGAAGAAACATGAGCACTTCTATAATGTCTGGTGATGTACTTCTTCCATAAACCTTTTTTTCCACAAGGAGCAGGTCTGCTGTTTCATTATGTTGCAGGTTGAGATTATCAGTGAAGCTCAGATTTATGTTTGAAATAGAGGAATATGATTCACAAGCTCCTTGTATTGACTTTTCTACACCTGTCCCTTTTACAAAGCACCATTTAGCCACGTCAGGCTTTAATTCTGACAAAACGTACTTCACATGCTAGCACGGGCAGCTCATACATGCTTTACATTACATAGACATCTTTTGCAGCGCATGCCACTTCGTACATCTCAGGTAAGAACTATGGAAATGTTTCTTTTGTCGACAAATGTATGCCGTTGTTTTTCAGCTGGGAAGCAGGTTTATGCACGGAGGGAAATATGCCTGTGGGGTGGGTCTTTCCATAAAGGTTTTGTTGCCTGCTGTTTTTGCCTATTATTTCCAATGCCACGTCTCCCCGGGGTTTTCGGGAAATAATACCAAGGTGTCTTCCCCATGACATGAAGGGTCTATTGGGCTCAGCTAATTTAGATGTATGTGGCTCTGCACCATTTGTTCCCCATGTGAGCTTTCTAAACTGTCGTTCATATAAAGAATCCCTAGGCAACCAATTGGTTTTAAGGAAATACCAGACCATTAATCTGTGGTAATAGCAATAGACTCAATGTACACAGTAGATGTACAAAAATCACAAAACAGTACAACACAATTTCAGACCTAGAATATTTATTTGCGATGTCACATACAGCTAGTGCAACTGTATATACCTTGAGATAACTTAACAAGGAGAAGTCTGAATACTCACAAAAAACAATATGGCATCACAATGTGTACAAACAATACATAAGAAATATGAAGACAGTAAAATTTGTGCGAAATAAGACAAAATGGTGGCTTATAAAATCATGCAATGATGGTTCTTCAATATATCGACGCGCATTTTGGCGATCATGGCGCCTTCATCAGGAAAGCAATATTGAAAAATAATGGCAGAACCATCACGATCAAGTCTGTCTAAATGCACTTCCGAACGGATCCCAGTAACGCATCCAACAGTTACAGGCAATATGTTGACAAACCATATGGTAAGGTTTAGGTAGATAACCAATCAATAAGAGAACTGCAATCGATAAGGCAGAATCTTTATTATATATCAATGACTGACACAAAGGATAAGACGTAGGAGAAAAGCATTCCTATGTCCATGATAACTGGTAAATTTCTATTGCAGAAGACGCGGGGCGTCTTCAATTTGGCGCCAGCATTTGAAAATGCCTGCGGGCTCAGGGCCTCAACGGGCACTTATGTCTACGAAGAATATTTCGAAATATGGTTTGTCAGCATATTGAGAAGTTATTTAAGTACAGAGCATCGACGCAGTGCTACACATGTAGTTCAATTGCCCAAACAACGTGCTATCAATGCAATGGAGTGCACTAGCATAACGAAACTTGAGGGCCCCCCCTGCAAACTACATGGAGGGGCCCCCCTCCAGACTCAGGAGCTGTCACGCCAGGGTACAGTGCTGAGGGAGCTCTCTGGAGCTCGTGGGCCCTCCCATCACATTGTGGGGGCCTTTGTTATGCCACTGATGTAATGAAGACTTTCCCAAAGGTAGAAAAATGGCATCTGATGCTTGCTTTAAAGTCAATTTTTAGAATTTAGATCTATTTTATTAATTTTATATTGAATAAATGATACACAACAACCCACCTAAATCCATCGGCCAGTGGTGTTTCAGTAGTGGATAGTAGGCATGCATCAGGTAGCAGTAGGAAAGAATACAAAGAGTTAAAAAGAGACAGTAGAGGGAATCAAGACTGGGAGGGGGGCGCATGAGGGTGTGCGCATGGTGTCTAAGACTTCCAATAAGGGCGCAGATGCTCTAGTGCTCTGCAGTCATCGCTGTGGAGGTTAAGCGCAGTATCCATAGATACCGGGGGCAAGACAGCTCAGGGAACTCATCAGACAGGTACTGCAGGCAGGTTTGCCACATCTTGTTGAAGCGGGGAAGTTGATGTGTAGCAACTGCGGTCAGCTTTTCCATCACCAGTATATCCCATAATTTGTGTAGCCAATCCAAGTTTGTAGGCACTGCTTCTGTACCCCATCTTGCGAGGAGAATCTGTTTTGCCGCCCCCAGTGCAAGGGTGATCAATCTGCCTCTATTAGACCGCAGCAGGTAGGCGAGCAGGTTGGGGAGACCCAGGAGTATATAGCTCGGGAATCTAGGTATTTATGTCATAAATATAACGTTTACCGCATCCAAGACCCCTGCCGAAAAAGACTCCAGTTTAGGGCATTGCCATAAGAGGTGTGTGAGTGTGTTCTGATGTCCAAAATAACATCATCATTGCCCGCCTCCCACAGGGTCCCAGATGGCGATCCTGGCCGGGGTGAGGTACCAGTAATGGGCGATCTTCAGTAGCATTTCTTCACTAGTGGTGTTAAGGGCAGGGGTTTGTGCCCGGTGTAAAATATCGCTCCACATTCTCCCTCCCATCTAGCTCGTGCAGGTGAGTTGAGGGGGCTCAGAGGTGTAACCGAAAAGGCATAAAGATCAGAGAGTAGTTTTTTTTATCTGTGCAAAGACTGAGAATCCACCTCTCAAATGCTGTCAGTACCCTACGAGCATGTGGATGAATCCATGGTTGAGTCACCCAGTGTGCTACCGTCAGATATTGCCATTTTGACGTGTCAGGGAGGTCATAATATGTCTGCAGTGTAGGAAAGTTCATAAGCCCATCGGTGTCAAACAGATCCCCCACTCGTTTGCAATTAGCTTCCTGCCATGCCTTAAACGCTGAGCGTGTGGCCGCCAGTGGAAAGTCCGGGTTGCCTATCAGTGGTGTTTGTGGGGAGATTAGTGTGGAAAGGCCATGTCGCATTTGCACCTTGTCCAAAACTCCGAACATGGATCTCACCACCGGGGAGATATAAACACCGTCTGGCCTGTGTGGTTTAGGCAGCCAGGGTATTTTACAGATATGAATGCCCGTGATAGCCTGACCTATGAAACACCAATGTTTTTCTGAGAGGGCGCAAGACCATTCCACGATGTATAGTAATTGTGCCGCTTGATAGCAGCAGCGCAGATTCGGAATTCCCAGTCCCCCGGCCGACATTGGGAGAAAAGCGCTGGTTCTGGTCATCCGCGCTCGTTTACCCTCCCAGATGAAGTCTGAGATAATTGATTGTAGTCTGTGCAGTATCCATGGGGGAGGTAGGTGGGGCAGAGTTTGCAAGACAAATAGGCGTTTAGGGAGTAGCGTCATTTTGACAGCCGCTATGTGCGCCCGAGCCAGGAGAGACCATGGGACTTCCATTTGGTGAGGTCTGCCCTCGTGGTCGCTAGTAGGCTCCCATAATTATATGTAGCGGTGGCTGTAGGTGGGGGATGTACCTGTATCCCCCGATATGGGATCCCACCCTCTGCCCACTGGAAGACAGAAATTGGGCACAAAGCTAGGTGCTCTCTGGCTCGGAAACTGTCAGGGCTAGGATCGAGTACTTCTGCAAATTGATTGTAAAGCCAGAGGCCTCTCCAAACCTGGTCAATTCCATCATAACGGCTGCCAACAAATTATCTGGATCAGTGATAGTCAAAATGACATCATCCGCGTATAGCATAATCTTATGCTCCCTCCCTCCCATCGGGATGCCCGCCACGTGAGGATTGGTCCTTATTCGCACTGCAAAGTGCTCAATGTAGAGTGGAAAAAGCAGGGGGCACAGGGGGTAACCCTGTCTAGTTCCCCGTTCTGTAGGGAATGAAGGCGGCCTCCCTCCGTTCACACACATTCCAGCTTGGAGAGCCTATGGGCCAGAACTCTTTTAAAGATCTTTGCTTCCACATTTAAAAGGGAGATCGGGCAATAGGAGGCGCAGCATTTGGGGTCCTTGCCTGTCTTAGGGATCACCGTAATGGTGGCTAGGCGCATTGAGTCTGGCAACGTGCCCGTCTCGCTAAATGAATTAAACAGCCGTGCCAGATCTGGTGCCAACTGTGTGCCAAAGACCTTATAAAAATCCGCACTATAGCAACCTGGGAATGGTGCCCTATTGGGCTGTAATTTATGTATGGTAGCCAGTACCTCATGTGGTGTAATGTCCACGTCCAGGGCTGTATATGTGGTCATAGTAGAATTGGGGGGAACACCTGAGATAGATACGCCCTCACATCGGAGTCCTGCAGGGGTTCGGCGATATAGAGGGTCTTATAAAAGGCTCCAAAGGCATCTGCTATGTCCTCATCTTTGTAGCACATGCAGCCTCCCGCCCCCTGCACCACGGGGATCCTTTGATCCATCGCCTGAGCTCGTAGGTGGTGCGCTAGCATGCGTCCCTCTTTGTTACCACCCACGTAATATTTCTGGCGTATTCTAAGCAGGGCATACTCTGTACTTCCCATATCTATCGCCTGCAATTGCTTCCGGGCGGCTGTTAGTTGGCGGCGGACTACCACCGAGCCTGACCTGGCATGAGCGGCCTCCAAATCCTTGACCTGTATTTCCACTAATGGCAGTTATTTCGTCTTTCCCTATTATAGCCAGTGTTTAAACCAATACAGTGGCCTCTAATTGCTACATTCAGTGTTTCCCAAAGTGTAGAAACAGCAGCCTAAGGTGTGTCATTGATTTCCAAGAAGGTGATTAAGGCTGTCAGAGTGTCCGTGCGTATTTTATCATAGGTGAGGAGTTTTGTATTAAGTCGCCAGATAGGGGGAGCTGGCAGATGCCCACTGGGACTGAACTGCAGGATGATGGGGAAATGATCGGAGAGAGCTGAAGCTCCAATATCTATTGAGACCATGTCTCAGGTTACCCCTGGGGGTGTGAAAAAGTAATCAATGCATGCGTGCGTACGTCTGATGGGCAGCAGAGAGGAAAGTGTAGTTGAGTTTTGTGTGACTCCATACATCCGTTAATCCCACCTCACCCACCCATTATCTAGTGCCTGGCGTGAGTCCCCCAACTAGTCCCACACGCATGGCGGACCTTGTTCCTCCCCTTGTCCATTGCGATGTTAAAATCCCCCCCACCACAGTCGTCCCATGTGTCCCTGAGAAATGTTTCCTGGCCTTCGTTAGGTGCATAAACCGTGGCTATCGTGTACCTGATTCCCTGTATTAAGACATGCAACACTAGAAGTCTGCTTGGATTCCCCACAAAAACACGCTCCACCCTACCTGCGAAATGTGTAGCGAACAAAACCGACACCCCTGCCTTCTTGGTAGCCCCAGAGGAGAAATATTGCCTGTCAAACCAGCGAGAACTTAGTCTCCGCCAGTCGCTCTGAAGCAGGTGGGTTACCTGCAGGATACAAATATCGCATTTAGAATCTTTAAGAAGTGAAAGAATGGCCAGTCGCTTAGAAGGAGCGTTAAGGCCTCGAACATTGAAGCTAAACAGGGACAATACCATAATTACCCATATGGAGTGATACCATTTCACCCATTCGCAGTATCAGCTCACTCATCCTCCCGGGGGCGTGGGGGGTGGTATGAACCTGTGGGGGAAGAGAAGAAGAGAGGAAAGTGTAAAGAGTGTGAGAGCAATAAAAAAGCAATATGTCAGGAACTCTCCCCACCGGGGGACACCCAAGAAACAGGAAAAAAACAGGGTCCATGTCGCAGGCAAAAACAGCTGTAGATCAGCTCTATCAGAGAGGAGCTCTGCCAGATGAGCAGCAAATCTGGGACAGAAGAGGTACGTGGTCAAAATGTCCATGACAACCGCCATCCACCTAGTCGAGGAGAATTTTAGGGCTGGCGTAAACCCATGTCATATCCATCAGCGATCAGTGGTCTACAGCTGAACCCACTCGGTCACCCTCCTGTTGCAGCTGTTGAAGTAGCCGCAATTGCTCCTCGCAGCTATCTGCTTCAGTAGGCTTGCTCAGTGTTTTCAATGATTTTCAATTCCTGTGCTGCTGCCATAATGGCCTCCTTCTGCCGATAGTAGTGCAGGCAGGTAAGTATGTCCTGAAGTTGGCCCACTGTGCTAGCTGGCCGTCCGCCTCGATGCGTACGGTCAAGGACAATCTACTGATCTCGCAAGAAAGGTGCCACATGATTAAAGAGTCAAATAACAAAGTCCTCCAGACTACCTGAAATGGCATGATTTGAATGTTGGAGCGTATAGATCTATTCTCAAGATCTTCTATCTGGTATCGAAGCTCTAGATTCTGGTCACACAATTCCAGCAGCTCCTGGCGTTGACCTTCCAGCTCCTCTTCCCGGGTGTCCTGGCTCTGTTCTAGCGATGTAATTCTTTGATCCATGGCTTCGACGTCGTGGCGAATCCCTTCGATTTTGGAGGCAATATCCTGCTTGAGACCAGCGAAGTTGGCGCGCAGGGACCCAAATAACTGCTCCAAAAACGCTTTGATGATAGGGAATTCATCTCTAGTTGCACCCCCTTCTCGAGCTGGGTCCACAGATGTTTCTGGCACTGTGGCGTCCGGTGCCGCATCTGTTTTCTTCGCAGTGGTTTTATTGAACATGTCTTTCACCGAGGGTCTTTCTTCGCTGTGCGATGGGAGGGCATGGCTGAACCCTAGGGGGTCAATTAAATGCCAAGATCGACTCACCACTCTGTCGGTGATATGCTATGGCAACTGGGTATTTCACGGCAGATGCGCACCATGCACACAGGCTTGCGGCGCAGCCCCCAGACAGCCGAATTGCATCTATGGGGCACTTAAGGCTGCTCCAATCACTGGTCGCAACCTCATGGGCCTCCAATCCAGGTCGCTTGGTGCTCCTTTCTGCCTCACAAGGTCACCCCCGGGCACAGGCAGAAAATCACAACTCAAGGGGCCTTATCCACTGGCCTGTTGCTGTAGGGGGCCAAAACGGGTCAGCGTCAGAGAAGGTCCATCCAGTAGTCTCTCGCAGGAGCCTTTGCCACTATGAGGTCGGTGCATATGGGGGGGGGGAGTCGGCCATGCAGAGAATGGGCCGGTCCCACACCAGTGGGTCGCAGAAGGCCACAATTACTGACCCTCATCTTGTGCCGCCTCCCCGTGTCAAAAGAAAACCAGCAGGTAACTGCTAGGCCTGGATCCTCCAGCTCTTGTTGCCCACGATGGTCCTCCAGGGCCCTTTGTAGTCTCACTCGCTCCGCAGCACAACCACCAAGGCAGAGCTACCAGCCCGTGACCCCAAATCACTCCACCAGGCGCAGTGTCCTCCAAGTGCCCCACAGGGCTTTCACACCGTCCAGGCAGAGATTCCATTCTAGACGCACCCAGGAGGCCAAACCAAAGGCAGCAAGGGAGGGGGGAGCACTGTTGGGACAGGCTGGCCCACCTCCTGTAGGCCGCAAGAGGCCATAAGTATCGACCCTCGCCGCACGTCCCCCCTCAAATGATTGTCAGCAGGTAATCTTGCGGGCCAGGCTCCACACGCTGCATCAGGGGCCCCATGCGGCCCTAACAACGCCTTTGCACCATCACATCAAGTCCCTGGAGGCCGCACAGACGGCGCCACAGGCTCCACACCTCCATGATCGGCAGTATGCTCAGCTGGTGTCCACGGCGCTCCGGGCGCTACAAGGGCCCCCGGCAGGCGTGGCGCAGAAGGTCCACCATGGATCCAGGCCGCATTTCCCGCGTCAGGCTAGAGTTTGGTGTACAGAAACAGTCTTTGGCAAGACAAGGGGCGTACATAATTACCTGGGACAAAGTGCGGAAATCCAACCAAGGAACTCTAAACGAATATCTATGGAAGGAGTTACAGCAACAATCCACAGCACTGGCTGCCAAATACCTCAAAAGCAGTCTGGTCAACACTGGCCTTTACCAACTCTGGGATACTCCGATAAACAATTCAACACTTAAAAAATTAGTCTGGAAAACGGTTAGATACCACTCGTGGGTTGAGGATAAGGCATCCCTCTCGAAAAGGTCACATGGCTGGATGACCCTGAATACGTACTCTTCACCAGCACCTCAGAATTATCTTGACTTGGGTTATGCCAAAACTACTAAAATGAAGTTCATGAAGTACAGACTTGGCTTGTTGCCCTGTATTCTGCATTTTCCGCATTGGCTAAAGGAAAAGGCGGGCTCCTCCTGCCGTCTATGCGGCTCAGCGCCAGAAGATCTGCTGCATTTGTTATGTACCTGTAAAGAGCTTTTGGAAGAACGAAAGCTTTTGCTAAAACACCATTTCAATCAACGTGGGTTACGCTCCAGAAGACAAGCAGTTCTTGCCTGTTTTGCACCTAATGACCCGCAGTTGAACTGTAGCCTGGTGAATTTTATGAGGGTGGTGGAAAAGAAAATGCCTATACCAGAATCATAATGTATTAAAAGACAGCATCCAAACAAAACAGCAATACTATTATGAATGCTTGAATGAGGATAGTCCTTTTTTTGTCTCCGCTGGTCTTGGCACCTAGCACTTTATGGTTTAAATCTTTTATTGATTTTCAGACAAATGTAAAAACAAGACTCTCAGCTCCTTAAAGACAGTGCTAAGAGACAACAAGGTCGCAGTACATATCATTACCGTGGGCAATAAGCATGGAGCGGGCCCACAACAATTAACCAGGGAGGGAAACAAAAGGAGAAAACCCGCCCACCACCCCCTCGTCCACCCTGAACAGAAAAAATGAAGAGGAAGCAGCCTAATGTTTAGCGCCGTTGTTTACGGCTTTTCATGGGATCGCTACTTGGAATCTGTGTGTCTGGGAGGCGAAGTAATCGGAGGTACCGAGGGCACGTCAGCTCTCGGAACTCGGACACTAGTAGAGTCAAAAGGGCCGCCACAACTCTGGGAATTCAGCCCTCTACCGGCCAGCGTGAGAGTGAGCTTCTCCATGCCCAACACCAGCCAGAGTCTCTGGAGCCAGCCAGAGTATGTAGGGAGTTGGGTGGAGCGCCAGTGCACCAGGATGTTTTGTGTGGCCGCTCCCAAGGCAATCGCAATCAGCCGACCCTTCCGGGATTTGAGTGGATATGTCAATGGGTTGGGCAAGCCCAGGAGGATGTAGGCAGGGAAGCGTGGGAGCTGCGTTTCAAAGTGTAGGTCTATTTCGTCCAGAACTTGGGACCAATATGGTTGTATACAGGTACAGACCCAGAGAACGTGTTCCAGCGTACCCACCTCCCCGCACTCCCTCCAGCACAGGTCGCTCCGTGAGGGGGTCGAAGCGGTGTAAACGCTCCGGTGTGTAATACCAGTATGTGGCAATCTTGGTCAAGGTCTCTGTGAGACCCATATGGTAGGCCGAGTGCCGTGCCCTGTGGTAGATGCCTTCCCATTCAATGTGGCTTAGTGATCTCCCTAGATCCCTTTCCCAGCGGGCGCAGCCTGCGTTGTGTGTGTGCGTGGTATTGGCTAGAAGCATTTTGTATAAATCGGAAATGATTTTCTTATCAGAGGTACGAGTGATAAGCCATTTTTCATATGGTGTCAGAAGACGCTGTGTCTGTGGTTTGACTTGTGGGTGAAGTGCCCAGTGCCTGATTTGAAGATATGGCAAGCGTTCTAGTTCCGAGAGGCCATAATCTTCTTTGAGCTGTGGAAAGGGAATGACGCCATCTAAGTAAAAAAGGTGACCCAGGGACCTACAGGGGGAGGAGCGCCAGGCCTGAAAGGTCCGGACATCTGTACCGGGGTGAAACTCTGGGTTGTCAAATAGTGAAGTAAGGGGTGATGGGAAGGTGGTCAGCTGAGTGGAAACGTTAGTGCGGTCCCAGGCGTCCATAATAGTGCTTGTGATGTAGGAAGCATAGAGATTGGGCGGTCTGTGTTGTTTGCGGAGAAAGGGATTACCTTGCAATGGCCTGCCCGCTACCGCCTGGTCCTGAAACAACCAGTGTTTCTCCGATTCCAAGCGATGCCACTCCACTAGATACCTAAGCTGGGCAGCGTGAAAGAGTTGAAGGTCGGGCACCCCTACTCCCCCTTTTCTGGTGGAAGGACCGCGACCTGGTGTCGGAATCGTGGTTTACGGCCATGCCAAATGAAGCGTGATAAGTCTGCTTGGGTCTTTTGAATCCAACCCAGTGGGGGCCGAAGGGGAAGGGTCTGGAAGAGGTACAGGATTTGGGGCAGTATAGTCATTTTGGTAGCTGCAATCCTACCTAGCCAAGACATCGTGCAGTGTTTCCACCGAGTTAGTTCCCTACGTATGTGGGTGCGGAGGTTAGAGTAGTTGATGTCAGTGGTGGCCTGTATGGTGGGAGCTAGCTGGACACCTAGGTAGGGAATCGCAGCAGACGCCCACTGCATCGGATGTTCCTCTTGCAGGTGAGTGAGAGTAGGCGGAGAAAGGGAGATATTAAGAGCTATGGATTTATCCATGTTAATTTTAAAACCCGACCCTTGCGCAAAGCTGTACAATTCAATGAAGAGGGAGCGCAGAGCCGTGATCGGATCCGAAAGGGAGAGCAGGATGTCGTCTGCGTAGAGGCTGATGGTGTGAACATCCCCTCCAAACTTGATCCCGGTTATCAGAGGGTGCCGTCGAATTCTAAGTGCCAGAGGTTCCATATAGAGAGCGAAGAGGAGGGGTGACAAAGGGCACCCCTGCCTAGTGCCCCTCCCGATGGGGAAACAGGAGGATGTGTAACCGTTAACCCGGACTGTCGCCACAGGAGAACGGTAGCAATTTAGAATTCGAGTGCGGAGTTTCTCACCAAGGCCAGCAGCCATCAGGACCATCTCCAGATAGGGCCAGTGCACCCTATCGAAGGCCTTTTCTGCATTAATGGCCAGGAGCATATATTCTCCCTGGGTGCGGGACGCTTTTTCGATCAGATGTAAGATTCGCTTAGTGTTGTCGCTAGTCTGCCTCTGCGGGATTTAAGCCCGCCTGGTCTGGTTCAACCAGTTGGGCCATATATGGTGCTAGGCGAGTCGCCAGGATGCTAGTGTATAGTTCAATATCGATGTTTAGCAGAGATATAGGCCTATACGCACTACAGGATGTCCTGTCCTTCCCAGGTTTCGGGATAACGACTATTGCCGCCTCTAACATCTCTCCCGGTATAGCTCCTGTTTGTTCAAAGGTGTTAAACAGACCTGTCAGGATAGGGGCTAGTTGGCTGCAGAACGTCTTGTAAAAGACAGCCGTATAGCCGTCTGGGCCGGGCGATTTACCTAACTTGAGGCGGGAGATCGCGGAGATAACCTCCTCCATCTGTATAGCTCTATCTAAGTGATCAGCTTGTGCTGGGGACAAAGAAGGCATGTGAGCCGTGGCTATATAGTCGGAGCTGTGCCGGGCATCCAGAGGATCGCCCATGTAGAGGTCCGCATAGAAGTCCCTGAATATTTCAGCTATCGCCGCATCGTCAGAGACCGACTCGCCCCCCGGCGTTCGGATAGTCTGGACACCCTGCTTTTGCCTGGCCTCACGCAGCTTGTTGGCGAGGAGACGGCCGCATCTATCCCCTCCCGTATAGGAGGAGTGGCGGAGTCGGAGGGCCGCATACTCGGCCCTGTCCTGGTCCAGGGCTGCGAGCTGCTTCCTTTCTACACAGAGCTGACGACAAGCACGGGAGGCGCCTGTTCTCTGATGCATCTGCTCAAGCTCCGACACTCTCTGGGTGAGTTCCGCTCTCTTGCGGCTTCTCTCTCGGTTGTGGGCTGAGGATATAGATATAAATTCCCCCCTGAGGACTGCCTTCAGTGCCGCCATTGTGTCGCCAGGGATGTGTCTGGGTTAGCATTGAGGGTGACAAAGTCCGTGATAGTTTTCTGGATCTGTTCGGTCACCGATGTTTGGTGTAGCAGTGTGTCGCGCAGGCGCCAGTGTCTAAGAGGCCGAGATGACTGCGGTAGCTGGAAGGTAGCCAGGACCGGGGAGTGGTCTGAGAGGGAGGCCGTCAAAATTTCGGTGTCTATAGCGTGTGTCTGGAGTGATGAGGAGCTAAGGAAGTAGTCCAGTTGTGCATACGTCTTGTGGGCCCCGGAATAAAAAGTGTAGCTGCAGGTACGTGGATGGAAGTGGCGCCAGAGGTCTACCAGCCCCAAGTCGTGGAGGTGGGCCCGCCCCGTAGGCGTAAGGACACCCGCTTGACTCGTCCTCTGACAGGAACGGTCCATGTCGTTATCGAAAACAATATTGAGGTCCCCACCCAGCAATAAGTGGCGGTCTGAGGCTGCAGCCGCCTCTCGGAGAGCATTGAGAAGGAACTTAATCTGCCCTTCGTTGGGTGCGTATATGGAACCGACTACAAAGGGCACGCCTCCTAGTGAGAACTGGTATGTGAGTAAGTGGCCCTTAATCTCTGCTTCCTTCTGCAAGACCCTACCGGAAAAGGAACGGGAGACTAGTATGGCCACCCCGGCCGATTTGGAGGTGTTAGAGGAGAACAGCTGCGTTGGAAATGCCTTGGACTTCAACCTATGGTGGTCTTTGGAAAGGAGGTGAGTCTCCTGAAGAAGACATATGTCCGCCTTTGAGTGCTCTAAGTAGTGAAGGACGGCCCTGCGTTTGATTGGGTTGTTCAAACCCCTCACATTTAGAGTGAGGATTTTAAAGGAGTCATGTGGCATTGGGGGGCCAGAGTTGTGTTAGGATGCGATGTATGCTGCTGGCAATGTGGAGCAACAGGGACCGGGAGGGCTGGCCAGCCAGTCGTGAGCTATGGAGTCCCAGAAGGGCAACTAAGGAAGGTGGACGAGGGAACCCATACCCCAAAAACCCCAAAAAACTGCAAACAAAACAAATGTCTCAGCCAAATAGGAAAAGACAAAAACAGATATAAAAGTTAAGGTCCAAGAAAAATGTCCGCCATCCTGGAGCAGCCAGGAGGTCGTCAAAGTGGGGCTCGTAGTGTGGCCAGAGGGGGGGGTCCGGTTCCCCCCGCTGCCCCCCAGTAGTCAGAGAGCCAGTTTCAGGGAAAAGCGGGTGCCAACTGCTCACTCGGCGGTAGGGCTCGCCCCAGCTAGGGCGTCAATTGCGGAAGCCAGTGCATCTTGCTGGCCTTTCGCTATGTCTGATTTGTTTGGCTTCCGGAGCCGTCGGCGTCTACTTTGGCGCTGCCACCCCGAAGGTGTAGTCTCAGGCCCTGAAGTGGTGCCGAGGCGGTCGTCGTCCTCGCTTGGCACCGCCAGGCCCAGCAGTCGGCAGGATTCGATGAGCGAGCGCATCTGGTGGAGCTTGCCATTGAGACGAAAGATGAGGCGGAACGGATGCCCCCAGGAATACGGGATGCTTTGTTGCCAGAGGTGTTCTGTCACTGGGCGGAACTGCCGG
Organism: Calotriton arnoldi; assembly: GCA_963921515.1. Lineage (NCBI taxonomy): Eukaryota > Metazoa > Chordata > Amphibia > Caudata > Salamandridae > Calotriton > Calotriton arnoldi. Next base: position 520,792 of record CAWUFW010002690.1, on the reverse strand, counting down.
CGGCGCTGCAAAGTGCTCAGGGCCAAGTCCTGGTAGAGTACTGGGGAGTGCCCTTGATAGGAAATAGGGTGGAGGGACCTCGCCTTTGTGAGAATGGTTTCTTTGGTTTTGAAGTCCTGTAAACATACAAGGATGTCCGCCGGAGGGGCGTTAGGTGCTCGGGGTGGGCCGACTCTGTGTGCTCTGTCCAGGATGATGCCAGTGCCTTCGGGGGCCACTAAGATGTGGCGGAAGAGACCCTCCGTGAATGCAAAGAGGTCCTTGGTGTTGTCCGACACCCTCACGCCCGGATCCGGATATTGTGCCTGCGTGACCTGTTTTCCAAGTCCTCCAGGTGCGTTTGCATATCCAGGTGCTGGTCTTGCAGGCAAATTATCTCCTGTTGGAGCATGGTCACCTCAGTCACAGTAGTGTCGCTCTTGTCCTCCAACGTCGCGACCCGTGCTCCCACGTCGTCCACATCCCTGCGGATCTCCTTCAATTCGGCTGTGAGTTCCGTCTTCACCATTTGTATGTCAGCTCTGAGGGTACTGAAGAGTGATTCCAAGAATGCTTTGGTGATAGGCTCATCCCCGGAGCTTGGGGGTTGTGGCGAAGTCGCCATCCTGGGTGACGCAGTTGCTAAGTTGGGAATTGAGTGTGCGCGCCCAAAGATATCCTTCAAGGGCTTCTGCTTTCTCGACCTGGCCGGGGACATAGTCGTGGGGTCTCTGGTGTATGGTCAGCTCCGGAGTATCTCTATCGTATGCACCCCACTTGTAGAAGGACTTCCATTCTCGCTTCTGGCGGTGCTGAGTTGGGTCGCTTGTCTCCGTCACCCCTGGGCCCGCGGGCGGTCACACACACGCACAGGCAGGGGGTCTTCCGCACGTCTCGGGAGTGGCGGGCCCACACGGCTCACGTGGGATCTGCAGGATGACTGAGGTGCTGACCAGTCGGGTACAAGCTCTCTCCCGCAGTCGGGGGATATGCTGGACCAGACGCCGCTAGGACAGTAGGTGCTCCCCCCACCCGGCGGGCCCAAGGGACCCCTCCAACACTGTTCTGACTGCTCCAGCCGGCGATGACCTCCCCTCTGCCCTCTCCGCTGCTAGGTCGACAGTAGGCCCAAGCGTGGAGGCCAGCCTGAGAGCAAGGTAGGCCGCGCGCCCCTGTCCGCGGGTCCGCCCAGGTGGGCCACAGGAGGGAGAGGGCGACACGCCCCACGAGGGCGCAACCGAGCCACAACGTATCTGGGCCCCCGGTCCACCCCGCTGCCTCCGTGGGTGGCCTCAGCGATCCGGTCGGGAGTTTGCGGGCGTTTATGACCCCGCAGGGGCCAAGGACTCACCGCGTAGGGTGCCGGAGGTCCGCGGCAGTCTCACCCAGATGCTCCGCCGGAAGGGGCGCCTCCCGGTCCCACAGCAGGTGTCGATGTCCTCCGCTGGGCCCCAGTTCTCAGTCCCCGCCAAGCATCACCGTGTGTGGTGGGTCCGCGTCATTCAGGCCCAGCACTAGTGTGGCGGCAAAGTGCAGAGGCAGCGGCAAGGTGGCGCCGCGGTGCCTCCCCCTCACCCTCCGCTCACGCCGAGGGGGTAGAGGCTGGTCCCGGTGCAGACAAGCCAGGAATCGCCGCGGCCACAGGGAGACAGCGCCAAACCAGGTCAGGCCTCGGGGGGCGGCCCCGCTCCTCAGGCTGCTACACGAGGCGGTTAGCGGGCCCAGCCTCCTTCAGCCCCACCTAGGCAATGTCTCGGGTCTCACCCCCAAGGGCAGGGTCAAAGCGGCTAACTGCGCCCTCCGCCACGAGTGATGGTGGTGCCGCAGATGCGAGGTCGCCGCGGCCGGAGCGGGAGAGGGAAAGACCTCACCTCAATCTCCGCCCGCCGCGGCTGGCCAGCTATGGATCCTCCGGTGGTCTGGTGGGCTCCAAGCGCCACGCAACAGCGGGGCACGCCTCTCTCCCGATTACTGGCTCCCAGGAGTTCCGGGCCGGGAGTGCAGGCTCTCTGCCGCGACAGCAGACGGCCCTCGTGCCCACCGGTTCACCGGGCAGAGGCTGTGGTGTTGAAGGCTGGCCTCGGCGGTCCCCGTTACAGGCCGTCCCTGTGTCAAGGTCTCTGCTGCGCAGTAGACGTCGCAGGCCGGGCCGCTCTTTACCCGCCGGTAATTGGTGTCTACGGCCGACCGCCGCGGCCGCCGATGTCAGGGATGAGGCGAGGCAGCCTTCCGCCGTCGATTTCAGCCTTCCCCGGCTCTCTTGGAAGCTGTTAGATGCTAGTGTCGGCGGACGGCGGGCAGGAGCTCCGGAGAACGCGTCCTACCTCGCCGCCATCTTGGCCACGCCCCGGCACCTAGCACTTTATAAAATCTTTTAAGTACTCTAAATATTTAGAAGCACCTTTATTGATCTCTGGCATGAGATGTGACAAGATGTAGTGGGTCTTTATCAAATAACTCAACCACAAACAGCACAAGCTGACTGGATTGTCTATTAAGTCACAGTATTGTTTTTAAAAAGAAAAAAGAGTACATTATAAATATCTTAACACTGTATGCAGAATTGTTTTAAACTTCATGTTTTTGTATTGCAATGGTTTTTATTAACTATGCAAATAAAAAATGTACCTTACCTTACGTCGGGCGTCCCAAGGTGTGGCCGCCCACTGCGTCCTCCGGCCTCCACAGACGTCAGCCCCAGTGACTCACCTGTATAGCGCCCAGTGGGGAGGGGGCACCATCAGCCGCCGAGCGAAGTCTACAGGGCAGGCCGGCCTGAGACAACGCCCGTTCTCCCAGTTTCACTTGTCAGCCTCCCGGGAATGGCACCTATGTGTCTCCAGGTCGCACGGCCACAAACGCCGTCTGCTCACACTCTGTTCCGGAAGCACCTCTGTCAGAGCAACTTTTATGTCCTGCAGGCAGATGGAGGTCGATGCTGGTGTAGGGAGACCTCCTCTGCAGCTATTGCGGCACAGGGCATAAACATCTGGAGGAGCTCCAAGACATGCGTCCTACTCGGTTGCCATCTTGGACATACACCCTAAAGTTGATTTTTAAAGAAATTTGAGCTTGTGCGATGACCGTGCAACATGTCGCAGCTCGCGCTTGCACTGTGCTTGTTATTCTTTCTTCTTCTCCGACTGTCCTTCCTTTGAGCAACAAGAGTTTTTCTCTTTTAATTATTACGTTTTATTGCCTCAAAATACGGTTCCAGAGAGTTTTCAGCAGCCCTTCCAAGTCATGGCACCAAAGGGTCAGGCGGTAAACAAGAGAAGATTCGATGGATACATGCCATCTTGGTAATTTTCTCCATATGATCTCTCTGTTTTCCTTTGCTGAGAGCAGTCCTGTGACTGAGCGGTGCAAAAATGTCCTGGGAAAGGGTGAGCTTGAAAGTATCCTAAGTGGCTGGCTGCTGGCAAGAAGTCAGAGCTTCACGCTGCCGGGTTTGGAGAACGAATGAGACCAATTCCAGTGGAGCAGCAGAAGCACAGGATCCACCACCCTCAGCCCAGCCCCCTTCCTGCTGCCCCACACCCACAGCTCCTGCTCTGCGATCCAGTCAAGAGATACTGAGACGTTAGATATGCGTCTTGGAAATACTTCAAGGTGCATTCTGCAACTCGCCGTCTTTCTCTCTCTCTCTTCTCAGTGACTCTTTCTCTTGATGGGCACCACCCACACCTAGGGGTGTGGTGCCTTTAGTGGCATCTCGTACGGGAGCCAGAGTAGGGTCTCTTCCGGTCGCGCAAAGGGGAGGGGGCGTAGCCGGAAATCCCCCAAAAGCGTCACTAAGGTGCGCAGGCGACCCCTCCCTAAGAAAGGGATAAAAGGGCAGGGACAGGAAGGGGAAGCCCTCTTTTGTCTTCTCACCACGGGCTGAAAAGCGGACCGGAGCTACAAGAAGTTACATCGAGTCTACCGGTTGGCACACTGTTCACCCAGGTGAGAGGGCCTCACAAAAGTGTAGCCAATGGTGTATTAATGGGAAGGTCACGTTGGGCGTATACGGTCAGCAGGGGTAGGAATGCGAGGTTACGCTCGCTCAGTAATTTGCAGAGTTTTGAGCGAGGGTGATTCGGGAGTGGAATAACAGCGCTCGCTTGGGGGTGGAGTATAATCCTAGGATCATACGGGGAACAGGGGCGCGTCATGGTCGTCCGCAAGAGGCGGCTGGGCTTCATACGGAGGTCGCGGGGGACTCTAGGTGAGCTCCGTGCAGCACGCGCTTGGCATGACACGTTTTTTTAAAAATGGCGGCGCGTCAGTAGCGAAAGGATCTAAATCCGGCAGACGGTTAGCCTAAAGCGAATCCTTCAGCGGGGCCGCAAGCAAGGCAGGCTAATCTTAAAGGCCAACAATTTACTTGGCTGGCTCTATCCTGGCTGGTGCGACCGCGAGGTAACGCGGATGGGAGGGGCGATAAGGGGCGAAGCGGGCATCTTTCAGCGGGGTCGCATGTAAGGCATGACAATCGTTAACCTGGCGGGCTCTATCCTGGCTGGTGCGACCGCGAGGTAACGCGGATGGGAGACGCGATAAGGGGCTAAGCGCTTTGGGGCATGCGCCGCGCGGCCTGCACGAAAGCGCATGTGCGCGAGGGAGGCTTTATTGGTACCACCAGGAGCGGGGAGGTGCAGGGTGAAGGCATGGCAACCCGGGGCGCTCAGCTAGTGAGTAGGCTGAGCGCTCCTGGAGAGGGGGGTACAATGCATGGCACTGCATGGAGACGTGCAGGGCGTGTGGGGTCGGTGGGCATAACCGGTAATGCATGGACCGGTAGAAGCATCTTGTTAAGGGCATGGCAACCCGGGGCACTCGGCTAGTGAGTAGGCTAAGTGTCCGGGGAGGGGGTTTGAATATAACGCTTGGGGAAGTGCATGGTTTTGACAAGATGAAAACATGGGGGCACTGGGGTAGTGAGTATTCCCATTGCCCCGGCCAATGGAAGTGAAGGGTGAACATGAGGGGATATGGGGACAGTCATCGTGAAACTGCAAGGCCTGACAAGAAGGTGAGGGGAAAGAGAAAGTGGACAATGTTTAACTCTCTTTTGCTTTCTTTAGTGGGCAGGATGCCACCAAAGCGTGCGCGGGGTGGCAAGGAGCCCCCAGCTACACAGGAGGAATTTCGATCATTGTCGGCATTGTGGGAGGTCGCAAAGAAAGGGGGCATCAATTGGGCGCTGCGGACGCTAACTAAGGGAGCCGGAACAGGCCCACAGCAAGAAGCCCCGTTTTCCAAACGCACAAGGCGGACTCCCGAACGTTTCAAGGACGCGCAACAAGACCAGCACAAACGGATCGCGGAGTCGCAGGCGAGCACCTCAGGTGAGGCGGTGGTGACGGGCCAGCCCCTGGCGAGCACAGACAATACTCAGACTTCTGGCGCAGCTGCGCAGAAGAGTCAGGTGAATGTGGAGCCGCTCCCAATGGGGGGGCTGTCACAGAACACGGCGCTCCCCACACTATCTATGCCGGGGGTGGCAAATGTATCTCAAATCACGGCAGCGCAAGGGGGGTAGCGACGGCAACGCCACCTATTGCGCAGGCTCCCGCTCCAATAGTGGCGCATCAAGGCAGCGGAGTAGCACAGGTGTGGGTCCAGTCCGGAGGGGTGGCACAATCTCCTGTGGTAGTCGCGGCAACATCACAGGGGCCCACCAATAGCACGGCAGTGCCAGGGTCAGGGACTCTCCTGGCAGCGCCGCCGATGCCCCTGGGGCAGTGGTAGCAGTACAGCCCCTTCTGACGCAGAGTCCGGTGTTATATGGATCCGCGTCACCCGCAGTAGCCCCATCGGCAGGTATTACATGGCATGTGCCAGCAGAAACCAGGGAGAAGATTTCCAGGGGTGAATTTATCGATGTATTCGACCTTATCAACGCGGGAGTGGTTCCAGGGAAGAACAGAGCAGGCAAAGAGGGAGAATTTAAGCAGAAAAAAGTTTGGGTGGAATGGTCAATTAAGAATTGGGTGACAGGGTTTGCTATCTACGCAGCAATCATGGTAGAGAGGTATCCAACATTGGCGGCCCAGTTGATAAGCTACATGTCCATGATTCACGGGGCGGCGGCAGAATTCCCGGGCACAGCCTGGCTGCAGTATGATAACAAATTCAGACAAATGAAGGCAGTAAGGCCAGAAGTGGCATGGGATCAGAGAGAGATCAATATATGGCATGCAGAATTCTACACGTCAGCGCCAGTTAATAAGACCATTCATTCCTTTCGGGGGGGAAAGAGGGGCAGGGGACAAGAAACAAGCTTGTTGGCAATTTAACAAGACCGAATGCAGTAGGGGAGCGGCATGCAAGTTCAAGCATATATGTTCCTTCTGTGGAATACAAGGTCACCCAGAGAGCAAGTGCTACAAGAAATTGGGAAAACCTAAAGAGCAGCATTCCCCTGCCCACCCACAGAACAGGGGCCGCAACGCCCAGGCATCTTAAGAACCTACCTACTCCCATACGTCTGCATGTCCTGGCCCACCTACTTAGTAAATACGAGAAGAAACAAGAGGCACAGTTCCTATATCAGGGTTTTAAATTTGGCTTCCATATCCCATCTAGTGCCCCGCCGTCCACAGTTCCACCACACAATCAGCGCTCAGTTTTGCAAAACCCGGAGGTGGCTAGGGAAAAGATCATGAAAGAGGTAGCGCTGGGGAGGGTGGCGGGGCCTTTTCAGCAGTTGCCAAGGCAAGACTTAGTGTGTTCACCATTGGGCTTGGTACCAAAAAAGGAGAGGGGAAAATATTGCCTGATTCATAACCTGTCAAGTCCACCGGGGTTGTCAGTCACTGACAAGCTGGATCCAGAACTGTGTGCAGTGCGTTACACCACATTTGACCCTGCAATTCAAAAATTACAGAGGTTGGGCGAGGGAGCCCTAATGGCCAAATCCGACATAGAAACTGCCTTTCACCTCCTACCAGTGCACCCAGAAGACACTAGGTTGCTGGGTTTTACATTTGAGGGGAGTTTCTTCATGGACCTTTGTATGCCAATGGGATGTTCCATTGCATGTGCAGTGTTTGAAACATTCAGTTGCTTCCTAGAATGGGCGGTTCAAGAAATCCTGACATCAACAGATGTGGTGCATTATTTAGATGATTTTCTATTTCTAGGTCCACCTTGCTCGCCAGCTTGCGGGAAGGCCCTGCTGGGCTTCCAGCGGTTGGCAGAGGCACTGGGGGTACCTCTGGTGGAGGAAAAAACCGAGGGACCATCAACTCACCTAACCTTGTTAGGCATCGAAATAGACACCATAGCCGGGGTTTGCAGACTCCTGCAGGAGAAAGTAAGAGCTTGTGAGGCCGCCATAGATGACTGTTTAGCAGCACGCAGGGTTACCCTGCATCAGCTGCAAGTCCTAGTGGGGCAGCTGAATTTTGCGCTCAGGGTGATACCCATGGGCAGAGCATTTTCTAGGAGCATCGCCAGGGCAATGTCCGGCTTGCGGGCAAAGCACCACCAAACTAGGCTCTCCGCAGAAGTGAAAAACGATCTGGGCACATGGAAGGAATTCTTGAGGGGTTTCAATGGATCAGTGCTGTGGCAACAACCAACACAAGCGAATGCAGAGTTAGAGCTTTACACAGATGCAGCGGGCAGCATAGGGTTTGGGGCAGTGCTGGGCACCAGGTGGTGCATGAAGCACTGGCCGACGGAGTGGGTCGTGACTGGGTTGACCCGCAACATCACATTCCTAGAGCTATTCCCTATCATTGTGGCATTGCATCTTTGGGGCGCCCTCTTGGAAAATAAGCGCATCGTGTTCTGGTCTGACAGCATGTCAGCAGTAATGGCGGTGAACAACCAGAGGGCCAAGTGCCCATGGGTACTTCGCTTACTAAAAGAACTAGTTCTGGGATGCCTTAAGCGCAATGTATTTTTTATTGCCAAACATGTGCCGGGGGTGGACAATGCAGTAGCTGATGCCCTGTCTCGTTTTAAGTTAACAGAATTCAGAGCTCGATGGCCGCAAGCAGACAACCAGATGACGAATTTCCCGGAGAAGCTATGGAAGCTTGGTGCCCCATTGCCCCCGACCTGATAGCAGCGTCTCTTGCGCCCAAGACTAAGAGTATGTATGAGAGGGCTTGGCTGTTATACTTAGCGGTCATACAGAGTGGCTGGAGAACAGCGAGATTTACACCACAAGGTGTCCTGCTATTCATAGTACAACAGAAAGAGAATGGAAAATCGCTATCTCTGGTTAGAAGACAGCTGTCAGCAATTGCCTTCTTCGCAGGATTAGAGGGGGTGGCAGACCCTACCAAAGACCCTAGAGTCAGACGGGCAGTGAAAGGATGGGAAAGGTTGGCCCCAGGGGTAAAAGACAGCAGGAGACCCATTGACGCCAGTAGGCTATCAAGTATCTTGGAGGTACTACCGCAAGTCTGCTTATCTCCTTATGAGGCGCAGCTGTTGAGATTAGCATCTTCCTTGGCATTTTTCGGGGCGTTTAGAATATCCGAGCTCATACCGGCATCAAAAACGGATAGTGAAGGGGGAATCAGCTTGAAAGATGTTAGTCTCAGCGGACACTCTACAAGTTAGAGTAAGGAGGTCAAAGACAGACCCGTTGGGGAAGGGAGTATGGGTCCAGCTAAGAGCAGTGCATGGGGCCAATTATTGTCCCGTGACATTGATACAGAACTTCATGCAAATGCGGCCGGGGGGAGAGGATAGGCTATTAGTACATGCAGACGGAACCCCCCTCACAAGATTCCAGTTCACACGAATATGCAAGCGCTCCCTGATGGTACTGGGGGAAGAAACGGCCCATTTGACGTCTCACTCTTTTCGCATTGGGGCGGCCACGACGGCAGCCGCGCTAGGCCTATCATCTGAAACTATCAAGAAGGTAGGCAGATGGAAGTCATCATGTTTTGAGCGTTACGTGAGACCCCAATTGGCCTAGACAGCTTGGGGACCACAACGGCGAGTGCAGTATCCCTCGCCTAACGAACCCTCCTTTTTTCTTTCTATTTCTCTAAACTTCAATGCAGTGGTCTCGAGGCAGCGGACGCAGGTATGCTGGTGTGGCCACTCCTTTATACGCAGAGCAGGGCAATTTTTCAGCAATTCAAGGGAAGAAAGATCGCAGAGGGCAAAGGGAATCGATCACCACTGGATAGAGATTGGAGGGCAACGGTTGAAGGATCTCACGACCCAGTTACAGAGCGCCCTGGATAGGGGCATGCCCGTCCCGGACGTGCTGGTGATCCACTCAGGGGGCAATTACATGATTCCGGTGGGCCGGAGGGGGGTAAAAGAGGCACTCTTCTCCACGCTCTCGTGGGTGAGGAAGGCCTTGCCGAACACTACTATATTTTGGTCAGAGGTGATTCCACGCCAAGTTTGGGAGAACAATGCCCCAGCAAAAGCAGTGAACAAGTTGGTGAAAAAATTAAATCAGGCAGTGGCAAAACTTTTGGCAAGATCACCCATACAACCCATCAGGCATAACCTGATACAGGCCTCAAAGGCAGAGTTGTATTTGGCAGATGGAGTGCATCTGTCCAGTGAAGACTCTTTCTCATTATCGCTGCCTTTATTCTCTAATGTATATTCCCTCCAATCTCGCTCCCTTCCTACTTCTCGCTCTTTTGTGTGTTGTGTGGCTGTTTTTTATGTTCTCTCACCATCTACGCACCTCTCTCGTTATCTATTACTTTCCCCACCTCGTTGCTCTCTTTTTCTCTTTCCGACCCTCTTTTCAACTCTCACTCTTTAATTACTTCTCTCTGTTTAATTTCGCTGAGTTCCCTTTTTACTCTCTGTCTTGTTAGCTACCCTCTCTCTCTCTTTCACTTATTCGCCTCTATCCTTCGCTGTCTCTCTTCCTCACTCTCCCCACCTCTCTTTCAGTCTGTTTCTCTTCTGCTTTCTCTGCCACTACGCTCTCAACTGATCTCTCTCACTTGCTCTCCCTTCTCTCTCTAAACACATGTGTTATATATCACACCTATAAGGCCCTCGTTTGTAATCTGAAGTTTAGAGTGCACGTATGACGTCCTTGGGAGGGAACACATGTGATCCAATTAAAAAGAGCAATGTATCATGTTTGTCTTCATTCTCAGGCATGGAAACAACTCTAGTTTTTTTAAAGGACACTTTTTCATCACATTATTTAAAAACACTCAATCACAGGTGATAAATCATTTCAGGTGGGCATTTGACCAGTGCCTAACACATCTCTGCCCACACCCACATTTTTCCTCTTGCCCCTTTTTCTGTAGCATAATGATGCACCTTCAGACTCAAATACAGCTGACCTACAACCTTCACTCCGAACTTCAAACAGCACCCCCACGGACCGAAGCTTACTACCAACCACACCATACATTCTGCCTTTGCTGAGTTCCTGGGAAGATGAGAAAGAACTACTCTTCCCAGGCTACACCTCTTTACATTGGATGAGGAGTGGCAGGTGCTATATAGGGTGGTTGATTTTAACGCTACACGCCACACCGGTAGTTGTTTTTGGCTTTGCTCAGTTTATATTGGAGGAGGAGTGACAAGCACTATATAGCGCATGTTATTTCACAGCTGCGTAGGACGCCCTGAGTTGTTGGCTTGGCTGAGTGCCTGGGAGGGATAACTACATCTCCCAGGATACGTGTCTTTACACTAGAGGCGAAGATAGAGTGATGAGCGCAATATAGCACGCTTGATTCACCACTGTGCAGGACTTGATGCCCTACTGACGACTGCAACAACAACAAGGGGATGGATGGGATGCCTGACTTAATCTCAGCCACTGGCAATTGCTCAGGGCTGCATCCCAGTCCATCATTGCCCATAATGCCACCTCAGGTTTGCCCCAGCAATATGCAAATCAGTCTTGACCCAGCTCCCATAGTAACCGTCCAGCGTAAATTGCCAAGTCCTCCACTCGTATAAGAAACAGCCAGAATTCATATTTTATTATGTATACGCATATTAACTACATTAAAAAGATGATTAAGTCAATAGTTTTTATCGTGCTTATTTGCCTATACTTGCTAAGTACAAGGGCTGACTAGCCTATCTTGCATTGAAAACATTTGGGTAGAGCAATCTTTTTCTTATACGCATAGGAAAATAAGCTACAATTGTTGGTTGCTAATGTGGCCGCTTAGCAATATTTGTATGCATGGGCTTTCCTTAAATATATCACTATATAAAAGCAGTCTTTCTAGTTGGCTTGTATGTAGTCTGCCCTGAAAGGTAGTGGTACATAAGATACCAGCAAATCAAAAATGTAAGTACGTTAGTCATCGCTTTACAGGTGTAAATGCAATTCAACTGGGGTTAGGTGCATTTCCTTTTAACTAGCTGATCTGCACCATAGCATTGTCAGATTATTTTTTAACCCCTTTAAATTTCATGGTCAGTGAAGTATTGCCTATTGATATTTTAAGTTTATGGCAAGTGTTTTAAAATGCTGACTGTCCATCTATGATCCTGCTGAGTCAAGACAGTGACAACTTGCCTCCTGTAAAGTAGCATTTTATTTATGTATCACAATATGTAAATATTATCTTAACTATTTTATCTACACGTGCTTCTCAATTGAAATATTGAGGAAATACCAAAATAAAATAAGTAAAAAATAGTTATAAAAATACACAAATTAGCTTCAAGTACAGCAACACTTGAAAGTCAGAGTTTATACAATACAACTTTAAATCTTAATATATTATCCTCCTTATACATGTATACCCTTTCTATGTAGTTATGTATCTATATTTTATTACTTTACTCCTACTGTAGAAGAAGCTGTGTCTCACCATATACCTCTCTCAATATATCCTCTACCTTCACTCTCTGCCTCATCCCAAACCTCATTCTACTACTACTGTGATCTACAAAATAACCCATTCTAGACTTTTCCCTCCTCTATCTCTCCTTGGCTCACCCCAAACCTCATTTTACTACTATGATCTCCCAAACAACCCTTTCTAAATTCTTTTCTCCTCTATCTCTCCTTTGACTCGCCCCAAACCTCATTTTACTGTTACGATCTCCCAAGTAACACTAGTCTTCCCTCTTCTATCCATCCATTATCCTATTCAATCCAACTAACACTCACATGTCCACAGCTCAATTGTACTCCTATTTCCCTATACTAATCCACCACTAATCCTTTTTGGGTTCCGAGGTAGCATGCTACTCCCCAAAAAGCGCTTTGACACCTCATCAGGGGTAGTAAGCACTATATAAATGCAATTACAATGGCCGGACTTTTGGCCATTAACATACCGTTTCTTTGGTGAGCGGACCATTGGTTTAATGCAGCACGACGTGGGACGGGTTTATAACACAAAACCTTCTCTGCTGAACTGCTGCTTATCGGTGCAAGCATACACTAAGGGGCTTGTTATGACCTTTCAGCCGAGCAGTGGTGCAGCGGTGCAAACAACCACGCCACTGCTCCGCCGAAGGTCGCCCCGACCTCCCGCCAGATTACGACTAAGAAGTAGGCAGGCGGGCAGCATGGCGGTCCCATGGTGGTGCCTCTTTTAAAGGCAGCAGTGCCTTTAAAAATGGCACTGCAATGGGACCGCACTACAAGGTTCCTGCACGGCATGCACTCGAAAGTCCATGCCGTGCAGGAACCTGTGTGCATATACATATGTTTGAGGCACAGGGGGGCCCTGTAGGACTCCCTTTATTTCCTCTCTGCCAGGGTTTTCATGGCAGTGGAACTGTGGCGTCAAGCCAAGTATATTGCGGCCTCTGACTGCCGCTCCAGCGCCAGTGAACAACAGTTCCCTGGCAAAGCCAGCGGTCGACTGCCCAGGTCGTAATCAGGTGGTCGGACCGCCGGTGCGGCAGTGGCAGGATACGGTACCGCCGCCCCACCACGAGTCTGGAAGTCCTTGGACCGCCAGACTCGTAATAGGGGCCTAAGTGTCCTCAAACGTGCATACATTCAATGTTTGCAAAGTGCTATGAAAGCTAATAGACAATGGGTGCTTTAAAGTCGATTTTTAGGTCTCGCCTACGCAGCACGCATGCGCTGCATAGGAAAAAGACCTTTAGTAATCGATTCCGTTTTGCAGTCAAAAACGTGCACGCATTGCATTGCCTTCAATGGCAACGCGTGCACGTTTGGCGATTCCCTTGCGGGAGCGAGCTTTGACAGATGGTCCCTGCTCGCTCCCGCAAGGGAACCCGGCACAGGCCCCCTCCTCTCTCCCCTGCTGCCGCGCGAGGCGCGCGCGCTTGTTTCTTTTGAACCCGACAAAACGTCCCTTTTAAAAAAAATGAGCAAACTCAACTGCATTTTAAAAAGATAATTACGTGCGACTTTTCTGCAATTTATATAATCTCAACTTGCAATGTAACGACTCCTTGCAAAATACTTCAGCCCAAGAGGTGACAGTAATTACATCCCCCCTCTCATTTATTCTGGGCGCACGCTTTTTTTCATTACGTGTGACTTTTCTGCAATTTATATAATCTCAACTTGCAATGTAACGACTCCTTGCAAAATACTTCAGCCCAAGAGGTGACAGTAATTACATCCCCCCTCTCATTTATTCTGGGCGCACGCTTCTTTTCAGTGAAATGGAAAATGTAAACTTAGAATTATTGCTTACGAAATTACCTTTTTCATGGAAGGCGCATCTGCTCACAATTACTTGCAAAGTAGGAAGAATGAATCTTTTCAACGTGTGCATTTGCTGTTGTGATCCCTGTAAATTGCAACTAATGCTTGGAGTTTTTTAATTAGATATCTCTGTCACGGCCTTGCTTCTCCAGGTCTCGGGGGTCACGGAGGCAAAGCACGGAAGAACAAGCAGCTATTTCTCTGCACACTACTCTCTAATGTACAGAAGAGCAACTACGGGCTAACAGGCTACTACGGGCGGTGTGAGATGGGGGAACCACGTGACGTCATTGGGGTACAGTGGGGGTCCCATCCATACCCTTATCGCCTGCCTTTGATCTCACTATTTTTGCCGAGGCTGGGATAAGTTTCAATGGCTGCCATAAACTGTCTGCTGAGGCCTTCACAGCCCTCAACTGCCCTGCTCTGGACAGTCTCCTGCGCACCGATGCAGAGCAGACACGGGGGTGGTGGTGGGCTTTACAACAACAGAAAACCGTCTGAGGCTACTGGCGCTCTCACGCGTGTCGCCTCCTTTCAGAAGTGCGCCACACAGCGGTTGGTGAGTGTGTCCGCACCCGCGTGCCTGAGGGTGTCTGTGGAAAGGTGCAAAGTTGAGAAGCGGCTACACAAGGCCTGCGCAGGCCTCCTCCGCCCAGGCCTGGTTGGGGCCCAGCGGCGGTAGATTTAAAAATAAACTGCACACTCGGTCCTGTACACCGTTCTCGGTTCTCCTAGGGCCATGAAACACCGGTGCTGACTGATTACAGCCGTATCAGCGCTAGTTACCACCTTAAAGAGTGGTAAATGCACATATTAGTACCCTTGGCAGGCGTACTATGGGCCGCGGCGTAAACGGAGCACCATTTAGACCACCGGCTACATGGCGGAGCTTATGCACTTATGAGGGAGATGTCTTGATAAATGGGAAAATTAGTATTAAGGCCGGCAGCATAAATGCAGATGGTGGGTCTCAGAGAACATAAACCAGCTCTTCTGCATCACACACGACATTTTAGGAAAGCCACTTTTGATTACAGACCTTCAATTCTTCTAGCTGCAACAATTATTAGCGCTTAGAAACAGTACGGATGTATGGAGGTATATAAAGCATGAACAAGTGGAGCTCCAGGATGTGTTCCCTTAGCTGCACCAACTGAGCTTAGAAACAGGAAGGCGGTATATGCTATATGAACAACAAGTAACAATCCCAGGGCATGAGTGCACGTCTGAGAATCAGGTACTCACTTCCCATACAGATGCAGATTCCCCAACACCATTCGAATGGATGAATTTATAGGAGAACAAATGTTTTACTGTTTTCTGTTCGTTTTCTTTTTGCAATTTTTATGTAGTGCCAACTCGACCTAAAGATATTGGAGCGCTTTACGTGAGCACCAGTTATGTTTCAAAAGGATACATTCATTTTGGGTAAGCAGGAAGAGATTAAGTGATTTGCCCAGAATCACAGGATGTTGTTTTTTTTGTGGCAGATTTATATAGTGCGAACACGACCCGAAGATATTGGAGCGCTTTACATGAGCACCAGTTACGTTAGACAATGTCCGATGTTGAGATGACGCCGAGACTCGAACCGGGTTCCCCCAGTTCCAAAGTGGGCAGCTCTGGCTGTTACGCCTGCTCGGTGACAGATTATCAGGGGGCGCACCACTGCCATGCCAGCCGCACCCTAGGGGGCTGTATGCGTCTAGCACGGTTCGACAAAGGGGCTCACAACCAGAAAATAAAAGGCTCCAAGAGAGAGACAATCTCGCGGTCATTTCAAACGTGCACAAACGGTTCATCCATCCAGAGACCGCTGAAGATTGATTAACCAGGATTAACGTGACTGTCAAGTAGGTTGTGAGTAACAACTTCAGGCTGTCTTTTTAGTCAACCGTGCGTTGCGTTCGGGGATTTGTAATTTCACTTTTGTCCACCACATGAATGAGCTAAAAATCCCACAAATCTTAGCGCTATTTGGCGGAAAACTGTGACTTTCAATCAATCAACTAACTGCACTTTTATAGCTGCAACCTGTGGTTCTACTGTAAAACTCTACAGTAATTGGTACGCAGTAGACTCCTCAGGGCCCGGCGTCACTGCACCTGCTGCTACACCCTAACTTGACTGTATGGCATGAGAAATGCACGGTGCATTCTGGTATGTTCTCCATGATGAGGGCTAATCCCGAATTAAAGCCATTAAAAACATATACAACTTTGGGTAATTTACATAAATTCAGTTTCTTTCTTTATGGTGCATTGGCTAGTTAGTCAAATGAGTCCCTTGTTTGAAGAAGCAAACAGTAGCCGTTAGGAGCGGGGCAAGGGGGTCGGACACAGAAGATTTGAATCCGGTTCACCTCAGAAGTGTACAGCAAGGGTTCATGGGTCTTGCCATTTTAGGGGCATATTTACAAGCCCCTTGCGCCACTTTTGCGCCGCCGTTGCGTCACGCATGTGACGCAGCGGCGACGCAAACCATGCGCCGCGTTGCGCTATATTTACAACGTGACGCATCTAGGGAGATGCGTCACGTAGTAAACCCCTGCGACGCATGAAACCTGCGTCAGGTTTCATGTGGGCGTACCGGCGCAGGGGGCGTTCCGGCGCAGGAACGCCTCGGAAAAGTGACGCAGTGAAATCTACAAGATTTCACGCAGTCACTTTTCCGGCAGCTGATGCGTCAAATCCTCACGCCTGCTTCAAGCAGGCGTAAGGATTGACGCACCATGTTAGAGATAGGGAAGGTTGGAACAGTGCTGGAGTTGCGTCGCGCTTGCGACACAACTTCAGCACTGCGCCAACCTTCCGCTCGGCAGATGCGTCACGCATCTGCTTATCCTTGCGCCACGATGCGCCGCATTGTAAATGCGGCGCATCGGACGTGGCGCAAGGGTAAACTTGCGTGACGCATTTTCCCTGGCGCATCCCTGCTGATATGCAGGGATGCGCCAGGGAACGTAAATATGCCCCTCAGTCTTTTCCTCACTGTGAGTGGGGCCATTTTTACCCTATCACAAGGAACACTTCCGCACGCAAAGTTGTTCCTTTCATTGCCAGGGGCTACTGTGGCAATGCTTATTAAGACTCAAAAATATTTTTTTTCTCAGTTTCTCAAGCTCTGGCCACTCCCACAACAATGCTTTATAAAAGTCAAGGCAAAAACAAAAAAGTATTCAAACCCTAAAGGCAGACGGCCAATGCCTGAGCATTTGACTTTGCCAATACTTAACAGATTAATTTTTAACTTGTATTTAACCCATCAATAGTCTGTTTCGAATGCCCATTTGCTTTCTTGTACAAATTCAAAAAAAGAAAACTCAAAATGAGGATCCACCTTCCCAAAAGCCTCTCTTGTCTTTACAGAAGAGCCGCTATCTCTTTCGATGGTTCCCTTTTGCTGTGCTTTAATACCCGCGACCGGCTATATCGCTTTCAGTTGTTAAGTCGAGCCAACCATATAGCCCAGTTGTTATGATTGCAAAAGACTTATTGTGGGTTTACCAAGAATTTACAGGGCTTACAGCACGCCCATAGCTTATCATTGGTTGGCTTTATTGTCACTCTTAATTGTTTGCTTCTTATTCAATGGCTTTCATCGCCCAGCTTGAGGGTCGTGTCCATTCCCTGGAGCATAACCTTTTTACTATATATCTAATTTGCTGGCTACTATCCTTCCACTGATCACTTTAAGAGAACTAAGCTTAAGCACTCCAAGAAAGTGCATGTGTTTTCCAGCTACCTCCCTCTTGCTTCTCCCACTGACAAATACCTGCCCCTGCACTCTGTGCTGCTATCTCCCTTGAGTTGCAAGCTCTCTTGTGTGCTTCTACCATGCCAAATTTACTCCCTCACCGGTACTCCATGTTGCTTTTTTTTTGCCAGTTTGCTGTTCCCCTGGCTGCTTTGTTGCTGGCTCTCATGTTCTGCTTTTTCCCTACCCCTACCTACTTCCTATTGTTTCCGAACCTACTCCTATGTTGCCCCTGACACCCACTATCTTAAAAAAAAAAAGATTAAATGTATTTATTTATTTGTGGAGGATCAGGCAGCCCATTGCTGCTGGCATCTCTATCTTAAACAAGCATTGGCATAGCCAATAGGTCTCGCCTTTGGGACCTTATAAGTGTTTAGCCATGCAACAGTTGTTGTTGTTGCACCAAGGATATTGTGCTGCATAACTAAATACTTATAAGGTCCCAAAGGCGAGACCTATTGGCTATGCCAATGCTTGTTAAAGACATTTTGGGCTTGAGTGATGAATGTGCTACACGTCGCAGCTCGCAGCCCTCTACCAGCCCTCGCCTCCAGCCTCTAACATGTCATGTAGGGATCCTTACTTGTTCCATATCACCAGCTCTCCCCTAGCAGCAATATGGGCTGGTCCGCATCACCAGCAATATGTACTTGAGTCTGCCTGTGTCGCGCATGCTGACATGATCGGTTCCTGCGTCCTCCTGCTACCCACTTGCTCAAGACAGAGAGCCTGTTAGTGGCCATGCTTTTGCTTTCCCTCGCTCCTGTACTGTGGGGCAGTTACTAATGCTTGAAGGGATGAGTATTAAAAGGTAACTTATAATGGGACAGGCTTTGGGGGCAATATTGTCTTACAGCTGACAGATTGGGTGTCTTTAAATTAACATTTGTTTTGCTGTGGGAGATGTGAGCTTCGATGCCGACCCAGACTCGAAATGTGCTGCTTTTAGTTGCAAAGTGTCAAGCTGACATCTGTTGATCCAAGCCATGAGTATTATAGAAGCGGATAATAGTAACACCTGTGCTTTAGTGGTAAGATGGTAAATCTCTGTTATGTGATATATTAAGAGAATCTTCATTGCTTATTTATGTAGTTCGTTGTGATCCATGCAGCCACGTGATTTCAAGTGTATTTCTTTTTGTTTCTCAGAACTTTTTTTCAGTTTGTTAGTTATTGATTACAGGAATTTAATCTGCGTGTTGTGGTGGATTTGTTGGACTGTTTCATGCGTTTGCATTCAAGAGGATTATGCACGCACATTCTTGTCAGCGTTACAAACAATTGTCCCATTTTCAGGCTTGAGCAAAAACAGCTTATCATTAATCACATAGGCGAAACCTAATGCCTTTACCAGTGCTTGTTTTGATAGGCTTCTTCTTGCTTTTCCCTCATTCTCACTTTCTCCTTGTTTTTTCCCCCGTTTTTGAGTGCCTTCTCCTTGCTTTTCTCTCATTTTCACTGTTATCTCCTTGCTTTTTGGCCAGTTTTTTGAGTGCCTTCTTGCTTTCCCCTCGTTTTCATTGCTTTCTTCTTGTTCTTTCTGTCATTGCTGCTCCCGCCTCTCCTGTTTTCCCGCCTTTCGCCTATTTCCACCCACTGACTCCCAGCTCACCTCCCACGTCCCCGGACCTACTAATGGATTCCGCAGCGTGACCCCATTGAGCAAGTCCCATGATCAGGTCTCCCCCTGCTGCTGCACCTCTCTTGCTCCTTTCTTCTCCTTGCTTCTTCCTCGTTTATGTTTTTTTGAGTGCTTTCTCTTTACTTTTCCCTCATTTTTGACTGCTTTTGCCTTCCTTTTCCCCCATTTTTTGAGTGCCTTCACTTTGTTTTCCCTAATTTTTCACTGCCTTCTCCATCCTTTTGCCCTGTTTTTTGGTTTTAAATCTGTTCTATTGGTTTTATAGTAAGCATAAACAGTACATAAAAGCCCACCTGCATCCATCGGCCGGTGGCAGTCGTGAAGAGGCTAAGAGAGGTGAGGCATGTAGCGTTGAAAAAGAGCAAAGAAGGATAGAAAGAGGCATTGGGGGAACGAATTGGGGGGAGATGTGTGGAGGCGCATCCCTGACGAGCAAGCTAGTAGTGAGGGCGGTACTATTTTAGTGGTTCGCAGTGCCGGTGGTAGAGGTGAAGAGCAATATCCAAAGATACTGAGGGCACATCACGTAACTCATCAGATAGGTACTGTATGCAGGGTTGCTACATTTTATCAAAGCAGAGGAGTTGTTGCATAGCAACTGCAGCCAACTTTTCCATCCCCAGTACCTCCCAGATCTTATGCAGTCAATCCATGTGTGTGGGTATATTCTCCATTCCCCATCTGGCGACGAGGAGTTGCTTTGCCGCCCCCAGAACTAAAGTGATTGCCCTGCCTCTGGGGGATCACAGTGGGTAGATGATGGGGTTGGGAGGTGGTCCAATAGTAAATAGCTTGGGAATTTGGGTATGCCCGTCTCAAACATGGTGTTTACTGCATCTAGTGCCCCGCCCAAAAAGATTCCAGCTTGGGACATTGCCATAAAAGGTGCGTGAGTGTGCCCTGCTGACCGCATTGTCACCAACATTGCACTCCTCTTGTAGGATCCCATGTGGTACTTCTTGCTGATGTGACCAGTAGTGGGCTATCTTTAGGAGCCCAGTGTAGAATGTCGTTCCATTCTTTGTCTGTGAAGGGTCGTTCACATTCTCTCTCCCATCTAGCCTGTGTGGGTGAGTCAGGTGGGTGCTGTGGCTTTACCAGAAATGCATAAATGTCTGAGAGCAGTTTCTTGTCTGTGGAGCGTGTTAGAATCCACTTCTCAAATGCTGTCAATTCCCTACTGGCATGCGGATAAATCCAGGGTCGCATCACCCAGTGTGCCACCCCCAGGTGTTGCCATCTCGCCGTGTCCGGAAGGTCATAGCATGTTTGCAGTGTAGGAAAGTCCATTAGTCCCTCAGAGTCAAACAGGTCCCCCACCCTTTTACAGTTAGCATCCTGCCACACCTTGAATCCCAGTTGCGTAGCTGCGGGTGGGAAGCCAGGGTTACCAATTGGTGGCGTTTGTGGGGAGATTGTTGTGGAAAGGCCATGTCTCAACTGCACTCTGTCCCAAACCCATGTTGTAGATCTAACGACCGGAGAGACGTATACTCCTGGAGGTTGGTGTACTTTAGGCAGCCAAGCCACTTTCCAGCTGTGCGCGTCCGCGATAGCCTGATCTATAAAGCACCAGTGTTTTTCTGTAAGTTTACGGGACCATTCCACCATATAGCGCAGTTGGGCCGCTTGATAGTAACAGCACAGGTTCGAGATCCCTAGGTCTCCCAGTGACACTGGAAGGAAGGCACGTGTTCTAGCTATTCTTGCTCGCTTACCCTTCCAAATGAAGTCCCAGAGTAGTATTTGTAATCTGTGCAGTAATTACGTGGGGGAGGGGGTTGAAGAGGTAACGTTTGCATACTCTATAGCAATTTGGGGAGTAACGTCATTTTGACAGCTGCTACACGCCCCAGCCACGAGAGACCATGTGACTTCCATTTAGAGAGGTCTGCCCTTGTCAGCGTTAATAGGCTCCCATAGTTATATGCTGCGGTTTGCGAGAGTGTCCCTAAGTAAGGGATCCCGCTCTCTGCCCACTGAAACTAGAACTGGGTGCGAAGTTGGGTCCCCTTTGAGTCAGGGAGAGTCAAGTCAAAGATCAGGGACATCTGCAGATTGACCTTAAAGCCTGATGCCCCTCCAAACTCGGCAAAGTCTGCCATAACTGCTGTCAGGGAATTGCTTGGATCAGTGAGGGTCAGGAGGACGTCATCAGCATATAACATAATCTTATGTTCCCTCCCTCCCATCGAGATACCTGTCACTTGAGGGTCGTCTCTTATCCGTTTTGCAAAGGGTTCCATGTATAGTGCAAAGAGTAGGGGTGAGAGTGGACAGCCCTGTCTGGTCCCTTGTTCTATAGGGAAAGTGGTCGACCTCACTCCGTTGACACAGATGTTAGCCTGGGGAGCAGCATAGCATGACTGTACCCATCTGCAGAATCGTGGGCCAAGGCCCACATACTCTAGTACCTGGTACAGATAGGGCCAGTGCACACGATCAAATGCTTTCTCAGCATTGATCGTCAGTAGGAGGACTGGCACCTGGGAACGCTGCACCTTTTCCAGTAGATGACAAAGTCTTTTTGTATCATCGCGACATCCTCGTTCCGGTACGAAGCCGGCTTGGTCAGGGTCAACTAGTCCCTGCACATAGGGAGCTAGTCTGTGAGCTAGAACACTCGTGAAGAGTTTCACGTCTACATTTAACAGGGCGATTGGGTGGTATGATGCAGAACACCTGGGGTCTTTGCCCTGTTTGGGGATCACCGTGATGGTGACAAGTCGCATCGAGTCAGGTAGGGAGCCTCCCGTATCAAATGAATTGAATAACTGTGTCAGGATCGGGGCCAGTTGTGGAGCAAAGCTTTGATAAAATTCCACGCCTTAGCCATCCGGGGCTGGTGCCTTGTTAGGCTGCAATTCATTTTTTTGCATTGAGAACCTCCTGAGTCGTAATGTCCCCGTCCAGGGCTGTGTTCGTGGGAACCTCTGCATCAGGGAGAACACCCGGGTGAGGTAGGTCACTACGTCAGTTTCCTGCAATGGTTCGGCAGAGTAGAGGGCCTTATAGAAGGGCCCAAATGCATTCGCAATATCCTCATCTGTATGACATAAGTGGGCGTCTATCCCCTGCACTTCCGATATCCTACAATCCACAGCCTGGGCCCGGAGACGATGCGCCAGCATACGTCCTGCTTTGTTCCTCCCAGCATAGTATTTCTGATATAGTTTAAATAACGCATATTCCGCTCTTCCCATTTCTATGACCCGCAATTGTTTCCAGATGGCTGTCTGTTGGCGACGTGTCGCTACCGAGCCCAATCGGGCTTGGGCGGCTTCCAAGTCCTTAATCTGCATTTCCAGTCTGCAGCATTTGTCCCGCCGCTCCCTATTGTATCCCGTGGTGATCATAATAAAATGTCCTCTGAGGACAACTTTTAACATTTCCCACAGAGTAAAGATGTCAGTCTCAGGTGTGTCATTAAGCTCTAGAAATGAAGTTAGGGCCGTCAGCGTCTTCGCATGGATTTTGCTGTAGGTGAGAAGCTTAGTGTTAAGTCGCCAGCAGGGGGGGCAGTCGCCCGTCGGCTGGGACGAAATCGCATATAGATGGGAGAGTAGTCAGAGAGGGCGGCAGCTCCAATATCCACAGAGAGCGTGTTTGTGAGGAAGTAGTCAATGCGTGCGTAGGTCTGATGGACTGCCGAAAAAAATGTGTAATCTACTTCTGTGGGGTGGGTATGTCTCCATATATCGGTCAGCCCTGCGTCAGCCAGCCAGTGTTTGGTGCCCGAAGTGAGTGCCCCGTCTTGCCCCATCTACGTAGTCGACCTGTCTTGTCTCCATGATGATGTTGAAGTCATCCCAACCACTAATTTCTTGTCTGGGGAGGTCAGCAGGCATCCCCGTATGTCCTTAAAGAAGGCCTCCTGCTTCTCATTTGGAGCATAAAGAGTAGCTATTGTGTACTGGACCCCTGTATTGAGACATGCAGTGCTAACAGCCGGCCCGGGATGTCTAAAAAGACCCGCTCCACCCTTCCCGCAAAATGAGTGACAAGGAGGATTGCCACGCCCCACTTTCTTGGTAGACCCAGATGAGAAGTACTGCCGGTCAAACCAACGAGAACATAATCTTCGCCAGTCGCTCTGAAGTAGGTGGATTTCTTGGAGCATACAGATATCACATTTTGAATCTTTAAGAAATTAAAGGACTGCCAATCGCTTGGTTGGGGCATTAAGGCCTCAGGCATTGAGATTAGGCAAGGACACTACCATTGATAACCAAGGGTTGCGCATTGCACCCTGTCAGTCGCAGCGCATCCCCTCACACCCTCCCAGAAAGGGGGTATAACTGTGGTATGGACATAGAGAGAAGGATAGGAAAGTTGGAAAAGGGGTGATAAGAGAAACAGTAAATATATAATGAAGCAAAAAACTTCCCCCCACTGGGGAGTGTTCAAAACACAGATATTGGGGTCCATGTAACAAGCGTCTTCCAGCTCAGGCGGGTGTCATCACGGGAGAGCTTCCGCCAGACGAACCACTCGGCAAGAGTTGAAGAAGCTTAGGTTGAATCATCCTTCTCGGCCGGTGTCCAAAAAATCAGACGGAACCAGGGGGTCGGCGGAGATTCATTTCCTGATAGTCCTATTGATCATCATTTGGGCTCCCTCGGGTCCCCTTCCCTCTGCATTTGCTGGAGCAGACGCGATATTTCCTCGTGGCTATCGGCCGCAGTGGGCTTGCTCAGTGGTTTCTTCCTCCGACAGGAAGAGCGTCGCATACTGCGGCCTCCATTCGTGAGTTCTCGGGCCGGCGATTCGGCTGGTGCAGGCTGCTGCAGATCTGGCATGTCTGGCAAGCCCCGGGCATCTTCAAGAGTGCGAATCATCCGGACTTCCTCTTGCCAAACACATTGAAGTCGAAAGGGGTGACCCCATTTATATCCAATCTCTTGAACCCGCAGGCAGTCCGTTAGAGATTTGAAGGCCCTGTGACGCTGTAGTGGGATTGGGGAGAGATCTTGATAAAGCCATGGTCGAAGGCCTTCAAATTCGATAATTTTCAACTCCTGTGCAGCTGCCAGAATGACCTCCTTCTGCCGATAGTAGTGCAGACAGGTAAGAATATCTTGAGGTTGTCCTGGTGTGGTGGCCGGTCTGCCGGCCTGATGTTTAAGGTCGAGAATGATCTCTTGATCTTGTAGGGAGGGTGCAACGTGTTTGAAAAGTCGAACCACAAATTCCTCTCGGCTGCCTGAGGTGGCCTGCAAAGGGACACCCTTAAGGCGTATATTGGAGCATCGGGATCTATTCTCCAAGTCTTCTATCTGGTACAGGAGTTCTAGGTTCTGGTCTCGGAGCTCCAGTAGTTCTTGGTGGCGTCCATCCAGCTCCTCCTCTCTAGCATCCTGATTTTGTTCCATCGTTGTCACCCTCTGGTCTATAGCATTGGCGTCCTGTCGAATACCTTTAATGTCTGCAGTGGTGTCCCGCTTGAGACCTGTCGTCACAGAGGGAGCTAAACCGCTACTCCAGAAAGGTTTTGGTGATAGGAGACTCCTCTCTATTAGTTTCTCCATCCCGGTTGTTTTCAGAGGTTACTTCTGACCCCCCCCCACCCCCTTCGGTGCCGTATCAGACTTTTTCACTGTCATTTTAGTGAACATGTCTTTGACAGTAGGGTCTTTTTTCGACGCGCGGTGGGAGGTCATCACAGCAGAAGGCGAAATGCTCTGTGGGCCTCACCACACATAGTGCTGTGAGGAGGGGAGGTATCAAACCCTCCTTACGTGCCCTGTCGCCGGGCTTACCGGATGGTCTCAGCAACCACAGGTGGTCTGGGTCTTGCAGAGGATCACTCTAATCCTTGCGTCTCTCTCTGAGTGATGCGTGGCCAGAAATCGCCCCTTGGGTGAGAGGTAGGCAGGGGATAGAAGAAGAGGGGGAGGTGGGAAGGGCAGATTTGTGCGAGGTGGGCCGGCCCGTTGCCTGTAGGCTGCAGAAGGCTATGATCAGCAGACCTGACCTCAAGCTGCAAGGAGCGGTAAAGATCTTCAGGCCTGCGCCACTTATGGTGTCATCCAGTACCTCTCCCATAATGTTGCAGAGATGTCCCATGGGAACCCCAGTTCATTTACTAGTGGTCCATCAATGCTTCACTCCACACAGGTCCAGGGGCTGCTTGGGTGGGGATCCCAGTGGCCAAAAGTCCAACTGCCGCAAACCAGCAGGGGAAAACGCACTGTCGGGATGGGCTGGCTCACAACGTGTGTGCCGCAGCAGGCCGCAGATGTCAGCCCTCATCCGTGATCCCATAATGCCTGGGTATTGGGAGTTGAAGGAGCTAGGGCCTTAGCTTAAATCTCTTTCACAATCCCTTTTTGTAAAGGTAGAAGATGAAGGTTAGCAGGACAGTGTAGCCCTATAAACTGCTACTATATGAGTTTTAAACAGTGTCTGTGCCTTTAAGGACCCAGAGACCACGAGTATTCCATCATGCGTAGCAGCTGGCAGTTGCCTCAGTTCTTTTTTCTGGCTCCTGTGACAGGATCTTGGAGCACTAGGTTCAGCCTTTCAGGCTTTTTATCTTCAAAATTCACCAGTGGAATTTTGTGAAAATACTTCATTCAATGTTTTTCATCTCTCCCTTATATTTTCTGCCTTTTTCTGAGAGAAAATTGTGGTATTTTGTCAAATAAAATGGCAGCTTTGTTTGACAAGTGTCCTGCCTGTGGGAGAAAGAAGGCTGAATCAGACCCTCGTGACGTCTGCATTGTCTTCCTTCCAGTAAGCCATGTTCCTAAAAATTATCAGCACTGCCAGAAGTTTTCAAGGCACACCCTGAGGGAAAGGGAGAAAATTGGCCTCAATGCCACTGAGGAAAGATGCAGGCAGCAAGCACAGTTTGAAGATGGGACTTCAAAGTGAGAAGAGGGTCACTTCTCTACCAGTGTTCTGCCATTGACCATCGACCTGAAGGATGTGGAAGGTCCAAAAAGAGGGTTCCAGCCCAAAAACAACATCGTTACTGGTCGACATTGAGAGGATCGACATCGAGACAAGGTACGGCACTGACTTGTTTGCCGTCCAGGGCGGGTTCAACCTCAAGAAAGAAGTGAAGATCGACGTCGAGAAAGAGTAAGTCGACGTCAAAGACTCATACTCTGTCGACGAAGAATGATATCAACATTGAGGAGTGTATCGACTTCAAGGCGTGCGGACCTGTCAACGTCGAAGAGCAGCTCGACCTTGAGATGTCGAAGGAGGTCGATGTCGAGAAGCATATCTATGTATTAGGAGGCCGACGTTGAGAATCATATCGATGTTGTGGACACAACAGGAGAAAAGGAGGAAGAGGTGACTCATCTAATCATCTCTAGACTCTGAATACTCGAGGGTATACTCCCCCTCTTCACTGATGTATTATTGGACTCTGCTGTCCCACCATCTCTTCCTCCACCTCCACCGCTTCTGCCACCACCACCACCTCAACCTTCTGCGCCCCTTCCACCAGCACCAATTCCTTGACCTGTGGAAGCTCCTCTCCAAATGCATAGTCCGCGTTCAAGAATACACCATCGTCCGCACAATCACAGACTGTACAGATCCAGGTCTTCGTAATCCCATCCATCTTTCAGATGCTCTTGCCATCGAAGTCATGCATCTCGATCAAGATTCAGATCGCACAGAAGATCTAGGCATCGCTTCCGATATACTTCCTCCACTTGTACAGGAAGATATCCGGCGACACTATCAGACTCCACCACCTCGTATTTCTCTGGTTGATGACATCACTACCTTCCAGAAGGCCCTTTGTAAGAAGAGCTGTGAAGCTCAATGTACAGATGTTGGTTCCTACACCTTCTGCATCAGTTATATTCGAGACGATTCACCACCGGTCAGCGTCAAGACCACTCCTTCCTTTGGTGCCTGTTCTCTTAGATCCAGCGGTGTAATTGTTTTTGACTACTGCCTCAGCTAAATCTGCTCAGTCGAGGCTACAGAAAAATATAGACCTCCCGAGCAGGATCCTCTCTTCCTTCTTTCAGACTCACCTCCAGACTCAGAGGTCATATGGTGGCCAAAAAGCACCATGCAGCTACTCCTGCTTCCTCTGTACCACCTGCAAAAAGAGCAAGAAGCTGGACTCTGTACGCCGCAAAGTGGGTAGCACAGCCGCAACCACCATGAAAGTGACCAGTGTAGCTGCCCATCTAGGCAGGTATGATTGAGCACTCTGGGACTCTATTCAAAAGTTTGTGGATGATCTCCCCAAAGACAGACGCGAAGACTTCCTAGAAATAGTCAACGAGGGCCTCATGGTTTCCAATCAGGTCATCAGTGCCGCAACTGAATCTTCCTTGTTGGCGGCACAAGAATATTGTCCCGGCGTAGCCTTGCATATGCATTCTTGGCTCCGTCTTACAACTTTTAAACCAGGGTCTTAACAGAGGATCCTCAATCTTCACCACAAGGTATTACATTACGCTGTTCTACAACACAAGTAATCTTATCAGTCGAATCGCACATTCACTTATATTGTGTCTACGGATTATTCTGCAGGCGATGTGTGTGTTTAACGCGTGAGAAGAACTTTCCGAATTGTTTCTATGAGTTTCACCACATTGAGTAAGTGGCATCCTACTCGTGTGCAGTGTATTATGGTTTGAGACACAATCAGCGTCTTTGGGAATGTTTCATTTTCCCTCACATAACATATTTGGGCACGTCTTAGCATTTTCTTATTCACTGGGTAATGGCATGTTTTGACGATTTCGGTTGCTACTATCAGGAACATCCTTTGGTTCTGATAAGGGCTTGGTGTGCTTCACAACACCGTTTACTCAAATAGTAATTAAACATTCTTCAAACAGCGCTTTGTATTACCAGCTTTTTCCATTATTCACAGATATGGCACGCTTCAGACTATCCGTTCCTGTATATAATTAGGCTTACCATTACAATTTATTTTTATTTTTGATTACAGTGGCCCCTGAAGAAGGGATTTCATTCCCGAAATGCATTGGGCATTTTCAATGGACTCCTTGACAAAAACATTTATTTTGTAAAATAGGAAATTCTGTTAATGTGATGTGGTGAATTAATTTTGTTTCATTCAGAAAATTGTTTGCATTACTATTCTTGAACATTGTTTCATACAAGGATATTGTCATAAGTGGAATACATTCCACAACAATAAACAAAGGTTAATTGGCCTTTATTTGTATCATTTAGAGAATAGCATACTAAGAATTGTGATAACATTGTCGAAAGAATCCTTGTGCTGTGCGGCCAGGAATCAAGTGTAAGTTCACATTGTTTGATGATTACAAGTTAGTAGAGGTAGGCAGCCTCTTCCCTAACCTGCACGCTTAACTGATGAATTTATAGGTGACCAGATCAAATTTTAGGATTAGGAACACTACAAACATTTTAAAAAAGAGCGTACGCAAATTATTTCAGTTATCAATTCAATTGCCAAACAGACAGTTGCAGCACCCCCAAATCGATCATGTCTTTTGAAACTATGGGCCAGATGTACAACCAATGGAAATTGTGACTCGCAATTTGTGCTCGATTGCGAGTCGCAAATTGCATCGCAATTTCCAATGTACAACTCTGTCTGAGATACTGTTTGCGATTCTCAATGGGGTTGCAAATTGCATGGCTCATGAATATTAATGAGGCACTCGCAATTTGCGACCCCATTGAGAATGGCAGGCCCTCCCAGGTATGGTGGCCTGCTGGGCTCAGCAGACCTCCATGTCTGGGACTGATTTTAAATAAAGCAGTTTAAAAATATAAATAAATAAATGAAATGTTTTCGTTTCATTTTTTAAGGGCAGGTAGTGGTCCCTGGGACCACTGCCTGCCCCTAAAAAATATTTTCCCATGCATTTGCAAAGGGGCAGGGGTCCCTTAGGGACCCCTTCCCATTTGCGACTGCATTACCACCCTTTTGAAGAGGGCGGTAAATTGCGAGTGTTTTGCGACCACAATTGCGGTCGCAAAACATTCATACATAGGGCTGCGAGTCGCAATTAGGAAGAGACGCCCTTCCTAATTGTGAGTCGCTAAACACTATTTTGCCAGTCGCAATTTTTTGCGACTCGCAAAATAGTGTTAGTACATGGCCAACAGGGATTTGGGTGCATGCAAAATCCCATCGTACATCTGGCCCTATATCTGGTATTACGGACAACAGAGCAGACACCAAAACATACACATCAGCTCAAGTTACCGATATTTATTCATTAATACAAGACACTACATCTTTCAATATACAAGGAAGCTCTATTACACAACAACTTAGACAACTTGAATTCATTTCAAGAAGAGCATTGAATCAAGGGCTCCATGCTTCCACGCTCATACAATACCATAAGGTAAAAAGAATTCCACGCGGATTGAGATTACCAATCAAACCCATGTTATTCAGACTCCAACTCAATAAAGTCTTCATGGAAAAATGGCAAGCGATTCTCAATAAATGTTCACTAGATCTTATAATTCTGTTAATAGAAGAACTTTCACGCACAATAAGAGAACTAGAGAAGGAAATAGAGATGATTAAGTCAGGCCTTATATCAAGAAGTGAACCAGAAGTTTGGAAAAAGACCCTTGAGGATTTGAATGAAAAATTGGACATTTACGGTAAAGAAATTCAAGAACGAAAACGTAGAAATTTAAAATGTGATACAATTGACTACAAGCTCAATGAGGTGTATACCTGGGCTGAGGTATATGCTCATAGAAGAACGACTCAAACTGTCAACATCATCACAGGAGAGTATAGTTTCTGACCATGTAATCGAAACAAACAGAACACCATTGAGCTCTAGACCACAGTCTGAGATGTCACATCAACAACCAGATGACACTGAAGCTTCTAGTACCCAGTCTACGTCTTTTTTAGTGAGTGGCCAACCAACAGGACGCCCACTAGATTAAAGTGGGTCAAAAAATACCTAGAGGGAAAAGAAAGAGAACAATTCAGCAAGAACCTCCGAGCAAAACCAAACTTTGATTATTAATATCTCTTCAATAACATTGACAACACAACAAACAAAAGTATTGAACAAGGGAATATCGTTTGTACCAACGTATGACACAAACACACTGGAATTGGAGGTGTCGATATTCAAATTTATGTGAAATCTAAGACTACGACATTTCTTCACGAACATATTACCAGTATCACAAGAGAAAGAGAAACCATTATCACCATCTATACAAGAAGACATTCCATACAAGGAATTCAAACCTCGCAACACATACATTGCACCGGTTTCTCATAATGTGTTGGATACCTTTGAAATTCTCATCAAGAAAGATCTAGCTGCATTGAGTCTGCACTGCATTGGCAGATCTAATCTGTCTAAAAATGAACACAGAATACTTAGAGATCTCTCACAGAACCAACAGATAACTTTTCAACCTGCTGACAAAGGTGGGGCTCTAGTAGTGATGGATACGAGCTTTTACCAGAGGAAGGTACAAGAACACGTTATGAATTCTTCTACATATTCACAATTAGAAAATGACCCAACAACTGATCTCAAGAAGACTCTGATCAAAATATTGGAGAGAGCCATAGAAATGGACTGGATTTCATCAAACACATGAAACTTGCTCTTAGTGCAACATCCCAGACGTCTCCGATTATATATGCTGCCTAAAGTGCATAAAAATCTCCAAGATCCTCCATTCAGACCAATTGTTTCAGGATGCGATTCACTGTTTGAACCTTTGGGGCGATATGTTGATTTCTTCTTGCAACCTTTTGTACAAAATTGGAAAGGCTATATTAAAGACACTACATATTTCTTACAACTGCTACATAATCTTGACAGCACAACACATGACCACTGGTTACTTTGCACTATTGATGTAACATCACTGTACTCATCTATACCCTTACAGGAAGGCATTGATGCCTGTGAATGGGTATTATTACTACAGCCAGCGATTCAAGCCAACAATGTATTCATCTTGGAAATTCTTCAGTTTTATTTACAGCATAGCTATTTTATTTTGAATAATGAATATTACTTGCAATTAAGCGGGACGTCCATGGGCTTCGCCGGGGCACCGGCATTTGCTAACATCTTCATGTCAAAGTTTGAGCTGGACCACATTTTCACTGATCCAGAATGGAACTCTAATTTTATCTTTTATTGTTGATTTATCGACGATATCTTTTGAGTGTGGAACAACGTTCAAGCTAAATTGGAGACTAACATCGAAGAACTCAATCAGAGAAATGCCCGAATATAGTTCACACACTACATTAGTACCACGAGCGTACCCTTTTTGGATGTTCAAATTACTAAATATAACATTGGGTTGGAAACTTCAGTCTTCAAGAAAAAAACAGACAGGAATAATCTACTACTGTTTAACAGTTTTCACCCACCTAACCTCATCCAGAATCTACCATTCTCACAAATGCTGAGGATTAAAAGAATATCTTCCACACAGGAAGCTTTCAAAGTTGCACTTGCAGACCAAAAAAGCAATTTCAAACAAAGGGGTTATCCTGTAACCATCTAAGACAAAGCAGTAGAAAGAACATCTCAGACTCAAAGACACAATTTGCTTATGACCAGAGATAAAACACCACAGAATCGAATGTTTTTTTAAATCTAAATACTCCACTAAATCGGCAGCAATAAAAAGGATTATCAAGAAACGTTGGGAAATTCTGCAGCACGAACCAGATTTCAGAAATGTATTTGAAGAACAGCCACTGTTTGCATACACTAGAAGTCGGAATATCAAATAAATGCTGAATAATCCTAAACAGGCACGCAGTACCTCTGAAACTGGCACGCAGAAATGTTATAACTGTGTATATTGCAACAAGATCATTTCTGGAAACTCAATTACACATCCATTGGCGGGAAAGCCAGTGAGATTATGGCACTCAGGGAATTGTAACTCGACATTTTTGATCTACTGTATTAAATGCCCTTGTGGCTTGATGTACATTGGCAAAACAGAACGTAAAATCAAAATCAGAACCACAGAGCACAAAAGCATGATATGAAATAAAAATACCAATTCAAATTTAATTGTACATTGGCTGGAACACAAACACAACATAGCCCAATTGGGATTTCTCATCTTAGAAATATTACAAATCAGTCCAGATAAAGATAATTCAAAACTTTTATCTCAGAGGGAAATCTGGTGGATAAAAAAGTTTATCACAATGACTCCTTACGGTTTGAGTGATAAAATTGACATGATTTGTTTTCTATAACTTATGATGGATGTGACAGTTTGCTTATAACATGCCAGTGCATTCTCTTATTATATGCATTCTCACCATTGTAAGTCCAGCAGTTCATAGAACATCCCAATCTAGTGAGTTTGATATTGTATGTAGGACTTTTGAGCGTGCCATGCGTGTAACCATTAGGCAGTCGCCATATTCAGAATGTTAAATTACTAGTGTTCCCGCTAATCACAATACAACAATATCAGTACGCCACACTAGGGTTTGTACTCTTTTCGGTGCATTCACTGTAAGTCATTTGGGACACTATTTTAATGCGGGATGAATGATCACGTATGAAGATCATTCGCTTTCTTTTTTATGTATTTTCTCTGCATGAACACTTTGTTTCTGCTGCTCACATCACACAACCAGGGCAATTCATATTAGTGCCTATTTCATTAGGCAGCCTGCGCATACAGTGTGATTCTTTTTATTATGCTTCGTAAGTACACCTTGTCATCGGTGTTTACTTCTCACCTCTAGGGTTCTGCTCTGATAGAGATTTTTTAGTGCCAAGTTTATGAGGTTGTCCAATTAGCCAGTGGGATTAATTTTAATTCTATCATTCTGCAGGTCTAGAACCCATGTTTCTCTTAACATCACCTCCATATTGCATACTTTCAAGATGTCGTATGTTTTTCTCTTAGGTGGTTTCTTCCTTAGTAGAATAGTCCGTTTTCGTTATTGTGACACTAGTTTCTTTTAGCTACGGTTATTACTCCCTAATTTACTATTGCTCACTATGCGCGAGGGCTAGTCAGATTTATGTTCGGTATTTTGTCTGAAGAAAACAAGTTCTACGTTAATGCTTCACACTTCTACATGGGTCCATATTTTTAGGTCTCGCCTGGCGTTAGCAGCGCGCATGCGCTGCTCTCGCCATGCGAGGGTCTTTTGGAATCAATACGGATTCCAGATGTGCACGCGGACGGACAGAAGATGTGCACGCGGGGACTGGATGCTTTACTCGCGGCGTGAGACAGACGCACTATATTTTTCACACTGGCGACAGCTTGTCTTCTCTTCGCTCCTCCCCTCCTTCTTTCTCAGGTCGCTGCCAGCCTGCCTGCTCTTTTTTTATCGCTGTGCATTTTCTTCTTTAAAAAGCAGGCTAATGATCAGTGTTACAGGATGTGATCAACTCAGCAAAATAAGAAGACTGTTGTGGTGAGCGGTTGCCATGGAGACCGAGTAATACGAATTTCTCTGCTGTCTCCTCTGTCCCCACGCAGCCATTTAATGCAGTCTAAGGTCCGCCCTGCACATCTATTAATGACACGGCTCCATTGTTCCCGAAAGCAGGCAGGCTGCAGCGGCAGTCAGCCAGGCACGGTACATGCCCTGCGCTACATTCTTTAAAAGGCCTGAAAGGCACACGCTTTTACCCAAAAATACCGCCTTCCATTTAAAAGAATTACATTTGCAAACTTCCCCCTCGCGTGCTCTTTACCCACTTCCAAAGTAGAAAACAAGCATGAAAACCACAACTTCTCTGCGGCTCTAACCACAAATATACAGCTACATCGCGAGGATGTGTTGTTTGAACTGTTTTTAAAAGTTGTTTTATGACACGTCACGCAAAGACAACGCCAAGAGGCCTGCTAACATATTTCTATAGTAACGCATCCTTTAGCGATAAACTTCCAGACATAGAATATGGTTCAAGATGGCTGCCTCCATTAACTATAGCATCTATACCCTCGCCCTGCCCCGAATGCGAGGAGGCACATGGGCTGGACCCATTGGTGGGATCCTGGGAAGAGGAGGTGACTGGGCTCAAACAGGCAACGAAAATACCTCTCACAGATAACGACACACCATTCCCTGCTGAGCGTTGTGCCCAAGATCAAACGGGGAAATGTCTCACAGATCCCAACCCTGGGCCTCCTATTGGCCCTCGCGGAAGAACTTCGATTATCAGTGCTTGAAATGAAAAAATAGAAGTGCAGGTACTCTGTACCAGAGTACCTGCTTGTTTCTGAGAAGTGCTGGTACTTTACAATTAAAAGTATTAAGACGCCTTTATGGAGTGGAGTGGGCGGAGATATTAAATCGGTTGATCGATAATCCTGTAGTCCATAATCAGGGAGGGTGTCCGATGTGGCAGGATGTGCATGCCTGAGGGGATGGGGGTTTCCACGGGGCCCTTTGGAGTAAACTCCCGAAACCAGGCGGAGTGGCAGCAGGAAGGGCTCTGCAGTGCCACCAAGAGTTGAGCCAGACCACAAAAAAGGCGGCATGCAATCGGGAGCGCAAATACTGGGGGGACCCGGGGCAGGAACGTATGGATGTCGGTGTGCCTTGGCTATGCAAACTCAACCGAACTATGTGCAGGAGCTGTTATTTCTATAGCATCTATAATATCATGGTGCTGATTAAAAATGCAATGGGTCTCGCCTTTCATTAAGTTAAAGCCATTTGCTTTGCTATACAATACCATTAGCAAAGCAAATTGCTTTAACTTAATCAAAGGCGAGACCTATTGCATTTTCAATGCTTGTTTACCTTGCATTCGATTTTAAGATGGCGACCAGGTTTCTTCTAGGCGGCTTACACCCTTTCAGAATAGTCCTACGTCCTTCTCGATTAGGAAGTTCAAATCGCGTTTTTTCAATTCATTCCAATTTGACATTCCATTCAACGACACGGATCCAAGGTAGGAAGTTAGGCTGCAAATATTTTCATACTTACACTCTTGTTTTATAAGTATCGACTTTCGTATACAGTTATTTATATCATATTTTTCACAGCACTAGTGGATTCATAGCAGCACATTTCTAATCATCTTGTTACCCAACGTTTCCACTGAGAACACCATCACTAGGTATTACATTATGCTGTTCTACAACACAAGTAATCTTATGTCGAATCGCACATTCACTTATATTGTGTCTACAGATTATTCTGCAGGCGATGTGTGTGTTTATCGCGTGAGAAGAACTTTACGAATTGTTTCTATGAGTTTCACCACATTGAGTAAGTGGTATCCTACTCGTGTGCAGTGTATTATGGTTTGAGACACAATCAGTGTCTTTGGGACTATTTCATTTTCCCTCACATAACATATTTGGGCACGTCTTAGCATTTTCTTATTCACTGGGTGATGGCATGTTTTGACAATTTCGGTTGCTACTATCGGGAACATCCTTTGGTTCTGATAAGGGCTTGGTGTACTTCACAACTCGGTTTACTCAAATAGTCATTAAACATTCTTCAAACAGCGCTTTGTATTACGAGCTTTTTTCCATTATTCACAGATATGGCATGCTACAGACTATCCCTTCCTTTCTATAATTAGGCTTACCATTACAATTAATATTTATTTTTTGGATACAGTGGCCCCTGAAGAATGGATTTCATTCCCGAAATGCATTGGGCATCTTCAATGGACTCCTTGACAAAAACATTTACTTTGTAAAATAGGACATTCTGTAAATGTGATTTGGTGAATTAATTTTGTTTCATTCAGAAAATTGTTTGCATTACTATTCTTGAACATTGTTTCATACAAGGATATTGTCATAAGTGGAATACCTTCCACAACAATAAACAAAGGTTAATTGACTTTTATTTGTATCATTTAGCGAATAGCATACTAAGAATTGTGATAACATTGTTGAAAGAATCCTTGTGCTGTTGGCGGCCAGGAATCAAGTGTAAGTTCACACTTGTTTGATGATTACACAGGGAGGTGTGCCATGTCGCCTCTTCACTTTTCTCTGCAGCAAAACATGCAGCCTGCAATGGCAGTGTGTGGGTGTTTTAGGTGCAGGGCCCCTAAGGGTGGCACAATAGATGCTGCAGCCCTTAGAGGCCTTCCCTGATCACAGTTCCCTTGGTCCCCAGGGTACCTTTTACAAGGGGCTTACCTGGGGCCAGGTA
Organism: Calotriton arnoldi; assembly: GCA_963921515.1. NCBI lineage: Eukaryota > Metazoa > Chordata > Amphibia > Caudata > Salamandridae > Calotriton > Calotriton arnoldi. The sequence goes on along the minus strand of CAWUFW010002690.1, from coordinate 484,687 downwards.
TGTGCCAATTGTGGGTACAGAGGTAGTTTTGGGAAAAAACACAGGCCCTGGGAACGTGATTGGCAGGGACCCAGGGCACATAAAGTCAGGTTGCATCAGTTGTCAGGTAAAAAGTGGGGGGTAGAGAGTCTTCATTGTCTAAGTGGAAAAATCTTAGATGGACAGTCCCAGGTATATATTTCACTGTAAAGTCCATTCCCTGTAGGGATTTGTACCAACTCAAAGGTTTTGGGTTTTCTCCTTTCATCTGCATCAGCCATCTGAGAGGTCTGTGGTCAGTTTGAACTAGGAACTGAGTACCAAACAGGGATGGTCTCAGCTTCTTCAGGGACCAAACTATAGCAAAGGCCTCCCTCTTAATGGCACTCCAACTCTTTTCCCTGGGAAGTAGCCTTCTGCTTATTAAAACAACAGGTCGGTCTTGTCGTTCATCGTTGATTTGGGATAGGACTGCTCCTATCCCTAGCTCAGAGGCATCAGTCTGCACTGTGAACTGCTTGGAGTAATCTGGAGCCTTGAGAATAGGTGCTGAACACATTGTCTCTTTTAGGGTGTCAAAAGCCTTTTGGCAAACAACTATCCAGTTCACTTTCTTGGGCATCTTGTTGGAGGCAAGTTCTGTGAGGGGAGTCACAATGGACTCATATCCCTTCACAAACATCCTATAGTACCCAGTCAAGCCAAGGAATGCCCTGACTTGAGTCTGGGTGGTTGGAACTTCCCAATCCAGAATTGTCTGGATTTATGGGTTCAAGTGGTTGGACCTGGCCTCTACCTACTCGGTGGCCCAAGTACACACCAGTCCCCTGCCCTATCTGGTACTTGGATGCCTTGATGCTTGCAGGGGACGTAAAACCTTCCCTAGGTGGACCAGGTGATCCTGCCCGGAAGAGCTAAACACAGCAATATCATCATGATAAGCTGCACTAAAGCACTCCAACCCAGCAAGGACTTGATTCACCAACCTTTGGAAGGTGACAGGGGCATTCTTTAGACCAAAGGGCATCACAGTGAAGTGGAAGTGCCCATCAGGTGTGGAGAATACTGTCTTTTCCTTTGCTACAGGGGCCATGCCAATCTATCAGTACCCTGCAGTTAAGTCAAAGGTACTTAGGTATTTGGCAGCTCCTAATTTGTCTAGCAGTTCATCAGCCCTGGGGATGGGGTGTGCAAATGTCTTAGTGACAGCATTGAGGCCTCTGTAGTCCACACAAAACCTTGTTTCTCTCTTTCCATCCTGTGGATGAGGTTTGGGGACTAGGACCACTGGGATGGCCAAGGGACTCTCAGAAGGCTCAATGACCCAAACTCCAGCATCTTGCTGACTTCAGCTTTGATGCTTTCCTTGACTTGGTCAAACTGGCGATAGATTTTTGTTTTGACAGGCAAGCTGTCTTCAGTGTCTACATCATGGGTACACCAGGGAGTACGACCAGGGGTCAAGGAAAAGAGCTGTGCATACTGTTGCAGAACCTGTTTGCAATCAGCTTGCTGTTGGGTAGAGATGGTGTCTGAGTAGACAACTCCATCTACTGACCCATCTTGGGGGCTGTAGGAGAGGAGGTCAGGGAGAGGTTCACTCTCTATCTACTGATCCTCATCAGTAACCATCAGCATGGTTACGTCAGCGCTATCACAATAGAGCTTGAGGCGGTTCACATGTATCACCCTTTTGGGGGACCTGCTAGTGCCCAGGTCTACCAAGTAGGTGACCTCACTCTATTTCTCTAGGATAGGGTAAGGGTCACTCCATTTGTCCTGGAAGGCCCTTGGTGCCACTGGCCCTGAAACCTATACCTGTTGCCCTGAATTCTACTAGTGCAGATTTATGATCATACCATTGCTTCTGGAGCTCCTGGCTGGCCTCAAGGTGTTTGGAGGCTTTCTGCATGTACTCTGCCATCCTGGAATGATGGCCTAGTACATAGTCCACCACATCTTGCTTTGGTACATGATGGGGTCTCTCCCATCCTTCCCTCACAAATGAGAGTGGTCCCCTTAAAGGGTGGCCAAACAGAAGTTCAAAGGATGAAAAGCTTACTCCCTTCTGAGGCACCTCTCTGTTTGGCAAAAACCAGGCAGGGTACAGAACATCTCATCTCCTTTTGAGCTTTTCAGGGAGTCCCATTATCATGCCTATCAATGCCTTGTTAAATCTTTCAACAAGGCCATTGGTTTGTGGGTGGTAAGGTGTTGTGAACTTGTACATCACTCCACACTCATCTCACATGTGTTTTAAGTATGCAGACATGAAGTTGGTACCTTGGTATGATACTATCTCCTTAGGAAACCCTACCCTGGTGAAGACACCAATGAGGGCCTTGGCTACCACGGGGGCTGTAGTAGTCTTAAGGGGAAGGGATTCAGGATGCCTAGTAGCATGATCCACTTCTACTAGTATGAATGTCTTTCCTGAGGCTGTGGGAGATTCAAATGGACCCACTATATCCACTCCTACCCTCTCAAAGGGTACCCCAACCACTGGTAGTGGAATTAAGAGGGCCTTTGGGTGTCCTCCTGTCTTGTCACTGGCTTGACAGGTGACACAGGAGCTCACAAACTCCTTCACTTTTGGGACATCTGGGGCCAATAAAAGTGGGTGATCAATCTTTCCTAAGTTTTGGTCTGGCCCAGATGCCTAGCTAAGGGAATGTCATGAGCTAAACTCCCTATACAACTGAGGCACTACCACTCTTCTGGTGGCACCAGGTTTGGGGTTTTTGGCCTCAGTGTACAGGAGTTCTTCCTCCCAATAGACCTTGTGGGATCCACTGACATCTCCCGGCTCCTGTGCAGTAGCTTGCTGCCTCAGGCCTTCAAGAGTGGGGCAGACCTGCTGCCCAGGGCACAGCTGTTCCCTAGATTGCCTTCCTGGTCTCAAGAGCTCTACCTCGTAAGGTTCAAGCTGCATGACCTCAGTTAGGAGTGTGGTCCCGATCTTCTTGCTGTGTGGCAGCTGTTTCACCAGTCTTCCTACCTTTCCACTTGGGAGGTTGGGCCATCATTTCAGGCTCCAATTCTCCTTTTTCACCCTGTGCTAGGCATTGTGCTCTTGTCTTTACACACACTATCTCGGACATTTGCAGCATGCTGCATGTGTCTTTCTTTCTACCTCAGCCCATGCTGAGGTTTCCAGATAATTTCCCAACAGACAGGTGGCTGTGAGCTTGGGAGAGACCACTACGTGTTTCAGGCCAGTAACCCCCCTCTCCCCCCCACCACCAGTATAATATCACCATAGGGAAACCAGTGTATCTCTCACCATAGTGACACTGGCACCTGTATCCTTCAGGGCTTCTATATTAGTCCCATTCACTAAGGGGCACTGCAGGTATTTCTTTAAATTAGGGGGCCAGACAGCCAAAGTGGCTATGCTCCCTCCGCTTCAGAGACTAAAACAGCCTCAGTGTCGACCCTGATTTGCTTTTGGCACACTATTGATCCCATCTGGAGATTTGCCATATCTGTAGAAACTAGTGGGAGACTAGGGGCTGGTTTGTTGGGACAGACAGCATCTCCAGTTCGGTGTCCCTTTTTGTTACAGTGGAAACACCACGCCTTTGCAGGATCAAAATTGTTGCCCTTGTACACACTAGTGGTCTGAAAAGAGTTCTTGGGCCCACCCCTCTGACCAGGATTTTGGGGCCTTTAGAAGACACTTGTATTTTATCTTTGGGTTTCTAACCCTGCTTCCCCTGGGGATGCTTTGTGACCCCTTTCTTTTCGTCACACCCAGTGGTTGTCTTGGTTACCCTTGTCTTGACCCAGTGGCCCACCTTCTTTCCCAATTTTTGGAGAGAAATTGGACCTCGGTCTACCAGATGCTGATGCAACTTTTCATCGATGCAGTTACTTAAAATGTGTTCCTTCATAAACAAATTATAAAGTCCTTCATAATTCTACACTTTACTTCCAGTCAACCAGCCACCTAGTGTTTTTACTGAGTAGTCTACAAATTCCACACAGGATTTCTGAGTCCCCCCTGAGTTTAGTTCTGTACTCCTCAGTAGTGAGTCCAAATCCCTCAATCAGGGTGCCCTTCATGAGTTCATAGGTCTCTGCTTCTGCCCCACTAAGGGTCATAAGTCTGTCTCTGCACTTACCAGAGAGCGGTTTCCAATGGCGTGGCCCCCAGTGAGACTTCCTCAATTTTCTGGCTTCACAAGCCCTCTCAAAGGCTGTGAAACACTTGGTGATGTCATCACCATCCTCAAATTTAGGGACAGTCCCTTTTGGGATTTTAGGATCATAGGATCCCTCCTTTTCTAGAATTTGTAAATTGCTGCCACCATTGATGGGTCCTAGGCCCATCTCTGCTCTCTCTTTTCTAGAGTTAAGGGCCTAGTCTCTAGGTCTAGTCTTTTGGTCATCCTTACTATAAGGAGATCCTCCTCAGTGAAGTTGGCCCTACCTCTTTAGGAGCCATACACTGTACCTCTTAGGTGTGGAGAGTAGGACACAAAGTTCCCTTCCTCCCTAAGTAGTTGAGGTGGTTGGTCAAATACTTCATCATCCTCACTACTTTCCACATTCTCCTGAAGGTCTTCACCTTCTTCAATGGGGTGGTCCCTTCCATACCCTGCCATGAACTCCTGGAGTTGTATTTTGGTAGGGTTGGCCCAGTTCTTATTTACAGAGAAGCCTTAACTATCTAACCTGAAGGTTGGAGTAAGGGGTGAGGTCGAGCTCCTCAGCCATATTCCCTGGCTTGCTTATTATGTTTCTAACGTAGGGTTCTTTTTAGAAGACCTACACTAACAGTTCTAGATACTTCCCCCCTAACTTCAGTGACTTTCACTTTTTCTAAAAAAGGCTGCAGGGACTTAACACAAGGCCCTAACAAGACTTTTAGAAATTTGGATAAAATAGCCAATTCAAAAAATGAGCTGTACTAAAGACAATTTTTAGATTCTTGTCACGTGATCAGAGGTTGACTAAGTTAGACCCAATAAATGCAAGGCTTTACATCCCACCGCTGATCCACCAATGTAGGCAGCTGGCTTTGTATATACTATCAGAAGGGGGGAGGAGGGGACAAGGAGCTTGATGTAGGTCCAGTGGCTCGTGCTCCCGAGTAGTAGATAATTTACTAAAGAGAGTCCCTGTTCCTGAGATAGGAGTTAGAAGAAAGGGTAAGTCGTTTTTGAAAGGTGGAGAAGAGTCGGAGAGACTCTTATTTGATGCCCTCACACATGCGGAAGGATGTCATGCTTCATCATCAGGCGATGTTCCTCGTTGCGCCGGCGCTGCAATGCCCTACGGGTCCCCCGAAGGGTCACTTTATCGGACATCTTTTTATAAAACTAGCCGTAAGGTGTGTGCTGGTCTGTGTGCAGTGTGAAGTGAAGCGTAAAACTTAAAAATGACTAGAGGGATATGTGGTAGACTAATTTAATCAGGGTGATCCCTCTGTCGATGTTAAAAGGTTATGTGCTGTGCGAGAGTAGTTATGACCCTCAGTAGCTAGACAAGTGCAGTGTTTTATTAAAAAGGGGGTAAGGTCTACCTGTTTCACGCTATAGAATGGTCTCAGGAGGAGATCCTACATGCTTCTTCAGGACCGTAGGGAAGTGATAAGTAAGAGGGATTGTGCAGTGGCCTTATTGAAAGGAAATTGCCACTGCAATGGACTCAAACAGTGGTCCTTATCTAAAATGACAAAAAAAAGGGCAAAGAAAGAAAAACACATAATTCAAAATTCAATGAAGTAGTGCCATTTCAGTGCAAACTCGAGGTCCCTAATTGGTGGTCCACAGTATCATAATATGATAGAGAGCCACAAGTTAAGGTTGTCACATGTAGATTGGTTAGGGGAATACTTAAATAAACATATTAATGAGTTTTGCCGAGCAAAATAAAATTAAAATAAAACATGAGCGATGAATCATCTAGTCACGAGCAATACTCATGGTGTACAAGTTGACATAGACTGCTCCATTAGATATCAAGATAGAGGGGGAGGCAGGCTGTGGTAGAGGATGATCATGTCGTGACCATCAAGACCATCACAGTAGTAGTGATCAATTAGCCAGTTCCCATTGATGGCAAACCTTTTAATACACACTGTGATAGTAGGAGTAGCAGGGATAGGAAGTGGAGGGAAGATGGCTGAGGGCAGCTTACCTATTCAAAGTTGGGCAGGATGCTCCATAAGTCATAGCGAGAGGGAGCTTGCCGTCACCATCTACATAACAGAAATGTATTATTGCCGCATTTACCAGTGATACAAAAGGGGATGATGGACGGAACGTTTGAGCCAATCAAACACTCACCCCCAGTCAACTGATCTGGGTTTAATCCATCATCATTCTTTAGCTCACTCCACCACCCCAGTTCAGACATGGCCATATGCAAATCAGTCTGACCCTGTGCCTCATGGGAACAGTCCAGCCCGAACTGCCAAGCCATGTCTTCCCTGGACCGGAAACAAGCATCCTAGGACCGGTTTCTGGCATTCCAGCCGTCATCAGCCAGGCTTGCTTGAATCCAGTGGCAAAGTGAGCAAGGGACCCACGTCTGGGCATACCCCCGCCAACTTAGGGCGAACAAAGCGATACAAAAGGGGATGATGGACGGAACGTTTGAGCCAATCAAACACTCACCCCCAGTCAACTGATCTGGGTTTAATCCATCATCATTCTTTAGCTCACTCCACCACCCCAGTTCAGACATGGCCATATGCAAATCAGTCTGACCCTGTGCCTCATGGGAACAGTCCAGCCCGAACTGCCAAGCCATGTCTTCCCTGGACCGGAAACAAGCATCCTAGGACCGGTTTCTGGCATTCCAGCCGTCATCAGCCAGGCTTGCTTGAATCCAGTGGCAAAGTGAGCAAGGGACCCACGTCTGGGCATACCCCCGCCAACTTAGGGCGAACAAAGCGATACAAAGGGGATGATGGACGGAACGTTTGAGCCAATCAAACACTCACCCCCAGTCAACTGATCTGGGTTTAATCCATCATCATTCTTTAGCTCACTCCACCACCCCAGTTCAGACATGGCCATATGCAAATCAGTCTGACCCTGTGCCTCATGGGAACAGTCCAGCCCGAACTGCCAAGCCATGTCTTCCCTGGACCGGAAACAAGCATCCTAGGACCGGTTTCTGGCATTCCAGCCGTCATCAGCCAGGCTTGCTTGAATCCAGTGGCAAAGTGAGCAAGGGACCCACGTCTGGGCATACCCCCGCCAACTTAGGGCGAACAAAGCGATACAAAAGGGGATGATGGGCCGGAGCGTTTGAGCCAATCAAACACTCACCCCCAGTCAACTGATCTGGGTTTAATCCATCATCATTCTTTAGCTCACTCCACCACCCCAGTTCAGACATGGCCATATGCAAATCAGTCTGACCCTGTGCCTCATGGGAACAGTCCAGCGGACTCATAGCGTATGTATGCGCGAGGAGGAAGTGTGTTGATACAGTTTTGTCGGAGGGCACAGAATCTTGCACCTACCCAACCTCTCGCCAGCTTGGGAATTGTTTGGCGTGACGGCTCCGGTATTTCATGTTACTGTCAGGCGCAGAGGGAGGTGGGTGTGGTTGCGGGCGCGCAAAGTGTGACAGAGTTGTCACGTGTGATAAAGCCGTCGGTGAGGACGGTGGTGACTATGGGCGCCATCTTAGAGTGGTTGGGAGTGACATGGTGCGCATGGGAGGAAATGGAGTCCATGTATGCTATTAATGCTATTAATTGTACCTGCCAAAGTCCATGGAGCAGTGAAACAATGTGCACGCCTCGTGTGTGAGTGGTGGTCAGAGTGGTAAATGACCATAGAAGGGCCAGTTACATTATAGGAGGGTGAATTGCCACTCAGGTTGGCGTTGTTTTATATCAATTTATAGATTGATCAGTGTATTGCCCTGAAAGACCGGGTATGATCAAGTGTATATGGGGGTAATGTCAATACACTAGGGACTATGATTAGTAGGTATTGTAGAATAACCCTCATGTATATATGCTGCGCAGGGAGTATCACCAACAATGGTGTAGTAAAGGATCTTCGTGAGTCCATGTATACTATTAATTATAGCTACCAAAGTCTATGGTGAAGTGAAACAATGTGCAGCCCTCATGTGTGAGCGCTGGTCAGAGTGGTAATAGACCACAGACATTGTAGGAGGGTGAATAGCCACTCAGATCGGCTTATTTATCATTGTATAGATTGATCGGTGTATTGTCTTAAAAGACCAGGTATGATCAAGTGTATAGAAGGGGAATGTCAATACACTAGGGACTATTAATAGTAGGTATTGTAGTATATCACTCATGTATAAATGCTGCGTGGGGAGTGTCCCCAACAATGGTGTGGCAAAGGATACTGGCGAGTATTAGTCGGTGAGAATCCACAGGGAAAAGAGGCAGACTAGATTCAACCTTGTAATTCTATCCAAGGTATCTCGTCGTTTAAGCCGCTGGTGTTTGAACGCAACCGGAACACCACCGTTGTTCTTTCCGGAATAGCGTGATAGCATTCCAAGACGCATTGGCTTCCAGAATAGTCCATATTAGTTGGTCTGTGGTATGGCGTTTCTCAATATAATGGTTGCACATTTTGGTTGTGCTGCGGCTGCAGCGAATGTTACTTTTATGTTCACCGATTCTGATTTTCGCAGTTCTGGTGCTTATTCCAACGTAATGTAAGCCACACGGGCATGTGATTAAGTAGACACAGTTTTTTGTGTTACAATTGGTGTGTTGTCGTTGGGTCCATCTGATATCGACTAGCTGGGGATCTTTTGCGTGGCGTGTAGAGGCACATGCACTGCAGTTACCACAAGGATAGTGGCCTTTGACTGTAGGGAGGTCCCACAGCGTGGTTTGTTGTGTCATACTTTTGGTCTGTGGTCGGATGTGGACCAGCAGGTCTTTTAGGTTTTGAGTTCTCTTAAAGGCAAATCTGGGACATTCTAACTGGAGTTCTCCTTTGTTGACAATGTCCCAGTGTTTTAGAATGATGTTTTTTACTTTATTAGATGTAGGGGTGTACGTCGTGACACAGGTCATGGTATCATCTTGCATTCTCTGGGTGGTTTCCAAAAGGGCTTTGCGGTGGTTGTTGCGGGCCCTCTTCTTTGCGGTTCTGATGACTTTCTTTGGGTAGCTCTTGTATAGATTTTGGCTGAGTGCGTCCGCTTGTAGACTGTAATCACTTGTGTTGCTGCAGTTCCTCCTCAGTCTCAAGAATTGTCCATATGGAAGATTCTCGCGGAGTGCTTTTGGGCGGTGGCTGTTAAAGGGGAGGAGACTGTTGCAGTCAGTCGGTTTTTTGTATTTTTTGGTTTGTAGTGTGCCCTGGTTCAGGGAGATAAGAAGGTCCAAGAAGGGGATCTCCTTATTGGATTTGGAAATGGTGAAATTGAGATACAGGTCTTTTGTATTGATCCAGAGATGGAATTCTTCACACCTTTCCTCAGTGCCAGACCAGACGATCTGAATATCGTCAACGTAACGTTTTCATTTGATGATGTCCGTCTGGTAGGGGTTTGTGTCGGTGAATACATGTGAGGATTCGAAATCCGCCATGTAGAGACATGCCAGGGTCGGCGCGAAAGTGCTGCCCATAGATGTTCCATGTATCTGGTGGTACAGTTGGTTCTTGTATTGGAAGAAGTAGTTTTTTAGGGCTATACTTGCACACTCCATGATAAACTCCACTGGTGTGGGTGAGTCGATCATGCTGCTTCTGAGGATATTGTCGATGACCCTGATGGTGGCGTCTTGCGGGATGTTAATGTACAGGGCTTCCACATCAAGAGTGACGAGGAAGGTAATCTCATGTTGATTGGGTAGGTTGTCAATGAGGCAAAGGGTTTCTTTGGTGTCCTTAAGAAATGACGGTGTGCTCTGTACCAAGACTTTTAGGAAGTGATCGCAGAATTGACTCAAAGGTTCTAAAGGGAGCCAATGCCGGACACTATAGGTTGTCCCGGATGGGGTTGTATATTTTTATGGATGTTTGGAAGAATTTAGAAATATGGGATTGTCGGTGATGTCTTCACCAGAAAATCTGCTTTACTCTTCGTGATCCATCCATTAGAGATTGCTTCATTGACCAGGATTTTTATTTTCTTGGTCAAGGTTTCCGTAGGATATGTATCCAATTTCTTGTAGTATTGGGTGTTGGCCAATTGTCTCTGGCATTCGTTGTCATAGTCGACCGAGTTCATGATGACAGTGGCGCCGCCCTTGTCAGCTGGTTTTATGACTATATTGGAGTCATTGTTGAGATCCATAATGGCTCTTCGTTCTCTTGCTGGTAGATTGTTGAAGGGGACCTTTGGTGTAAGGAGGTTGACATCTTTCAGGACGGCTATCTCAAAGGTAAGAATCTCGCTAGGAGTCACGGAGCATTGGGTGTAAATCTTGATGGGTTACACAGTCCAGAGTCCGAAGGGGTGATGCTCTCTTGGTTATTTAAAAACAAGCGTAATCTCAATTTTCTGAAGAAGATATGGAGTTCTCCAGTCAGTTTGAAATGGTCTTCCTTGGGGGGTAGGGACGAAGCCTAATCCTCTGCTGAGGACCGCTGTTTCATCCGTGGTCAATTGTCTGCTGGACATGTTGATAATTAGCTTTTTTTTGTCGTATGGCTCCTGGTTTGGCGTTGGTTCCCGGGGTCCATCCATTGGACCTGTTTTTGGTCGTTTCTCCTTCTTCCTCTGCCTGGAGTAGGTAGGAGTCCCTGGGCTCTCTGCTTGTTATTACAGCTTCCATTTCTGGAGTTGCTATTCGACCGACTTGATCTTGTAGAGGTAGAGGAAGATGTATTGTTTCCTGCTGTCAAATAGTCCTCTTTGGTATAAGGGTAGACCCTTTCTTTCTCAAAATTCTTAATATCCTTCTGGAGTTTGTTGATCTTCTTCTGCATCAAATAATCCTTATGTTCATTCATTTCAATATTGATCTCAGAGAGATGTGACTTGAAAGCCGATATGCTAATGCTGGTTTTCACAGCATTCTCAGCAATATTGATCTTGATGATGAGTGCCTCAGAGAGGCGTTTGGCAGTGCTGATGATTAAGATGAGCCAATCTCACTGACATTTCCATGCAATTTGTCTCCATTTTTTCTGAAGATGATGTCTTCCAGAAATAGGCGGGGGACCACTATAATAATAGTCCCATGCATAATAGCCCCATGCAAGGCTATTTTAAATCGTTATCTTTTGAGTGTGGAAATAGAATTCCAATCTCCCTGGGGGGTGCTAGTGGGGGCAGTGCCATCTACCCCTAGAAGAGATGGGGCCGCCGTGCTAAAGTACCTGAGAAGGGGGAGGGGGGGACAAGGAGCTGGATGTAGGTCCAGTGGCTCGTGCTCCCGAGTCGTAGATAAGTTACTAAAGAGAGTCACTGTTCCTGAGATAGGAATTAGAAGAAAGGGTCAGTCGCTTTTGAAAGGTGGAGAAAAGTCGGAGAGAGCCACAAGTTAAGGTTGTCACATGTGGATTGGTTAGGCGAATAGTTAAATAAACATATTAATGAGTTTTGCCGAGCAAAATAAAATTAAAATAAAACATGAGCAATGGATCATCTAGTCACGAGCAATACTCATGGTGTACAAGTTAACATATCTCTCTCATATTATGATACAGTGGTCCACTGAATGAATTTTGAATTATCTGTTTTTCTTTCTTTCCCCTTTTTTTCTCATTTTAGATAAGGACCACTGTTTGGGTCCATTGCAGTGGCACTTTCCTTTCAATAAGGCCACCGCACAATCCCTCTTACTTATCACTTCCCTACGGTCCTGAAGAAGCGCGTAGGATCTCCTCCTGAGACCATTCTATAGCACGAAACATGTCGACCTTACCCCCTTTTTAATAAAATACCACGCTTGTCTAGCTACTGAGGGTCATAACTACTCTCGCGCAGCACATAACCTTTTAACTATGACAGAGGGATCACCCTGATTAAATTAGTCTACCACAGATACCCTCTAGTCATTTTTAAGTTTTACGCTTCACTTAACACTGCACACAGACCCGCACACAGACCTGCACACACCTTACGGCTAGCTCTATAAAAGATCTCCGATAAAGTGAACCTTCGGGGGACCCGTAGGGCATTGCAGCGCCGGCCCAATGAGGAGCATCGCCCGATGATGAAGCATGACATCCTTCGGGGTGTGTGAGGGCATCAAGTAAGAGTCTCTATGACTCTTCTCCACCTTTCAAAAACGACTGACCCTTTCTTCTAATTCCTATCTCAGGAACAGTGACACTTTTTAGTAACGTATCTGTATATACTATACCAATGTAAGGTATAGTGTGCACAGAGTCCAGTGAGTCCCTAGAGGTATAGCAGAGGCTAAATTAAGTAAGTACTAACAACTCTCTTTGTGGTAGTGTGGGCTAGCAGTTAGGCTTATCCAGAGGGTGTGTTAAGCATTTATTATATTCACTCAATCAAGACTGATGCACTCACTCAGAGACTGAATCCAGACCAATTGGGTAAGTATAAAAAAGGTATACTTGTATTTTATTTCTAGAACCAAGCCGGACTTGGTACAGGTAGGTAAAATATACGTGGAATGCAGGATTTCACAATTAAATACAGTTATGATAGAATTTTGCACTAGTTACACGCTGGTAATGATTCAGAAAGCAGTTTGCATTATACAATAATTACTTTTAGAATATTTTTTAGTTACTTTTAGATTACTTTGAGTACTGGGGGTGGTATGCCTAGATACCACACGTAAGGTTCTTACAATACATGGTAGGTAAGACTTCTCATACGTTGCAGTTTAGTTCTCTTTTCTCCATCCAAACATGAGATCAACACTTAGAACATTTTAGGCCCAAAGTCTCATAACATGGGTTCCAATGGGAGAAAAAGTGTTAGCAGTTTCTCAGGTAAGTACACGACTTACGAATGGGAGTTTTGGGGGTTAAGACCAAGGTTCTCCAAGGTCTAGATGGGCACTTGAGTTGCACCACCAGCGGCACTGGGGCGGCCGGGTGCAGAGTGCAGGGGCCCAATGTTAGCCAATAGGGCTAAGAGGGCCTTCGGTTAGGGACTGCTGACGAGTAGACCACTCAGGTGTGGGACAAAGCTCTTGGGGTTAAGGTCAGCACTGCAGGGGCCAACGACCAGCACAGGAGCTGAACCACCAGCAGCACTGGGGCGGCCAGATGCAGGGTGCCAAAAAGACATCAGGGACCCTGTGCTTTTCATTAGAGACCATCGGTTCGGAGAAGTTGCTGCAGGCTCAGACAGTTAGGCTTCCTGAAGGCGACCACAGGCTGGAGAGATAAGTTGGGATCTTGAGGGATGCCTGGTGACCATCGGTTGGGCCACCCAAGGCCGTGGGGCGTCGGGTGCACGGGTGTCTTCCGGCATCAGATTTCATACCGGTTCTGGTCGCGGTTGGGGTACCCTTCTGGTTGAGGCTGCAGGCGTCGTCTTGAAGCTTGAGGGAGGTCGGGGATCACAAGATCCCAGGTCAGGATTGCTGGGGAGACCTTCACGTGGTGTTAGGCCACTCGGGCCGTGGGCGTCGGGTGCAGATTGGTGCAGAATCGCAGGGTCACCTGAATCCGGATTCTAGTTTCGGAGTCTTTGTTGAACAAATCCGGTGCTCACGGGAGACACAGTCTGTAAGGTGAGTACAGGGCAGGTCATCCGGGCTCTGGGGGGCTGCTGGACACACCAGTTTCTTCACTGTAGGCAGGTCGGAGTCGGGACAGGCCGGTAGGGCTGGGGCCAAAGCAGTAGGTGTCCTCTTCTTCCTGGGTCAGCACGGCTCTTCGTTCCTTCTTCTTTCTTCCTTGACTCGGAGGAGGCAAGGTTCAGGGTTGCCACTAAATACTAGATTTAGTGGTGCTTAAAGGGGTGTGCAGGTCGGGACCGATGGATCCCTTTCTTTGAGTGGATACACCCACTGTTATGCCACACTCCAGTGGGTGGGGGGCATGTGCCTCTTCCTGATTGGTTGGGTCCCCTCATCTTCTAGATGGAGGGGACTGATATGTGTGCTTCATCTCGCCTCCCGCACCTGAGGGGTGAGGTTGGCAAAGGTTGGCACACCTCTCCTCCTAGCTTGGTTTTCCTGCTGATTCTCCCGTCCAAAAGTGGGGGCAGAACCAGTGGGGGGGGTGGGAGCAAAAGGCAAGGACAGCTCACAAGGGCGGCAGGCTTTTGAAGCTTCCCCTTCATGGACCCATCCCATCCTGTGGGAGGAGGCACATCACATCTGCCCAAGATGGGCTTTTTTTCTGGACCCAGCGAGCGGAGGCTCTCTCCCCAGGGGCCCAGAAACCTGTCTGGCGGTGGCAAAGGGCAGGCAGCCATTCAGGAACCACACTAGGGCTGGTCGATTTTCAGGGGCCATCTCTAAGATGCCCTCTGAGTGCATTTTACAGTAAATCCCACACTGGCATCAGTGTGGGTTTACTGTGCTGAGAAGTTTACAACCAAAAAGAGCCATTATGGAGCCGTGGAGTTCGTAATGACCAACTCCCAGACCATATACTCTTTATGACTTCACTACACTTACGGTGTCTAAGAATGGATTTAGACACTGTAGGGGCACAGGGCTCATGCCACTGTGCCCTCACCTGAAGGCTAGTGCACCCTGCTAGAGGGGTGACTTACCTAGGCCTCAGGCAGTGGGTTGCAGGCATGGCACACAGGGAGGTGTGCCATGTTGACTCTTCACTTTTCTCTGCACCAAAACACGCAGCCTGCAATGGCAGTGTGTGGGTGTTAAGGTACGGGGCCCTTAAAGGTGGAACAATAGGTGCCCTTAGAGGCCTTCCTTGGTCACAGTGCCCTTGGTACCCATGGTACCTTTTACAAGGGACTTAACTGTGGCCACATAGGTACAGTTTTGGTAAAGAGCACTGGCCCTGGGAACCTGATTGGCAGGGACCCAGGGCACATCAAGTCAGGTTGCTTCAGATGTCAGGCAAAAAGTGGGGGTAACCATGGAAAAAGGAGCACTTTGCTACACCAATCATTTTCCTGTTTTTTAAAATTATATATAATGTAAATTAATGTAATTGGTCAATATAACCTCTTTTATAGGCTTCAAAACGTTTTAATAAATGTAAGTGCTAATACTGACCTTCCAGAAGTAAGGCAAACATCTACACTTAAGAATATATTTTATAAAGAAGTGCTCCGGGATCCCCACACGCAGTGTTTATGATTTCAGTGGAGAGTCCGCTAAGAGAGAACTAGGATTACAGGTAAGAAACCATTCCTTCTCTCTTATTTTCATATGTAACTTGTGGAATCTTACTCTTTGATTCATAGTGGAGTGGGCTGAATGGGTGGTTGAGGAAAGGCTATCTACCCACTCATGTTTTCTTATACTTTCTCCATTCTTCTCTTGCCATGACTTTACAGAAGGAAGACACGAAGATGAATGCTTTCTTCATCATGTTTGATGGCGAACAACTGCATAAAAAAATTGTGCGCATTTGTGAAGGGTAAGATCTCAAAGAAATGTCTTTAACTGTGCTGGACAGATGCCTTGTGCATCCCTGTCACGTATGAGATTAATTCAATCTCGGAACAGGAAAAATTCACAAAAGAATTCTGTTAATATAAGCCCCACCCACCAATAGCTGGATATGGCTCATGTTCTCTGTATCCTTCTAGTTTTATTTCCTGCCTCAGAGGATTTAAGAAATAAGCATAGTTTTCAGGTTCATTTTTTATAAAATTAGCTACATTAGCACTTTGTTTTCCCAGTTTCTCTGTGCTCTTTGCTTGCTGATAAGCCAGTCGGATTTTGTTTGCTGTGCTTACTGTTCAGCCAGCAGACCCCATCTTAGGTCCCCACTTGGATCTTTATGCTAGTTGAACAGGTCGCGCTGTAGTCAAATGTGCACTGCCTCCTACTTAAACTGAAGCACTGCTCGTTTGCTTTCTGAAAAAAAGTTCCTTTATTGAGCTGCTGCTTGACTGTGCTCTGCTTTTATACTTTCTTTAAAAATGTTAGCACTTTGATTCTTCAGCAATACTTAGATCTACCTATTTCCTTGTTTTAATTCTTAAAGCTTAAGTTTTTTTCTTCAGACTCACTTTTATAAAATTTGGCTTGTTGGCAGAGGTGCAACCCTTGGTTTACTCATGAGCTAGTGGCTCTTAAAGTGGATTCATGTCAAGCTGAACGACGCTGGTGTGCCAAGTACAATCTAGGCGCTATTGTGGCTATTCACAAGGCCATCTTACACTTGTGAGTAAGTTACATGTGTATGTTTACTCTTACAATTTTGAGTAACTTAACTACTTTTGACTATTCAGCATTTATGAGTGCAAAGTTACTCAAAAGTATAGATTCACATGTCTCCATTCCCTGAAAAAGGAGTGAATCCAAATGTAACCACTGTCAAACAGGAGCAGTAATAAGTCCAAATAACAAAGGTACAGAATTAAAATAGAATCCCACAAAATAATGTTAAGCTAAATACATTTTTTGAAAGATATATATACACCCCTTATGGTCACTGGTGACGTTGGTGCACGGGGGAGGTGTGAGATACCCATAGTGTCAATAGCTGTGTCTTCCCACCGAAGGAAACAGCCACTCCAGCCACTCCAGAGCAGTAGATGCAAAAGTACTTTAATGGCGACACACCATTCAACGCGTTTTGGCCAAGAAGGCCTTGATCATAGGTGCTAAAAACAAAGGAAATACTTCAATATGAAGAAACATAACAAAAGTCAGCAACAAAGACAAAGCTTGATAAATCAGTGAGAAAGTAAAACTAAAACTGATCCATTTTCAAACATGTTGTACTAAAAGTTATCAGTAAACGATCAGTAATAACATTCTAATGTCAATCAATCAATCAACACTTAACGAATCATAATTTTATCCGACATGATTAACATTTTCAGGCAACCGAAAATAAAACAATAAATGAGTGCATGACTGTGAACTCCTGATAACCTGCTACATGTTACCAGGGTGGTTAGAACTCATACGTATTTCGCAAAAGCCCAAACAGATAATACCCTTGTGGGCAAATCTTATCAAATAAAGAATAGATTGATGTAAATACTCAACAACAACTCCATTGAGGTGGCATAATCTGTCAAGGGAAAAATTAAATACATATGCACATATAAAAGGCAATGTTGTACCCAGGAGGGCTAGTCTCACTTAGTCATGCCCATGTGGGCTTTCAAGAAATCATAATGATACTGTACAATATTTAGCTGCCAACACATACAAATGCAGCATAAATTCAACAGAATACACAAATGTAAAAAAAAAAAAAGGGGCTTTTCTATTGACTTTGATCTCAAATTATTTCAAGCTTATGAAACTGTGCAAATATAATGAAATGAAATAACTAACTGTGAAAACATTAAAACTGATAAACTTAAAGTTCTAATACATGAGCTGAAGATTAATTTATACAAGACATTCTTTGGGTGTCTAGATGTATGTTTAGGTCTTTGGTATTGAGACCTTGAGGTGCCTTTGTCTCCAACAAAATCATATACCTGTATTTCAATCTTCTTAAATGCAATTCATGATTGCCACCTCTCACCTTCACTGGTATTCTAACAATGCCAAAGAAACTCAAAATATTTCTTTCACTTTTTTGTTAGAACTTGAAATGTCTAGCACCAGGGTAGTGACAATATGTGTGTTGAATTGAGTGTATATGTTCTGATACTTTTTGGCATGTACACTGTAGAGCATAAATCGCATAACCAGTGTTGCATATGAACCTGTTTGTTATACTTCTACTAGTTTCCAATAAAACAGAATATTCAAAAACATTTTTGCTGTTCAGGCATGATTTACTGATTTACATCTCCTACATGTGTAGAACCACAGCCGGAGCATCACTGATGCAAACATTGTCACTTGTGACATAATTGTTACTCAGTGCATCCCTAAGGGACCTGCTTCTCCTAAATGTTGCACTGGGATAATCAGTAGTTTAAAGAAATTGGGTTATTGGTTGAGGGGGTGAAAATTCAAGAACCATAATCCTTCTCAGGGTGAACCACAATAGTCACTAAATTAACCTGTGCTTAACCCTCTGGTAACTTGGCACAAAAGCAGTCGGGCTTAAGCTAGAGGCACTGTGTTAAGTATTTTTGCAGCACACAAACTGGCATAAAGTGAAAACACAACACAAGAAAAATCCCAAACCAATTTACAAAAATAGAGCAAATTTTAAGAAATAAAATGATACCCGAATGACAAAAACCAAACAGTAGACCCGAAGATATGCAGTTTTCATTTTTTTAGATAGTTATAGAGCCAAAAAAACAAAGTGCCACTCGCAGTCATTTGGTCAAGCTAGACCTGGGAAAAGGAGAAAGTTCAGGCCGATCGCCATGGAGCAAGGGCCAGATACAGGGATCAGGTTAGTTCTACTGAGAAAGTTATTTTCCCAAAGTCCGGCGTGAAGAGTACAAGACTTTAGAATTTCTCCTTTTATTGTAGAGGAGTGCGCTGCACTCTGAGATGCCAGCCAAGGGTCCAGGACCCTGGGAGGCACTTCTTCAAGATCAGAAACTCGCTCTAGCAGAGGCCAGCAGTACTCAGGCAGGTCCATTTGCAACAGGCAGCTGGGCAGTTGCAAGGAGGCCTCTGGAGATTGTGTGTCCCTGAAGCCCAGAACAGGAGGTCAGCCAACTGACCCTTGCAGTCACTCAGGTAGCCTGGAATAAAAGGAGTAGGTCCATGCTTCCTTTGAAGAGAGATGTGCAGGCCTCAAGCGGCAGGGCAGCACTATGGCGAACAAGGCAGGCATCAAGCAGCAGGGTAGTCCTCTAGGGATCAAGGCAAACCTCAATCAGCAGGGCAGTCCTCTGAGGAACAAGGCTGGGCAGAACAAGACAGATCTCAAGCAGAAGGGCAGTCCTCAGGAGAACACAGCAGTCCTTCTCCTGTAATATATGCACGTCCATGAGTGTACTGAAGAGTGGCTCAGGGGGTCAAATATTTATATCTGATACCATCCATTCAAGTGGGGAAATTTTCAAGGCTACCCACACATCTGTCAATGAGGGGACAGCTCCTGCTGATTATCCAAAGGTTGTTGGAATAAAATCTTCAAATTCCAAAGTCGATGCGTAAAGGTTTATAATTTTATTAGTTTTAAGAACAGGTAACCAAATAGCGTAAGAATTGAACAGCCGACACGTGTTTCGCCCAACTGGCTATCCCAACAAGGGCTTTCTCACAGCATATGTATTAGTATATATTCATCTATATCCTGTTGACAATAATGAAAAGCAGTAATCTGCAGGCGTCTTTGAGGTCACATCTGGTTCTGGAAAGTTCCTTCCTTACCCTGCCAAGGCTCCAAGAAGTTTAGGGTTGACCAAAGGCTAGTATCAGGTTTAATTGTGTGCGCTGGAGGCAAGCCCTTTGAATATGAATGGGGCATGGAACATCTCTGCCCCAACGCTCCTGCCTACACCTAGTCCCCTATTGTTCACTGTCTAAGCCCAATGCGTATTCTTAATGGGGGAGTCATTAATAGGCCCATTTTGGCAGGAAAGTGCCAGCTTTCTAAAAGTGGCATTTTCAAAATTCTAATCTAACATCCGACTTTACCATTAAAGAGGATTTCAAATTATAATTCATTTGAGTCCAACCATGACATTTCTACCTGCTCCCAATCAAATGTTAGCACTTACTAAATGTAAAAATGTAACCCAATGTTATCCATTGGTAGTGATAGGCCTTACAGTAGTGAAAAATTAATTTAGGAGTTTTTACTACCAGGACATGTGAAACGCAAAAAGCACTTAAAAGGCAACCCCCGCCACTACCATGGATGGCATACTGTTACATTAAACTGCAGTCTCGTCTATTACAACGAGCGCAACAGTTTAAGCGCATAAAAGTGCTACTCTTGTATCCAAGAGACGATGTTTGAAGTTGCGACTCTATCCACTACATTTGGGATAATTTTACGCTTCTGCTGTCTCAACTCCCCAATACAACGAGGGGATTCTGGACCGTCACAGACATAACAGTTAAAGTTTGAGGCTTGAGAAAGTCGTCTACACGACGAAACACGTGTCGGCTGTCTGCATCCACGCTACAACTACGTGTCAACAATATCAAGAATTTATACAATTCTGTATTCACATTTGGACTATATCATCTTGTCCATCTTGTTTTCCTTGGTGTTGTACTTGTAATTAAATCTATATGACAACAGGGTCAGTTCAAACTACCTTGATGCTGTGCTCTGTATTATAATTTTTGATTAGACAACTCCGTTCATGACAACAATAACACTGTCCACGGCAAAACCACCAGTTACCTTGTATTCAACACAGGAAAATACTTTTCCCATCAAATTAATCAGGTGGCTAACTCTTCCAAACCCCTGTGCCTGTTCGCGAGAGATTCAGCCTTATAAAGCTTTATGTGATTCCTTGGTGAATCACTTTGAAGAAAAAATTAATGCAATTTACCAGGACTTCCCTAAAATAGCTGACCAAGAAAGCGGGCAGCTTTATTCCAGTCTTCAGCTTCCTAACAGTGCTTCTGCCTTCGGCAAATTTAAGCCACTCTCGCTTGAAATAATTCAGAAAGCGTTGGCAGCTGCGAAATCAGGGTCTCCATTAGACATATGTCCGCCTATTATCTCTGAAGCCTTGTCTTCTAAGCTTGCCCCTGTCATTTGCTCCTTATTTAACTTGTCCATCAGCACGGGGAAGTTCCCCTTAGTTTGGAAAGCTGCACAGATCATTCCAATTAATAAAAAGGCCAATTTGTCACCTATGGAACTTTCCAACTGTCGACCTATTACTCTGCTTCCCTTACTGGGCATGTTACTGGAAGGACAAATAAATATTCAACTTATGGAGTATCTGGAAACTAATAAGTTGTAGGATCCATTTCAGTCAGGCTTTAGACCCATGCACAGTACTGAGACAACTTTAATTGCGGTTACTGACTAAATTAGATGCTCTCTTGACATGACTACTTCATTGTTGCTTCTGCTGCTGGGCCTCTCTGCAGCATTCAACATTGTATCCCATCCCAGAATGCTGGAAACGCTGCAGGAGATAGGAATCCATGGAACAGCATTAAAATGGTTCAAGGATTTTTTAACTAGTCGAACCCAGACTATTACTATGGGTCCTTATAAATCGCGAACCTTACAATTAGATAAGGGGGTGCCACAGGGCTCTTGTCTGAGCTCTACACTTTTTAACATATAAGTTGCCCCTCTTTCTAAAATTGGCAGAGGTTTTGGTTTTGAACCACTGCCTTATGCAGACGATATTCTGTTAATCATTACACTCAGTAAAGATCAGAACAATGTAAAAGCACGCTTTCCACCGGTATGACAGCCATTGCGACCTGGATGACAGAAAACTTTCTCCAGTTGAACGCCAATAGAACAGAGATTATGCACTTTGGCTATGCCCGACAGCTTTGGACACCCAACTAGTGGCCCTCAGAACTTGGCACTCCACCTACTCCTAAATTGGTTGTAAAAAATGTAGGCGTTCGCCTAGATCAAGCACTCACTATGAAAGAGCAGGTTGGAACAACCATAGGAACTTGTTTTCATATGCTGCGCTTGTTACGGAGAGTTTTTCTTCTCCAACCACATTCTACGAGGAAAACCTTAGTTCAAGAGTTAGTCATTAGCTGCATGGATTACTGTAATGCCTTATTGGCTTCCATCAATGAGACAGTGATAAATAAACTGCAAGTTGTCCAAAATACTACAGCACGTCTCATTACCAACGTTCCGCTCAGGACGGCTTCTTCTCCCCTTTTTTGCTCTCTCCATTGATTTCCAATTCGTAAAATAATCATTTTTAAAATTTGTTGTCTGACACACAAATCCTTAAACGGCAAAGGCCTGAGCTATTTATCTTGAAAGCGTTCTCCTTATCGGCCAGGTAGATCATTAAGGGCCATATGTAGGTAGCTAAATACCGGTCGGTAACGGCCGAAATTCGGTAAATCTCCCGTTACCGACCGGTATTTAAGCAATCGAGATGTAGGAGGCCGGATTTAAGGAATCAGTAATTTACCGATTCGTTATTTTAAGGAATCGGTAAATTACCGATTCCTTAAATCCTATGTAGAAGCACTCAAGTGAGTGCATTTTTGGTTTCAGGATTCGTTATTTACCACCAACTACAAGTTGGTGGTAAATACTGAATACCTTTTAAAAAGCAATTTTGTGCTTTTTAAAAGTGCCATGTGGCAGACAAACATGCCCTTAGGGCATGTATGTGCGCCACATGTGCACACATGCACGATTCAGGGGTGCAACAGGGTGTCAATTTGACACCCTGCCACCCTTGAATATGCTCCCCTATTACCGATTCGGTATTTACCGAATCGGTAATAGTGAATGGCTTCCCATTCATTCCTATGGGCCTCCAGGCCCATAGGAATGAATGGGAAGGTATTCCTTATTACCGAGTCGGTAAATACCGAATCGGTAATACCGAATATTACCGAATCGGTAACATTTGCCGAATTTTTACCTACATTCTATTTACCGATTCTTAAATACCGAATCGGTAAAATTCGGTATTTAAGAATCGGTAAATAAAAATTACCTACATATGGCCCTAAGATCTAGTGATAAAGCCCTGCTTAGAGTCCCTCGGATAACAAAGTCTTGCTCAGGAGGCAGGTCATTCTCCAATTTAGCCCCTTTGTAATGGAATGAGCTTCCACTCCACATCAGACAATGTACTGATCATTTTAAATTCAGAAAACTTCTCAAGACAGAGCTGTTTGTGGCTTTTTTGATTATCTGTTTATGATCTGGGCTGCGCAGAGATACCCCTTCCAGGGTGATTATCACATTATAAATTAAACTAACATAACATAACATAAAATTTCTGTTAATACCTGAGCATACCTCCCGCGTAAGGTGTCACCACTTCCTCCAAGTTATTTACTGGATGAAGACAATTCAGAGGAGGATGATGGGTCTTTTGGAGAGATAGTCATAGTTTTTCCGAATTAAATGTAAAATGCAGTGGCGGCTGGTAGGGAACGGTGGCGGGGGAGGTAGAAAGAACTTTTTTTTTTTTAAAATGTTACTGCTGGTTGTGCCGCCAGCAGCTGCCTCTTCTCGTCGCAAGGGAATCACCCCGGCTCCCAGACTCCCTAGGCCAATGACAACGCTGCAATGCAGCATTGTGATTGTTTCCCCTAAGTTTCCCTAAGCCAGTCACAACGCTGCATTGCAGCGTTGTGATTGGTCTGAGCACTGTGGTTTGGCAGTTAGATGGGGACAGGGAGCCTGTGCATGTTCCCCACCAGGCTGTGTAATGAAGCCTGGTGGGGAACATGCAAAGTCCGCATGAATGTTTGGCTGGCCCAAGACGGCCAGTCAAACATTCATGCGCACTTTGAGTGGACAAACCACTCCTCCCCTGGCCCCTGCTCTGGCCAGCCCCGCCCTCCCTGCACCTAGGTAAGGAAAAAGAAAATGATAATAACGTTTCGTTATTATCATTTTATTTTTCCTCTGCACTGCCTTAGAGCAGTGGGGCGATGCTCCTCCGCCTTAGCTGAGGAGCCACCCCTGGTAAAATGTCAAGAAGAATAGGAAGGTGAGGGATATTTTAAGGAAGAATACTATTCCTCTTGAGCAGAACATTTCATGTTAGACTCATTCAATATATGGAACAATACCAACCATATAATCTTCAACAATCTCAAGAAGAGATGATGCAGATGCCAAGAGCATTAGTTTATTGACTAAAGCTGATGCTGGATGATTAATATAAAAGGTTTCCAGAACTTACAAAGTCTACATCACCTAGACAACCATCAAGGTCTCCACAATCTCCTCATTTCCGCAGTCTCCTCATATCCAACCGTCAGCTCTGCAGAAGGTGAATTATGGATGATCAGGCTGTACCTAATGAATTGGATGATTATTTAATTCCAGCTCATTCGCCAACTGCGCCTCAATCTATGTATTCTCCTGAGGACATGGAAAGAGTGTCAAACAGATTTGTATTGCCAATGCCTACAAAGAAATTCGATTTTTTTTTGTATGACTTTAAAGAAACTTGAAGGAAATCACTAAGAGCAATCCCTATTGTTGATTTAATTTGCTTTCTTACCTAGATTAGATAAGAAATATAAAGCACCAGAACATTTGCCAGCTTGTTTGACTGGAAACCCAAAACCATATTCCGTAATAACTCAAGCAGCCCAACGCAACTCAAAAAGTCCTTCTGCACCCATTTCCATGCGACCTGATAGGGTAGGCGTTTGAACAATATATGGAAGCGTTTTTTCACTATGTGAGCAACTATATTTAGGGCAGCCAATTCCTTAGTGATCCTCGGCTACTATGACAGGCATATGTGGTCAAATATCACTCAGTACATCAATCATCTATTGGAGGATGCAAAAACTGGGGCAAAAAAGATCCTGCAGGAGGGAGGAAGAACTTCATCGGAGATGATAGATTGTGCGATAGACATCACCTCCTCAGGTTTCCATCCGTTTGCAGGAGCGGCTGTACTTCACAGAAGGGTGTAGTTGAAGGCCAATTCCTTCAGACCCAAAGTCCAAATTAGATCTTGGACTTGCCATATAAAGAAGAGGCATTTTTTGCCAAACATGTTGAGGATGTCCAACAGTCAGTCAAAACAAATACAGACACTGCAAGGTCGCTGGGGAATTTACAGATGAGGCAAACACCCTTTCGCGGTGTAAGGAGCTGAGGGCTGCTTTCTTACAGAGCAAAGAAATTAACCTTATTGATATCAGCAATATCAACCCTTACAACAGCAATACCGGCCACAGTATACTCAACAGCAATATAGGCAACAGCTACCAGCAGCTAATGCAAAGCAAATACCGAGAAGTAAACAACACACTGGACAAAGGCAGTGAGGAACTGAAAATGTTGGTTACCATTAGACATTCCCCAGTGCCACTCAGGTGTTGAATCTCAAATTATTTAAAAAATGGAGGGCAATAATAACAGTTCCTTTGTTTTTAGACCTAATTACCTATGGTCATGCTTTGTAATCCAATCAAAAACCACCTCATATGCCTCCACAGAAATCATCCCCACATCTTCTCCATTCCCTCCAATTCGAAATACTAACGATGCTCAGCATATGAGCCATAGAAAAAGTGCCTCACAACCAGGAGGGAATGGGTTTCTATTCCCACCTCTTCTAAATAAGGAAAATGACGGGAGAGTGGAAATCTATCTTAGATCTGCGAAAGCTAACTTAATATCTGAGAAAACAGTAATTTCATATGAATACTCTTCAAGATTTCTTCAAACATCTCAACCATGGAGACAAAGTAACAACATTAGATCTCTAGGATGCCTACTTTCACATTCCAATTCACCCAAAGCATCATAAATTCCTCAGATTTTAGGTGGCCGGCACTTACTATTAATTCAAAGTTCTCCCTTTTGGGCTGAAATCGGCCCCCTGCATTTTTACAGATGCCTAGCTCTGGTAACTGCACATTTAAGACAAAAAGGCCATCAGGTATTCCTTTGCCTTGATGACTGGTTGATAAAGGCTCTTTCTCATCAAGCAGCAGTTAAAGGAACCAGAGCCTAGCTTAATCTATTCATCAAACTAAGTCTTTCTCTCAATCTACAGGAGTCGTCACTCCAACAATCTGTTATATTCCATATATGTACCCTATATAGGCGCAGGCAACATTGCAACCTTTCACCTATATTCTTCCCTACATTACATACATAACGGTTCTTAGGCACTGACCTTTTACCTAGATACGACACTGCATTCAGAACGCGGGATTCCCCCTAGTTCGAATCTCATGCATTATGCATGAGGCTTCTTGGAAGCACAGCAGGACTAACAGCAGGACGAACATCTCCTGTATAATATCTCTGTATAAAGTTCAGTTCTGATGTCATCCTTTAGGCCGACACAGTAACACAGCAAGGTAGGACCCCTGGGGAGACCTATGGGTATATATACATCATGTCTTGCTTAGGAAGGAAGATGAGACCGAGACTTCCCGGCTGACACACTGACCAGAGACGCTGAGGTTCCTGCATGCAGACACTCCAGCTCGCAGTGGTCTAACATCCCTCGCGGGGTGTCCAACTCGAGACCAGGACGGGGTCCCATATTCTCTCATTCTAAGGTAATGAGGTTGACTAGATCCTAGAGGGATTCTTGGCATAACACCTACATAGATGCTAGGTACATTTAGGTACATCTAGTTAGGGAGACATCGTAGGAGTACGCACTTTTTATCATGTGTTTTATGTACGTGTATATATTCATGATTTCTGCAAGATGGTAGAACTATACCATCCCTTTACTTTTGTAGTATTGCTAATCATATATCTCTGCTACTGTCTAATGGTTGTTGCAGCTCATCTATTCTACACTAGAATAACAACTGTTCAATAAATACTTATTGAAAATGCCCAGACTGTTTATTCTGTGTATCTCTCTGAGACAAACTAAGTAAGCACGAGTGACTGAGCGAAAGGTAGTATATTGTTTCCACGATTTTGAGGGATCAGGGTTGTCATGTTCTTAGGTTGCCAGAATCTATTCTCTCCTTGATAAGAGGAGATTATAGTGGCACTGTGAGCTAGCTAATACAGATAGGCTAACATATCCGGTGGGGGTGCACAGAATCAGTCTGCCACCAATCCCACAGTTTATGTTATCCAAACGCGCAGATCCTGTAGAGGGTATATAGGAACTACACGACATGGCGCCCAACGTTGGTTGGGTACTAATTTAACAGTAGAATCTGAGTAGTTCAGTCGTGCTATTCTCAGAGATCCCTACTCACAAAAACTCCAGAGACGTCTGGAGTGGGTGGGCACAAAACTCTGCCACAGCTGAGTAGGCTACAAAATCCTATTTATTGGCTGTTGGTTAATCAAGCTTGAAGGACACAGTGTTCCTAAAATTGTGCAGAAACACCGTATCTTGGTTCCCTTGAAAAGTTATTTAGTGTACTAAAAATAATGTCTAACCAAGATATAGACCCACTGCAACAAGCACTGCCCCTCTCTGAGGAGGAAGATACAGATGCAATAGAAATTGCACCAAACGTTAGAAATACAGTCACCCTGAAACTGCTAGAGCATGGTTTATCATCTAGGGGTGGCATAGCAGTTTTCGTGATTGAGGCACACGAATCAAACAGAACAGAGGTATTTTATTCGTGGGTTACATTCCCAGCAGCAAATGCAAGAACAAAAACATTTCACTCCTACATAGAAGGAGATGCACCAGCGGAATACTGTCCGTTTGAGGACATAGAGGTTCCGCACACGTACCAGGAACACTTATACTGGTTTAAAGGCGCCCTACCCCACATAAGAAGAAGAGTAAGACTCGGCCCGCTCGGGAGAGAAGGGGCAACATGGCCAATATTAGCAGCCTACACACCACATCCTGACAATGAAACAATGCCAGTAGGAGACTTACTCATACAACACAAAGACTTAATAAAAATATACAGAAACTTGACGCAATTCGTCATGAGGACACTTACAGTCCAACCAGCAATAGTTGCAACAAATGGAACTCAAATTCAGGGTACAGCAACTAAACTTACACCACAAACATTACATGCGGGTAAAATGCCTACAAAACGTGAACAAATACCATTCTATGTAGCTCCGAAAATAACACAGCTAGAGGCAGTATTCCCGAATACTACCCCGTATGAAAAACACAGAATGCTAACAATCTGCTTGCCCATGGGGATAACACCACAATTAGAGGATTGTACCACTTGGGGTACAGTCTTTGCTGCCATTTATACCAGAACTCATGGTATCCCGCCATTAGCAATAGTACGGAATGTATGGAATGTATTGAGACAAATACAAAACGAGTAGGGAGCAGAGCCTGCTATGAACTTAGGGATGAAGTTACTAGGTAACTATGCCCAGGTATCAGCCATAATATTAGCTAATGTTAAAGGGGAAGCAGCTTCGGTGTCTAGCCGCCAACGCCTAAGGGAGTTCAGTCCTTTTGAACAACAACACGAACTACCGAAAATAATTGAAACTGCATATGCAGAATTAGGCAGAGACAGTTTGGGTGGGAAAGCGTTAAAACCACAACTAATGGGCAGTCCTGCAAAGGAAAGAAGAAGTGGGACAATAAAAAACAACAAAAATTTAAAGGAAACAGATCTCAATCCCGAGGTAGATCTCCTCCACAGGAGCCCTCCGAAAAAGAGGTGAAACCTTAGGAATAGGGATAATATTAGGAAACTTGACAGGTTTCAGGATACTGATACGCGTTCCTCTCGTTCCTTTGAGGGTTCGTCGAAAAACTCAGAGAGGGAAGGACGGTCAGACAGAGAAGAAGAGCGTACAAAGTCCAGAGACAAGCAGCACTCTCAAGATTACACTTCTAAAAAAGAAGAGAAATCAAAGCAAAAGCTACAGTTCAAAAAGAAGAAGGTTGCAGGTCTAAAGATCAGACATGCCCAGAATTCTGAGGACTCGACTACTGAACGGGGAATGGGCTCTGACGATGCTAGACAGTGCGGCAGAAATAACAATAGCTCGCCAGAACCTGATGGAATTTCCGGTGACAGCGGACTTGAATGATTATATCACGGTAGAAACACCCGATACTAGGGTAAGTGTCCCACATAAAGTATATGAAATAACGCTCCAAATGGAGGGGACAAATGTAGAACAGTAAGAGGTCTCTTTTGGGAGAACCTGATGTTTGGCTATGATATTTTATTAGCTGAACAAGATTGGCCGCCAGCATTCGTCATGGATTGCCCTAAAGGAGAAACGGTAATTCTTCCGGCATTCTCTGACCATATTCCCAGACACTTACAACACACTTATGCGCAGGAGTGGGCGGTAGCCCAAGCCCCTGCATTATACAAAAACCATGTTGGATGGGATGAGGATTCAACCCACCACATAATTCCTTTAAAAAATACTCCAACTGCACAAAGGCAGCACCCAATAAAGCAAGAAGCTAAGAAAAAGGTCAGGGAGATCTTAGATCAACTTGAATACCAAGGGGTGATTGAAACTTGCACCTCACCAATGAACAATCCTTTGTTTCCTTTGTTTCCTGTCATGAAACCTGACAATTCATATCATCTAGTTTTAGATTATAGACATTTAAACACTTGCACTAAGACATTTGCAGTCCAAAATGCACACAGTGCCGCATTAATGAATAACATTGTGCGGAAAAAAATATAAAACAACACTTGATATCTTAAATGGATTTTTCTGCCAAAATATAGCGCCTCAAAGCAGGCATCTAACAGCAGTCTCAGCGCTAGGGTCCCAGCGTCAATTTTATCGACTCCCCCAGGGGTATAAGAACAGCCCGGGGTTGTTTTCGGCGAGAGTAACTGAGTTACTTCAAAACTTGGATGAAGAGGCATTGTCCTATGTGGATGATATTTATCTAACAGACGATGACCTAGAGGAGCACTTGAACAGAGTGAATACCATAATTTTGGTGTTTACATCTGAGGGCCACAAATTCAACTTTAAAAAATCAAAAATTGCCCACCTCAGTGTCCTGTTTTTAGGATATGAGCTTTCAAGTGAGGGGAAAAGCCTGGCAGCCAATTTTGTAGGAAAATGCGTGCTGCTCCAACCTACAAAATCATTAAAAAATGTACAATCAATCCTGGGATTCCTAAATTTTGGTAGAACATACATTTTGGATTACGCAGAAGGAGTAAAACCTTTCTACGATTTAATAAAACCTGATTTTTCAGTAAAACAATGTACACAGGAACGTACAGATACACTTCGTTCCTTACAAGCTGGCATGATAGCTTCCAAACACTTACAGACACGCGTAAACGTATGCAACCTGGTGATGCGTATAGTTGCGGGTCAATCTGGGTACACCTATCTAACATATAATGAAGGTGAGACAGTACCAATTGCATACAAATCACATTTGTACACAAATGCTGAGATGCGCTTCGCATCTACAGAAAAGATTCTAACAGCAGTACAGACTGCAGTAGTTGGAGAAAGAGCACTGGCTCAGGGGAAATGAATAATATAGTGACTCCAGTTCCAGCCTTAGAGGCTACGAGAAAGGCAAGCGTTCCCAACGCTAAAGCCTTACATCCGAGATGGATACAATGGGCTAATTCTCTCACTGCAACAGATGTAGAATACAGGCACGACCCAAATTTAAAGACACAAGCATTCCTGCAATACGAACAAGAATATCCTCTACCGAATGAAATAATGCCTCTAGATCGGTATCAATATATATTATTTACACTGACGTATCTGCTCAACCGGCCATAGGGAGTAAGCAACAATAAAGCGCAGCATGTGCAATCGTTAAAGGTCGCATGCGGGATGGAAAATGCCACCCAAGTTGCACAAAAACGCAATCTCTAGGAGACTGCACGGCACAGCTGGCAGAGTTAAAAGCGCTGATACTGGCACTGGTAAATACAGATCGAAAATTCCCCACACTTATTGTGTGCGATTCCTTTTACTGTGTGTAGTCTTACAATGAATATTTGCAGCACTGGGTTCAAAATGGGTTCAGGGATGCAAAAGGAGGCACAATTAAGCATAAAATGCTATGGGAACAGGTAGTGGAGCTGAAAACCGAACTACCAAGGGCTCACGTGATACATACACTGAGTCATCAGCGTGATGGCGTTCCCGTTGAAGGGAATTTATTGGCTGATGAAGCCGCAAAGGGGGCTGTACGCACTGCTTCTGTATCTGCAATCACTCATTCTAAAACGAGAACAGACGGTGAGATTATGGTAGCTATCAATGCTTGTCGCAAAAACAGCGGAGCAGTACTAAAAAGGTTTCCACTCAAGTACTCCTACAAGTTAGATGCCAATAATATTCCATTTGCTCAGATTCCTGGAGTGGGGGATAGAGTTATTCCAAACATGGATCGTAGGTTAGGTTTAATTCTAGCAGCACACGAAGGGATAGGTTCTGCACATGCAGGATTAACGACAACTGTTTCTTTGTTGAAACAACGCTATTGGTGGCCTGGGTTAACTAAGCAGACTTAAGACTATGTCTTGAAATGCGACATCTGTCAGCAGATGAAAGGTTCCACCGTAACATGTCCAGCACAAACACCATAATTAATATCTGACAAACCACTAGCGTGTGTTTACTTGGACCACTGCGGCCCCTTACAAAGAGATGGGGCTTACAGGTATATCATGGTTGTCATAAGGTTTCTGCACATACACAGAGCTATGCACAGGAAAATGGGACCCCGGAATACAGTGGTTTGCCACCATATACCGTAGCACCCAAAAACCCCAACCCAACTAGCTTAGCATCCCATTAGCACCCAAGTACTAATGTTTGGACAACCCAGAACACGGTATCTTTATCTCAGGACTCGCAGAAGCAAGAACACTCTTTCGTCACTCACTCGTACTTGTCCACAAGGTGCGTAGTAAGAGACACTGGATAGGTTAAAATGTTTATTCCAACTTACGTGCTCTAATGTACAGTACACGTGTCAGTACTAATAGCATAATGCATATGACTAATATAAGCAGCATGGTTACAATTCCATAGAATACAAACGGGGAAAGCATCTCAGAGCTCAGTGGATAAACGTATAAATAACATTACCACCCTCCCTTGCAGTAAGATAGTTTATTATAATAATAGAAGACCTCTGGGCTTTGACTAGCGAACCCCCATACCTCAGTCTCTAGATGCAGAATTACATCAGCAGGACATCATAGCTCTTCTCACTGAAAGGGATTTCTCCAAGTGTGTTAAGCGCTAGTAAACCACAGTATTAAAAGCATACCAAGTTCTTCATGGCAATTGTACATAATGTTATGTCTGGGTGCGCGAGACTGGCCATATCAGGAAGAACCAAAATACATTGTTATGCGACCTTGTACATGTTTGTGCAGACTGAGCCCAAAAAGGTGAACAACAGAAGATGCAGACAGTGCAAAAGAACTTGGCACGAGCAAAGGGCGAGGCAGGCCCGGCTCAGTGTAACGTGCGCAAAGAAAAGCAGCATGGCAGCCAGGCCTAGGCCAACATAACAAGGCAGGTAACAATCCACAAGACACCCTCCCCTGGACAGTCCGGCGGCCAGGACAGAGGCCCATCAGAGGAGAGAAATAGCCGTCGGAGCACAGGGAGCGCCCAAACGGCGAAGGGCAGGTCAATCCATGAAAGTGAAAGTACAGAAAAAAGCCATACCCTCCAAGAGTTCATCATTGGAATCGTCAAAAAACATAGATGCCATCCAATCCATGAGTTCAAAAGAGCAGGAATGCTCCTCAGCAAAGGGAGCATCCAGAAGCAATGCGGGACAGCTTGCGTGATAATTGAAACAGCTTCGTTGTAGGAGATCCTGGGCAGCCGCCCAGATATCCCATTGCGCCAAAATCCCCAGTGCAGCCGCACGCGCCATACAGCCAGCGACGGAACAGTCCTGCTCATGGGCCTCTAAGGGACCCATCAACTGAACAAAATCCGGAACAGACAATGACGAATTGGAGAGGCAATAATCCAGAGTCCAGGTGAAAGGACAGCGGACACAAGTCATCACAGGTTGCACGCAAGTGAAATACGCAAAGCGAAATGAAAGAGTATATGACACACTCAGTGTCGCCAATGGCAAGACACCAAAACCAGCCAAAAGGCGCTCACGGAGCAGCTGGAGGCGTTCTGGATCGAGCAGGTCCCATCGGGGAGCAGCCATTGCGCAGAAAGCAAATTAAGAGCAAGACACCAGCCGCTAAAGCGAGGATCAATGGGAAACCGCCAAAGACACTGGAAAAAATAGAATGTATGAAAGCCGGGATGACACCAAAAATAGTTTGGAAGGAGGACACCAAGCCCGACCCCACGACCTTAAAAAAGTGCACTAGGCCTTCAGTGTTAGATGCGTTAAAAATACGATGTATTAACTCCCCAAAATGTTGGGGGAGATTAGTGTTTAAAAGGGCCTGTATTTCACTGTGGGTACTCGCCACCTGGAGAATGAATGTCTCCCGGGCGGACGTGAGCATAACTTCCTCGTTTAATAATAGTGCCTTTATTCTGCTCAGTCTATTGAAATCTGCTTCCAGGGTAGGGATGGAAGGCCAAATAGAGATATCAACCTTGCCGTGAGGGGGAGGAAACAGCACATTTTTGCAGCAGACAACCCTGTGCGAAACTGTTACAATGTAAGGAATGCCCGCCTGCAGGCCACAACAGTTTTCGTTATTTAAAAGTAAATAACTACCATTGGAAAGGAGAGTGAAAGTAGGTGAAATAACAGGAGCAGGAATACCTTTCAGCACACAAGCAAGATTAGGAGAGGAAACGCTGCATGAGCCATGCAATTTAATGTGTTTACAAATAAGCGAATGACCTATAGTCGAGTCGCAGTACTCCCCCGTGAGAAAGACTTCCTTGCCGTCCCGAAGGCATTTATACATGAAAGGCAAGGACCAGAGTTCATGCAGGAAAGCACTGCCCAATGGCCGGTAACGGCCCACAGGATAATGTTTCATGCACGAGTCAAATTCAAACAAGGAAAACGGTAAAGCTATAACCCCATGGACTAGCCATACAGCAGAATCGAGTTCTGCAACAGAGAACGGCAATGGATCCACCTTTTCGATATGTAATAGATTGTAAGTTGCATCCTTCATGGACATAAATTGCTGTTTATCAGTTAAGTTAAAAGGTAGAAATAAGGCAGAGGTGTTCAAGAAATGCCAAGGCACTTTACCTAACTTAAGTGTTTGTAAAGTCCATGCAAACTGCATAACTGAGCGCAATTGATTCTGACCATGATATAACACAGAAACATCATCTTGTACAATATCAACAACAGAGGACACAATATTCTCTAAAGTGTAAATGCGAGAAGACAGGGTATTAATACTATTGTCAACAACAGCAAGCACCTTTTCCATATTTGCTTGATCTATTTCCCGAAGACGGGAAGCAGCTTCCATTTGTGATAGCTTCCAGAGTTCATTATACGTTTCATAAATGAATCTCTTAGGTCGGGGACCACGAGGTCCCAAAACAAAGTCGGACAGATCAATATTGCCTGAAAGGAGGGACAAATGTTGTTTAACAGAATCAAGGGACGAATGTTGCAGCCATTGTTTGCATAATTTACCAACAGAGTATGTAGTGACAGTACGGGCATCAGTAAACCTCGGATCAGGCCTATTCTGTGTGTAGCTAGCACCAGTATCATGAAAACGCATTTGACATGCATTAGATGATATAGGCCATACTAACCAGGGTGACTGAACCAGCTCAGAAACATTAAACGAGTTATTTTGTAACATTGCCTGCAGGGACACGAGGGACAGATTGAATCGTGAGCTTTCATTTGGAAAACTCGACAGGGATGGTATTGATGGCGTATTCAATTGTTTAGTGGTTGCTAAGCCCCAACATGTAGTCTGATAGATGGAAGCATTTAGGAACATAATTTGGGTAGGGATGAGGCACGCACGATGCAACGCCTCGGTTCCCTGTACCTGCCATGGCTTGGAGCCCCAAATAGATTTTAAATCCACTGTATTATCCCAGTACTCATAACCACCCACAGCTAGGGCACTCAGAAAGGAACCTGAATAAAGCAATTTGGTGTGTGTCAACATAATTTTCTGAGTTGATGTGTTATTAAGTCTAAAATAATAGGATGAAGGGTTCGACCGATTAAAATCAGTAAAATAATTAAACTTATTCCGAAGAGTTTGAGAGCTACCTGGCAAGGGGTTTGGACAATGTTCCCATTGGGTGAAGTTAACAGAACTTCGCAGGGCACTGGGCTTATGAAGAAAATGATTACCCCAATGTTGGTAACAATACAAATCGGCATAATTAGCAGAATTCATATATAGATCTTCAGCATTAAAAGATGCATAATATTTTAAATCGGCAAACAATGCTTCAACGGCATGCACATCCCAATCATCAGAATGAATATTATTTTGTACTACATCACCCATTGAAACACGAAGGACATTAGGTACATTAATAATTTCCGTCGGACCATGGATTTGATAGTTCACTGCATCCCATACGATGCCATCAGCAACGGGGAAAGCTGAAATGTTCACAAATGTGTGGTCACGCTTCATGATGTGAGACGAGGAATGAGGAGCCAAAGTTCCAGAAACATAGTCTACAGCAGAGCGTTCAGGTAAATAGTGACCATTGATTAGTAGAAAAAACACTGTGACAAAGCCAATGGACATGAACAGAAAAATCAAGAAAAGTACCAACCAGATGTATGTCCAGGGGGAATCAAAAAATTGTCTCTAAACCAGGATACAAAAATACTGAACTTGGATGGAACTTTTGAAGATGTGGAATCCGAATCAAAGGAATAACGAGTCGGGCTTAGTGGCGTTGTTGGTTGATGTGCCACCGATTCTGATGCAGGATAAGTATACTCGTCCTCGTTGATATTGGTGGAGAGTTGGGGATCAATCATAGTTTCAGGCAAATCAACCATCTCAATTACAGCATCAGCGATAGTTCGTGCAGATGGACTATGAACATATGTCCGATAAATGGCAGGACAAGAGACCGCTGGTGTGACACTATTCAGGATCGGCCAGGCGCTGTAGCTTGACATTTTCAACTGAGATGTATCTGTTCTCTTTGCGACCAGGAAGCGGTGGTAAAATGACTGTACGTGTTCCCTTCAGGCCAAGAACTGGAACCGGTGCACGAAAAGAGGGGCCAAATTCCTTTTTGTTTTCAACCTTCTCTCGAACCAGTTCTCCAATTTTCGGAAGCCAGCCGGCTACCGGAACCTGCAACGCAGGATCTGTGGCTGAAGGTAAATGTGTAGTTGCAAGTTTGTCTCGGGCTTCTTGTAAGTCCTGTAACATAGCAGAATGGTTATCTACATCAAACTTGGCGGATTGCGCCGCGATGTCTGGACCCTCAAGGTCAGGCACAAACATTCTTATGCCAAAGAGCATTTCGTATGGGGTCCGCCCACCCAGAGGTCTTCTAGGGAGATTATTAAGTGCACGCTGAACGGTATACAAATGGGCCAGCCAGTTCCTGCCAGTACCTAAAACCCTAGCTGTTAAGGATTGCTTTAAGTCACGGTTCATTCGTTCAACGATAGAGTTGCCCTCAGGCCTATACGGAGACGAAAATTTCACCCGCACCCCAAGCGAAGCCATTGCATCCTTGTAAGCCCTAGAGGCAAACGCTGGACCTTGGTCCGAATGGAAGGTGCCGCATGCGAAAATTCCCACAAAGACACGCAAATCCCTGATTACATTTCGGGCATCAGCACTCCGTTGTGGCCAGACCCAGAGAAACCGTGTGCACGAGTCCACTGCCACTAAGATGTATTTATAAGCAGTGTCTGATGAGAATGGACCGCAGTGATCCAAGTAAACACACCCAAAGGGTCTGTTAGCAATGCAGAGCGGTGTTTGTGGTGGACGTGTTACCGTGGAAGGCTTAATCTGTTGACAAACGTCGCAAGAAAGCACGAAAGCACGGGTGTCTTTATATAACCCACGCCACCAATAACGCTGCTGCAAGATGGAAACCGTAGCTGACACACCTGCATGTGCAGAAGCCATGCCTTCGTGTGCAGCTGATATCAAGGCACTCCTGCGGTCCGCGTTGGGGATCAGCCGATCTCCAACGTCAGGTATAGTTACATAAGGAACCTGATCGGGACTTAATGTGTAAGAATACTTGGAAGGGAAACCTGTAGGGTAATTATTACCTTCCTTGGTTGCAGCAATAGCTGCTAATATAACAGGGTCTATTTTAGACATGGACCTGGTAACCGCTGCTACTGAACACGTGACTACTGCTGAACGGGCAGCTTCATCTGCCAGATCGTTACCAATAGCGTGTGCGCCCACCCGCTGATGGCCTAAGGTGTGTACCACCTGTGTGAGGGGCAGACGTTGTTGCAATTCTGCCACTCGAACCCAAAGCATTTTATGCTTAATTGTGCTCCCTTTTGCGTCCTTGTAGTCGTTTTTCGACCAGAAAAACAGATTGTCATTATAAGATTGTACACAGTAAAAGGAATCACATACAATAAGAGTGGTCTCATCCTGAGAAGCGAACTCAAGCGCAAGTAGCAATGCCTGCAGCTCGGCCAATTGTGCGGTACTATCTCCAAGTGTGCGAGTGTGCACTACAGTGGATTTGAACTTTCCATCCACAAAGGATCCCGCAACAATAGCACATGCAGCAGAATAAGCGTGCTTGGACCCAGTGGCCGGTTGCGCCGAACCATCGGTGTAGATCACACATTTGTAATCCTCAAGCGGCAGTAAAAACAAAGGAGGAGGATGAACGAATTCATACTGTAAATACTCCTGAGTCTGAAGAGAAGAATCAAAGACAAAAGTGACGTCCGAAGACGTCAAAGATGTAGCCCATTGTATCCAACGGGGATGCATTGCTTTTGAGTTCGGTACACTTGCCTTTGTTACTGCCTCCAGGGCAGGACAGGGTGTTACCACCAGAATCCGCTTACCCTGTGCCAGTGCGCGTTCTTTTAGAATCGCCATTTGCACTGCAGTCAGAACTTTTTCAACAGATGTAAAGCGCAATTCAGCGGAAGTGTACAGATGTGACTTGTATGCGATAGGTACTGTATCACCTTCATTAAAGGTTAAGTAGGTGAATCCCACCGCCCCCGGAATAATTCTAATCACCAGGTTTGTGTGGTTATCACGAGTCAAAAGATATTTAGACTCCAAAAGGTCTGTCTGCAAAGACTGCAGAATTGAGGTATGCTCAGGCAGCCAGCAAGACCTTGAATAAGTAGGTTGTATCAAAGCATACAAAGGCTTGATACGCTGGGCATATTCGGGAATGTAAGTACGCCCGAAATTCAGGAAACCCAGCAAAGACTGAAGCTTCTTCAGAGTATTTGGGGGGCACAAATGTGCACATTTTTCCAAGAAATGGGGGCTAAGCCCTTACCTTCGTTATTGAGCTCATAGCCCAAGAACAGAACGGTAAATTCAGCAATGTGTGACTTAGCAAAGTTAAATTTGTAACCCTGCTCCGCAAATTCAAGAATAATGCGGTCCACACGGGACAGATGCTGATATAACTCGTCGTCTGTCAGATAGATGTCATCAACGTACGAACATGCGTCTTGATCAATGTCATTTAACAAAGAAACAACACGGGCGGCGAATATACCCGGACTATTTTTATAGCCCATGGGTAATCGCCGGAACTGGAATAATTTACCACCGGATGTGAATGCGGTCCATTGACCACTCTCCGGGGCTAGGTTGTGCGTGTAGAAACCGTTTGAAAGGTCAAGTGTCGTTTTGTATTTTTTACGAACAAGACTGTCTACAAGCGCAGAACTGTGTGTGTTTTGCACCGCAAAGTTCCGACAATGAGTATTTAAATGCCGGTAATCCAAAACTAAGCGGTACGATCCATCGGGTTTAGAAACCACGAAAAGGGGATTGTTCATAGGTGATACGCATGGTTCAATTACTCCCTGATATTCCAACTGTGTCAGAATTTCGGAGACGGGGCCTTTTGCCTGCCGTTTAATGGGATATTGGGGTTGTGGCTGCGGTAGTGACCGCAAAGGTATTGCATGAGGAGGTGATTCTTCATCCCATCCCACATGGTTGCGGTATAACGCTGGTGCCAGGTACACTGCCCACTCAGCTGCAAGTGCTTCAGCTTTGTCTTTTGGGACATGCCGTGAAAAGCTTGGAAGGATTACCTCCTCTCCTTTATGTGCAGCTAAAACGAATGGGGGTGGCCAATCCACCTCTGCTAACAAAATGTCATATGAAGAGGTTAGATTTTCCCAAAAAATCCCTTTTATTTCACGCGGTATGTCACCTTCGATTTGTATGACTATATCATATAGTCTGTCAGGGGGTGCCACTCTCGTGTCAGCTGTCTCTACAGTAACGAATGTTTCAGTTGCTGTCGCCTCCATATGAGGACGTAGCGCCTCCCGCACTATGGTAACTTCCGCGGCGCTGTCTAGGAGGGTCACTGCCCACGTCCAATTCTGGAGTCTCGTTCTCACGGTCTGAGGCATATTTCGCTGTGACAGCGGCAACCTTTTTCTTCTGAAATTGCGGTCGAGGAAGATGAAATTCTTCTGCTTTACCTCTGACTTGTTGTCGAGGTTGGTCTCGCTCCTGGGGAGCCTCTCGGCCCCTTCCTCTATCTTGCCGTCCTCCTCCACCAGCCTGTGACGACGTCTGGGCCTGTGAAGAACGAGGAGAACGCGTATCAGAGCTCTGAAACCTTTCTGGTGATTTAATCCTTGACCTATCACGTAAATCATAAGTACGTTCAGAAGAAACCGAAACTGGGGAAGCGCCTCTCGA
This sequence comes from Calotriton arnoldi, assembly GCA_963921515.1. Lineage (NCBI taxonomy): Eukaryota > Metazoa > Chordata > Amphibia > Caudata > Salamandridae > Calotriton > Calotriton arnoldi. Next base: position 445,398 of record CAWUFW010002690.1, on the reverse strand, counting down.
CCCCGGCTTCTTTTGTTGCTTACCCTGTTTTTTCTGTCTCCAACTCTTTTTAGTGAAGACTGGTTTATCATCTTTCTCAGATGCACTTTTTGTTTGTATAACTTGTGATTGCGATTGAGTTTGCATTTTTACAAAAGGCTTGTTGCCTAGGCTATTTCTTCCAATTGTTTTATAAGCCCGGGCTATTATTTTCGGTAATTCGCGAGGCCTGTCCAACTCTGGGACCAAAGCCAAAGCATTCGCTACTTGAAAGTTCATAGCATCGCCCTTGACATTTCCAAGGATCAGCTCAGCTACTACATCAAACACTCCCACTAGTCTCATCCCTAATTCCACAGCCGCTTCAGGGCCATGTTCATCCTGTACTTTTTTAATTACAGAGGGTAGAACCGTCATGGAAGGAGTTCCAAAACATTTTGAATAAACTGCTGCGAATACCTTACCCCAGTTTTCACATGATGTCAAATCGGGGATTATGTCTTTTGGCAAACTTATCGTGAGGATGCGGTGTTTATCTACTGGGGATGTATGTGGAAACACTGCTTCTATCTGATCGAACTTTTCAGCAAGCCAGTAAGGATAGTCGTCCTTATTTTGTGGACGTTTGCCCATCACAGAATTTACCATGACAGGACTTATAGTCACTCCAGCTGCAATAGCTGGTTGGCCTGCGACTACAGGAGCAGCTCCATGGAGGCTACCTGTAACGTATGTCACCAAGGCTCGATGCACTCGCACCAATTCGGTATGCATAGTGCGCAGTTCCGCAAGCGGTAATGCCAGATAATTTGGATGCGGGGTATACCCGGCCAATACAGGCCAAGTGGCCCCCTGAATTGATAAGGGGCCTAAACGAACTGCGGTAGTTGGTTGTGGTAGGGCGCCATTAAACCAAACACGGTGCTGCCAAGCCGTGAGAGGTACTTCAAGAGCGGTATAGGGTCGATAGGCAGCAGGAACAGCGGTGGGTTTATATTCATGAAACAGCTTATCACCTGCATCCACCGCTTCAAAAGTGATCCAAGTGTAAAACACTTCAAAGTGATAAGCCGCATCGGCTTGAACCACAAAGACCAACTCGACCCCAGTATCGGGCACTCCATACACAGCTAAGTGGTCTCGGAGTGCTCCTCGACTATGTGCAGCTATCGCCACACCAGCCATGACTAAACAATTATATTCGACAACCTAACAGGGAGCACAAAAATGGGTCTGTTAACTAACCTTTTTTAATAACTATCAAGCTTGAAAGAACCTATAAAACATTCAATATAGGAGGTATCACCATCACATACGCCTCCGGAAGCGTACGCGAGGGGTTTGTGGACAAGCACAAGTACTACTCAAGCGTCTCGCAGATAAGCGGCCCCACGTTGGTCGCGCCATGTCATAAGGTTTCTGCACATACACAGAGCTATGCACAGGAAAATGGGACCCCGGAATACAGTGGTTTGCCACCATATACCGTAGCACCCAAAAACCCCAACCCAACTAGCTTAGCATCCCATTAGCACCCAAGTACTAATGTTTGGACAACCCAGAACACGGTATCTTTATCTCAGGACTCGCAGAAGCAAGAACACTCTTTCGTCACTCACTCGTACTTGTCCACAAGGTGCGTAGGAAGAGACACTGGATAGGTTAAAATGTTTATTCCAACTTACGTGCTCTAATGTACAGTACACGTGTCAGTACTAATAGCATAATGCATATGACTAATATAAGCAGCATGGTTACAATTCCATAGAATACAAACGGGGAAAGCATCTCAGAGCTCAGTGGATAAACGTATAAATAACATTACCACCCTCCCCTTGCAGTAAGATAGTTTATTATAATAATAGAAGACCTCTGGGCTTTGACTAGCGAACCCCCATACCTCAGTCTCTAGATGCAGAATTACATCAGCAGGACATCATAGCTCTTCTCACTGAAAGGGATTTCTCCAAGTGTGTTAAGCGCTAGTAAACCACAGTATTAAAAGCATACCAAGTTCTTCATGGCAATTGTACATAATGTTATGTCTGGGTGCGCGAGACTGGCCATATCAGGAAGAACCAAAATACATTGTTATGCGACCTTGTACATGTTTGTGCAGACTGAGCCCAAAAAGGTGAACAACAGAAGATGCAGACAGTGCAAAAGAACTTGGCACGAGCAAAGGGCGAGGCAGGCCCGGCTCAGTGTAACGTGCGCAAAGAAAAGCAGCATGGCAGCCAGGCCTAGGCCAACATAACAAGGCAGGTAACAATCCACAAGACAGGGGATAGAGTTATTCCAAACATGGATCGTAGGTTAGGTTTAATTCTAGCAGCACACGAAGGGATAGGTTCTGCACATGCAGGATTAACGACAACTGTTTCTTTGTTGAAACAACGCTATTGGTGGCCTGGGTTAACTAAGCAGACTTAAGACTATGTCTTGAAATGCGACATCTGTCAGCAGATGAAAGGTTCCACCGTAACATGTCCAGCACAAACACCATAATTAATATCTGACAAACCACTAGCGTGTGTTTACTTGGACCACTGCGGCCCCTTACAAAGAGATGGGGCTTACAGGTATATCATGGTTGCAGTGGATTCCTGCTCAAGATTCCTATGGGTGTGGCCCCAACGCTCGGCTGACGCTCGAACTGTTATCAAAGATTTGCGAGTCTTTATAGGGACATACGGAATAGGCACATTACATTCTGACCAGGGCCCTGCGTTTAGCTCTCGGGCTTACAAGGAGGCCATGCGAGGATTGGGTGTAGCATTGCGATACTCCTCTCCGTACCATCCAGAGGGAAATTCGGCCGTGGAGAGGAAAAACCGAGACTTAAAGCAGTCTTTAACAGCTAGAGTATTAGGCACAGGTGAGAGCTGGGTAAAACTTCTGTATGGAGTGCAGCGAGCTCTGAACAATATGCCAAGAAGTTCTACAGGGGGGGTCACTCCATATGAGGTCCTATTTAGGACAAGAATGTGGGTACCTGATCTTGATTGTGAAGGGTCAGTGGCGGATGAAAAACCTTTTGACATCCATGATCGTTTGACTGTTTCACAGGATCTAAATGAATCCAGGACACAACAAAGTAATGTCCATCTGAAGAAGACCGCCACTGGGGAAGTCAAATCAGTCACGGCAAGACCTGTCTGGATGCCAAAAGTCGGGGATCGGGTCAGAGAGAAAATAGCGGACAAGAAAGAATTTGGGCCACCCTACAGAAAGCCTGTACAGGTTCTGGCAGTCGAAGGAACAAGAACTGTACTTCTGCCGCCTCTTGCTGGAAAAAAGGAGATTTGTCTCAATCGACTTAATCAAACCACACTATGTGGCCGATACTGAGTAGTAGGCCACGTGGACTCCAAAGTAGCAGACCCCCTCCTCTCGCTACAATCCAAGAAGTTCAAACGGAAAGACTCTTCACGTTCGAAGAGTCCCCTGCACGGAATGATGGACTATGCAACAATGCTATAGAACTCGTTCCTCTTGAACCTGAAGTTCAAAATCAAACTCAAAATGACAGACAAATTGCTATTCGACCAAATACAGATGTTTACGTCAACATGCCTCGACAAGAGCAAACTACGATTTCAACAAATCCTGATGCAATACCAACAATTGATCGAACTGCTTCTGGCTACTTCATAAACTTTGATACGTTTTCTTTGGATCCAAGCGAACTGGAAACGATGCCAGCCAAAAAATCAGGCAAACATCAAGTAAAAGACTTTCTGAACTTTCTTAAAAAGACTTAACTGGTGTCACCCTGGGTAGAACTATGAATAATCACTGGGATACTTTTCTTTCTTTTCTGGGTAGGCTTAGTGATAGTTTTTAGCATGCTTGTTAATGGAAGATACAGTCGACAAAGCTCTGCAGCCCAAAAGGTGGGCTGCAGTTTAAAACCACACCAATCATCTCATCGAGAACAAAGAGAATTGTCATAAGTGAACATTACAGCAGTTCCTATACCCGATGGTATAGTTTGGGACGAGAATAATTTCGATATTTTTGGTCCGACCGAAATTTTAAGAATTCCTAATTTATTTAAAATATCGTTGAGTGATATCATTACCTCAAGTACATTTTCCGATGATTGGGATTTTGAAACTGTAAATAACATGTTGTCTGATTTGGAAAAATCTGCTGCGTTTTCTAATAGTGAAACATTGTAAGGCACATCAGGTTTCGAAACTATTTATTATCAACACTATGGTCATCACTTTCTGCATAAATCTGCAAATCCTAGAAATGTGTTCACTTACCACCAGTGGGAACATTGTCCAACACTGCCGAAAGGCAGTTCAAAAACATTTGCACAGAAGTTTCCATATTTTTTCAGGGTTCAATATGTCAGACCCAGCCTCATATTATTATAAGGTTGCACCAACATCAGCACAGAAAAATATGTTGACAAATACCAAACAGATTTACTCTGCTTCCTTTATTGCCCAGTTGTCTGAACAAGGTTTCCACTTATGGAAAGACACCATAGACCTAAAATCTGCCTGGGTTACTAGAGATTGGCAGGTGCAGGGGATAGAAGCTTTGTTTAGAGCATGCCTTATCCCTCAACAAATCATGTTTTTGAACGAGACAGTACAACAGACGTCTTGCCTTGGACTAGCCTAGAACAAAGACTTGAACACACCTCGGATGCCGACTCCATCACACACCGAGGGTAACATATCTTCACAGGAAGAGATTACACTAGATGACATATTACAATACAACAGATCAGACCCCGATTGGAAGAAGTGATTGATTTGGCCCACAGACACTAATAGTTGTCAGGCGCGATTCATGGGTAAAGCCGAAGGGTTTAGTATCCATAGGTCAGATCCACGTTATGTACAGAGACAACATCCAGGGGTAGTGACATCATACAGTGTTAAGAAGTTGTACCTCGATTGGATAAAAACCTCAACATTCACACAGGTGAAACAACACTTATCCTTACTGTCACAGGATGTGGATCTTAGGGATTTTTTACTAGGCCCCAGGAAGCCACGCCAGAAACGTTTCATACATGCTGCCATTTATGCTGCTTACAATGAAATATGGAAAGTATCCCAACAAGAGGCCGCAGAGAGACTACGGGAGATAGACCTTATCAATCTAGAAAAATCTCTAGCAGTGGTAGACAATGGGTTAACGACATTGACCTCCAGCATATCTTCCTTAGGCAACATTGTATCTTCTGCAAAAGACATACTAGAACAGGATTTAGCCATATTACAACACGGGCAATCTCAATTACGTTCCATTATGTTGTTAAGCTGGACGCTACAATCTTTGCGTGCAGGCTATGTGCCTTGGCGTTTTATCAACAGCACGTCTCTGCTTTCTGAATACAATCTAACAGATAAACAGATAGAAATGGCACAAAGGGGAGCAAAATATACAATGCTGCGTATCGAAAAACTGGATAGATAACCTTTCACAGTGGCAGAATCACCGTCCACAGACTGGCTAATCCATAGCCATATAACTCTACCGGTCACTACTTTTCAGTTTCAGTATTGCCTTGAACAGAAGCAGGCAGATATGAAAAAATGGGTAAGGAATCTTGGGAATTACCATGCAAATTTCGATGCCGGTGTGGGGATCGAGAAGTGTTTCTTAGCGGTACAAACTGTGAGAACGCTTTAAGTGGATCACTCATATTTCAGGATATAATGCTGCACGGGGCTTGTAAGGGTTCTGTAGCGAACTTGTCCTGTCATCTGAGGGGTGCCCCAGCTGCAGTGTTACTCCAGCATTCGGGCTACTTTCGAATGGGAGTTAATTGATGCTGAACAGTCAAGGTTGCTGTGGAATGCTCCCGGGCATCGCATATCTGGTAACCGTGAGCTCCAGGGTTACTTGTTGTATGCAAGTATTGTTTCCACCGACACATACAGTCAGGGAGGCGCCTTTAAGGCCTTCACTGAATGTTTCTCTAATACGGTTTGATACTCTAAGCAGAATGAAAGCCATGCTACTACAGAAGTCTGTGCCCTTAACCTCCGCTTGAGAGACTTTTGATCTCCAGATCGCAAGGTCTTCGGCAGAGGTACAGGCGCTTATTCATACGAACTGTCCTTACCGTTTCGCGGAAATGGTAAATCGCATCTTTAACATGTCTGATACGACAGGCATTGTTCACCTATTTAAGACCATAGGTTCTGGACTTATAAGCACCTTTCAGACGGTACTTGGAGTTAGACCAAACTTCATTCATTCCGTATTCGGAAGCATCTTCGGAGGACTTCCGCGGATCCTGTTACTAATAGCAGGAATCCTGATTGTTATTTTTCTGCTACGCAATGGACGTCCCAGTCACCAAGGAGATGGAAGAAGCACTCCTGGAGCGTAAATACCGTGACCGCATGGTACAACATCTAGGCACGCCTCGCCTAAGAGAACTAAGTGCATCTTGGTTCTTGTCATTTGGACCAGTCTGGATGGACTGCATCTTACCTGTCCTCCGATGCCTGTTTTGCGGAGAAGAATGCGTGTTAGACCTTTGTTTGGCACTCCAATCATGTGCGCAACCGGACGTGAATGCTCTACTGAACCCGATAACGGCCCATGTTCTGCAGTGTCCCCAGCGTATTCCAATGTTGATGGCGGCATTCCTTGAGCCACCGCAGGTAGTAACTGCACCTATTGGTATGGACACCGGCTCCTCCACTGACACCCAGGCTTTGGACAGCGCACAGGCTGCCCCAGCACCGGCTGCGGACAGGGTGGAACATCATCTGTGCTCTATTGACGTACTTTGCGAGGTGTTACAGAGGCCGTCTACTGCGGAAGCAAGCAACGGAATTGTTACGTCTACCAGCCAGGACACATAAACATTGGACTCATTTGGCTCGTCGTGTGCTGGAAGAAATTCGCCCTTTTTTAAACAGGCTCAAATTTGGAACTATGAAACTAAATTGACATTCCCTTCATTTGTTGGGCATACATGGCTTTATAATGCTTAGTGATTTGGAATATGACAACGGACATTTTTAGAGCTAGGGCTTGCAAAATATTTTTTTAGACGTTTTTACATTTTTTAGATTTTTTTTTAGACGTTTTTAAACATTTTAGCTAAAGAGATGTTTTTATAAACTTTGTGCGTACCGCTATCTAGTTATGCTAGTAGTACAGTAGTAGGTTACATATGTCGTCCAGTCGGAAGAGGAGTGGGTGTTATATTCCATATAGGTACCCTATATAGGCGCAGGTAACATTGCAACCTTTCACCTATATTCTTCCCTACATTACATACATAACGGTTCTTAGGAACTGACCTTTTACCTAGATACGACACTGCATTCAGAACGCGGGTTTCCCCTAGTTCGAATCTCATACATTATGCATGAGGCTTCTTGGAAGCACAGCAGGACTAACAGCAGGACGAACATCTCCTGTATAATATCTCTGTATAAAGTTCAGGCCCGACGTCATCCTTTAGGCCGACACAGTAACACAGCAAGGTAGGACCCCTGGGGAGACCTATGGGTATATATACATCATGTCTTGCTTAGGAAGGAAGAGGAGACCGAGACTTCCCGGCTGACACACTGACCAGAGACGCTGAGGTTCCTGCATGCAGACACTCCATCTCGCAGTGGTCTAACATCCCTCGCGGGGTGTCCACCTCGAGACCAGGACTGGGTCCCATATTCTCTCATTCTAAGGTAATGGGGTTGACTAGATTCTAGAGGGATTCTTGGCATAACACCTACATAGATAGGTACATCTAGTTAGGGAGACATCGTAGGAGTACGCACTTTTTATCGTGTGTTTTATGTACGTGTATATATTCATGATTTCTGCAAGATGGTAGAACTATACCATCCCTTTACTTTTGTAGTATTGCTAATCATATATCTCTGCTACTGTCTAATGGTTGTTGCAGCTCATCTATTCTACACTAGAATAACAACTGTTCAATAAATACTTATTGAAAACACCCAGACTGTTTATTCTGTGTATCTCTCTGAGACAAACTAAGTAAGCACGACTGACTGAGCGAAAGGTAGTATATTGTTTCCACGATTCTGAGGGATCAGGGTTGTCATGTTCTGAGGTTGCCAGTATCTATTCTCTCCTTGGTAAGAGGAGATTATAGTGGCACTGTGAGCTAGCTAATACAGATAGGCTAACGTATCCGGTGGGGGTGCACAGAATCAGTCTGCCACCAATCCCACAGTTTATGTTATCCAAACGCGCAGATCCTGTATAGGGTATATAGGAACTACACGACAAATCAAGGACTACAACATTCCTGGGTGCTGTTCTAGACACCATGCAGGTAAAGGCATATCTAATATTCAAAAGGAGAAATAAGCTCAGATTTAAAGCACAGGAAAATATCCCTTTCATTTCGCCCGTTAAAGTCCCTTTTGGGATGATTTCATCTTACATACCTTTAGTTCCATTTTGCTGTCTCTGAAATAGACCTCTACAGGAAGAGCTGGACAAACAGTGGATACAAACTTAAGGCTCTTTTACAGATATAATACAATTCACTCTGAACATGAAGATGGCTCTTCCTTGGTGGATTCAAGAGACTAATCTATCAACAAGATTAGATTTCCGACCTCAAAGAACAGATTTTGTGATTACAACAGATGCCTCCCTAGAAGGTGACGAGCGAACGTACAAGAACTGTAAATCAGTGGAAAGTGGGCTCTACACCACCTAAACCTTCACATAAATCTTGTGGAGCTCAAGGTTGTAGCACTGAGTCAAATTCAAAAGGGTGTCCTGTTCTGATGATGGCTTCAAGGTAATATATTAAAAACCCAGAGCACCAAATGTCAATAGGAGCATCTGCTCATAGAAGCAAGAGCCCTCACACATCCGAAGGTGGCATGCTACAGCATTGGGCCTGCTCCTTGTTGGGCTGGCGCTGCCGTGCCCAATGGGCACATCAAAGGGGGCACTTTTCTGGGGATATTTTGATTTGCCTACGAAGGACTGGGTATATAGGTGAGTCCCAGTGCAAGTGTAGAATATTGGAATGAAGTGAATTAAAATAGACTATAGACACTTTGCAGTCTTTTTAATGGGGGATAAAAAGTCTATGTCAAGATTAGAAAGTGCGAGAAACTAGGAAAAATTATGATTCTAGTTTCTACTATGAATAACTAGTCTCTGGCACTATACCAATGGGAGAATGAATCAATAAAGGTTTATGGTCGACATGTTTCATGCCTCTCCTGTCCCTTAGGATCAAGTGGCATTTCATCAGGACCTATCAAGAATACCTAATCTTCGCTGTGTGTGGGGATCCTGATTGTGTGATAGAATATGGCCCTTACCTCTGTGAAAAACACCAGAAACTTTAGTAACATCACCAACTTACACTTCTATGTATAGGTTGATATTTCAGTACTAGTGACCTGCTTAAAAAAGAAAGGCAAGCAAAACATACAGCAATTAAACAAATGCAGCACAAGCAGTGCTGATGCTGCATACTTTTATAAACATGGTCACATTGGTGATAAGTGAGTTCATGTCACGCACAAGCATAAAATGTAATTTTGTTTGTGCGATTAAGACTTCTTGCTCAGTGGCAAAGTGCGGGAGAAAACGTGTAAACAACGCAAACACATACCAATGTGGTAGCAGTGACCTTTGTCTTACCCTCTTAAGTAAAGATATGGGCCAGTAGAGTATGTGGATGGCCCGGTCTCAGTATATCTAATAGTAAACACAAAGGTATGTAAGAAAGAAATAAAAATGCTCCTGCTGAAAGGGTGGTGTTAACCGTGGAAATCACACCTTGTAAAGCATACGTTTCGATCCATGCCAATTACTAGGAAGGCACTTACATTCTGAGAGCGATCAGGCAGCTTATTCGCCTACTCCTCATCCGCATCCCCTGAAGTATGTAACTGGATGGGGGCCCTGTTAAATATGCAAAAGGCGCGGGCCGCTGGTGTTGCTAGGTATTGTATCGGCCAAGGAGAGGCCGGCCCTGAACATTGAAGCCGTGGGCAGTCTTTCGCTAAGCAACGCTCAATCCTATCGGCACCACTCCAACGCAGAGGGCTAGAAAAAGTGTTTGAGATTGTTGTGTGATCACGGCCACCAAACGGGTGCCACATTGAGACTTGAGAGAATGTGTGCAAATAAAATGGTCATGTTATGGCAGCTGGTCATACATAATAGCCCCAGTGTAGATGCTAAAGAAGATCATATATAGTTGGCAAAAAGATGGACACCCTCCAATGGAAGGGGCACATAATATGTGTATTGGTAGAGTCAAGAGGCATTCAATGTCTCTAGTAAAGTAGGCAAGACTCCAAGGGGTAGAATTTTTTGGGGAAGCACATTATGGAAAAGAATGAGTGTATTAAGATGACAACTCATGGTGGCCGTATAGAATGTACAACCATATACACAATGGGGGCAGGGAGCTGATAAAGGTCCAGTACCACGCTCCTAAAACATAATCAGTACATCAAGAAGGTACTGTTCCTAAGGAAGAGAAAAAGAGAACTAGGTTGAAAGTGGATAGCCCCAGGGAATCCTTGTAATTATTACTTGCTGCCCTCACACAGCCGAATGGTTGTCATGCTTCAACTTAGGGCGTGCTCCTCGTCGGGCCGGCACTGCAATGCCCTACTGGCCCCGCGAGAGGGCTCTTTATCAGAGATCTTTTCAGTTTTTAGCCGTAATTACCTTCTTGGTGCACTGTATAAAGTGTGCAGCCAAAAGTCAGCCAATATCACAATCTAGTAATCTCAGTCCAGGGAATGTCATAATGTAAACCCACAAGATTAGTTTTGAGGTGAAACACCCAGCGTTGTTCTTTCTTGAAGTATCTCCTGCACGTGGTGTCGCCAATGGGTAGAGTTTCAAATGTAACCCACTGCAGGTCATTAGGTGAGTGTTTTGCAGTAATAGAGTGGGTACTACTTTTTGTAGTATTCCTCTGGCTTCTGATATTGTTTCTATGATCATTGATGCAGATTTTGATGGACCTCGTACTCATCCCTGTATAGCGTAAGCCACAAGGACATCAGCTATGGTAAATTGGGACACAGAGTGCTAGGGATTTCTGCCTGTTTGCTCCTGGAGGACTTCATTGGCCATAATACTTTGCCCCGTGAAGAAGGGCTTGCATACAGCCACCTTCTGCTGCCGCTCGACTATAAAGCCACATGATTACTCCCACAGTGTGGGATGCAGAGTGCTGGGGGTTTCTGCCTACTTGACCACGGAGGACTTCATTGGTCATAATACTTTGCCCCGGGAGGAGGGGCTTGCCTACAGCCCTCTCCTGCTGCCGTCCGACACACTATAAAGTGCCACGATTACTACTGTTGTGCGGGATGTGCGTGGGCAACGCCCGGGCCAGGGGCAGGCCCTCGTGCACCCGTCAGCGTCAGGAAGAGACGGGGGCCACCCCACTTGATTTTATCCCTCGCCATCAGCATTGCTCCTGAAACTTGGTTTTGTACTGGACCTGTGAGTATTTTAAGCTTTTAATTGGATAATGGGAAAAAGGAAAGCAATGGATAACTCCTCAGGGTCAGGCCATGCAGCCAAGAGTGCCAAGCACCACACAGCAGGCAATTGTACCCTCGATGCTATTGACAAATTAATAGAGGAGGTGGAGGGTATCTTGGGTGATGACTCAACCCGACCCAAGGAGAATGGCGCTAGACCTAAAATTACTCTCAAAGGGGAGAGCAAGAAGGGAAGTAAGAAAGCTCTTGTTGGTCAAATGAAATTTGCTAGCAGTGCTCTTGGCAAATATGATCTTCCCCTAAGTTCCAATGAACTAGGCAGTCCATCTATCCCTTTCCCTCTGGGCAGAAACTACTCCACACTTAAATCCTCTGAGCTATCCGAGGGCAAAGGCTCCAGCCGGGATCCAGTATCCGAAAGTCTCGATTGCATTAAAGCTTAGGTGGATGGCCTAAGGAAGGCTGTGGAGGCACTTGGATCTAAGGTTAAAGTGATCCATAGGCTCAGCCAAGACCTGGCAGCAAAATATGAGGTCCTTTTGGGTGAATTGTGCGCAGTTAATGCCAAAAATCGAGCTTGGCATTCTTGTGTTTGCCTTTGTTTGGGGTTGTTGTAGGGATTCTGCACATACACAGAACTATGTGCAGGATTATGGGACCTCTGTGTTTAGGGACTGTGCCTTCCTACCACCTTAGTGCTCACGAGCCCAGGACCGACTAGCTATAGTGTCTCACTCGCTCTCCTACACACTTACGGAGAAGCAAATGATTAGACACCCCAGAACACAACACTCCCGGATCTCTCAGGAATCGCGGTAACAAGACAACCCTTTTCGCTCACACTCTCGTACCTGTCCACAATAAGATCTGACCGAGACACGAATATAGTTTAAAATGTTTATTTTAACTATCGTGCTCTAACATGCAGTATACGTGCCACAACAAGCAGAAAAATGCATACCACGAATATAGTTAGCATTGCAGCTAGGCCATACATCATAAAGGGAGAAGTCATCATGCAAAGACAATGGAGAAAGGACTATACTGCCTAACCTCCCTCCCCTTAGTAAGAAGAAGTATTATTACATAATAGAAGATCTCTGGGCTTTGTCAGCAGACCCCATACCTTAGACTATAGATGGTATTTCTACATTGTAGGTGCGTGTTGCTCTTCTCCCTGGAAAGATCCCTCTCCAAGTGTGTGTTACCTAAACATGTATCCCCATAATATCAAAGTCTCCAGCAGCAGCTGCATTAGTATGTTTTGTCTAGGTGCTAGGGCCTGACCAGAACAGAATAACAAGGGGCATTGTTTATCGACCTTGATCACAATGTTCAGATTAAATTTCAGGAACAGGCAGAGAACTAACACAGCAGACAGTTCTCATGTGAAAGGCTTAAACAGAGTCTTGCAAAAATAAAGCCATGTAGTAACGTGCGCAAATTCTGCATCATGGCTGCAGGGCTCATGCTAACTTAGTGATGTTGACAATGTCCCTATCGGCCACGTGACACCCTCCCCTTGGGCAGGTTGTAGCATATAGAAAAACAGAATGCAACTGTATCAGAGCCAAAGATGCCCGTAAAAAAAGTTGAATTGTATTAATTAAAAAATACACATTTGTCTCTGTGTGTGTGTGTTTTTTTAAAAATTTAAATGTTTAAGGCGAGCCTGGAAAATTGACCAGATTATGTGCACCGTGGAATGCAAGCTGTTCCAAAAGGTCATCCCTGTTGTTCATAGCAAAGAGGGACCCCATCCAGTTGAGCAGTTCGAATGAACATATGTGCTCATCATTATCCAAAGCCTCCAGGAGCATATCCGGACAACCTGCGATATATTCAATGAAACTCTGTTGCAAGAGGCGCTGTGCAGCCTCACAGGTATTCCAGCCTGCCAACACTACAAGTGCAGCCGCATGCATCAAACGGCCGTCCCCAGAACAGGCCTGGTTATAGGTCAGTAACGGACCCATCAACAGATCATAATCCAAGTCAGGCAGATATCCAAGGCCCAACAGGAAGGGCACCGTCGGCAATAGAACACAGGTTGCACGCAAGTGAAATAGGCGAAGCGAAAGGTAAGTCCATATCTCACACCAAGCGTCGCCAATGGCAAGCATCTAAAAAGTTATTGCATTCATTCACGGTACAGTCGCAACTGACCAGGTCTGTGCAGTACCACATGAAGGGCAGCCATTGCGTAACAGGAGCAGAAGTACCAGCACGCCGCACGCCAGCAAGAGGATCAATGGAAACCCTCCGAAGGCGCTGGAAAAAATAGAATGAATAAAAGCTGGTATTACTCCAAAAATCGTTTGAAAAGAGGACACAAGGCCGGATCCCATAAGTTTAAAAAAATGTGCAACGCCTTCAGTATCAGACGCATTAAATATTTGATGAATCAGTTCCCCAAAATGTAATGGTAGATTTGTATTCAGCAGGGACTGAATCTCACTAGATGTTCTAGCCACCTGCAAATCGAAGGTCTCTCGAGCCGAAGTGAGAGTGACTTCTTGTTGAAACAATAGCGCTTTGAGTTGCTTAGTTTATTGAAGTCTGTTTTCAAAGTGGGAATGGAAGGCCACAGCGAACTATCTACACTTCCGTGTGGGGGCGGAAAAAGAACAGTGCTGCAACAAACAACACGTTGGGAAACAGTCACTATATACGGAATGCCGGCCCGTAAACCACAGCAGTTGTGGTTATTCAGGATAAGATAACTTCTGTTAGAAAGCAAAGTTAGCATGGGAATAATTGAAGGGACTGGTGTTCCTTTTAGAAAACAGGCTAAATTAGGTGCTGAGACGTTGCAAGCACTGTGAAGCTTAACTTGTGTACATACTAAAGCATGACCTACTGTAGAATCACAACCCTCTCCTGTTAGGAAAACTTCCTTTTCATCACGTTGAGAGTGAAATGTGAATGGTAAGGACCATAATTCATGCAGGAAATTACTACCAAGGGGCTCAAATCTACCGATTGGATAAGGTTTCATGCATGCAGTAAATTGAAATAGGGAAATGGGTAATGAGATAAACCCATGTATTAACCATACTGAGGAATCAGTCTCTGCTATTGAAAAGGGTAGCTATTCCAGTTTTTCAGTATGTAACAATGTGTATGTAGAATCTTTCATGGACATAAGCTTCTGTTTATCTGTCAGATTGAAGGGCAAAAACAGGGCAGTAGAATTTAAATAATCCCATGGTACTTTCCCATTTTTTAACAATTGTAAAGTCCAACCAAATTGCATTACAGAGCGCAACTGATTTTGATCATGATACAACACAGATACATCATTCTGTACAATATCAATAACAGATGAAACAATATTATCCAAGGTGTAAATACGAGAAGACAAAGTACTTAAAAAGGAATACCGCCAGATCAATGTCGCCAGATAAAAGTGAGAGATGTTGTTTCACAGATGACAATGTAGAATGTTCCAACCATTGCTGACACAATTTACCCACAGAATATGTAGTAACCGAATGTGATTGTGGGAAACGAGGGTCTGGCCTACTAAGTGTCAATCCACTGGATGCATTAGAGAAGCGCAAGTGACATGCATTAGTATTGAGAGGCCATATCAACCAATCCAAGGGATTAGTAATGGACGAATTAAGGGTACCATTTTGAACCATATTATTCAAATCATCCAGAGTAGAATTTGTATCCAGCTGCCAGTTGTCATATGCTGCCAGTGACAGAAACAAGGGAATATTAAAACTTTTAGCAGTAGCTAAACTAAAGCAAGTAGTCTGTTGTACAGTCTGATTCAGGAAAATCAGCTGTGATGGTATCAAACACGCACGATGTAATGATTCAGTTCTCTGCACCTGCCAATCTTTGGTACCCCATATTGATTTTAAATCAATCATGTCCTTCCAATATTCATAACCTTTCAAGGCTAAATCGGTTATGAATGTTGAAGAATATACCAATTTAGTATGGGTCAGCATGAATTTCTTGTGTGAAGGTGCATTCAACTTATAATAATCAGAATTAGGGTCATTGAGATTATAGCCAGAAAAATAGAGAAACATATTTTTCTGTGTCTGTGAACTACCCTGAAACGATGTAGGCCAATGTTCCCATTGAGTATAATTAACCTGAGTTCTGACCGTGCTAGATTTATGTAAAAAATGATGACCATAATGTTGAAAACTGAATAAATCAGAAGAATTAGCAGAATTTAAATACAAATCCTCAGTTTCAAATGCAGTGTAATATTTTAAATCTGAAAACAGTGAATGTACTGCATTAACATCCCAGTCATCGGAATGCAGTTCTTGTGTAACGACATCACCTAAAGAGACACGAAAGACCTATGGCATTCGAATTGTTTCCGTGGGTCGTAAATTTCATATGCAACCTTATCCCAAACTATGCCATCGCCGACTGGAAATGCTGAGATGTTAACGATGGGTTGATCCCTTTTCATTTTGTGAGGCGAAGTGTGTGGGGCCATTACTCCATCGACCGAATGGACAGCAGAGCGTTCAGGTAAATAACGGCCATTGATTAAAAGGAAATAAAAACATCACAAACCCAATCCACATGAAGAAGATTACCATCGTAAGCACCATCCATATGTATGTCCATGGAGGAATCAGATAATTTTTTCGAAACCATGAAAAGAAAATGGAAATTTGACTTGGGGGCTCCGCTTCAGTGAAAGTTGATGAAGACGATGAAAAATTTGAAGAAAAATTATCCGTGTCCATATAATATCTACTAGAACCCAGGCAAAACAATGGGGCCGATCTACATTAAAAGAAGAATGGAGCGCAATATTGGGAACGTCAACGGTAGGCTCCACTGGCGGAGAAGCATAGTCATGATGCGCAGCAGTTGAAGTTGACCACAAAACAGGCAACAAATCAATGGAGGTCTCCACTTTGCGTTCCAGTTGCAAAGGACTCATTGTGGAAGACTTCGGGTGCAAAGATTCATTCCCGCCGAGGAATGCTTTGAGGCATACTATTCAGTATCGGCCAAATGGTGTAACTTGACATGTTCAATGGAAATGAACCGATTCTCCTTTCGACCAGGCAGTGGAGGTAAAATCACAGTACGAGTACCCTTCAATCCAAGAACTGGGACGGGTGCACAATAAGATGGACCAAATTCTTTTTTGTTCTCCATCTTCTCTCGGACCTGATCCCCAACTTTACAAAGCCAGCCAGTTACAGGAATCAGCACTGCTGCATCCGTGGACGAGTGCAAATGATCCTTTGCAAGAGCATCTCTAGTCTTTTGTAGATCCTGCAACATAGCACAATGGTTATCTACGTCAAATGTTGCTGTAGCCGCCGCAACGTCTGGACCATCAAGGTCTGGCACAAACATTTTAATGACAAAGAGCATTTCGTGTGGGGTCCGCTCACCCAGAGATCTTCTAGGGAGATTATTTAGTGCACGTTGAACCCCATATAAATGAGTCAGCCAACCCCTGCAAGAACCTAAGACTCTAGCTATCAAAGATTGTCAAGATTGCTTTAAGTCACGGTTCATTCGCTCCACTACTGAATTACCTCAGGCCTGTATGGAGACGAAAATTGCACCAGCACCCCAAGTGACTTCATTGCGTCCTTTTAAGCCTTAGAGGCAAACGCTGGACCTTGGTCAGAATGGAAGGTGCCGCAGGCAAATTTCCTGACAAAGACACGCAAATCTCTAATGACATTTTGAGCGTCAGCACTACGTTGCGGCCAAACCCAAAGGAATCTAGTGCACAAATCCACTGCAACCAAAATATGTTTATATGCAGTGTCAGACATCAAAGGACCGCAGTGATCAAGGTAAATACAACCAAATGGATGATTTGAAATGTAAAGCTGCGTGTGAGGTGGACATGCAACTGTGGATGACTTAATCTGTTGACAAATGTCCCAAGAAAGGACATAATTACGAGTCTGTCTATACAAGCTACGCCACCAATAACGCTGCTGAAAGAGAGACACTGTTGCTGAAACTCCAGCATGTGCCGATGCCATGCCTTCATGAGCGGCAATGATCAAAGGAAATCTGCGGTCCTTGTTGGGAATCAGCCAATACCCAATGGACGGTATCGTTGCAAATGGGACTTGCTCAGGTGACAAATGATAAGAATACTTTGAAGGAAATCCTTGTGGGAACTCTGTTCCACCCTTCGTCGCAGCTATAGCCGCAAGAATATCATTATCAATTTTAGTCATGGATCTAGTTACTGCTGCTACTGAACATGTGGCTACCGCAGATTTGGCTGCCTCATCAGCCAAAGAATTACCAACAACATGTGCTCCCACACGCTGATGGCCAAGAGTATGGAAAACATGCGTGAGTGGCAAACATTCCTTAAGAGCGGCCACTCAAACCCAAAGCATTTTATGCTTTATTGCGCTACCTTTAGAATCTCGATAATCATTTTGAGACCAAAAGAACAGATTGTCATTAAAGGATTGTACACAGTAAAAGAAATTGCACACTATAAAAGTGGGTACATCAGGATCAGCGCATTCTAGAGCCAACACTAAAGCACATAGTTCAGCCAATTGAGCTGTACAGTCCCCAAGAGCCTGTGTGTGCACCAAGGAGGACTTAAAATCACCGTCAACCATAGTGCCTGCTACAATAGCGCAGGCCACCAAATAAGTATGTTTAGATCCAACGGCTGGTTGAGCAGAACCGTCAGTATAAATGATACATTTGTACCGATCAAGAGGAAGCAAAGACGACGGAGGAGGATGAACTTGTTCATATTGTAAAAACTCCTGTATCTGTAACGATGGGTCGAAGATAAAAGTGACATCAGCCGATGTCAATGAACTGACCCACTGAATCCAACGAGGATGTAAAGCTTTGGAATTCGGAACGCTCGCCTTCGTGACCGCTTGTAAACCATAAGAATGCGTTTACCTTGAGCAAGAGAGCGTTCTTTAAGAATTGCCATCTGAACTGCTGTAAGAATTTTCTCAATGGTGGAAAAACGCATCTCCGCCGTCGTGTACAAGTGCAATTTGTAAGCAATGGGGACTGTGTCTCCCTCATTTAACGTCAAGTAAGTGAAACCTACTGTACCTGGTACAATCCTTATGACCAAATTAGTAGAGTTGTCCCAAGTTAACAAGAAATTGGTTGCAAGCAGATCAGACGGCAAAGACCGAAGAATCCTGGTATGTTCCGGAAGCCAGCTGGAAGACGAAAAAGAGGGTTGTATCAATGCGTAAAGCGGTTGGATACGCTGGGCATAGTCAGGAATATTTGCCCCCATTAAATTAAAAAAATGCAGCAAAGATTGTAACTTCTTTAGGGTGGAAGGAGGTTGCAACTGAGCACATTTTTCCAAAAAGTGAGGGGCTAATCCCCTACCTTCATTGTTGAGCTCATAACCCAAGAAGAGTACCGCCAAATAGGCGATGTGTGACTTAGCAAAATTAAATTTGTACCCCAAGTCGGCAAAAGACAGAATGATGCGATCCACACGCACAAGATGTAGTATTAATTCGTCATCTGTCAAATAAATGTCATCGACGTATGAGAAAGCATCAGGGTCTATGTCGTGCAAAAGAAACACAACACGTGCAGCAAAAGCCCCAGGGCTGTTCTTATAGCCCATAAGCAAATGCGTAAATTGTTTCTGATTACCGACCGTGGTAAATGCGGTTAAATCACGGCTGTCAGGAGCCAAATTGTGACTATAAAATCCATTGGATATATCTAGAGTGGTTTTGTACTTTTTATGGACTATGTTACTTATCTGAAAGAAACAGTTAGTTATAGATTCCTTACCTTAGAATCTCCCCCAGGCGTCAGACTGGATCCGTAAAGTTTTTTGTCAGCTGTACCACTGCGCGCCTGAAGGTGGCGTCCATCGTCGGCGTCGTGGTTGCCGGGATGACGTCGCAGAAGTTACATAGATGCCGCCCTCACGCGCTGACGTCAGTTCTTTCTTTTTCCGTGCCAGCAAGCGCAGATCCGGGAAGAGCAGTACCCCCAGTCACTTTTTGACTGAGTTTTTTGCGACTTTTGTCGACTTCGTTTTCGAGTCTTTAACCGACTCCTGGTGCATGATGGATGCCTGGTTTCAAGGCCTGCGGTTCCTGTTCCCGAATGATGTCGGTGACGGATCCGCACCGCATGTGCCTCTTCTGGCTGGAGCACGACCATGACCCCAAGTCGTGCTCCGACTGTCAAACCATGGCCCGAAGTCTTTGCGGGAGCGGTCCCGAAAGCTCCTCGAGACCCGGCAATCGGCTCCGTGTCGCGCAAGGTCCCGGTCGCGTGGGAGGTCGAGGGACCAATCGCGGAGTCATCATCATCACTCCTCGTCTAAGTCTTTGCACTCGGGGTCAGGTAAGTCGAAGCACAAGAAGAAGTCGAAGAAGCATCGTCACTCTTCGACTTCCCCTCGTCCGTTGACCGACGCGACGCAGGGTGCGGGTGCGGGTTGTGCCCCTCCCGCGGCTCTGTGTGCGGAGCCTTCAGGGTCGACTCCGGCCTTCCCTCCCTTCCCAGGACCGGGAGCGACCCCTGCCCAGCTTCGTCAATTTTACGATGCGATGCACACCATCTTTGGGCAGTCCGACTCCGCCGGCGTGCCTTTGGGCCCCACGGACTTGGTTGGGGGCTCTAGGCCTTCGACGCCGGCCTCAACACCGCAGGGCCCCCTTGGATCCAGGCCTGGATCCGGATCGGCGCCGGTCGACCTCGTTACACCTCCACCGGTGCCGACTCCACCTGCACCACGTCCGCAGCCGACGCCGGCTGGACCCCCAACCGGCGTCGACCCCGGCTTCCACCTCGACGGATCCGGCACCGATGGGTACTTTTGTCCCTGTGTTCCACCCTGGCCATTTTCAACCAAATTGGCAGCCAGAGGAGGGTGAGGAAGAGTGGGAGGGGTCTGGTGACCCTTTGACAGACCAGTTGGAGTACAATCCGGACTGGAGAGAGGAACTGGGGGATGCCAGTGGTCTGGATATCTCCCCAGACTTAGGCATGTTTTCTCCTCCTACCGTGGCTACGGAGGAGTGAGCGTCATACGCATTGGTGTTGCGTAGGGTGGCCGAGACTCTCGACCTCGAGCTTCCTACGGTGGCAGTCAGGACTAACCTCCTGACAGAGGTGCTTCAGCCGGAAGCGAGCTCTTCGGAGCCCCTGCTCCCGTTTAATGAGGCCCTCACGGACATCCTTTTGGGCACTTGGTCCAGGCCCAACACAGGGGCTCCTGCGGACAGGATGATTGCCCGACACCACCGCCTGGCCCAGGGCGACCCCACTTTACTCTCCCAACATCCCACCCCTGAGAGCTTGGTGGTTCAAGCCTCCACTTCTAAAGGCGCATTCCCTACCGCACCTCTGGAAAGGGAATCCAAAAAGCTGGACCACCTTGGCAAGAAAATGTTTTCTTCCGCCAGCTTGGGACTGCGGTCGGTAAACACCACATGTCTGTTGGGCCGTTATACCCACTCGGTGTGGGATACGATGGCGCAGGTGCTGCCTCAGTGCCCGGAGGAGGCCTGGGCCATACTCTCCTGTGCCCTTGCCGAGGGGAGGGACGCAGCGAAGTTTACCATCCGCTGTGGGCTGGATACCGCCAACGCACTTGGTAGGACGATTTCAACGTCAGTAGCCCTTCGACGCTACACCTTGTTGCGTTTGACTGGTTTTTCCGGGTATGTCCAATCCACCCTTATGGACATGCCTTTTGATGGCCGTCGCCTTTTTGGCGACAAGGCAGACAACACGCTGGAGCGCTTTAAGGACTCACAGGCTACGGCCAGGTCCTTGGGCCTTTCCATCACCCGCCCTGCGCAGTCTGCCTTTCGCCCCTTTCGGGACTACGGAAGGGGTGCCCCACTATGTCCCGCCCAGGGCCACAGGCCGGCGCAAGCCGGGGACGTGGGAACCACCGGCGTGGTTCTGGGGGCTAGCGAGCGGGCCAGCCCACCACAGCCCCCTGTGCAGCAGCCTCCAAGCCCTCCTAGTCCGACCTTTCAGGGCCACCAAACGCCAGTGGGTGGCAGGATCCGCCATTACTTCCCCCACTGGCACACCATCACGTCGGACAGGTGGGTTTTGCAAATAGTCCGAAGGGGCTACTCCCTCCCCTTCAAGTCTACCATTCCCTCCATGCCACCTCAGTACCATCGCATGTCGGAGGATCACCTGGCCCCTCTCCAACAGGGGGTTTCGGCACTCTTGGCCAAGGGTGCCATTGAGCGCGTTCCTGCCCCAGAAGTAGGTCGTGGTTGCTATTCCCACTACTTTCTGGTGCCCAAGAAGGACAAAGGCCTGCGTCCTATCTTGGATCTAAGGAACGTCAACCTCTTCCTCCGGAGGTTCAAGATGTTGACGCTCGCTCAGGTCTTATCTGCCCTCGACCCTGGAGACTGGATGGTAGCATTGGACTTGCAGGGCGCTTACTTTCACACCCCCGTCCCGCGGCCCACCGGCGTTACCTGCGGTTCACGGTAGGCCACGAGCACTTTCAGTTCACTGTGCTCCCCTTTGGCCTTACCAGCGCCCCTCGGGTGTTCATGAAGGTGATGGCGGTGGTCGCAGCTCATCTGCTCACCAGTAACCCTACGCACTACGCGAATTGCACGTAGCACAGTGCAAAAACACGTAGCGTAGCGGGCATTTTTTGCTTGCTCGCGGTCCTCAACGTCAAGTTGGCGACCGCGAGCGAGCAAAATGACATCCCGGCGAGACTTTTTCCTCGTTCGCGATCAGCAACATCAAGTTGCCGATCGCGAGCGTGGAAAATAAACCTCCCGGCGAGATTCTCAACGCGGGGAGGTCAGGTTTCTCATTGCGAGTGGTCGCGTATGCTCGCGCCCGCTATGGCGATGAAACTACCAGTCCGTGTTGAGAAAACTGCCGCTCGAGTACAAATCTACTCGAGCGGCAGAAACAACCGCTTGCACTGTGCAAGATGCCGTTTGCAATGATTGCACAGTGCGGACAAACATCCGGCACTGTGCAATCAGTGCGAACAGCATTTTCCCTACCGCACTACGCAGTTCGCGTAGCTACGCATGGGTTGCGTAGTGCGAAGTGCACTTCGCGTAACGTAGCGTAGTGCCACTACGCAAACTACGCCCAGGGTTACTCACCAGTCTTCCCCTATCTCGCCGACTGGCTGTTGAAGGTGGGCTCGCCCCAGGCTGTCGTCTCCCACCTCCAGACTACGGCCGACCTCTTGCATTCGCTGGGGTTCTCCATCAACATGCCGAAGTCACACCTGACCCCCTCTCAGAAGCTCCTCTTCATCGGAGCGGTTCTGGACACGACCCGGTTTCGGGTTTATCATCCCGAACAGCAAGTCCGGGATATTCGGGCTATGATTCCGATCTTTCAGCCCCTATCCCGGGTTTCGGTCAGGATGACTCTGAGGCTGCTGGGCCTCATGGCCTCCTGCATCCTGCTGGTCGATCATGCCAGGTGGCATATGCAGGCTCTGCAGTGGGACCTGAAGTTCCAGTGGGCACAGCATCAGGGGAATATGTCCGACTACGTCCAGATCTCGGAGGGCACTGCACGACAATTGCAGTGGTGGCTCACGAACCAGGATTGGGTCAACGGCAGATCCCTCTCCCTTCCCCAACCAGAACATACAGTGGTGACAGACGCATCCCTTCTGGGATGGGGCGGCCACATGGGAGAGGTGGAGATCAGAGGCCTCTGGTCTCCGGCGGAGTCTGGGTTCTACATCAACCTTCTGGAGCTTCGGGCGATCCGTCTTGTACTCAAAGCATTCCTTCCCTCTGTACGGGGAAGAGTAGTGCAGGTGTTCACGGACAACACCGCCGCCATGTGGTACTGCAACAAACAAGGTGGGGTGGGGTCGTGGACCCTATGTCAAGAGACCCTCCGCCTCTGGACATGGCTGGAACATCAGGGCGTATCCCTGGTGGTTCAACACCTGGCAGGTTCACTGAACGCCAGGACGGATGAACTCAGCCGCAGGTGCATGATGGATCACGAATGGCGTCTTCACTCGGAGGTGGTGCAAGGTCTCTTTCAGCAGTGAGGAGAGCCTTGGTTAGATCTATTCGCCACCGAAGAGAACGCGCACTGCCTGCAATTCTGCGCGTTGGAATTTCCAAGGCGGCACTCGCTAGGCGACGCTTTTCGTCGTGAGTGGAGTTGCGGTCTTCTATACACCTTTCCGCCTATACCACTTCTGCCCAGAGTGCTGAAGAAGATCAAGCACGACTGGGCCCAAGTCATTCTTGTGGCTCCGGATTGGGCACGAAGAGTCTGGTATCCTGAGCTGCTCAACATGGCCATCGATCCTCCGATCAGACTACCTCCTCGGGAGGATCTTCTGTCGCAGCAGCAGGGGACGGTCATCCACCCGAACCTGTCCAGCCTCCACCTCCTTGCGTGGAGATTGAGCGGCGGCAGTTGACGTCGTTTGACCTGCCTCCCGAAGTCTGTGATGTAATCTTGGCAGCCAGGCGTCCCTCCACTAAGACGGTATACGCCTGCAGATGGAATAAATTTGTGGCATGGTGCACAGCAAAGGCTGTGGATCCCCTTTCTGCCCCTCTTTCTGAGGTTCTCTTGTTCCTCCTATTTTTGGCCCAACAGGGCTCTTCTCTGGGCACTCTTAAGGGCTACCTCTCGGCCATTTCAGCCTTCCTCAGGCTCCCTGATCAGCCTTCTCTTTTCAAGTCCCCTGTTGTAAATAGATTTCTTAGGGGCATTACTCATCTTTTCCCTCCTGTTCCCTTCGTAATGCCCCAGTGGGACTTGAACTTGGTTCTTACATATCTTATGTGCGCTCCCTTTGAGCCACTTCATAATTGCCCTCGCAGGCTTCTAACTCTGAAAACTGCCTTTCTGGTGGCCAGCACCTCTGCTCGCAGGGTGAGTGAGCTACAAGCTCTTTCTTCTACGCCTCCCTTTCTGGCTATCCATCAGGACAAGGTCGTCCTGAGAACTAGACCTTCCTTCATCCCAAGGTGGTTACTTCTTTCCACATTGGCCAAACAATCACTTTGCCCACCTTCTTTCCGCCTCCGCAACCTTCGAAGGAGGAAGAGAGGCTCCACTGTCTGGATCCACAACTTGAGCTTTCTTTCTACTTGGATCGCACAAAACAATCCGGGTGGATGACCAGTTCTTTGTTGGGTACGTGGGCGCTAAGAAAGGTCGGGCCGTGCACAAACGGACCATCTCCAGGTGGGTCGTTCTGTGCATCAAAGCCTGCTATTCTTTGGCGAAGAAGGAGCCTCCAGTGGGGCTGCGCGCCCATTCCACCAGGGCGACGGCAGCTTCTACTGCTTTGGGAAGAGGAGTCCCCCTGCATGACATCTGTCAGGCAGCTACGTGGGCATCGTTGCACACGTTTACGAGACACTACTGCCTGGACAATCAAGTCCGGAGAGACGGCTTCTTTGGCCGTACTGTTCTCCAGGATTTTCTGGTGTGAACATGGTTCGCAGACCCACCTCCGGGGTTGGTATTGCTGGGGTATTTATTCTAAGGTAAGGAATCTATAACTAACTGTTTCTTTCAGATGAACAAGTTACTTACCTTCGGTAACGATATATCTGTAAGAAACATAGGTTAGTTATAGATTCCTTACCGCCCCACCCATCCTCCCCGTTCTGCGAACTGACTTCTAGGGTTAAGGACATCCCTTCAGGGTCCTAGTTTTGTGCACCAGTGGTCAGTGTCTTGCATGGCTCTGCGCTTCTGGCGTGGAAAGTCGTGTACAGAACTGACGTCAGCGCGCAAGGGCGGCGTCTATGTAACTTCCGCAACGTCATCCCGGCGACCACGACGTTACTGAAGGTAAGTAACTTGTTCATCAACTCAGAGCTGTGGGTGTTCTGTACTGCAAACGTACGAACATGACTGGTTAAATTTCTGTAATTCAAAACTATGCGATATGAACCGTCCGGTTTCAATATTGGAAAAAGAGGATTATTCATTGATGAAACACAGGGTTCAATTACACCCTGATAGTCCAACTGGGTCAAAATTTCACTCACGGATGCTTTTGCATCTCGCTTGATCGGATATTGTGCTTTTGGCTGTGGCATAGATCGTAAAGGAATTTCATGTGCCGGTGAATCTCTAACCCAGCCAACCTGATTACAAAATACACAGCTGATGCTAGGGCTAATGCCTATTCCGATGCGTAAGCTTGTTTAGTCTCTTCAGAGACGTAAAAAGGAAAACTCTGCAGTATCACGTCCTCCCCCCGGAAAGAAGCCAAAACGAATGGAGGAGACCAATCTGCCTTCGCCAACAAAATGTCATAAGAGGAGGTAAGGTTGTCCCAAAAGACTGCCTTAATTGTCCGTTTTATATCACCTTCAATTTGGAGGACTATCTCATAAAGTCCATCAGGGGGTGCAACTCGTGTATCTGCTGTTTCCACTGTAATGAAAGTATCAGTTGCTCTCGCCTCCAGACAAGGATGGAGTGCCTCCCGCACTATGGTAACTTCCACTGCGCTGTCGAGGAGTGTCACTGCCCATCTCCAATCGAGGAGCAGGGTTCTCACCGTCTGAGGCATACTTTGCTGTCAAAGCAGCACCTTTCTTCTTCTGAAACGGGGCACGATAAGGAGGTTGTCCCTCCGGTTTGGCTTTTACGTCAAACTGGCATGGCGGATCACGTCGTTGTTGAGTGGTCTCACCTTGTCTGCGATCCTGTCACTCTCCTCCACCGAACTGTGGATCCCATGAGTCCTGAAAGGAACGAGGAGAGTGAGGATCAGGAACCTGAAACCTCTCTGGTGTCTTAAGTTTAGAGCGATCACGCAAATCATATCTACGTTCAGAAGCATCAGGTGTCGGTGAACCCGCACACGAACCTTGCTTCTGCTGTTGCTGCCGCTGATTTCTATTCCAAGCCTTTTTAGGAAAGACTGGATGCCCCTCCTTTTCAGGCGGGGGCTTATTCTGTGTCTGAGTAAAAGGTCTAATTCCCAGATTATTGTGCCCTAAGGATTTATATACGTACGCAATAATCCTCACCAATTCACGTTGTTTATCCACGTCAGTCACTGCCTCTAGGCGCTGACACACCTGTAAGCTAACTGCTTCCCCTGTGACGTTAGCAAGAATCATGTCGGAGACAATGGGGAACATGCCCACTAATCTCATCCCCAATTCCAGGGCAGCTTCTGCCCCGTGTTCATCTTGAACCTTTTTAAGAACCGTCGGAAGCACAGTCATGGAGGAGGTGCCAAAACATAGCAAATAAACCGCCGCAAACACCTTCCCCCAAGTGGTGCAATCAGCCAAATTGGGAATAAGGCCTTTAGGTAAGCTCACTGTGAGGATCCTGTGTTTATCCACAGGAGAAGTATGTGGAAAAACAGCTTCGAGTTGCTCAAATATTTCGGCTAACCAGAAATGTAAATCATCCCTATTTTGAGGACGCTTCCCCATCACTGAATTAATCATGATAGGACTAATAACCACTCCACCACCATGCCCTGGTGGCTGAGCGTCACCAGCCAGAGCAGCCGGTATGTTACGATACATATATTGTATGACATTTCTGTGTATATGAATTAAAGATGTGTGTAAAATTCATAGCTCTGCGTGTGTAACACCAAGATAATTTGGATGAGGTGTAAATCCCGCCAAAACGGGCCATGTGGCCCCGTCGACCGATAAGGGGCTGAGACGGACCACTGAAACAGGGTGAGGAAGGGGGCCATTAAACCATATGGTATGCTCCCAAGCTGACAACGGAACTTCAAGTAAACGATATGGACGGTATATTTGAGGAACCGCGCCACGTTCATTTTCATGAAAAAAATTATCGTTTCCATCAACAGCTGAAAACTTAATCCAGGAGTAAAAAACTTTGAAGCGGAAAACCGCGTCCGCCTCTATGACAAATGTAAAATCCGCTCCACCAACCGGGACTCCATGTTGAGTCAAATGCGCAGTAAATGCAGCGCGGTTAGGCGCAGCAATGTTAATTGCCATTAAAGACACTGTAATTTAAGCCAGGAAAATGGTAGCGCAACACTGGGTCAAGAACAAAGAAGACTAAACCTTTTGAAATTCAAGCTTGAAAAACCTATAAAAACTCAAATATAGGAGGTAAACCTCCTCGCACCATGGACGTCTCCGAAACTGGTGAGAGGGTATTGTGGACAAGCACAAGCGCTACTCAGGCATCATGTGAATAAGTACCAGACCAAACGTCGGTGGTGCCTTGTTGCAGGGATTCTGCACATACACAGAACTATGCGCAGGATTATGGGACCTCGGTATATAGGCACTGTGCCTTCCTACCACCTTAGTGCCCATGAGCCCAGGACCGACTAGCTATAGTGTCTCACTCGCTCTCCTACACACTTACGGAGAAGCAAATAATTAGACACCCCAGAACACAACACTCCCAGATCTCTCAGGAATCGCTGGTAACAAGACACACCTTTACGCTCACACTCTTGTACCTGTCCACAATAAGATATGACCGAGACACGAATATAGTTTAAAATGTTTAATTTAACTATCGTGCTCTAACATGCAGTATACGTGCCACAACAAGCAGAAAAATG
Organism: Calotriton arnoldi; assembly: GCA_963921515.1. Classification (NCBI taxonomy): domain Eukaryota; kingdom Metazoa; phylum Chordata; class Amphibia; order Caudata; family Salamandridae; genus Calotriton; species Calotriton arnoldi. The sequence goes on along the minus strand of CAWUFW010002690.1, from coordinate 417,417 downwards.
CATAACACGAATATAGTTAGCATTGCAGCTAGGCCATACATCATAAAGGGAGATGTCATCATACAAAGACAATGGAGAAAGGACTATAGTGCCTAACCTCCCTCCCCCTGGTAAGAAGAAGCATTGTTATATAATAGAAGATCTCTGGGCTTTGTCAGCAGACCCCATACCTTAGACTATAGATGGTATTTCTACATCGTAGGTGCTTGTTGCTCTTCTCCCTGGAAAAATCCCTCTCCAAGTGTGTGTTACCTAAACATGTATCCCCATAATATCAAAGTGCGAGTCTCTAGCAGCAGCTGCATTAGTATGTTTTGTCTAGGTGTAGGGCCTGACCAGAACAGAATAACAAGGGGCATTATTTATCGACCGTGTTCACAATGTTCAGACTAAACTCCAGGAACAGGCAGAGAACAGGCAGAGAACAAACTTATGTGAAAGGCATATACAGAGTCTTGCAAAAATAAAGTCATGTAACGTGCGCAAAGTCTGCATCATGGCTGCAGGGCTCATGCTAACTTAGTGATGTCGACAATGTCCCTATCGGCTATGTGACAGGGTAACCCCAGGTGGGAACAGATTCTTCAAGGACCTACAAGCACAATGGTCCCAAATAAACGATTAAATAGAACCAGCTCAAACCCAACTTCTGGCACACAGAACTCCCTCAGCTAAACCAAAAAGACAGTAAGCCTAAACCACCAACCCCAAAACAACTAAGATAGGGCTACTATTGCAAACGTTAAGTACTCCCAAATAAGTGGTATCCTCCCTGGAATGCCAACAAAAGTTAATTCCCAGATCCTTTTGCCATCCTTAACCAGCACTCAAACAGGTACCCAACCTGCCATTCAGCAACGCCTCCGTAACCAAATCCGGGACCCATTGCTAGTATTCCACTGCCTCACCCAACGAGGGTCTTGCCAGTATTTCGTCCACCTTGGCATGAGACAGCTATTTACATGACAATGGCCCCTAGATTGGCCCCAGGCCAAAGGGAATCACCCGAGTCTGTACTAAAAAAGGTGATACATTGGATACGCCACAAACACAAATGTCTTTCCTAGATTCGATCAGACATAATTTCTGTTGAAATTATGTCCAATAACATTTGCAGCCATGATAACATTAAGTTGATTGTGAGAAACCAAGCCATTGTAGATGGTCTCCTGGCCATGGAAGCTTGATCACTTTCCCTCCCCCCCCCCCACCACCCCAAGACTCTGGGATTCAATTCAAACTGGCTCCGGTCCTTGTGAACACATGCAGAGGTGCCAACCCATTTAATATTATTCAGCCATTATCTCAAAATAGTAGGGACCAATTCCACATGGCAAAAGCAGCAAACGGCCCTACTAGCGCACCATGTGATATCTTAGAAGCTTCAACCTTGCAGCCATTAGCTAATAGATCCTGTGCACAAAGGACAGACCATGGCAATGGATGTCAGGGCGCCACCACTTAAGTAGATCCAACAATAGCTAACGGTCCTCCTTTATCTCCACTTAAAGAAATTGATGGACTGACTGGAGCTTAACTTTCTATCCCTTCTAGTAATCCTGCCCTTTTAATGCCCAGCCAGGGGTGCCTAGATCTGCTTGATATCGACAGCCAAGGAATCCCTTTAACTTCTCCTCTGAGTTCTCAAGTAAATAACTCATGGCGTATTCTCTCATGGATCCTGGCTGGTTTAAAATCTAAACGAAATGACCCTGATTGGGTTCCCTTTATCGACCTACACAAATTTTGTGTTTTTCAGGAAACCTGGGCCCTGTTATAAATGGGGGTCTCTAGTTGGCAGAGGTAGGTACCTTTGACCAAGTAGGGGCCCTTGCTTCTAGTCAGTTTAAGGGGGCTACACTCCTAAAATAACCCCTGCTCACCCCCTTGGTAGCTTGGCACGAGCAGGCAGGCTTATCTCAGAGGCAGTGTGTAAAGCATTTGGGAACACATACAGTAATACAGTGAAAACACTACAAATGGACACCACACCAGTTTAGAAAAATAAGTAATCTTTATCTAGACTTAACACAAGACCAAACGACAAAAATCCACAATACAATAAAAAAAATATGACTTTCAAATGGTAGAAATAGCTCAGTTCAATGTAGATGGTAATTGCGACACTTTACTCTCAAAGTACCTTGGATGCGTAACGCAATATAAACAAAAGGGTCGCAGGGAAGGCGAGGCGTCAGTTCCTTGCGTCAGGGGAGGCGGCGCACCTGTTCCTTACTGCAGCGGAGGGGAGGCGATGCGTCTGTTCTTTACCGGAGAGGAGGCGAAGCGTCTGTTTCTTATTGCGGTCCGGTTACGATGCGACAAGATGGCACCTTGATGCGATGCGGCGATCCAGTGCGATGCGACAAAATGGCGTCTTTGTTGCGATGCGACCACTTGGATGTGATACGTGCACGCCCGACGGCCGTGCGGCGAAATCGTGGTTGCTAGAGCCGCGACAGGCCCTGCGACGCGCTTCTCCGGTGATGCGACGGCAACCCCAGCGGCGGCAGCACGCTTCTCCGGCGATGCAACGCGCTTCTTCGGTGATGCGACGGCAAACAGCTGCGGCGGCGACACGCTTCTTCGGCGATGCGACGGCAACAGCTGCGGCGGCGACACGCTTCTTCCTCGTTGTGTCGCGCTTCCAGCTCCCAGCGACACGCAGTCTCTAGAGGGCCCAAAACAACAGCAGGCACCTCTCTGCAGGTAGAATTCCCAGCAAGGAAATTCAGGGGGAGCTGGGGGTGAAGTCTTTGTGTCCCTGAGACTTCAGAACAGGAGGCAAGCTCAGCTTCAAGCCCTTGGATGATTAAAGTACACACAAAGTTCCTTTTCTCCTTTCCTTGGCAATAAGTAACCACTGCAGGCCAACCCCCAAACAGTCACCAGCGCAGGGGCAGTCTCCTTCTTCAGCTTCCTTGGTTTCTCTCCTTGGTAAAGGTTTGTCTTGATTCCCAGAAGTGATCTTGAGTTCTGGGGTCTGGGCCCCAATATTTATACTCCAAAATCCTTTGTTCTCTGAAGGCAGAGAGTGTCTGTACCCAGCCCAAACCAGTTCTGTCCTCCCTGGTGCAGCATCCTGGCAGGAGGTGGAGACAGCATTGTTGAAAGCAGACCTGGCCCAGGTAGCTGAAAAGAAATCTCCTCTCCCTACTCTCTATTCTATGTAGGCTCAGGCAAGTGAAAGGAAATCTCCTCCCCCTACTCTCTATTCAACCCAGTTCCTATTCAGCCCAGCCCTGACTCATCAGACTGTGGAGCCAAAGCCCTCTGCAGCCCCCTGTCACTCACAAACCAGACATGGAATACACAAACCTAGCAGAGGCATACTGGATGGTTAGGCAAGAAAATACCTACTTTCTAAAAGTAGTATTTTCAAACACAGAATGTTAAAATCACCCACACTAAAAGATGCACTTTAACATTCTGAGTTCAGGCATACTAAACTTTATTTTCCTATCTTGTTCCTAGGGTCAGTTATGTTTATAAGATGTTATAATCAAACTGCCCATTCTGGCCTATGGGAACAAATAGCCTTGCAATAGTGAAAAACGAAATTGGCAGTATTTCACTATCAGGACATGCCACACACACCAGGGATTGTCCTACCTTTCACAGAAAATGCACCCTGCCCATAGGGTTACCTTGGGCCTACCTTAGGGGTGACTAACATGCAGAAAAGGGAAGGTTTAGGGACTGGCAAGTGGGTGCACTTGCCAAGTCGACATGGCAGTCCCAGACTGCACACAGGCTCTGCAATGGCAGGCCTGAGCCACATTTTACAAGCTGCTTCTGTGGGTGGCACAATCAGTGCTGCAAGCCCACCAGCAGCATTTGATTTACAGGCCCTGGGCACACATGGTGCACTGTTCTAGGGTCTGACAAGTAAATCAAATATGCCAATCATGGAATCACTAATCCATAACATACATTTATAAAGAGAGCATATGCACTTTAGCACTGATCAGCAGTGGTAAAGTGCCCAGAGTCATAACACCACCAACAACAGGTCAGAAAAAATGCAGGAGGAAGGCAAAAAGTTCTGGGATGACCCTGCAAAAAGGGCCAAGTCCAACAGGCCCCTTCACCTTATTTTAGATGTAGTTATTCCAACTTCTGTTGTCCAGCTTTGTCTCAGCTGAAAGGTTGACTGACGGGGGTTTAGTATTTTGCGTAAGGAATGTGCTAATGTGTGCCATCAAGAGGCTGACAGTATCCTCTCTGGACATCCTTGGTCTCACCTTTTATACAGACATTTGCGTTTTTCTTTTTAATATGTACAATAGACCCCAGAGTGTGAACAGGGAATTTCCTACTCTAGCACTTTTAGACAACCATTTAATCTCCTTACATTCTGATATGCACATGATAGTCGCAGGTGATTTTAACATGACATATGAACCCTTGGGCGACCATGTCCAGTCCTTAACAGATGAGGAAGATGCTCAATGGCAGATTCCAAGGCTAGACATCCCTCCCTTAAAGAGAAACTCCACTCTGGCACTTAAGTTGTTAGGCACCACACTAAGACTAGGACTAAGAGCCTGTAATGGTAGATCCTATTCTGATCAGAACTGTGCTATGACCTTTAAATGATCCAATAGTTCTCCTAAAATTAACTATATATTACCAGCCCTGCACACCTGGCCATTAAAGTCTGATATGGTAGTCTTAGAAAGGGGGAATAGTGACCACAATGCCCTGATATTATGGCATTTAATACAACCTTACTGGGAAATATAGTTCATTCGAACAATAAAAAAACTTTAAAATGGTCCTTTATGGCCTGCATCTCCTGAAGTAGGTGTACTCGAGGGTGTTAGAGGTTATGGAAAAGATGAACCAGTTAACAGATGAAGCAATAGGCCCAAGTTTAATAATACAGATGCATGAAGAATTGTTTGCTGGGTTGAGAGACTTGCTATCCAGAGTCCCGAGGAAAAGCGGGAGGGATGATACCAACCCACACCCATGGTTCAACCTGCAGTGCAGGTTTGCCAAATCCCAATTGCTGGGTATGATAAAAGGCAGAGATCATGATAATATCCTTGAAACCCGCAAGAAATACAAAGAAACGCTTCTTTAAGCTAAAGCCGATCTGGAGGTGGAAGTCTGGGCTGACCTAACTCAAGCACCCAATTCAGGGAACCTCAAGGTATTTTGGCATGTTATAGCACATGGTAGCTACTCCTCAACTTCGCCAGTAGCATTCCCTGTCCAACCGCAAAAGTGGGTAAATCATTTTGAGAAGCTATACGTAGCATGTAATGAAAAGGGAAAAGATCTGTATATTATTTGTCCGGGAAGTACCAACTTTCCAACCCCCATAAACCCACTTGTGGTATCTAGCCTAGATTCCTGCCGGGCTCTAGATTCAGTTATTGCCAATCAAAGCTCGGGGCCCGGATTGTACTTTGGCTGATCTTTAGGCTGCCAAACTCAAAATCTGGACAAACTATCTTAATGTTATCACAAAGGCTATAATAAAAGGGGGCCTGTTGCCCAAATCCTGGTGTAAAGCTGAGATTTTGCCAATCTACAAGAATGGGTCACGGGATGATCCAGGTAGTTATAGGCCCATTTGTCTCTTAGATGGGTTTCAGACGTTCTTTTGCCACCAAGTACTAGGCAAGCTGACCGACTGGGTCCATTCTAATTATATCCTTGTTGATCTACAAGCAGCATTTAGACCAACAATTGGTACCCTGGACCAAATTTACAGATTTCTTTACCCTATACTGGAGAACAATAGTGTTGGACAAGGGCAATCTCTAAGTAATTTTCGTAGATTTAAAATCTGCATTTGATATGGTTCCCCGAAGGAAGCAATGGGATGCTCTAGATAGAATGGGAGTCCCAGCTAATATCTTGAATATCGAGAATAATTCTGTTTGTGTCAGATATGGGTCGAAAGGGGAACTGACGGAAGCTTTTGGGATAGAGAAGGGTGTGCGCCAGGGATGCATACTAGTTCGACACTCTATTGCACTGTACCTTAATGACCTGACTGGAGCTCTACATTTTGCAAACATTGATGCCCCAAAAATTGGCCCCACATAAATCCCTATCCTGTTATTTGCGGACAATACTTTGTTTATCTCTAAAACTCCAAGTGGTCTGCAAGCAATCCTAAATCGATTTTTTACTGTTCTGTTCAGATCGAGGCCTTAAGTTAAATATATCGTAAACAAAACTTATGGCAGTGATTTCTCGAAGGCCTCCTCACGCAGGAATTGTGGCCAATAAATCCCCCCTTGAGCATGTGCATGACTTTGTTTATTTGGGGGTGACCCTGCCCCAGAACTCCAGCTGGAAGGGGGAGGTTAGTAAGAGCACACTTAAACACCAGCAGGAGTCTTGGCAATCCTTAATATGGCCAAAAAAATGAAGCCTAGGAATTTAACTCCAGCTTTAGAACTTTATAAATCAAAGGCAAAAAGTACTGCTTTATACAGGGCAGAACTGTGGGGTCACTCATATACTAAGGAGTTATCTCTGGCAGTTAATCGTTTTCTTAGACAACTGCTTAACCTCCCACAAAGTACTTCAACACTTCCGTTGCTACTGGACATGAGTTTGTACCCAATATTCTTTACAATCCAGTCCAGACCCCTTTTGTTTTGGCATAGGCTTTGGATGACATCCGAATTGGACTCCTATAGGTCCTCTATTAGAGATTTACTAACTTCTCCAGGACATTTGAGACCCCCTGATTGTTATATTTATGGATTAAGTCTTTTTATTAATATCAAGAAAAAGTGGAGCAAGCATTTTCAAACAGCAATTTGCTTACGACCTCATCTGAACGAGCTGCAATTACAAAAGCATAGTAACGACTAGGCTTTGGAGTGAAAACTAGGAGCACTGTGGGAGAAGGGAAGATACACAGCAGTTTGCCTACAACCCCACAGGGCCGGCCGTGTGAAGAGGCACTCCAAAGGGCTAGACCATGTACAGAGATTCAAAATGCCCAGAGAGGAAAGTCAGCTCAACCATCTTCATCGTGCTGCACACGCAAGAAACTGTAGCCTTGCTCTCAGATGTGAACACCAAAGAATACAAATGATCTAACAGAGAGAAGCAAGATCCCCACCCTAACCCACCCCCACCCTCTCTCCTTCTGAGGATGTGCAAGCAGAAGTGAGCAGCAGCTGGGGAAACCCTGATATTACAGGGAGCCGCCCCAAGATGGCCTGTTGAAACCCTAAGCCGGTGGCACTAGCTTAAGGATGCGCAGGTATGCCGGGCACAAAAGTTCTCTGAATTCCTTAGACAGGATAGAAATGAATGGGGACCATATTTCTGCATAGGATTTGGGGTCAACGCTAGCTGGCAAGGACAATCGTTCCATACCCAACAGTGCCCATAAGTGGTGGAGCCATTGCCGGTGGTCTGGGATTTTGTCCGAACCCCAGTGTGCCAGGAGGAGCCTTTGGGCAACGTTAAGGGCCATAGCCATCTGTCTGCTCCTGATGGACCGTTGAGGGTAGGTGAGGGCATTGGGGAGACCCAAAAGTATGTTTGCAGGAAGGCGTGGGATCTCCGTCTGAAAGGCCTCATCTATGTCGTTCAGCACCTGTTCCCAGAACCTCATGAGCTTGGGGCAGTTCCACAGTAAATGTAAGAGTGACCCAGGGTTTCCACAGCCTCTCCAGCACAGGCCATCGCAGAGTGCATTCCACTTTTGTATGCGCATCGGGGTATAGTACCAATAGGTGGTGAGTTTGTAAGCTGTTTCGGTGTGGCCCATATTGAATGTAGTGTGATGAACCCTGTAAAATATGTCCCCCCACTCTTTATCGGAGAGGTCCCGACCCAGTTCCGCTTCCCATCGTTTTTGACCCGGCGTCCTTTGTGTAAGTGGGGTCTTCGTCAAAAAGCGGTAAATTTATGAGATGAGTTTCTTGTCGTCAGATTTTAAAGACAACCATTTCTCGAAGGGCGTCCTGGGCCTGCTTGTGTTGGGGTGTACATTGGGACCAAGTGCCCAGTGGGCAAGCTGAGTGTGTGTGAACCTGTCTTGTTCCGAGAGTGTATATTGGGATTTGAGCTCGTCAAAGGGAATGAAGCTGTCAGTATCGAAAAGGCAGCCCACCCTCTTACACCCACCCAATAGCCATCACTGAGCTACTTGAGGCGACTGGCCCGGAGGGAAGTCCGGGTTGGTGAACAACGGGGACAACGGTGAGGGGAAGGACGAAAGGCCTGCTGAGTGCAGCACCCTATACCATACTTTGAACGTAGTGTTCATTACTGGGGATGAATATAGGCCCCAGGATCTGTGCGCTCGTGGAAGCCAGGCCTCCCTCCAAATATGCGCACCCGCCACGGTTTGGTCCATGAAGACCCAGTTTTTTTTGGTCGTAGAACGGATCCATTCCACCATGAATCTAAGTTGGGCGGCCTGGAAGTACCGTAGGATATTGGGGACCGCAAGACCGCCCTCATGTTTTGTGCGCTGCAGAAGTTGTTTCTGCAGGCGGGGTTTCGTCCTCCCCCAGATGAAGCGATCTATGCACTGCTGGAGTTGCCTTAGTTCTCCAGGCGGGGGGGAGAGTGGGAGCGCTTGGAAAATATATAGAGCCCTCGGGAGTATGTTCATTTTAACAGTGGCAGTCCTGCCCATCCAAGACAATAGCAGCCGTCTCCACCGTTCCAAGTCTTTACGAATCGTGTCTCCAAGATTGGAGAAATTTGTCTGGACCTTTTTAGGAAGGCTCCTATCAAGCGTGATGCCCAAATATGGGAGCGCTGCATCCACCCACTGAAACCCATACCGTGCTCGGAGAACTTGCTCTGTTTGCGGCTGGATAGTGAGGTTCAATATTTGCGATTTAGTCAGGTTCATCTTAAAACCTGATACCACCACAAACGCATCAAGCTCTGCGATAATCGTAGCTAGTGAAGAAATTGGCTGGGCGACTGAGAAAATAATGTCATCTGCATAGAGGCTGATAAGATGTTGGTCTGCACTGAACTTAATGCCCACCGACCTGGTATCGTCCCATAACTTCTGGGCCAGGGGTTCCATGTGTAGGGCGAACAGAAGCGGGGGGAGCAGGCAGCCCTGTCGAGTGCCCCGCTCCACACGCAGTCCCTCCGAGTTCACCCTGTTCACTCGAACCGATGCCCTGGGCGCGTTATATATGCTCCGAATCCAATTCAGGAACCGGTCTCCAAGCCCAAAGTGCTTAAGGGTTGCGAACAGATAGGGCCAGTGCACCCTATCGAATGCCCTCTCCGCGTCCACCGCCAGCAGGAGAGCCTCTTCTCTGGACCGATTAACTTTGTCTATGAGGTGACACAAGCGCTTGGTGTTGTCCCCACATTGCCGTGAAGGTATAAAACCTGCTTGATCGGGATCGATCTGGCCCGGCATCAATGGGCCAGGATACCCGTAAATAGTTTTGCGTCGATGTTAAGCAGGGAAATCGGGCGGTAGGAGCTGCACAGCTTGGGGTCTTTCGCCGGTTTCGGGATCACCGAGATGGATGCCTGCAGCATGGAGTCGGTCAGTGATCTGGTCTTGGCAAACGAATTGAAGAGGCGGGTCAAGAGGGGGGCGAGCTTGAATCCTGCATGGATAATGGGGTGACCGCAGCAGCCAGGAGATAGGGAAGTGGATCAGGGGCCGCAGAGTGATCGTTTGTGTATAGATTTGTATAGAATGCCCAAAATTCAGCCGCTCAACCCGTGGCGTCATGCACTATCCGACCCGATCGTGTCTGAATAGCTTTGACTGTGTTGGCATGTTGGGTGCTACGAAGGCAGTGAGCTAGCATCTGACCCCCTCTGTTAGAACCCAAGTGGAATTTGTGTTTAAGGCGAAGCATAGCATATTCGGCCCTGTCGAGGTCGAGGCGTTTAAGTTGGAGCCGTGCCTTCTCTTGTTCGCGCCAAACTCGGGGGGCACCTGTACGCTTGTGTATGGATTTAAGCTCTCGTACAATTTTCCCCAATTCCTCCCGTTTGTCCTTTCTGATTTTGTTTTCGTGTGCTAATTGCGCTATAAGAGCCCCTCTGGTGACTAACTTAAGAGCTCCCCAGACTGAAGACAGTGGTATCTCCCCCGTGTCATTTACTGCCAGGTAGTCAGTGATCACTTGTCTAATTGAGGCTACTGTGTCAGCAGAGTGCAGCAGGGTTTCGCGGAGGCGCCAGGTAGGTCGCTGGGGAGTGTCTGTGGGGACATGAAAAGTGAGCGTGATGGCAGCGTGGTCGGAGAGGGAGTGGGGTTCGATGGAAGAATCTAACATGACTTCCCATGCCATTGGGGAGGCTAGGAAATGATCCAGTCGTGCATAGGACCTGTGTGCTGCGGAGAAGAACGTTTAGTCCCATTCCTCCGGGTGCTGGAGTCGCCATATGTCATGTAAACCACAATCGGACAGCCAAGCCCGTCCCTCTAGTGCAGAGGTCTTTAATCTGTGGGGCACGACCCCCAGGGGTGCTGTGGAGTCACGGGAAGGGGGGCGCGCATTCCCCAGCCTTATTGTCGGCACAGAAGGATTGCTGAATGGCATCTGCTCCGAGTAGTTGTACCAGAGAGAGCCTCGCACTGGGAGCTGCTCTGAAGAGCAATCCTATTGTGAACACTTCTCACCAGCTGAAGAAGGAGAATGGGTTATGGCGACAACGACCTTTAGGAGGCAGTCAGGCTCTGCAGGAGGCCAGTACTAGCTTAATTGACCTTGTGCTGGGCCTGTTCATGCACTTCGTCCACAAGGGAAGGTGCGATCTAGGCTTGGAGGGGGGGGGCTGGAGGGGTCCGTTCTCAGCGAGGGGAAAATGGGATGGAAATCAGAGGCCAGAACCACCCAACTACGAACTTTACTTACCTTCTGCTATTTCGAAATCTGTCATTTTCCCTGTTTTTTTTCACCTAGTCTACACAAATACTTTTATAATGCATACTGTAAAGGGCTCTTGTATTTAGAAGTGGTTTTAGATTTTCGATTTTTTTTATTGTGGTGCATAAAAAACCTGTACTAGAAAGGCTTATTGTCGTCTGGTGCTAGAATATTTATATTTCCTTTTGCACATGTTTGCAGATTATTTTTAAGATTTATTTCTATTAACTTTTAATTTTTTATTCTTTGCTCTCATTGAGGCATAATTCTGCCAAATATTATATTTATACAGTGCAATCGCACGACCTTTCATGTGATAAAGATGGTTTCCGCAGTGAAAGCACTCGCAAACATATTTAAATAGCCGTTCCCCTACTTTCTGGAAAAAGACAACCCTCCTGGGGCGATTAATTCTGATAGTTAATATGCTTCAGCTGGAGTGTCATTCAAGGAGTGTCATGTACTGTGAAACGGAAGCCGGGCAGACAGTTAACTGTCAGGGTGCAGCAGCTTGCCTGAAAGAAATACAAATGTGTGCTAGGTGCAAATGTAAATAAAGGGTGCTTGAAAGCAGGTACTGGTTTTAATTGATCGAATCACTCAAAGCTTTGTGATGACACAGATGCATTCCTTTTGAGTGGTAGTGTAAAGAGAACAATTGAGCTGTGAAGTGTGTGCTTTCAATTGTAATTGAATTTGTATAACGCTTACTACTCCCAGGAGGTGCTGAAGGGACAGTTTTGTAAAAAAATAAAAAAAAATTATGTACAATCTGGGTATTACTAAAATGCAAGTTTTAAATAATGACTTACATATTCACAGTGCTTTCTGTAACAAGCTGTAACCTTCTAACACAAAAAATGCTCAAGTCACTATTCTCCACTGCACCATCAAAGAATTAATTCTGTGGGTCCCTGGTTACACATAGACCTCTGCAGTGCATTAAACCAATAAAGGTTTCATAATGTACTATTGTGCATTTCCCACTGAGTAACACCTTTTAAAATTTATTTTTCACTTAAGCTACCCATTATTTTATACGTAGCTACCTGGCAGGGAAAAACATAAAAGATTTACAGAATACACTGTTTAATAATATTTCCCCACCGTAAAAATGATTTGCCAAGGGAATTAATGGCGTTTATGGTTATTGATGGTTAGTAACAGGTTCTAGAATATTTTGTCAGTAGAGGGTCCTTACACCTAATACCTTTTGATAAGGGGGTCTCGGCATCAAAAAGTTTGAAGACCTCTGCTCTAGTGTGAATGCTCCTGTCTGTCCCACCCGCTGTGCCGAGCGATACATGACTAAACTAAAGTTCCCAACCACGAAAAGAGCCCGGTCTGGGGACTGGAGAACCCCCGCTAGCGCCTCTGTTATAAAGGTTTCTTGGTGTTCGTTGGGGGCGTAGAGCGAGGCCACAGTAAACTGGAGCGTCCCCAACTGCATCCATATAGCCAGAACAGGGCCCTTTATTTTGAAGCAAGTGCCTAGGACTGACCCACGGAAGCGGTGAGAGAGGAGAACTGCCACCTCGCCCTTCTTCCCCCTCCCAGGCGACCAGAACTGCTTAGGAAATTTCTTAGAATGCATTCTATGAGTGTCTTGCGCAGCAAGGTGCATTTCCTGGAGCGGGCAGATGTCGCTCTGCGAGTGTTCCAGAAGGGAGAGGATCGCCGCTCGTTTGGTGGGGTTATTAAGGCCTTTTACGTTTATGCTAAGAAGTTTTACCCTCATAGTGTAGGATGCCCGGTGAGCCGAGCTGTAGTAGGGACGCTGGTTGTTGAGTTGTGCCCAAAAGTTGAGGGGGATACCTCGGTAAGCGCCTGTAGCGCTCTATTCCTATACTTATTTCCCCAGCACGTTATCCCAAATCCTGAACCAAACAAAAAAATCATAACAAACCAACAGGTCATAGAGTCTTTCGTTATGGGAAAGTCCGGATCCAGTGGGACAGTCACTACGATGGCAGGCTTTTCCGCGCAGGGTAGAGCCGAGCCGCCGTCCCTGCCTCTGTGTCAGCCACCCATCTTGGAATGTGTATCACCTCCAGGGGGGGAATCCGTGCTTTGGGGCTCACCTCCGGAAAGGTAGCGCAACACTTCCAAGCGATCCTTAGCCATGGTAGCTGGGTCTGGACAGAGGGACGAGGATTTCGGGCCATGCCTGGGCCCGCGAATGTTTTCTTTGAGAGTCTTCTCCTCCCTTGAGGGTCGCTGGGGTGAAGAATCCGGAGGTGCAATTCCGAGGATCTTGTAGGCCTCAGAGAGAGAGCGCAGCTTCATAACCTTCCCGTTTAGTTGAAAGATGAGCCAAAACGGGTGGCCCCATGAGTAGGAAATTCCCTGGGAGTGTAAATGGCTCGTGATCGGGGGGCGAAAATCCTTTCTTTTTAATAATGCTGAAGCTGCTAGGTCCTGGAATAGTTGGAGGGAGTGACCACAGAACTGAAGCTTCTGGGCCGCCCTAAGAATCGCCTCCTTTTCTGTGAAGCTGTGGACGCAGACCAGGATGTCTGCAGGGCCCTGGGAGGGCCAACTCTGTGACATCTGTCCAACTTAATGGACCCAGAGGAGTTTTCCCCCAGGACGGCGCCAAACATCTCCTGCATGTAGCCCTCCAGATCTGTATCCTCGTTGCCTGTCGGGCCCCCCTAATGCGTATATTGCTTCTCCGAGACCTGTTTTCCAGGTCCTCGGCATGGGCCTGTAGATCGAGCTGCTGGTCCTGTAGGCGGATGATCTCTTGTAGTAGGGCCTCGATTTCCACATCCCTAGTCAGCGAGCCCTCCTCTAGCGCCGCCACTCTCTCCCCCACCTCATCAATGTCCTGGCGCGCCTCTCTGATCTCCGATGCCAGGTCTTTTTTAACGGACTGGAGGTCTTCACGAAGGGAGGCGAAGAGAGCCTCTAGAAATTTGCGGGTTACCCCACTTTCTCCTCCTTCCGCGCTTCTGGGCAGCTTGGGCCCCTCCCCAGGGGCTTTCTCTTGAGGGGCGTCCGATTGACCTTTCAGCAGCATTTCTTTGACCGACCGGTCTTTCTTGGCCTTGGTGGTCGCCATCGCTGTGTGCTGGCGCCGTGGGGTGAGTAGCAAGTGGAGGAGCTCGCAGAGAGACTGTTGTGGGAAATGATCCCCTTGTATGTCCAGGGGCCCGGTGAACATTGCAGGCCAGTCAAGGCAGGATGCTGGCCTTGGGGAAATGTCTCCGCTGATTCAGCAGAGGGACAGTATGCGATGAGTTAGGAGGGCCTCACAGGACCCCGCCGCCTTGTGCTGGTAGACCGTAGGTAGGGGCCAAGTGCCTGCGATGGTAGTTGCCAAGGGAGGGTGAAGTGGACCCATTCCGGGGTCCCATTTGAGGCCGCAATCCAAGACAGGCCCGATTCAGGTGTTTTCCCTGTGGGCCCTGGAAGCACTGGGGATTCACCAGGAGGCATTCATTAGATTGTATGGGCCCAAACAGGCCCCGGCGGGATCTCAGGCGTGTGCTCGGAATCAAGTGCAGCCAGCCGGTGGACCATGGACAGTAGAGCCCAGGCGCCGAGGGGGCAGGGGGCCTCCTGGGCTTCCAGGGTAGGCTCCGATGCAAAACCGCTGTGCATATGTACGGAAGGCCCGGCCAGACGGCGCACACCCCGCGGGCGGCCGAGCACACAGTTCCAGGCTGGCTCCTCCGCCAAATAACACCCGCGGCACCGAGTCTAAGCCGCCATTACCAAAGGGCAGCAGCGGGAGGGTTGCGCACTCACCCTTGGCCTGTTCAGCGTCCCTGAGGCCCCCGCAGTCTGCCGCGCCGCCTCCGACGATGCCCCGTAGGTGCAGCCCCCCCCCCAGTTGGTCCGCTGCTGATAATCCTTCAGTGCAGGGGCGCAGCTTCCGCTTGCTTCTGTAGTGATCGTCTGATCACTGGTCTAGTGTTCAGCATTGTGCTGCAACCATACTTTACACCCACCCCTCACAGGCGTCACCAGTCAGGTGACCCTGACAATAAAAGGGGCCGAGCGCACGTGCTCGTGGCCAGTTCTGCACCTGAACTATCTGTGTCTGTGTCAAGTCATTCTAGAGTGCATGAGGGCCTAGGGCCCAGCACCAAACATCACATTGGCGATGAGCGGGCTAATCCCACGTGTGCAGCCGCCTTTTTGGAAAGTGGTGGAAGGGGGAGAGTGTTGCCCGGGTCGAGGCCACCCCCTGGAGCAGGTGAGGGAAGCTCCTGATCGCCGCGGGGCAGGTGAAGAGCTCCCGGCGTGAGAGGTGATCGGGAGCCCACCCCACACCTGATGCGCCCGTGTCGAGGGCAACTGCCCTGCAGCACGCGAGAATCAGCGGAGGCTTGCAGGGCTTGTGGAGCGGCCCTGAGGGAACGCAAGAGCCGATGACCCGCCGGGCAGGAGGTGAGCCCGTTGAATGGTAGAGGTGCCGAGGGGCTGTGGCGCGAAGAAGAGTGACCTATAGCCGGAGGTCCGCGGGAGCCCACCCCACATCAGCGGCAGAAGGTGAGCCTAATGCGGGAGGGCGGAGAGTGGAGTAGCTAACCACTCCCCCGCCCCCGCATGGAAGAGAGCGCGCGGCCCACGGCCGATCGGAGCGGCCAGCGGGAAATGAGGCCTACCCCCAAAAGCTAGCAGTGAGGCGGACCCACACCCCGCTCTGGCGAAGGTCTGCAAGAGTGCAGCGAGCGAGAGGCGAGTCAGAGGGGTGCTGGCAAGATGAAGGCCCTGCAGCCCCTGTCGTGACGTCCGATCGGCAGGAGGAGCCGCTGCTCGGCCGGGACTGTCTGGTCGCGGGTTGCCGGGGTGAAGTGCCCATGCAAGGAGTGAAGTTGGCACCCGGAGGCCAGCAGAAGTGAAGCGGGCTGCCGGTGAGAGCAGGTGAGGTCGGGCGGAAACCTGAGCCACCTTCATTGGAGTGTTGTAGCCCCGGCGCAGCCCGTGATGGGAAAGGGCCTGCTGCGAGGGGCAGAGTACTCAAAGGGACAGTGTGCGCTCAGCGCCGCCGCAAAAGAAACAATAAAGTGAGGAAACGTTGGGAGGTGGAAGTGGTGTCCCTCCCCTAACAACATTGGAGGTGCATTTGGTGATACTGCACGGCCCCAAATACAGGACAGAGACTCACCGCGGGGAAGGGGAAGTCCTGCAGTGGAGTCCGGCAGCAGGCATGTATCTGGCGGCAGCTGTCGGAGAGGAACTCCGCCCATGACTGGGGTGATGCAGGACCCGCAGCGGACGCAAGTGGCTGAGGCCGATCCTGCACGAAGGAAAATGTGAATGCATCACAGGCAGCATTCACGGAGGCAGTTGGAGGTCTCTGCAGCTCTGTGGCATCAAGATGTAGAGAAGGCCGCACCCACCACGAGTGACCCACCATTTCCTTGGCCCCGGCGACGCCCGCGTGGGCAGGACAATATCCGCAGCACCACGGAACCTGTCGAGGTTTCGAAAAGGACAAACGGCCGCGGACTGGAAGAGAAAGCCCCGCAGCGCCGTCTAGTGGCCAAATAGCAGCATTACGCCCACTAAATAAAAGACAGTGTGACAGAAAGGGTACACAGCAGGGACTGCACTAAATGACATGAGCTATTGGGCTGGGAGGCAACGGTGTGCCAGGAGGATAGTAAGGCAGCACAGGGAGAGCTGCTGCAGCCCAAACGTGATGAGAAGGAGAGCGCAAAAGATTTCAGTGAAGGGACCGATAACCCCACGACGTGGTTGTGCTATTGCAAGAAGGCAGTAAGCAAGTACCCATCAGCAAGGGAAATAGGAGAGACCTGGGGCATCAAGTGATACAAGAAAGGAACCCCAAGAAGAAACGAAGGGCGCAGTCAGAAGCGCGCCAAAGAGGCGACCGGAAAGAGGTCGAAGGAGTGGTTGCGCAGACCACCAGAGGCACTGAACATGGCCGAGACAGAGAGTGCAGTGATACCTGGTGGTGCAATTGACCTGCGGAGACGAGCAAAGAGCGCACGAAGTGGCATGGCGCAGAAGATGTACCCCGGACGCGAACGGTACAGGATGAAGCTCGAGCACGAGAAGCGACCTGGGCAAAGGTCGGTAAAGCGAGTGACTGAAGAAGAGGTCAGAGCAGTGACCGAAGGAGAGGTCAGAGCAGTGGCCGAAGAAGCAGTCAGAGAGCTGTGACCGAAAAAGAGGTCAGAGAGTTGTGACTGAAGAAGAGGTCAGAGCAGTGACCGAAGAAGAGGTCAGAGCAGTGACCGAAGGAGAGGTCAGAGCAGTGACCGAAGAAGCGGTCAGAGAGCTGTGACCGAAAAAGAGGTCAGAGAGTTGTGACCGAAGAGGAGGTCAGAGAGAAATGACCAGTGAAGAAGTCAGAGAGAAGAGACTTGACAAGAAGTCTGACAAGGAAAATGACGGAGTGGTCCGTGAAGAGAACGACCGAGAAACTGTCCACGAAGAGGACCAAGGAGAGGTCCGGGACGAGGACCAGGAAGAGGTCAGAAGAGAAGTCTGACAATATTGGCTGGAAGTCAGAAGTAATCGAACGAAAGAAGGTCGCGACGACAGGTCCAGTCACAGAGCGAGGTGAAGGCAGTGTCCTAGGGGAGGACAAGACCAGGGAGACACGTGTGGAGTGCACGCTACACGGAGAGGCCTGGTTAGGGCAGACAGGCAAGAGAGAAGACCAGACCGCGTCGCGAAGGAAGGAAAGAGAAGACAGAACTTGAGTGGCAAGACGCCATGGTGGAGAAGAAAGGCAGAGGAGAAGAGTAAAGAGGTGTGTGTGACAGGACAACTCACGCACCAGAAGGGAAACACCTGAAGGGAAAGGTGAAAAGTGCACGAACATCGGAGCACAGGGCCTGGAGAACATCAGTAGCACTGGGAGTAAACCATCGACCTACGAATCCTCAGATCACCTGGTGACGGCAGAGGTGAGCAGGCTGGTCCATTGGTAACAACTACCTTTGGGGAGGAACGGACACCAGACCGTGGACATCCAAGGGGCAAAGGCCTCAGGGACGCCGGTGGCAGCGGGTCCCGACACAAGAGATGGACTATGGTGGCTCGCTCTGCAAATCCCGGGATGATGGAGGTAGCATGCAAAAGGGCAGGAGCCAACAACACCCTTTCAGGCGGAATTTGGGACACGTAGAGGTGGTCCGTAGCGATTCCTCCAACACGGTTGGAGTAACACGGCGGAAGTCCACCCGGTCCAGTGGAAACCTGGTAGAAGAGGGCCTCCGGGTCATCCTGTGAGAGGGGACACCCACGAGAGAGGGGCATCCGTGAGAGGGACGTCCTGCAACTGCAAACCTATCTGCAGAGTGAATCACTACTACCAATATGGAGAGATTACATTAACCAGGACTGTGTGGTGGAACACAGAACATACCTCGTCCACCATCATTCCACATGTACCTTCACTGCACGTGGAACCGGAAGAGAGAGACTGTGGAGTATCATTCCACGTTTGTGAGTCCAAGAAAAACTAGATCCACCAGGCACCCTGACATCGTGCCAAAGAGAACTAGTAGTCCCGTCTGCAAGGATACCATTGTCGGCGGTTGGCAAACAGCTAAAGAGACTCCGTGGAAGTTTTTGTTATTGTATGGTATTTTGGTTCAATTATATTTCTTTCCCACAGGTTTGGACTTTGTTTTGACTTTTAAGAAAGTTTGGGAGGGATGTAGTGATCGTCTGATCACTGGTCTAGTGTTCAGCATTGTGCTGCAACCATACTTTACACCCACCCCTCACAGGCGTCACCAGTCAGGTGACCCTGACAATAAAAGGGGCTGAGCGCACGTGCTCGTGGCCAGTTCTGCACCTGAACTATCTGTGTCTGTGTCAAGTCATTCTAGAGTGCATGAGGGCCTAGGGCCCGGCACCAAACATCACAGCTTCTTCCTTCGCCTCCGCCGGTGTAGGGGCAATCGGGGGATGCCGGCTCTAAACTCCGCTACGGCCACCGCCAGACTCATTCTGGCAGAGCTCACCGAGAGGCCGCTGAAGATGTAGCTGTCGCGCTCCGAGCCCACGAGGTAGGCCCCAGCACCCGCCCTCCACAGGCAGCACTGTAACTCGGTCTCTGCGCCACGCCCGGCCTCACCGCCTGCACCGCCCGCCCTCCGGAGCAGCTGAGCCCCCTGTTAGCGCAGTGGGGACCGGGCAGGGAATCTAAATCAGGTGCTTAAGTTCTGCAGGGACGGAGCTCCAGGCGGACACGTCCTCTCACACCACCATCCTGCACACTTCCCCTGATTGTCATATTTAAAGAGATGTTTAAAGCTCTTGCCCTGAAAGCCTTGTGGGTTAATCCTGACGAAGCCGCCAAGATTTCGAAGCAGTTAATCAAAGACAGGGGCAGGGATTATCTTTGGGGCGAGCAGATTTGAAAGGTTTTTCAAGAAGCCTAACTGACAGGTTCCTAGATGATAGCATTATCCCACTCTATGAAGAGTCCTTAAATTCCAGACAAGGCTCTTTTCCTAGACAGCTTTACCTGAAGTTTCATTGTGGAACTCTCCCATTGGCTGAATTTGTAGGGAGATAGGGGAATTTAAACAATCTCAGTCACCTCTGCCTAACATGTAATGATGGCTGCGACTCCATTGTCCATCTCGTTTTTATATGCCCTGCCCTTGGATTGCCACAGAAGAAATGGATTCTCCCTGTGTGCCAGTTGCAGAGTTTAAGATCCTCCCAGTTACCATTAAGGATATTAAAATCTGACACAATGGAAGTGGTAGTAATTATTAGAGCTAAGTAACTGCACGCAACTTGGATAAAATGTAACTGTGTGGGCCCAGTCGCTGAACCAGCACTTGTGGATGTCCAAATCCTTAAGATGTCATTGAAGAACTGTAACTGAGTGCCTGCTGGTTATTGGATAGGAACTGCGGTTGTAATAACTGTTGCAGTTTTAAATCATATTTTCACTTTTAACTGATTTTAATCTCTGTCTTTAACTTATTTAATTTACTATGGAATTGTTGAATTATTGAATTGCTGACTTGATGTATGTGTTTTATGGATTTGTAATCAGAAATAAACAAATTTGATGATGGTGGTAAATACAGTTGGTATGTTTCCACCTTCTTTCAACCCACATCTAGGGGCAGACATGACATTGTCCGTATGGAAAGTGTCCCGTGACCAGTGGGAGGCCCCAACTGGTAGTCATACTCTCGGGGGCAATTGTACATTTTGGTCTAGTATGGACCACAAGGTCTCGAATGTTATTGGTTCGTTTGAAGACAAACACTAGGCTCTCTATCTCCATACCACCACTCATCAGAATGGACCACCGTTGATTGATAATTTTCTTGATCGTGTTTAATGATGGAGTATATGTGGAAACACATGTCAGTTTTGGTTGCACATCTCTGGTTTGGGGTGCTAAAATAGCATCCCTCTGATTGTTATGAGCCCTCTTAGGTGCAGTGTTAATGATATTATTTGGATAGTTCTGGTTGCGTAATCTGATAGTCAGGTCATCTGACTGTGTATTAAATGTAGAAATATCACTGCAATTTCTTCTAACTCTGAGGAACTGACCAAAGGGAAGATTCGTTCTAGAGGATCATGGGTTATGACTATTGAAAAGGAGGATGCTATTCCCGTCTGTGGTTTTTCAAAAAGTTCTTGCACTCAGTTGACCATCTCCAATGGTTATCAGTAGGTCCAAAAATGAAAGTTCTTTGTCTGAGATAGATGCTGCAAGTTTCAGGTAAGAATCACATTCATTAATCCACTTGATACATTCCGGTATATCTGCTGAGTTCCCCTACCAAATAATGAGAATGCCATCAATGAATCTCTGCCATAGCTATATACCATACAGAAAGGGTTTTTGGAATTGAGTATACACCTTTTTTCAAAGCTGTACATGGAGAAACATGTCAGACTGGGGGCGAATGTGCTGCCCATTGAATCCCTTGGATTTGAAGATATAGTTGATTTGTAGATTGGAAAAAGTTTGCTTTGAGGGCTAGAGTGGCACACTCCATAATGAAATGAACTGGAGTGGTCTAGCCCCAAATCTCAGCTCTAAGCATTTCTTCTATAACTGAGAGGGTGGTATTTTGTGGGATGTTCCTGTAGAATGCTGCTACATCCAATGTAATAAGGAGGTGGGTAGTCCCTTGCATGTTGATGGTTTCAATCAATTTCAAAACACCTTTAGTGTCTCTGTTAGAAATTGAGTTTCTGGTTGGCAGAGGTATGCATCCTGTCTAAGCAGGAATCACAATCCTAGTCAGGGTAAGTCAGATACACACCCTAAATTAATCCGTGCTCACTCTCTGGTAGCTTGGCACAGAGCAGGCAGGCTTAACTTGAGAGGCAATATGTAAAGTATTTGTGCCACACTTAATACAGTAATACAGTGAATCCACCACACAAAAATAATCCACACCAGGTTAGAAGAATAGAGCTTAATTTAATGAATAAAATAAGATCATAACGACAAAGATCCAATAAGTAGAACTTGAGTTATGAATTTTTAAAGAATATAGTGCTTAAAAGCATAAAGCGCCAGCTGGGGCTATCTGGTAGCACTTGAACTTGTCAAATCTGAACGTTCAGGCCGACCATGATAGAAAGCGGGTCAGATACAAGTAACAACCTTGTCCCGCTGAAAAAGTACCTTTGGATGGAAGATACGTCGACGTCGAAGAGGTGATGTGTTGGCGTTGATCCTTTCAGATACAGGCGATGCGTCGGTTCCAATCCGCGCAGGCAGAGAGGCATTGTCGGCAAAACCTTTACGATATAGGCGAAGAGTGGTCGTCGAGCAGCGCAGCCGGCGATGCGATGGCCTCGAGCAGTGATGCATCAGCGCTGAAGGAGATGCATTGGTTCCGACAGGTGCAACAATGACAATGCGTGGGTTTTAAAAAAACAGCTAGAAAACCCACTTCCAAGGGCCCAGGACTGGATTGGCACCACTTGGCATGGCAAGACTCACAGTTGGCCGAGTCCAGAGGCTGTAGCAGGGTTGTTGGAAGTCTTTGATGTCCCTAAGACCTCACAACAGGAGACAAGTCAGCAAGCCCTTGGAGTCACTTTGATTCTGAGGATGTAGAGTTACAAGTCCAGTCCTTCTCACCCCCAGGCAAGGAGGGCAGCAAGGAGGCACAGCAAAGCAGGAGTCCAGCAAATTCCAGCAGAGTGACAGTCCACAGTCCTTTCAGCAGCACTTCAGTCCTTCTTCCTGGCAGAATGTCCTCAGGTCCAGACATGTGCTGAGTTGGTGGAGTCAGAGATCCAGTACTTATACCCAGTTGTGCCAAGGGGACTTGAAAGAGAGACCTTTGGAGTGCACAAAGTCTGCCCTTGCTCCAGAATCAATACCGGGGGGTATACAGCTCTTTGGGAGTGGACAGACTCAGCATATTCAGGTGTAAGGATCAGCTCCTTCCTCTCATTCTGCCCCAGGATGGCCCATCAGGAAGTTGATGGCACATCAGTCAAACCTAAGCTTCCTTTGTGTGTGGCTGTCTGGAGGAATGCAGAAAGCGAAGCTGTCACCCACCCCAGATGTGTATTCAGAGATAGGCAGAAGGCACAGAATGGTTAAAGTAAGAAAAAGCTAACTTTCTAAAAGTTCCATTTTCAAGACTTGCAACTTAAAATCCAACTTCACCATAAGTTGCGATTTTAAATTGTGAGTCTAGGGACACCAAACTAGAAATGTCTATCTTTTCCCAATTGGAAATTACACTTATAAAATGTAATAAGGTAATCCCACTGTTAAACCATGGGAGAGATAGGCCTTGCAAAGGTGAAAAACGAATTTAGGAGTTTTTCACTACCTGGGCATGTAAAGCTAAAAAGTATATGTTCAGCTGTTCAAATACCCTGCACCCTGTCCTTGGGGCTGTCCAGGGCCTACCTTTGGGGTGACTTATATGCATCAAAGGAAGGATTTGGCCTGACAAGAGGGTTAATTTGCCAGGTAGACATGGCAGTTTAAAACTGCACCCACAGGCTCTGTAATGGCCGGTCTGAGACATGTTTAAAGGGATGCTTAAGTGGGTGGCACAGCCAGTGCTGCAGGCTCACAAGTAGCATTTAACTTTCATGCCCTGGGTGTATGTAGTGCACTTTACAAGCAATTCATAAGTAAATATGTGGATAAGCCAATGTTTTCATGTTTAAAGCAGATTAGCCCTAGTTTGCAGTGGTAAAGTGCCCAAAGTCCTAAAGCCAACAAAACGAATACAGCAAAAAAGGGAAGAGGAAGGCAAAACGTTTGGGGGTGACCCTACAGAATGGGCCAGGTCCAGCAGTCTCTTAGAAATTTCAGAGTTATTTGAACAATGGGTTGCAAGAATTGAACACAAAATTTGGATACGGGTTCAATCAAAGACCCTATCCTGGAGACAGTGGGTCTGCCTGGGGATGGTCTTCTTTTCTTCAGTATTTTGGGAAAATAATAAAAATAATGTATTCTATGTTGTTGATTAACCAGAAAATCTGTTTCTTTTCTTGTAATCCAGCCAGACAATTCTGTTTCATTGATCATGATTCTAATCTTCTGTTGTAATCTACGAATTGGATCTTGACAAATGGGTTGGAAATGTTTAGTGTCACTAAGTAATTTTAAGCATTCCTGTCTGTAGTCCATAGTAGAGTGAATGACAATGGCTCCACCTTTATCTGCTGGTTTTATGGTTATGCAAAAAGAACAATTGATGGACAGAATGCAGAACAATGTCATACATTCACCCCAGTACAGAGATCTGCGCCTAAATCCATCGTTTTTTTGCTCACCATTCTATTCCAGTTTGAACCCAGCCATATGCAAATCAGTCTTGACCCTGCGCCCAATGGGAACAGTCCAGCCCGAACTGCCAGGCCAGGTCCTCCCTGGACTGGAAACAAGCATCCTAGGACCGGTTTCGGGGTTTCACCCCTAATCAGCCAGGATAGCTTGACTCCAGTGGCATGGAGAGCACAGGACCCACGTCTGGGCTTAACCGTCCTACTCGGGGTCACAAATGAAAAAAGAACAATTGATGGACAGATCTAAACTGGGGTGGCATGGTGAGCAAAAGAAGGATGGATTTAACCCAGATCTCTTGACTGGAGGTGAATGTGTTGATTTGTGCTGCATTCCGTCCATCAATTGTGTGTCTTTTCCTTTCTCGCCCGAAGTGCGCCTGGTATGCCCACACGTGGGTCCTGGGCTCACTGTGCCACTGGATTCAGGCTATGCAGGCTGAAGAGGGATGAAACCCCGAATCCGGTTCTAGGATGCTTGTTTCAGGTCCAGGGAGGACCTGGCTTGGCGGTTCGGTCTGGACTGTTCCCATGAGGCACGTGGTGAAGACTGATTTGCGTATGGCAGGTCTAAACTGGGGTGGCATGGTGAGCAAAAGAAGGATGGATTTAACCCAGATCTCTTGACTGGGGGTGAATGTTTTGATTTGTTCTGCATTTCGTCCATCAATTGCCTGGCTTTTGCTTTCTCGCCCTAAGTGCGCCGGGTATGCCCAGACGTGGGTCCCGAGCTCACTGTGTCACTGTATTCAGGCTATCCTGGCTGATGAGGGGTGAAACACCGAAACCGGTCCTAGGATGCTTGTTTCCGGTCCAGGGAGGGCCTGGCTTGGCAGTTCGGTCTGGACTGTTCCCATGAGGCACGTGGTCAAGACTGATTTGCATATGGCAGGTCTGAACTGGGGTGGCATGGTGAGCAAAAGAAGGATGGATTTAACCCAGATCTCTTGACTGGGGGTGAATGTGTTGATTTGCTCTGCATTTCGTCTATCAATTCTGTGTCTGTTGCTTTCTCGCCCTAAGTGCGCCAGGTATGCCCACACGTGGGTCCCGGGCTCACTGTGCCACTGGATTCAGGCTATCCTGGCTGATGAGGGGTGAAACCCCGAAACCGATCCTAGGATGCTAGTTTTCGGTCCAGGGAGGACCTGGCTTGGCGGTTCGGTCTGGACTGTTCCCATGAGGCACATGGTCAAGACTGATTTGCATATGGCTGGGTTCAAACTGGGGTGGCATGGTGAGCAAAAGGAGGCTGGATTTAACCCAGATCTCTTGACTGGGGGTGAATGTTTTGATTGGTTCTGCATTCCGTCTATCAATTGTGTGTCTTTTGCTTTCTCGCCCTAAGTGCGCCGGGTATGTCCAGACGTGGGTCCCGGGCTCACTGTGGCACTGGATTTAGGCTATCCTGGCTGATGAGGGGTGAAACCCCAGAACCGGTCCTAGGATGCTTGTTTCCGGTCCAGGGAGGACCTGGCTTGGCGGTTCGGTCTGGACTGTTCCCATGAGGCACGTGGTCAAGACTGATTTGCATATGGCAGGTCTAAACTGGGGTGGTATGGTGAGCAAAAGAAGGATGGATTTAACCCAGATCTCTTGACTGGGGGTGAATGTTTTGATTTGTTCTGCATTCCGTCCATAAATTGTGTGTCTTTTGCTTTCTCGCTCTAAGTGCGCAGGGTTTGCCCAGACGTGGGTCCCGGGCTCACTGTGCCACTGGACTCAGGCTATCCTGGCTGATGAGGGGTGAAACCCCGAAACCGGTCCTAGGATGCTTGTTTCCGGTCCAGGGAGGACCTGGCTTGGCGGTTCGGTCTGGACTGTTCCCATGAGGCATGTGGTCAAGACTGATTTGCATATGGCAGGTCTAAACTGGGGTGGCATGGTGAGCAAAAGAAGGATGGATTTAACCCAGATCTCTTGACTGGGGGTGAATGTTTTGATTTGTTCTGCATTCCGTCTATCAATTGTGTGTCTTTTGCTTTCTCGCCCTAAGTGTGCCGGGTATGCCCAGACGTGGGTCCCGGGCTCACTGTGCCATTGGATTCAGGCTATCCTGGCTGATGAGGGGTGAAACCCCGAAACAGGTCCTAGGATGTTTGTTTCCAGTCCAGGGAGGACCTGGCTTGGTGGTGCGGTCTGGACTGTTCCCATGAGGCACGTGGTCAAGACTGATTTGCATATGACAGGTCTAAACTGGGGTGGCATGGTGAGCAAAAGAAGGATGGATTTTACCCAGATTTCTTGACTGGGGGTGAATGTTTTGATTTGTTCTGCATTCCGTCCATCAATTGTCTGTCTTTTGCCTTCTCGCCCTAAGTGCGCCTGGTATGCCCAGGCGTAGGTCCTGGGCTTACTGTGCCACTGGATTCAGGCTATCCTGTTTGATGAGGGGTGAAACCCCGATACGGGTCCTTGGATGCTTGTTTCCGATCCAGGGAGGACATGGCTTTGCGGTCGGTCTGGACTGTTCCCATGAGGCACGTGGTCAAGACTGATTTGCATATGGCAGGTCTAAACTGGGGTGGCATGGTGAGCAAAAGAAGGATGAATTTAACCCAGATTTCTTGACTGGGGGTGAATGTTTTGATTTGTTCTGCATTCCGTCTATCAATTGTTTGTCTTTTGCCTTCTCGCCCTAATTGTGCCGGGTATGCCCAGGCGTGGGTCCCGGGCTCACTGTGCCTCTGGATTCAGGCTATCCTGGCTGATGAGGGGTGAAACCCTGAAACGGGTTCTAGGATGCTTTTTTCCGGTCCAGGGAGGACCTAGCTTGGCAGTTCGGTCTGGATTGTTCCTATAAGGCACGTGGTCAAGACTGATTTGCATATGGCAGGTGTAAACTGGGGTGACAAGGTGAGCAAAAGACGGAGTGATTTAACCCAGATCTCTTGAAAGGGGGTGAATATTTTGATTTGTTCTGCATTCTGCCCATCAATTGTGTGTCTTTTGCTTTGTCGCCCTAAGTGTGCTGGGTATGCCCAGACGTGGGTCCCGGCCTCACTGTGCCGCTGGATTCAGGCTATCCTGGCTGATGAGGGATGAAACCCCGAAACCGGTCCTAGGAGGCTTGTTTCCGGTCCAGGGAGCACCTGGCTTGGCGGTTCGGTCTGGGTAGTTCCCATGAGGCACGTGGTCAAGACTGATTTGCATATGGCAGGTCTAAACTGGGGTGGCATGGTGAGCAAAAGAAGGATGGATTTAACCCCGATCTTTTGACTGGGGGTGAATGTTTTGATTTGTTCTGCATTCCGTCCATCAATTGTGTGTCTTTTGCTTTCTCGCCCTGAGTGCGCAGGGTATGCCCAGATGTGGGTCCCGGGCTCACTGTGCCATTGGATTCAGGCTATCCTGGCTGATGAGTGGTGAAACCTGGAAAGCTGTCCTAGGATGCTTGTTTCCGGTCCAGGGAGGACCTGGCTTGGCGGTTCGGTCTGGATAGTTCCCATGAGGCACGTGGTCAAGACTGATTTGCATATGGCAGGTCTAAACTGGGGTGGCATGGTGAGCAAAAGAAGGATGGATTTAACCCCGATCTTTTGACTGGGGGTGAATGTTTTGATTTGTTCTCCATTCCGTCCATCAATTGTCTGTCCTTTGCCTTCTCACCCTAAGTGCGCCGGGTATCCCAGGCTTAGCTCCCGGGCTCACTGTGCCACTGGATTCAGGCTATCCTGGCTGATGAGGAGTGAAACCCCGAAACGGGTCCTAGGATGCTTGTTTCCGGTCCAGGGAGGACCTAGCTTGGCGGTTCGGTCTGGACTGTTCCCATGATGCATGTGGTCAAGACTGATTTGCATATGGCAGGTCTAAACTGGGGTGGCTTGGTGAGCAAAAGAAGGATGGATTTAACCCAGATCTCTTGACTGGGGGTGAATGTTTTGATTTGTTCTGCATTCCGTCCATCAATTGTGTGTCTTTTGCTTTCTCGCCCTAAGTGCGAAGGGTATGCCCAGACGTGGGTCCCGGGCTCACTGTGCCGCTGGATTAAGGCTATCCTGGCTGATGAGGGATGAAACCCCGAATCCGGTCCCAGAATGCTTGTTTCAGGTCCAGGGAGGACCTGGCTTGGCGGTTCGGTCTGGACTGTTCCCATGAGGCACGTGGTCAAGACTGATTTGCATATGGCAGGTCTGAACTGGGGTGGCATGGTGAGCAAAAGAAGGATGGATTTAACCCAGATCTCTTGACTGGGGGTGAATGTGTTGATTTGCTCTGCATTTCATCTATCAATTCTGTGTCTGTTGCTTTCTCGCCCTAAGTGCGCCAGGTATACCCACACGTGGGTCCCGGGCTCATGTGCCACTGGATTCAGGCTATCCTGGCTGATGAGGGGTGAAACCTCGAAACCGATCCTAGGATGCTAGTTTTCGGTCCAGGGAGGACCTGGCTTGGCGGTTCGGTCTGGACTGTTCCCATGAGGCACATGGTCAAGACTGATTTGCATATGGCTGGGTTCAAACTGGGGTGGCATGGTGAGCAAAAGGAGGATGATTTAACCCAGATCTCTTGACTGGGGGTGAATGTTTTGATTTGTTCTGCATTCTGTCCATCAATTGTCTGTCTTTTGCCTTCTCGCCCTAAGTGTGCCGGGTATGTCCAGGCGTAGGACCCGGGCTTACTGTGCCACTGGATTCAGGCTATCCTGATTGATGAGGGGTGAAACCCTAAAACGGGTCCTTGGATGGTTGTTTCCAATCCAGGGAGGACATGGCTTGGCGGTCGGTCTGGACTGTTCCCATGAGGCACGTGGTCAAGACTGATTTGCATATTGCAGGTCTAAACTGGGGTGGAATGGTGAGCAAAAGAATTATTGATTTAACCCAGATCTCTTGACTGGTGGTGAATGTTTTGATTTGTTCTTCATTCTGTCCATCAATTTTGTGTCGTTTGCTTTCTCGCCCTAAGTGCACCGGGTATGCCCAGACGTGGGTCCTGGGCTCACTGTGCCGCTGGATTCAGTCTATTCTGGCTGATGAGGGGTGAAACCCCGAAACCGGTCCTAGGATGCTGGTTTCCGGTCCAGGGAGGACCTGACTTGGCGGTTCGGTCTGGACTGTTCCCATGAGGCATGTGGTGAAGACTGATTTGCATATGGCAGGTCTAAACTGGGGTGGCATGGTGAACAAAAGAAGGATGGATTTAACCCAGATTTCTTGACTGGGGGTGAATGTTTTGATTTGTTCTGCATTCTGTCCATCAATTGTCTGTCTTTTGCCTTCTCGCCCTAAGTGTGCCGGGTATGCCCAGGCGTGGGTCCCGGGCTCACTGTGCCACTGGATACAGGCTATCCTGGCTGATGAGGGGTGAAACCCCGAAACGGGTCCTAGGATGCTTGTTTCCGGTCCAGGGAGGACCTAGCTTGGCGGTTCGGTTTGGACTGTTCCCATGAGGCACATGGTCAAGACTGATTTTCATCTGGCAGGTCTAAACTGGGGTGGCATGGTGAGCAAAAGAAGGATGGATTTAACCCAGATCTCTTGACTTGGGGTAAATATTTTGATTTGTTCTGCATTCCGTCCATCAATTGTGTGACTGTTGCTTTCTCGCCCTAAGTCCGCCAGGTTTGCCCAGACATGGGTCCCGGGCTCACTGTGCCACTAGATTCGGGCTATCCTGACTGATAAGGGTTGAAACCACGAAACCGGTCCTAGGATGCTTGTGTCCGGTCCAAGGAGGACCTGGCTTGGCGGTTCGGTCAGGACTGTTCCCATGAGGCATATGGTCAAGACTGATTTGCATATGGCAGGTCTAAACTGGGGTGGCATGGTGAACAAAAGAAGGTTGGATTTATCCCAGATCTCTTGACTGGGGGTGAATGTTTTGATTTGTTCTGCATTCCGTCCATCAATTGTGTGTCTTTTGCTTTCTCGCCCTAAGTGTGCTGGGTATGCCCAGACTAGGGTTCCAGGCTCACTGTGCCACTGGATTCAGGCTAACCTGGCTGATGAGGGGTGAAACCCCGAAACCGGTCCTAGGATGCTTGTTTCCGGTCCAGGGAGGACCTGGCTTGGCGGTTCGGTCTGGACTGTTCCCATGAGGCACGTGGTCAAGACTAATTTGCATATGGCAGGTCTAAACTGGGGTGGCATGGTGAGCAAAAGAAGGATGGATTTAACCCAGATCTCTTGACTGGGGGTGAATGTTTTTATTTGTTCTGCATTCCGTCTATCAATTGTGTGTCTTTTGCTTTCTCGCCCTAAGTGTGCCGGGTATGCCCAGACGTGGGTCCCAGGCTCACTGTGCCATTGGATTCAGGCTATCCTGGCTGATGAGGCGTGAAACCCCGAAACCGGTCCTAGGATGCTTGTTTCCGGTCCAGGGAGGAGCTGGCTTAGTGGTGCAGTCTGGACTGTTCCCATGAGGCACGTGGTCAAGACTGATTTGCATATAACAGGTCTAAACTGGGGTGGCATGGTGAGCAAAAGAAGGATGGATTTAACCCAGATTTCTTGACTGGGGGTGAATGTTTTGATTCGGTCTGCATTCCGTCCATCAATTGTCTGTCTTTTGCCTTCTCGCCCTAAGTGCGCCGGTATGCCCAGGCGTAGGTCCCAGGCTTACCGTGCCACTGGATTCAGGCTATCCTGTTTGATGAGGGGTGAAACCCCGAAACGGGTCCTTGGATGCTTCTTTCCGGTCCAGGGAGAACCTAGCTTGGCGGTCGGTCTGGACTGTTCCCATGAGGCACGTGGTCAAGACTGATTAGCATATGGCAGGTCTAAACTGGGGTGGCATGGTGAGCAAAAGAAGGATGGATTTAACCCAGATCTCTTGACTGGGGGTGAATGTTTTGATTTGTTCTTCATTCTGTCCATACATTTTGTGCCTTTTGCTTTCTCGCCCTAAGTGTACCCGGTATGGCCAGACGTGGGTCCCGGGCTCACTGTGCCGCTGGATTCAATCTATTCTGACTGATAGGGGGTGAAACCCCGAAACCGGTCCTAGGATGCTTGTTTCCGGTCCAGGGAGGTCCTGGCTTGGCGGTTCGGTCTGGACTGTTCCCATGAGGCATGTGGTCAAGACTGATTTGCATATGGCAGGTCTTAACTGGGGTGGCATGGTGAGCAAAAGAAGGATGGATTTAACCCAGATTTCTTGACTGGGGGTGAATGTTTTGATTTGTTCTGCATTCCGTCCATCCATTGTGTGACTTTTGCTTTCTCGCCCTAAGTGCGAAGGGTATGCCCAGACGTGGGTCCCGGGCTCACTGTGCCGCTGGATTAAGGCTATCCTGGCTGATGAGGGATGAAACCCCGAATCCGGTCCCAGAATGCTTGTTTCAGGTCCAGGGAGGACCTGGCTTGGCGGTTCGGTCTGGAAGGTTCCCATGAGGCACGTGGTCAAGACTAATTTGCATATGGCAGGTCTAAACTGGGGTGGCATGGTGAGCAAAAGAAGGATGGATTTAACGCAGATCTCTTGACTGGGGGTGAATGTTTTGATTTGTTTTCTGCATTCCGTCTATCAATTGTGTGTCTTTGCTTTCCTGCCCTAAGTGCGCCGGGTATGCCCACATGTTGGTCCCGGGCTCACTGTGCCACTGGATTCAGGCTATCCTGGCTGATGAGGGGTGAAACCCAGAAACCGATCCTAGGATGCTAGTTTCCCGTCCAGGGAGGACCTGGCTTGGCGGTTCGGTCTGGACTATTCCCATGAGGCACGTGATCAAGACTGATTTGCATATGGCAGGTCAAAACTGGGGTGGCATGGTGAGCAAAAGAAGGATGGATTTGACCCAGATCTCTTGACTTTGGGGTGAATGTTTTGATTTGTTCTGCATTCTGTCTATCAATTGTGTGTCTTTTGCTTTCTCGCCCTAAGTGCGCCGGGTATGCCCAGACGTGGGTCCCGGGCTCACTGTGCCACTGGATTCAGGCTATCCTGGCTGATGAGGCGTGAAACCCCGAAACCGGTCCTAGGATGCTTGTTTCCGGTCCAGGGAGGACCTGGCTTGGCGGTGCAGTCTGGATTGTTCCCATGAGGCACGTTATCAAGACTGATTTGCATATAACAGGTCTAAACTGGGGTGGGATGGTGAGCAAAAGAAGGATGGATTTAACCCAGATTTCTTGACTGGGGGTGAATGTTTTGATTTGGTCTGCATTCCGTCCATCAATTGTCTGTCTTTTGCCTTCTCACCCTAAGTGCGCCGGGTATGCCCAGACGTGGGTTCCTGGCTCACTGTGCCGCTGGATTAAGGCTATCCTGGCTGATGAGGGATAAAACTCCGAAACCGGTCCTAGGATGCTTGTTTCCGGTCCAGGGAGCACCTGGCTTCGCGGTTCGGTCTGGACTGTTCCCATGAGGCACGTGGTCAACACTGATTTGCATATGGCATGTCTAAACAGGGGTGGCATGGTGAGCAAAACAAGGATGGATTTAACCCAGATCTCTTGACTGGGGGTGAATGTTTTGATTTGTTCTGCATTCCGTCCGTCAATTGCGTGTCTTTTGCTTTCTTGCCCTAAGTCCGAAGGGTATGCCCAGACGTGGGTCCCCGGCTCACTGTGCCACTGGATTCAGGCTATCCTGACTGATGAGGGGTGAAACCCCGAATCCGGTCCTAGGATGCTTGTTTCCGGTCCAGGGAGGACCTGACTTGGCGGTTAGGTCTGGACTGTTCCTATGAGGCATGTGGTCAAGACTGATTTGCATATGGCATGTCTAAATTGGGGTGGCAAGGTGAGCAAAAGAAGGATGGATTTAACCCAGATCTCTTGACTGGGGGTGAATGTTTTGATTTGTACTGCATTCCGTCCATCAATTGTGTTTCTTTTGCTGTCTCACCCTAAATGCGCAGGGTATGCCCAGACGTGTGTCCCGGGCTCACTGTGCCATTGGATTCAGGCTATCCTAGCTGATGAGGGGTGAAACCCCGAAACCGGTCCTAGGATGCTTGTTTCCGTTCCAGGGAGGATCTGGCTTGGCGGTTCGGTCTGGACTGTTCATATGAGGCATGTGGTCAAGACAGATTTGCATATGGCAGGTCTAAACTGGGGTGGCATGGTGAGGAAAAGAAGGATGGATTTAACCCGGATTTCTTCACTGGGGGTGAATGTTTTGATTTGTTCTGCATTCCGTCCATCAATTGTCTTTTGCTTCTCGCCCTAAGTGCGCCGGGTATGCCCAGGCGTAGGTCCCGGGCTCACTGTGCCACTGGATTCAGGCTATCCTGGCTGATGAGGGGTGAAACCCCGAAACGGGTCCTAGGATGCTTGTTTCCAGTCCAGGGAGGACCTAGCTTGGCGGTTCAGTTTGGACTGTTCCCATGAGGCACATGTTCAAGACTGATTTTCATCTGGCAGGTCTAAACTGGGGTGGCATGGTGAGCAAAAGAAGGATGGATTTAACCCAGATCTCTTGACTTGGGGTGAATATTTTGATTTGTTCTGCATTCCGTCCATCAATTGTGTGTCTTTTGCTTTCTCGCCCTAAGTCCGCCGGGTTTGCCCAGACGTGGGTCCCGGGCTCACTGTGCCACTAGATTCGGGCTATCCTGACTGATAAGGGTTGAAACCACGAAACCAGTCCTAGGATGCTTGTGTCCGGTCCAAGGAGGACCTGGCTTGGCGGTTTGGTCAGGACTGTTCCCATGAGGCATGTGGTCAGGACTGATTTGCATATGGCAGGTCTAAACTGGGGTGGCATGGTGAACAAAAGAAGCTTGGATTTATCCCAGATCTCTTGACTGGGGGTGAATGTTTTGATTTGTTCTGCATTCCGTCCATCAATTGTGTGTCTTTGCTTTCTCGCCCTAATTGTGCCGGGTATGCCCAGACTAGGGTTCCAGGCTCACTGTGCCACTGGATTCAGGCTATCCTGGCTGATGAGGGGTGAAATCCCGAAACCGGTTCTAGGATGCTTGTTTCCGTTCCAGGGAGTACCTGGCTCGGCGGTTCGGTCTGGACTGTTCCCTTGAGGCATGCGGTCAAGAGTGATTTGCATATGGCAGGTCTAAACTGGGGTGGCATGGTTGAGCAAAAGAAGGATGGATTTAACCCAGATCTCTTGACTGGGGGTGAATATTTTGATTTGTTCTGCATTCCGTACATCAATTGTGTGTCTTTTGCTTTCTCGCCCTAAGTGCGCCGGGTATGCCCAGACGTGGGTACCTGGCTCACTGTGCCGCTGGATTCAGGCAATCCTGGCTGATGAGGGATGAAACTCTGAAACTGGTCCTAGGAAGTTTGTTTCCGGTCCAGGGAGGACCTGGCTTGGTGGTTCGGTCTGGACTGCTCCCATGAGGCACGTGGTCAAGACTGATTTGCATATAGCATCTCTAAACTGGGGTGGCAAGGTGAGCAAAAGAAGGATGGATTTAACCCAGATCTCTTGACTGGGGGTGAATGTTTTGATTTGTTCTGCATTCCGTCCATCAATTGTGTGTTTTTTGCTTTCTCACCCTAAATGCGGAGGGTATGCCCAGACATGGGTCCCAGGCTCACTGTGCCATTGGATTCAGGCTATCCTGGCTGATGAGAGGTGAAACCCCAAAACCGGTCCTAGGATGCTTGTTTCCGTTCCAGGGAGGACCTAGGTTGGCGGTTCGGTCTGGACTGTTCCCATGAAGCATGTGGTCAAGACAGATTTGCATATGGCAGGTCTAAACTGTGGTGGCGTGGTGAGCAAAAGAAGGATGGATTTAACCCGGATTTCTTGACTGGGGGTGAATGTTTTGATTTGTTCTGCAGTCCGTCCATCAATTGTCTGTCTTTTGCCTTCTCGCCCTAAGTGCGCCGGTATGCCCAGGCGTAGGTCCCGGGCTCACTGTGCCACTGGATTCAGGCTATCCTGACTGATGAGGGGTGAAACCCTGAAAAGGGAGGACCTAGCATGGCGGTTCGGTCTGGACTGTTCCCATGAGTCACATGGTCAAGATTGATTTGCATATGGCAGGTCTAAACTGGGTAGCATGGTGAGCAAAAGAAGGATGGATTTAACCCAGATCTCTTGACTGTGGGTGAATGTTTTTATTTGTTCTGCATTCTGTCCATCATTTGTGTGTCTTTTCCTTTCTCGCCCTAAGTGCGCTGGGTATGCCCAGAAGTGGGTCCCGGGCTCACTGTGCCGCTGGATTCAGGCTATCCTGGCTGATGAGGGATGAAACCCCGAAACCGGTCCTAGGATGCTTGTTTCCGGTCCAGGGAGCACCTGGCTTCACGGTTCGGTCTGGACTGTTCCCATGAGGCACGTGGTCAACACTGATTTGCATATGGCATGTCTAAACAGGGGTGGCATGGTGAGCAAAACAAGGATGGATTTAACCCAGATCTCTTGACTGGGGGTGAATGTTTTGATTTGCTCTGCATTCCGTCCGTCAATTGCGTGTCTTTTGCTTTCTTGCCCTAAGTCCGAAGGGTATGCCCAGACGTGGGTGCCCGGCTCACTGTGCCACTGGATTCAGGCTATCCTGGCTGATGAGGGGTGAAACCCCGAAACGGGTCCTAGGATGCTTGTTTCCGGTCCAGGGAGGACCTAGCTTAGCGGTTCGGTCTGGACTGTTCCCATGATGCATGTGGTCAAGGCTGATTTGCATATGGCAGGTCTAAACTGGGGTGGCATGGTGAGCAAAAGAAGGATGGATTTAACCCAGATCTCTTGACTGGGGGTGAATGATTTGATTTGTTCTGCATTCCGTCCATCAATTGTGTGTCTTTTGCTTTCTCGCCCTAAGTGCGAAGGGTATGCCCAGACGTGGGTCCCGGGCTCACTGTGCCGCTGGATTAAGGCTATCCTGGCTGATGAGGGATGAAACCGCGAATCCGGTCCCAAAATGCTTGTTTTAGGTCCAGGGAGGACCTGGCTTGGCGGTTCGGTCTGGAAGGTTCCCATGAGACACGTGGTCAAGACTAATTTGCATATGGCAGCTCTAAACTGGGGTGGCATGGTGAGCAAAAGAAGGATGGATTTAACGCAGATCTCTTGACTTGGGGTGAATGTTTTGATTTGTTTTCTGCATTCCGTCTATCAATTGTGTGTCTTTTGCTTTCTCGCACTAAGTGCGCCGGGTATGCCCACATGTTGGTCCCGGGCTCACAGTGCCACTGGATTCAGGCTATCCTGGCTGATGAGGGGTGAAACCCAGAAACCGATCCTAGGATGCTAGTTTCCCGTTCAGGGAGGACCTGGCTTGGCTGTTCAGTCTGGACTATTCCCATGAGGCACGTGGTCAAGACTTATTTGCACATGGCAGATCAAAACTGGGGTGGCATGGTGAGCAAAAGAAGGATGGATTTGACCCAGATCTCTTGACTTTGGGGTGAATGTTTTGATTTGTTCTGCATTCTGTCTATCAATTGTGTGTCTTTTGCTTTCTCGCCCTAAGTGCGCCGGGTATGCCCAGACGTGGGTCCCGGGCTCACTGTGCCACTGGATTCAGGCTATCCTGGCTGATGAGGGTGAAACCCCGAAACCGGTCCTAGGATGCTTGTTTCCAGTCCAGGGAGGACCTGGCTTGGCGGTGCGGTCTGGACTGTTCCCATGAGGCACGTGGTCAAAACTGATTTGCATATCACAGGTCTAAACTGGGGTGGCATGGTGAGCAAAAGAAGGATGGATTTTACCCAGATTTCTTGACTGGGGGTGAATGTTTTGATTTGTTCTGCATTCTGTCCATCAATTGTCTGTCTTTTGTCTTCTCGCCCTAAGTGCGCCGGGTATGTCCAGGCATAGGTCCCGGGCTTACTGTGCCACTGGATTCAGGCTATCCTGTTTGATGAGGTGTGAAACCCCAAAACGGGTCCTTGGATGCTTGTTTACGATCCAGGAGGACATGGCTTGGTGGTCGGTCTGGACTGTTCCCATGAGGCACGTGGTCAAGACTGATTTGCATATGGCAGGTCTAAACTGAGGTGGCATGGTGAGGAAAAGAAGGATGGATTTAACCCAGATCTCTTGACTGGGGGTGAAGGTTTTGATTTGTTCTTCATTCTGTCCATCAATTTTGTGTCGTTTGCTTTCTCGCCCTAAGTGCACCGGGTATGCCCAGACGTGGGTCCTGGGCTCACTGTGCCGCTGGATTCAGTCTATTCTGGCAGATGAGGGGTGAAACCCCGAAACCGGTCCTAGGATGCTGGTTTCCGGTCCAGGGAGGACCTGACTTGGCGGTTCGGTCTGGACTGTTCCCATGAGGCATGTGGTCAAGACTGATTTGCATATGGCAGGTCTAAACTGGGGTGGCATGGTGAGCAAAAGAAGGATGGATTTAACCCAGATTTCTTGACTGGGGGTGAATGTTTTGATTTGTTCTGCATTCCGTCCATCAATTGTCTGTCTTTTGCCTTCTCGCTCTAAGAGTGCCGGGTATGCCCAGGCGAGGGCCCGGGCTCACTGTGCCGCTGGATTCAGGCTATCCTGGCTGATGAGCGATGAAACCCCGAAACCGGTCCTAGGATGCTTGTTTCCGGTCCAGGGAGCACCTGGCTTGGCGGTTCGGTCTGGATAGTTCCCATGAGGTACGTGGTCAAGACTGATTTGCATATGGCAGGTATAAACTGGGGTGGCATGGTGAGCAAAAGAAGGATGGATTTAACCCCGATCTTTTGACTGGGGGTGAATGTTTTTATTTGTTCTGCATTCCGTCCATCAATTGTGTGTCTTTTGCTTTCTCGCCCTGAGTGTGCAGGGTATGCCCAGACGTGGGTCCCGGGCTCACTGTGCCATTGGATTCAGGCTATCCTGGCTGATGCGGGTGAAACCCCGAAACCTGTCCTAGGATGCTTGTTTCCGGTGCAGGGAGGACCTGGCTTGGAGGTTCGGTCTGGACTGTTCCCATGAGGCACGTGGTCAAGACTGATGTGCATATGGCAGTTCTAAACTGGGGTGGCATGGTGAGCAAAAGAAGGGTGGATTTGACCCAGATCTCGTGACTGGGGGTGAATGTGTTGATCTGTTCTGCATTCCGTCCATCAATTGTCTGTCCTTTGCCTTCTCGCCCTAAATGCGCCGGGTATCCGAGGCTTAGCTTCCGGGCTCACTGTGCCACTGGATTCAGGCTATCCTGGCTGATGAGGGGTGAAACCCCGAAACTGGTCCTAGGATGCTTGTTTCCGGTCCAGGGAGGACCTAGCTTGGCGGTTCGGTCTGGACTGTTCCCATGATGCATATGGTCAAGACTGATTTGCATATGGCAGGTCTAAACTGGGGTGGCATGGTGAGCAAAAGAAGGATGGATTTAACCCAGATCTCTTGACTGGGGGTGAATGTTTTGATTTGTTCTGCATTCCGTCCATCAATTGTGTGTCTTTTGCTTTCTCGCCCTAAGTGCGAAGGGTATGCCCAGACGTGGGTCCCGGGCTCACTGTGCCACTAGATTAAAGCTATCCTGGCTGATGAGGGATGAAACCCCGAATCCGGTCCCAGAATGCTTGTTTCAGGTCCAGGGAGGACCTGGCTTGGCGGTTCGGTCTGGAAGGTTCCCATGAGGCACGTGGTCAAGCCCAATTTGCATATGGCAGGTCTAAACTGGGGTGGCATGGTGAGCAAAAGAAGGATGGATTTAACGCAGATCTCTTGACTGGGGATGAATGTTTTGATTTGTTTTCTGCATTCCGTCTATCAATTGTGTGTCTTTTGCTTTCCCGCCCTAAGTGCGCCGGGTATGCCCACATGTTGGTCCCGGGCTCACTGTGCCACTGGATTCAGGCTATCCTGGCTGATGAGGGGTGAAACCCCGAAACCGGTCCTAGGATGCTTGTTTTCGGTCCAGGGAGGACCTAGCTTGGCGGTTCGGTCTGGACTGTTCCCATGAGGCACGTGGTCAAGACTGATTTGCATATAACAGGTCTAAACTGGGGTGGCATGGTGAGCAAAAGAAGGATGTATTTAACCCAGATCTCTTGACTGGGGGTGAATGTTTTGATTTGTTCTGCATTCCGTCCATCCATTGTGTGTCTTTTGCTTTCTCGCCCTAAGTGCGAAGGGTATGCCCAGACGTGGGTCCCGGGCTCACTGTGCCGCTGGATTAAGGCTATCCTGGCTGATGAGGGATGAAACCCCGAATCCGGTCCCAGAATGCTTGTTTCAGGTCCAGGGAGGACCTGGCTTGGCGGTTCGGTCTGGAAGGTTCCCATGAGGCACGTGGTCAAGACTAATTTGCATATGGCAGGTCTAAACTGGGGTGGCATGGTGAGCAAAAGAAGGATGGATTTAACGCAGATCTCTTGACTGGGGGTGAATGTTTTGATTTGTTTTTTGCATTCCGTCTATCAATTGTGTGTCTTTTGCTTTCCTGCCCTAAGTGCGCCGGGTATGCCCACATGTTGGTCCCGGGCTCACTGTGCCACTGGATTCAGGCTATCCTGGCTGATGAGGGGTGAAACCCAGAAACCGATCCTAGGATGCTAGTTTCCCGTCCAGGGAGGACCTGGCTTGGCGGTTCGGTCTGGACTATTCCCATGAGGCACGTGATCAAGACTGATTTGCATATGGCAGGTCAAAACTGGGGTGGCATGGTGAGCAAAAGAAGGATGGATTTGACCCAGATCTCTTGACTTTGGGGTGAATGT
Organism: Calotriton arnoldi; assembly: GCA_963921515.1. Lineage (NCBI taxonomy): Eukaryota > Metazoa > Chordata > Amphibia > Caudata > Salamandridae > Calotriton > Calotriton arnoldi. The sequence continues at coordinate 378,308 of CAWUFW010002690.1, read as the reverse complement.
TTTGATTTGTTCTGCATTCTGTCTATCAATTGTGTGTCTTTTGCTTTCTCGCCCTAAGTGCGCCGGGTATGCCCAGACGTGGGTCCCGGGCTCACTGTGCCACTGGATTCAGGCTATTCTGGCTGATGAGGCGTGAAACCCCGAAACCGGTCCTAGGATGCTTGTTTCCGGTCCAGGGAGGACCTGGCTTGGCGGTGCAGTCTGGATTGTTCCCATGAGGCACGTTATCAAGACTGATTTGCATATAACAGGTCTAAACTGGGGTGGGATGGTGAGCAAAAGAAGGATGGATTTAACCCAGATTTCTTGACTGGGGGTGAATGTTTTGATTTGGTCTGCATTCCGTCCATCAATTGTCTGTCTTTTGCCTTCTCACCCTAAGTGCGCCGGGTATGCCCAGGCGTAGGTCCCAGGCTTACCGTGCCACTGGATTCAGGCTATCCTGTTTGATGAGGGGTGAAACCCCGAAACGGGTCCTTGGATGCTTGTTTCCGGTCCAGGGAGAACCTAGCTTGGCGGTCGGTCTGGACTGTTCCCATGAGGCACGTGGTCAAGACTGATTAGCATATGGCAGGTCTAAACTGGGGTGGCATGGTGAGCAAAAGAAGGATGGATTTAACCCAGATCTCTTGACTGGGGGTGAATGTTTTTATTTGTTCTTCATTCTGTCCATAAATTTTGTGCCTTTTGCTTTCTCGCCCTAAGTGTACCCGGTATGGCCAGACGTGGGTCCCGGGCTCACTGTGCCGCTGGATTCAATCTATTCTGACTGATAGGGGGTGAAACCCCGAAACCGGTCCTAGGATGCTTGTTTCCGGTCCAGGGAGGACCTGGCTTGGCGGTTCGGTCTGGACTGTTCCCATGAGGCATGTGGTCAAGACTGATTTGCATATGGCAGGTCTAAACTGGGGTGGCATGGTGAGCAAAAGAAGGATGGATTTAACCCAGATTTCTTGACTGGGGGTGAATGTTTTGATTTTTTCTGCATTCCGTCCATCAATTGTATGTCTTTTGCTTTCTCGCCCTAAGTGCGAAGAGTATGCCCAGACGTGGGTCCCCGGCTCACTGTGCCGCTGGATTAAGGCTATCCTGGCTGATGAGGGATAAAACTCCGAAACCGGTCCTAGGATGCTTGTTTCCGGTCCAGGGAGCACCTGGCTTCGCGGTTGGGTCTGGACTGTTCCCATGAGGCACGTGGTCAACACTGATTTGCATATGGCATGTCTAAACAGGGGTGGCATGATGAGCAAAACAAGGATGGGTTTAACCCAGATCTCTTGACTGGGGGTGAATGTTTTGATTTGTTCTGCATTCCGTCCGTCAATTGCGTGTCTTTTGCTTTCTTGCCCTAAGTCCGAAGGGTATGCCCAGACGTGGGTCCCCGGCTCACTGTGCCACTGGATTCAGGCTATCCTGGATGATGAGGGGTGAAACCCCGAAACCGGTCCTAGGATGCTTGTTTCCGTTCCAGGGCGGATCTGGCTTGGCAGTTCGGTCTGGACTGTTCCTATGAGGCATGTGGTCAAGACAGATTTTCATATGGCAGGTCTAAACTGGGGTGGCATGGTGAGCAAAAGAAGGATGGATTTAACCCGGATTTCTTGACTGGGGGTGAATGTTTTGATTTGTTCTGCATTCCGTCCATCAATTGTCTTTTACTTCTCGCCCTAAGTGCGCCGGGTATGCCCAGGCGTAGGTCCCGGGCTCACTGTGCCACTGGATTCAGGCTATCCTGGCTGATGAGGGGTGAAACCCCGAAACGGGTCCTAGGATGCTTGTTTCCGGTCCAGGGAGGACCTAGCTTGGCGGTTCGGTTTGGACTGTTCCCATGAGGCACATGGTCAAGACTGATTTTCATCTGGCAGGTCTAAACTGGGGTGGCATGGTGAGCAAAAGAAGGATGGATTTAACCCAGATCTCTTGACTTGGGGTAAATATTTTGATTTGTTCTGCATTCCGTCCATCAATTGTGTGTCTGTTGCTTTCTCGCCCTAAGTCCGCCGGGTTTGCCCAGACGTGGGTCCCGGGCTCACCGTGCCACTGGATTCAGGCTATCCTGGCTGATGAGGCGTGAAACCCCGAAACCGGTCCTAGGATGCTCGTTTCCGGTCCAGGGAGGAGCTGGCTTGGTGGTGCAGTCTGGACTGTTCCCATGAGGCACGTGGTCAAGACTGATTTGCATATAACAGGTCTAAACTGGGGTGGCATGGTGAGCAAAAGAAGGATGGATTTAACCCAGATTTCTTGACTGGGGGTGAATGTTTTGATTCGGTCTGCATTCCGTCCATCAATTGTCTGTCTTTTGCCTTCTCGCCCTAAGTGCACCGGTATGCCCAGGCGTAGGTCCCAGGCTTACCGTGCCACTGGATTCAGGCTATCCTGTTTGATGAGGGGTGAAACCCCGAAACGGGTCCTTGGATGCTTCTTTCCGGTCCAGGGAGAACCTAGCTTGGCGGTCGGTCTGGACTGTTCCCATGAGGCACGTGGTCAAGACTGATTAGCATATGGCAGGTCTAAACTGGGGTGGCATGGTGAGCAAAAGAAGGATGGATTTATCCCAGATCTCTTGACTGGGGGTGAATGTTTTGATTTGTTCTTCATTCTGTCCATCAATTTTGTGCCTTTTGCTTTCTCGCCCTAAGTGTACCCGGTATGGCCAGACGTGGGTCCCGGGCTCACTGTGCCGCTGGATTCAATCTATTCTGACTGATATGGGGTGAAACCCCGAAACCGGTCCTAGGATGCTTGTTTCCGGTCCAGGGAGCACCTGGCTTCGCGGTTCGGTCTGGACTGTTCCCATGAGGCACGTGGTCAACACTGATTTGCATATGGCATGTCTAAACAGGGGTGGCATGGTGAGCAAAACAAGGATGGATTTAACCCAGATCTCTTGACTGGGGGTGAATGTTTTGATTTGTTCTGCATTCCGTCCGTCAATTGCGTGTCTTTTGCTTTCTTGCCCTAAGTCCGAAGGGTATGCCCAGACGTGGGTCCCCGGCTCACTGTGCCACTGGATTCAGGCTATCCTGACTGATGAGGGTGAAACCCCGAATCCGGTCCTAGGATGCTTGTTTCCGGTCCAGGGAGGACCTGACTTGGCGGTTCGGTCTGGACTGTTCCTATGAGGCATGTGGTCAAGACTGATTTGCATATGGCATGTCTAAATTGGGGTGGCAAGGTGAGCAAAAGAAGGATGGATTTAACCCAGATCTCTTGACTGGGGGTGAATGTTTTGATTTGTACTGCATTCCGTCCATCAATTGTGTTTCTTTTGCTGTCTCACCCTAAATGCGCAGGGTATGCCCAGACGTGTGTCCCGGGCTCACTGTGCCATTGGATTCAGGCTATCCTAGCTGATGAGGGTGAAACCCCGAAACCGGTCCTAGGATGCTTGTTTCCGTTCCAGGAGGATCTGGCTTGGCGGTTCGGTCTGGACTGTTCATATGAGGCATGTGGTCAAGACAGATTTGCATATGGCAGGTCTAAACTGGGGTGGCATGGTGAGGAAAAGAAGGATGGATTTAACCCGGATTTCTTCACTGGGGGTGAATGTTTTGATTTGTTCTGCATTCCGTCCATCAATTGTCTTTGCTTCTCGCCCTAAGTGCGCCGGGTATGCCCAGGCGTAGGTCCCGGGCTCACTGTGCCACTGGATTCAGGCTATCCTGGCTGATGAGGGGTGAAACCCCGAAACGGGTCCTAGGATGCTTGTTTCCAGTCCAGGGAGGACCTAGCTTGGCGGTTCAGTTTGGACTGTTCCCATGAGGCACATGTTCAAGACTGATTTTCATCTGGCAGGTCTAAACTGGGGTGGCATGGTGAGCAAAAGAAGGATGGATTTAACCCAGATCTCTTGACTTGGGGTGAATATTTTGATTTGTTCTGCATTCCGTCCATCAATTGTGTGTCTTTTGCTTTCTCGCCCTAAGTCCGCCGGGTTTGCCCAGACGTGGGTCCCGGGCTCACTGTGCCACTAGATTCGGGCTATCCTGACTGATAAGGGTTGAAACCACGAAACCAGTCCTAGGATGCTTGTGTCCGGTCCAAGGAGGACCTGGCTTGGCGGTTTGGTCAGGACTGTTCCCATGAGGCATGTGGTCAGGACTGATTTGCATATGGCAGGTCTAAACTGGGGTGGCATGGTGAACAAAAGAAGCTTGGATTTATCCCAGATCTCTTGACTGGGGGTGAATGTTTTGATTTGTTCTGCATTCCGTCCATCAATTGTGTGTCTTTTGCTTTCTCGCCCTAATTGTGCCGGGTATGCCCAGACTAGGGTTCCAGGCTCACTGTGCCACTGGATTCAGGCTATCCTGGCCGATGAGGGGTGAAATCCCGAAACCGGTTCTAGGATGCTTGTTTCCGTTCCAGGGAGTACCTGGCTCGGCGGTTCGGTCTGGACTGTTCCCTTGAGGCATGCGGTCAAGAGTGATTTGCATATGGCAGGTCTAAACTGGGGTGGCATGGTTGAGCAAAAGAAGGATGGATTTAACCCAGATCTCTTGACTGGGGGTGAATATTTTGATTTGTTCTGCATTCCGTACATCAATTGTGTGTCTTTTGCTTTCTCGCCCTAAGTGCGCCGGGTATGCCCAGACGTGGGTACCTGGCTCACTGTGCCGCTGGATTCAGGCTATCCTGGCTGATGAGGGATGAAACTCTGAAACTGGTCCTAGGAAGTTTGTTTCCGGTCCAGGGAGGACCTGGCTTGGCGGTTCGGTCTGGACTGCTCCCATGAGGCACGTGGTCAAGACTGATTTGCATATAGCATCTCTAAACTGGGGTGGCAAGGTGAGCAAAAGAAGGATGGATTTAACCCAGATCTCTTGACTGGGGGTGAATGTTTTGATTTGTTCTGCATTCCGTCCATCAATTGTGTGTTTTTTGCTTTCTCACCCTAAATGCGGAGGGTATGCCCAGACATGGGTCCCAGGCTCACTGTGCCATTGGATTCAGGCTATCCTGGCTGATGAGAGGTGGAACCCCAAAACCGGTCCTAGGATGCTTGTTTCCGTTCCAGGGAGGACCTAGGTTGGCGGTTCGGTCTGGACTGTTCCCATGAAGCATGTGGTCAAGACAGATTTGCATATGGCAGGTCTAAACTGTGGTGGCGTGGTGAGCAAAAGAAGGATGGATTTAACCCGGATTTCTTGACTGGGGGTGAATGTTTTGATTTGTTCTGCAGTCCGTCCATCAATTGTCTGTCTTTTGCCTTCTCGCCCTAAGTGCGCCGGTATGCCCAGGCGTAGGTCCCGGGCTCACTGTGCCACTGGATTCAGGCTATCCTGACTGATGAGGGGTGAAACCCTGAAACGGGTCTTAGGATGCTTGATTCTGGTCCAGGGAGGACCTAGCATGGCGGTTCGGTCTGGACTGTTCCCATGAGTCACATGGTCAAGATTGATTTGCATATGGCAGGTCTAAACTGGGTAGCATGGTGAGCAAAAGAAGGATGGATTTAACCCAGATCTCTTGACTGTGGGTGAATGTTTTTATTTGTTCTGCATTCTGTCCATCATTTGTGTGTCTTTTCCTTTCTCGCCCTAAGTGCGCTGGGTATGCCCAGAAGTGGGTCCCGGGCTCACTGTGCCGCTGGATTCAGGCTATCCTGGCTGATGAGGGATGAAACCCCGAAACCGGTCCTAGGATGCTTGTTTCCGGTCCAGGGAGCACCTGGCTTCACGGTTCGGTCTGGACTGTTCCCATGAGGCACGTGGTCAACACTGATTTGCATATGGCATGTCTAAACAGGGGTGGCATGGTGAGCAAAACAAGGATGGATTTAACCCAGATCTCTTGACTGGGGGTGAATGTTTTGATTTGCTCTGCATTCCGTCCGTCAATTGCGTGTCTTTTGCTTTCTTGCCCTAAGTCCGAAGGGTATGCCCAGACGTGGGTGCCCGGCTCACTGTGCCACTGGATTCAGGCTATCCTGGCTGATGAGGGGTGAAACCCCGAAACGGGTGCTAGGATGCTTGTTTCCGGTCCAGGGAGGACCTAGCTTGGCGGTTCGGTCTGGACTGTTCCCATGATGCATGTGGTCAAGGCTGATTTGCATATGGCAGGTCTAAACTGGGGTGGCATGGTGAGCAAAAGAAGGATGGATTTAACCCAGATCTCTTGACTGGGGGTGAATGATTTGATTTGTTCTGCATTCCGTCCATCAATTGTGTGTCTTTTGCTTTCTCGCCCTAAGTGCGAAGGGTATGCCCAGACGTGGGTCCCGGGCTCACTGTGCCGCTGGATTAAGGCTATCCTGGCTGATGAGGGATGAAACCGCGAATCCGGTCCCAAAATGCTTGTTTTAGGTCCAGGGAGGACCTGGCTTGGCGGTTCGGTCTGGAAGGTTCCCATGAGACACGTGGTCAAGACTAATTTGCATATGGCAGCTCTAAACTGGGGTGGCATGGTGAGCAAAAGAAGGATGGATTTAACGCAGATCTCTTGACTTGGGGTGAATGTTTTGATTTGTTTTCTGCATTCCGTCTATCAATTGTGTGTCTTTTGCTTTCTCGCACTAAGTGCGCCGGGTATGCCCACATGTTGGTCCCGGGCTCACAGTGCCACTGGATTCAGGCTATCCTGGCTGATGAGGGGTGAAACCCAGAAACCGATCCTAGGATGCTAGTTTCCCATCCAGGGAGGACCTGGCTTGGCTGTTCAGTCTGGACTATTCCCATGAGGCACGTGGTCAAGACTTATTTGCACATGGCAGATCAAAACTGGGGTGGCATGGTGAGCAAAAGAAGGATGGATTTGACCCAGATCTCTTGACTTTGGGGTGAATGTTTTGATTTGTTCTGCATTCTGTCTATCAATTGTGTGTCTTTTGCTTTCTCGCCCTAAGTGCGCCGGGTATGCCCAGACGTGGGTCCCGGGCTCACTGTGCCACTGGATTCAGGCTATCCTGGCTGATGAGGGGTGAAACCCCGAAACCGGTCCTAGGATGCTTGTTTCCAGTCCAGGGAGGACCTGGCTTGGCGGTGCGGTCTGGACTGTTCCCATGAGGCACGTGGTCAAAACTGATTTGCATATCACAGGTCTAAACTGGGGTGGCATGGTGAGCAAAAGAAGGATGGATTTTACCCAGATTTCTTGACTGGGGGTGAATGTTTTGATTTGTTCTGCATTCTGTCCATCAATTGTCTGTCTTTTGTCTTCTCGCCCTAAGTGCGCCGGGTATGTCCAGGCATAGGTCCCGGGCTTACTGTGCCACTGGATTCAGGCTATCCTGTTTGATGAGGTGTGAAACCCAAAACGGGTCCTTGGATGCTTGTTTACGATCCAGGGAGGACATGGCTTGGTGGTCGGTCTGGACTGTTCCCATGAGGCACGTGGTCAAGACTGATTTGCATATGGCAGGTCTAAACTGAGGTGGCATGGTGAGGAAAAGAAGGATGGATTTAACCCAGATCTCTTGACTGGGGGTGAAGGTTTTGATTTGTTCTTCATTCTGTCCATCAATTTTGTGTCGTTTGCTTTCTCGCCCTAAGTGCACCGGGTATGCCCAGACGTGGGTCCTGGGCTCACTGTGCCGCTGGATTCAGTCTATTCTGGCAGATGAGGGGTGAAACCCCGAAACCGGTCCTAGGATGCTGGTTTCCGGTCCAGGGAGGACCTGACTTGGCGGTTCGGTCTGGACTGTTCCCATGAGGCATGTGGTCAAGACTGATTTGCATATGGCAGGTCTAAACTGGGGTGGCATGGTGAGCAAAAGAAGGATGGATTTAACCCAGATTTCTTGACTGGGGGTGAATGTTTTGATTTGTTCTGCATTCCGTCCATCAATTGTCTGTCTTTTGCCTTCTCGCTCTAAGAGTGCCGGGTATGCCCAGGCGAGGGCCCGGGCTCACTGTGCCGCTGGATTCAGGCTATCCTGGCTGATGAGCGATGAAACCCCGAAACCGGTCCTAGGATGCTTGTTTCCGGTCCAGGGAGCACCTGGCTTGGCGGTTCGGTCTGGATAGTTCCCATGAGGTACGTGGTCAAGACTGATTTGCATATGGCAGGTATAAACTGGGGTGGCATGGTGAGCAAAAGAAGGATGGATTTAACCCCGATCTTTTGACTGGGGGTGAATGTTTTTATTTGTTCTGCATTCCGTCCATCAATTGTGTGTCTTTTGCTTTCTCGCCCTGAGTGTGCAGGGTATGCCCAGACGTGGGTCCCGGGCTCACTGTGCCATTGGATTCAGGCTATCCTGGCTGATGCGGGTGAAACCCCGAAACCTGTCCTAGGATGCTTGTTTCCGGTGCAGGGAGGACCTGGCTTGGAGGTTCGGTCTGGACTGTTCCCATGAGGCACGTGGTCAAGACTGATGTGCATATGGCAGTTCTAAACTGGGGTGGCATGGTGAGCAAAAGAAGGGTGGATTTGACCCAGATCTCGTGACTGGGGGTGAATGTGTTGATCTGTTCTGCATTCCGTCCATCAATTGTCTGTCCTTTGCCTTCTCGCCCTAAATGCGCCGGGTATCCGAGGCTTAGCTTCCGGGCTCACTGTGCCACTGGATTCAGGCTATCCTGGCTGATGAGGGTGAAACCCCGAAACTGGTCCTAGGATGCTTGTTTCCGGTCCAGGGAGGACCTAGCTTGGCGGTTCGGTCTGGACTGTTCCCATGATGCATATGGTCAAGACTGATTTGCATATGGCAGGTCTAAACTGGGGTGGCATGGTGAGCAAAAGAAGGATGGATTTAACCCAGATCTCTTGACTGGGGGTGAATGTTTTGATTTGTTCTGCATTCCGTCCATCAATTGTGTGTCTTTTGCTTTCGCCCTAAGTGCGAAGGGTATGCCCAGACGTGGGTCCCGGGCTCACTGTGCCACTAGATTAAAGCTATCCTGGCTGATGAGGGATGAAACCCCGAATCCGGTCCCAGAATGCTTGTTTCAGGTCCAGGGAGGACCTGGCTTGGCGGTTCGGTCTGGAAGGTTCCCATGAGGCACGTGGTCAAGCCCAATTTGCATATGGCAGGTCTAAACTGGGGTGGCATGGTGAGCAAAAGAAGGATGGATTTAACGCAGATCTCTTGACTGGGGATGAATGTTTTGATTTGTTTTCTGCATTCCGTCTATCAATTGTGTGTCTTTTGCTTTCCCGCCTCTAAGTGCGCCGGGTATGCCCACATGTTGGTCCCGGGCTCACTGTGCCACTGGATTCAGGCTATCCTGGCTGATGAGGGGTGAAACCCCGAAACCGGTCCTAGGATGCTTGTTTTCGGTCCAGGGAGGACCTAGCTTGGCGGTTCGGTCTGGACTGTTCCCATGAGGCACGTGGTCAAGACTGATTTGCATATAACAGGTCTAAACTGGGGTGGCATGGTGAGCAAAAGAAGGATGTATTTAACCCAGATCTCTTGACTGGGGGTGAATGTTTTGATTTGTTCTGCATTCCGTCCATCAATTGTCGGTCTTTTGCTTTCTCGCCCTAAGTGCGAAGAGTATGCCCAGACGTGGGTCCCGTGCTCACTGTGCCATTGGATTCAGGCTATCCTGGCTGATGAGGCATGAAACCCCGAAACCGGTCCTAGGATGCTTGTTTCCGGTCCAGGGAGGACCTGGCTTGGCGGTGCAGTCTGGACTGGTCCCATGAGGCACGTGGTCAAGACTGATTTGCATATAACAGGTCTAAACTGGGGTGGCATGGTGAGCAAAAGAAGGATGGATTTAACCCAGATTTCTTGACTGGGGGTGAATGTTTTGATTTGGTCTGCATTCCGTCCATCAATTGTCTGTCTTTTGCCTTCTCGCCCTAAGTGCGCCGGGTATGCCCAGGCATAGGTCCCAGGCTTACCGTGCCACTGGATTCAGGCTATCCTGTTTGATGAGGGGTGAAACCCCGAAACGGGTCCTTGGATGCTTGTTTCCGGTCCAGGGAGAACCTAGCTTGGTGGTCGGTCTGGACTGTACCCATGAGGCACGTGGTCAAGACTGATTAGCATATGGCAGGTCTAAACTGGGGTGGCATGGTGAGCAAAAGAAGGATGGATTTAATCCAGATCTCTTGACTGGGGGTGAATGTTTTGATTTGTTCTTCATTCTGTCCATAAATTTTGTGCCTTTTGTTTTCTCGCCCTAAGTGTACCCGGTACGGCCAGACGTGGGTCCCGGGCTCACTGTGTCGCTGGATTCAATCTATTCTGACTGATATGGGGTGAAACCCCGAAACCGGTCCTAGGATGCTTGTTTCCGGTCCAGGGAGGACCTGGCTTGGCGGTTCGGTCTGGACTGTTCCTATGAGGCATGTGCTCAAGACTGATTTGCATATTGCAGGTCTAAACTGGGGTGGCATTGTGAACAAAAGAAGGTTGGATTTATCCCAGATCTCTTGACTGGGGGTGAATGTTTTGATTTGTTCTGCATTCCGTCCATCAATTGTCGGTCTTTTGCTTTCTCGCCCTAAGTGCGAAGAGTATGCCCAGACGTGGGTCCCCGGCTCACTGTGCCGCTGGATTAAGGCTACCCTGGCTGATGAGGGATAAAACTCCGAAACCGGTCCTAGGATGCTTGTTTCCGGTCCAGGGAGCACCTGGCTTCGCGGTTCGGTCTGGACTGTTCCTATGAGGCATGTGCTCAAGACAGATTTGCATATTGCAGGTCTAAACTGGGGTGGCATTGTGAACAAAAGAAGGTTGGATTTATCCCAGATCTCTTGACTGGGGGTGAATGTTTTGATTTGTTCTGCATTCCGTCCATCAATTGTGTGTCTTTTGCTTTCTCGCCCTAAGTGTGCTGGGTATGCCCAGACTAGGGTTCCAGGTTCACTGTGCCACTGGATTCAGGCTAACCTGGCTGATGAGGGGTGAAACCCCGAAACCGGTCCTAGGATGCTTGTTTCCGGTCCAGGGAGGACCTGGCTTGGCGGTTCGGTCTGGACTGTTCCCATGAGGCACGTGGTCAAGACTAATTTGCATATGGCAGGTCTAAACTGGGGTGGCATGGTGAGCAAAAGAAGGATGGATTTAACCCAGATCTCTTGACTGGGGGTGAATGTTTTTATTTGTTCTGCATTCCGTCTATCAATTGTGTGTCTTTTGCTTTCTCGCCCTAAGTGTGCCGGGTATGCCCAGACGTGGGTCCCAGGCTCACTGTGCCATTGGATTCAGGCTATCCTGTTTGATGAGGGGTGAAACCTCGAAACGGGTCCTAGGATGCTTGTTTCCGGTCCAGGGAGGAGATGGTCTTGGTGGTGCAGTCTGGACTGTTCCCATGAGGCACGTGGTCAAGACAGATTTGCATATAACAGGTCTAAACTGGGGTGGCATGGTGAGCAAAAGAATGATGGATTTAACCCAGATTTCTTGACTGGGGGTGAATGTTTTGATTCGGTCTGCATTCCGTCCATCAATTGTCTGTCTTTTGCCTTCTCGCCCTAAGTGCACAGGTATGCCCAGGCGTAGGTCCCAGGCTTACCGTGCCACTGGATTCAGGCTATCCTGTTTGATGAGGGGTGAAACCCCGAAACGGGTCCTTGGATGCTTCTTTCCGGTCCAGGGAGAACCTAGCTTGGCGGTCGGTCTGGACTGTTCCCATGAGGCACGTGGTCAAGACTGATTAGCATATGGAGGGTCTAAACTGGGGTGGCATGGTGAGCAAAAGAAGGATGGATTTAACCCAGATCTCTTGACTGGGGGTGAATGTTTTGATTTGTTCTTCATTCTGTCCATACATTTTGTGCCTTTTGCTTTCTCGCCCTAAGTGTACCCGGTATGGCCAGACGTGGGTCCCGGGCTCACTGTGCCGCTGGATTAAGGCTATCCTGGCTGATGAGGGATGAAACCCCGAATCCGGTCCCAGAATGCTTGTTTCAGGTCCAGGGAGGACCTGGCTTGGCGGTTCGGTCTGGAAGGTTCCCATGAGGCACGTGGTCAAGACTAATTTGCATATGGCAGGTCTAAACTGGGGTGGCATGGTGAGCAAAAGAAGGATGGATTTAACGCAGATCTCTTGACTGGGGGTGAATGTTTTGATTTGTTTTCTGCATTCCGTCTATCAATTGTGTGTCTTTTGCTTTCCTGCCCTAAGTGCGCCGGGTATGCCCAGACGTGGGTCCCAGGCTCACTGTGCCATTGGATTCAGGCTATCCTGTTTGATGAGGGGTGAAACCCCGAAACGGGTCCTAGGATGCTTGTTTCCGGTCCAGGGAGGAGATGGCTTGGTGGTGCAGTCTGGACTGTTCCCATGAGGCACGTGGTCAAGACTGATTTGCATATAACAGGTCTAAACTGGGGTGGCATGGTGAGCAAAAGAAGGATGGATTTAACCCAGATTTCTTGACTTTGGGGGTGAATGTTTTGATTTGTTCTGCATTCCGTCCATCAATTGTCTGTCTTTGCTTTCGCCCCTAAGTGCGAAGAGTATGCCCAGACGTGGGTTCCTGGCTCACTGTGCCGCTGGATTAAGGCTATCCTGGCTGATGAGGGATAAAACTCCGAAACCGGTCCTAGGATGCTTGTTTCCGGTCCAGGGAGCACCTGGCTTCGCGGTTCGGTCTGGACTGTTCCCATGAGGCACGTGGTCAACACTGATTTGCATATGGCATGTCTAAACAGGGGTGGCATGGTGAGCAAAACAAGGATGGATTTAACCCAGATCTCTTGACTGGGGGTGAATGTTTTGATTTGTTCTGCATTCCGTCCGTCAATTGCGTGTCTTTTGCTTTCTTGCCCTAAGTCCGAAGGGTATGCCCAGACGTGGGTCCCCGGCTCACTGTGCCACTGGATTCAGGCTATCCTGACTGATGAGGGGTGAAACCCCGAATCCGGTCCTAGGATGCTTGTTTCTGGTCCAGGGAGGACCTGACTTGGCGGTTCGGTCTGGACTGTTCCCATGAGGCATGTGGTCAAGACTGATTTGCATATGGCATGTCTAAATTGGGGTGGCAAGGTGAGCAAAAGAAGGATGGATTTAACCCAGATCTCTTGACTGGGGGTGAATGTTTTGATTTGTACTGCATTCCGTCCATCAATTGTGTGTCTTTTGCTGTCTCACCCTAAATGCGCAGGGTATGCCCAGACGTGTGTCCCGGGCTCACTGTGCCATTGGATTCAGGCTATCCTAGCTGATGAGGGGTGAAACCCCGAAACCGGTCCTAGGATGCTTGTTTCCGTTCCAGGGAGGATCTGGCTTGGCGGTTCGGCTTGGACTGTTAATATGAGGCATGTGGTCAAGACAGATTTGCATATGGCAGGTCTAAACTGGGGTGGCATGGTGAGGAAAAGAAGGATGGATTTAACCCGGATTTCTTGACTGGGGGTGAATGTTTTGATTTGTTCTGCATTCCGTCCATCAATTGTCTTTTGCTTCTCGCCCTAAGTGCGTCGGGTATGCCCAGGCGTAGGTCCCGGGCTCACTGTGCCACTGGATTCAGGCTATCCTGGCTGATGAGGGGTGAAACCCCGAAACGGGTCCTAGGATGCTTGTTTCCGGTCCAGGGAGGACCTAGCTTGGCGGTTCGGTTTGGACTGTTCCCATGAGGCACATGTTCAAGACTGATTTTCATCTGGCAGGTCTAAACTGGGGTGGCATGGTGAGCAAAAGAAGGATGGATTTAACCCAGATCTCTTGACTTGGGGTGAATATTTTGATTTGTTCTGCATTCCGTCCATCAATTGTGTGTCTTTTGGTTTCTCGCCCTAAGTCCGCCGGGTTTGCCCAGACGTGGGTCCCGGGCTCACTGTGCCACTAGATTCGGGCTATCCTGACTGATAAGGGTTGAAACCACGAAACCAGTCCTAGGATGCTTGTGTCCGATCCAAGGAGGACCTGGCTTGGCGGTTTGGTCAGGACTGTTCCCATGAGGCATGTGGTCAGGACTGATTTGCATATGGCAGGTCTAAACTGGGGTGGCATGGTGAACAAAAGAAGCTTGGATTTATCCCAGATCTCTTGACTGGGGGTGAATGTTTTGATTTGTTCTGCATTCCGTCCATCAATTGTGTGTCTTTTGCTTTCTCGCCCTAATTGTGCCGGGTATGCCCAGACTAGTGTTCCAGGCTCACTGTGCCACTGGATTCAGGCTATCCTGGCTGATGAGGGGTGAAACCCCGAAACCGGTTCTAGGATGCTTGTTTCCGTTCCAGGGAGTACCTGGCTCGGTGGTTCGGTCTGGACTGTTCCCTTGAGGCATGCGGTCAAGAGTGATTTGCATATGGCAGGTCTAAACTGGGGTGGGATGGTTGAGCAAAAGAAGGATGGATTTAACCCAGATCTCTTGACTGGGGGTGAATATTTTGATTTGTTCTGCATTCCGTACATCAATTGTGTGTCTTTTGCTTTCTCGCCCTAAGTGCGCCGGGTATGCCCAGACGTGGGTACCTGGCTCACTGTGCCGCTGGATTCAGGCTATCCTGGCTGATGAGGGATGAAACTCTGAAACTGGTCCTAGGAGGCTTGTTTCCGGTCCAGGGAGGACCTGGCTTGGCGGTTCGGTCTGGACTGCTCCCATGAGGCACGTGGTCAAGACTGATTTGCATATAGCATCTCTAAACTGGGGTGGCAAGGTGAGCAAAAGAAGGATGGATTTAACCCAGATCTCTTGACTGGGGGTGAATGTTTTGATTTGTTCTGCATTCCGTCCATCAATTGTGTGTTTTTGCTTTCTCACCCTAAATACGGAGGGTATGCCCAGACATGGGTCCCAGGCTCACTGTGCCATTGGATTCAGGCTATCCTGGCTGATGAGAGGTGAAACCCCAAAACCGGTCCTAGGATGCTTGTTTCCGTTCCAGGGAGGACCTAGGTTGGCGGTTCGGTCTGGACTGTTCCCATGAAACATGTGGTCAAGACAGATTTGCATATGGCAGGTCTATTCTGTGGTGGCGTGGTGAGCAAAAGAAGGATGGATTTGACCCAGATCTCTTGCCTTTGGGGTGAATGTTTTGATTTGTTCTGCATTCTGTCTATCAATTGTGTGTCTTTTGCTTTCTCGCCCTAAGTGTGCCGGGTATGCCCAGACGTGGGTCCCGGGCTCACTGTGCCACTGGATTCAGGCTATCCTGGCTGATGAGGGGTGAAACCCCGAAACCGGTCCTAGGATGCTTGTTTCCAGTCCAGAAAGGACCTGGCTTGGCGGTGCGGTCTGGACTGTTCCCATGAGGCACGTGGTCAAAACTGATTTGCATATCACAGGTCTAAACTGGGGTGGCATGGTGAGCAAAAGAAGGATGGATTTTACCCAGATTTCTTGACTGGGGGTGAATGTTTTGATTTGTTCTTCATTCTGTCCATCAATTTTGTGTCGTTTGCTTTCTCGCCCTAAGTGCACCGGGTATGCCCAGACGTGGGTACTGGGCTCACTGTGCCGCTGGATTCAGTCTATTCTGGCAGATGAGGGGTGAAACTCTGAAACCGGTCCTAGGATGCTGGTTTCCGGTCCAGGGAGGACCTGACTTGGCGGTTCGGTCTGGACTGTTCCCATGAGGCATGTGGTCAAGACTGATTTGCATATGGCAGGTCTAAACTGGGGTGGTATGGTGAGCAAAAGAAGGATGGATTTAACCCAGATTTCTTGACTGGGGGTGAATGTTTTGATTTGTTCTGCATTCCGTCCATCAATTGTCTGTCTTTTGCCTTCTCGCTCTAAGTGTGCCGGGTATGCCCAGGCGTGGGTCCCGGGCTCACTGTGCCATTGGATTCAGGCTATCCTGGCTGATGAGGCATGAAACCCCGAAACCGGTCCTAGGATGCTTGTTTCCGGTCCAGGGAGGACCTGGTTTGGCGGTGCAGTCTGGACTGGTCCCATGAGGCACGTGGTCAAGACTGATTTGCATATAACAGGTCTAAACTGGGGTGGCATGGTGAGCAAAAGAAGGATGGATTTAACCCAGATTTCTTGACTGGGGGTGAATGTTTTGATTTGGTCTGCATTCCGTCCATCAATTGTCTGTCTTTTGCCTTCTCGCCCTAAGTGCGCCGGGTATGCCCAGGCATAGGTCCCAGGCTTACCGTGCCACTGGATTCAGGCTATCCTGTTTGATGAGGGGTGAAACCCCGAAACGGGTCCTTGGATGCTTGTTTCCGGTCCAGGGAGAACCTAGCTTGGTGGTCGGTCTGGACTGTACCCATGAGGCACGTGGTCAAGACTGATTAGCATATGGCAGGTCTAAACTGGGGTGGCATGGTGAGCAAAAGAAGGATGGATTTAATCCAGATCTCTTGACTGGGGGTGAATGTTTTGATTTGTTCTTCATTCTGTCCATACATTTTGTGCCTTTTGTTTTCTCGCCCTAAGTGTACCCGGTACGGCCAGACGTGGGTCCCGGGCTCACTGTGTCGCTGGATTCAATCTATTCTGACTGATATGGGGTGAAACCCCGAAACCGGTCCTAGGATGCTTGTTTCCGGTCCAGGGAGAACCTAGCTTGGTGGTCGGTCTGGACTGTACCCATGAGGCACGTGGTCAAGACTGATTTGCATATGGCAGGTCTAAACTGGGGTGGCATGGTGAGCAAAAGAAGGATGGATTTAACCCAGATTTCTTGACTGGGGGTGAATGTTTTGATTTGTTCTGCATTCCGTCCATCAATTGTCGGTCTTTTGCTTTCTCGCCCTAAGTGCGAAGAGTATG
Organism: Calotriton arnoldi; assembly: GCA_963921515.1. Taxonomy (NCBI): domain Eukaryota; kingdom Metazoa; phylum Chordata; class Amphibia; order Caudata; family Salamandridae; genus Calotriton; species Calotriton arnoldi. Next base: position 361,739 of record CAWUFW010002690.1, on the reverse strand, counting down.
CCCAGACGTGGGTCCCCGGCTCACTGTGCCGCTGGATTAAGGCTACCCTGGCTGATGAGGGATAAAACTCCGAAACCGGTCCTAGGATGCTTGTTTCCGGTCCAGGGAGCACCTGGCTTCGCGGTTCGGTCTGGACTGTTCCTATGAGGCATGTGCTCAAGACAGATTTGCATATTGCAGGTCTAAACTGGGGTGGCATTGTGAACAAAAGAAGGTTGGATTTATCCCAGATCTCTTGACTGGGGGTGAATGTTTTGATTTGTTCTGCATTCCGTCCATCAATTGTGTGTCTTTTGCTTTCTCGCCCTAAGTGTGCTGGGTATGCCCAGACTAGGGTTCCAGGTTCACTGTGCCACTGGATTCAGGCTAACCTGGCTGATGAGGGTGAAACCCCGAAACCGGTCCTAGGATGCTTGTTTCCGGTCCAGGGAGGACCTGGCTTGGCGGTTCGGTCTGGACTGTTCCCATGAGGCACGTGGTCAAGACTAATTTGCATATGGCAGGTCTAAACTGGGGTGGCATGGTGAGCAAAAGAAGGATGGATTTAACCCAGATCTCTTGACTGGGGGTGAATGTTTTTATTTGTTCTGCATTCCGTCTATCAATTGTGTGTCTTTTGCTTTCTCGCCCTAAGTGTGCCGGGTATGCCCAGACGTGGGTCCCAGGCTCACTGTGCCATTGGATTCAGGCTATCCTGTTTGATGAGGGGTGAAACCCCGAAACGGGTCCTAGGATGCTTGTTTCCGGTCCAGGGAGGAGATGGCTTGGTGGTGCAGTCTGGACTGTTCCCATGAGGCACGTGGTCAAGACTGATTTGCATATAACAGGTCTAAACTGGGGTGGCATGGTGAGCAAAAGAAGGATGGATTTAACCCAGATTTCTTGACTGGGGGTGAATGTTTTGATTCGGTCTGCATTCCGTCCATCAATTGTCTGTCTTTTGCCTTCTCGCCCTAAGTGCACCGGTATGCCCAGGCGTAGGTCCCAGGCTTACCGTGCCACTGGATTCAGGCTATCCTGTTTGATGAGGGGTGAAACCCCGAAACGGGTCCTTGGATGCTTCTTTCCGGTCCAGGGAGAACCTAGCTTGGCGGTCGGTCTGGACTGTTCCCATGAGGCACGTGGTCAAGACTGATTAGCATATGGAGGGTCTAAACTGGGGTGGCATGGTGAGCAAAAGAAGGATGGATTTAACCCAGATCTCTTGACTGGGGGTGAATGTTTTGATTTGTTCTTCATTCTGTCCATACATTTTGTGCCTTTTGCTTTCTCGCCCTAAGTGTACCCGGTATGGCCAGACGTGGGTCCCGGGCTCACTGTGCCGCTGGATTAAGGCTATCCTGGCTGATGAGGGATGAAACCCCGAATCCGGTCCCAGAATGCTTGTTTCAGGTCCAGGGAGGACCTGGCTTGGCGGTTCGGTCTGGAAGGTTCCCATGAGGCACGTGGTCAAGACTAATTTGCATATGGCAGGTCTAAACTGGGGTGGCATGGTGAGCAAAAGAAGGATGGATTTAACGCAGATCTCTTGACTGGGGGTGAATGTTTTGATTTGTTTTCTGCATTCCGTCTATCAATTGTGTGTCTTTTGCTTTCCTGCCCTAAGTGCGCCGGGTATGCCCAGACGTGGGTCCCAGGCTCACTGTGCCATTGGATTCAGGCTATCCTGTTTGATGAGTAGTGAAACCCCGAAACGGGTCCTAGGATGCTTGTTTCCGGTCCAGGGAGGAGATGGCTTGGTGGTGCAGTCTGGACTGTTCCCATGAGGCACGTGGTCAAGACTGATTTGCATATAACAGGTCTAAACTGGGGTGGCATGGTGAGCAAAAGAAGGATGGATTTAACCCAGATTTCTTGACTTTGGGGTGAATGTTTTGATTTGTTCTGCATTCCGTCCATCAATTGTCTGTCTTTTGCTTTCTCGCCCTAAGTGCGAAGAGTATGCCCAGACGTGGGTTCCTGGCTCACTGTGCCGCTGGATTAAGGCTATCCTGGCTGATGAGGGATAAAACTCCGAAACCGGTCCTAGGATGCTTGTTTCCGGTCCAGGGAGCACCTGGCTTCGCGGTTCGGTCTGGACTGTTCCCATGAGGCACGTGGTCAACACTGATTTGCATATGGCATGTCTAAACAGGGGTGGCATGGTGAGCAAAACAAGGATGGATTTAACCCAGATCTCTTGACTGGGGGTGAATGTTTTGATTTGTTCTGCATTCCGTCCGTCAATTGCGTGTCTTTTGCTTTCTTGCCCTAAGTCCGAAGGGTATGCCCAGACGTGGGTCCCCGGCTCACTGTGCCACTGGATTCAGGCTATCCTGACTGATGAGGGGTGAAACCCTGAATCCGGTCCTAGGATGCTTGTTTCTGGTCCAGGGAGGACCTGACTTGGCGGTTCGGTCTGGACTGTTCCCATGAGGCATGTGGTCAAGACTGATTTGCATATGGCATGTCTAAATTGGGGTGGCAAGGTGAGCAAAAGAAGGATGGATTTAACCCAGATCTCTTGACTGGGGGTGAATGTTTTGATTTGTACTGCATTCCGTCCATCAATTGTGTGTCTTTTGCTGTCTCACCCTAAATGCGCAGGGTATGCCCAGACGTGTGTCCCGGGCTCACTGTGCCATTGGATTCAGGCTATCCTAGCTGATGAGGGGTGAAACCCCGAAACCGGTCCTAGGATGCTTGTTTCCGTTCCAGGGAGGATCTGGCTTGGCGGTTCGGTCTGGACTGTTCATATGAGGCATGTGGTCAAGACAGATTTGCATATGGCAGGTCTAAACTGGGGTGGCATGGTGAGGAAAAGAAGGATGGATTTAACCCGGATTTCTTGACTGGGGGTGAATGTTTTGATTTGTTCTGCATTCCGTCCATCAATTGTCTTTTGCTTCTCGCCCTAAGTGCGCCGGGTATGCCCAGGCGTAGGTCCCGGGCTCACTGTGCCACTGGATTCAGGCTATCCTGGCTGATGAGGGTGAAACCCGAAACGGGTCCTAGGATGCTTGTTTCCGGTCCAGGGAGGACCTAGCTTGGCGGTTCGGTTTGGACTGTTCCCATGAGGCACATGTTCAAGACTGATTTTCATCTGGCAGGTCTAAACTGGGGTGGCATGGTGAGCAAAAGAAGGATGGATTTAACCCAGATCTCTTGACTTGGGGTGAATATTTTGATTTGTTCTGCATTCCGTCCATCAATTGTGTGTCTTTTGGTTTCTCGCCCTAAGTCCGCCGGGTTTGCCCAGACGTGGGTCCCGGGCTCACTGTGCCACTAGATTCGGGCTATCCTGACTGATGAGGGATGAAACTCTGAAACTGGTCCTAGGAGGCTTGTGTCCGATCCAAGGAGGACCTGGCTTGGCGGTTTGGTCAGGACTGTTCCCATGAGGCATGTGGTCAGGACTGATTTGCATATGGCAGGTCTAAACTGGGGTGGCATGGTGAACAAAAGAAGCTTGGATTTATCCCAGATCTCTTGACTGGGGGTGAATGTTTTGATTTGTTCTGCATTCCGTCCATCAATTGTGTGTCTTTTGCTTTCTCGCCCTAATTGTGCCGGGTATGCCCAGACTAGTGTTCCAGGCTCACTGTGCCACTGGATTCAGGCTATCCTGGCTGATGAGGGGTGAAACCCCGAAACCGGTTCTAGGATGCTTGTTTCCGTTCCAGGGAGTACCTGGCTCGGCGGTTCGGTCTGGACTGTTCCCTTGAGGCATGCGGTCAAGAGTGATTTGCATATGGCAGGTCTAAACTGGGGTGGCATGGTTGAGCAAAAGAAGGATGGATTTAACCCAGATCTCTTGACTGGGGGTGAATATTTTGATTTGTTCTGCATTCCGTACATCAATTGTGTGTCTTTGCTTTCTCGCCCTAAGTGCGCCGGGTATGCCCAGACGTGGGTACCTGGCTCACTGTGCCGCTGGATTCAGGCTATCCTGGCTGATGAGGGATGAAACTCTGAAACTGGTCCTAGGAGGCTTGTTTCCGGTCCAGGGAGGACCTGGCTTGGCGGTTCGGTCTGGACTGCTCCCATGAGGCACGTGGTCAAGACTGATTTGCATATAGCATCTCTAAACTGTGGTGGCAAGGTGAGCAAAAGAAGGATGGATTTAACCCAGATCTCTTGACTGGGGGTGAATGTTTTGATTTGTTCTGCATTCCGTCCATCAATTGTGTGTTTTTTGCTTTCTCACCCTAAATACGGAGGGTATGCCCAGACATGGGTCCCAGGCTCACTGTGCCATTGGATTCAGGCTATCCTGGCTGATGAGAGGTGAAACCCCAAAACCGGTCCTAGGATGCTTGTTTCCGTTCCAGGGAGGACCTAGGTTGGCGGTTCGGTCTGGACTGTTCCCATGAAGCATGTGGTCAAGACAGATTTGCATATGGCAGGTCTAAACTGTGGTGGCGTGGTGAGCAAAAGAAGGATGGATTTGACCCAGATCTCTTGCCTTTGGGGTGAATGTTTTGATTTGTTCTGCATTCTGTCTATCAATTGTGTGTCTTTTGCTTTCTCGCCCTAAGTGTGCCGGGTATGCCCAGACGTGGGTCCCGGGCTCACTGTGCCACTGGATTCAGGCTATCCTGGCTGATGAGGGGTGAAACCCTGAAACCGGTCCTAGGATGCTTGTTTCCAGTCCAGAAAGGACCTGGCTTGGCGGTGCGGTCTGGACTGTTCCCATAAGGCACGTGGTCAAAACTGATTTGCATATCACAGGTCTAAACTGGGGTGGCATGGTGAGCAAAAGAAGGATGGATTTTACCCAGATTTCTTGACTGGGGGTGAATGTTTTGATTTGTTCTTCATTCTGTCCATCAATTTTGTGTCGTTTGCTTTCTCGCCCTAAGTGCACCGGGTATGCCCAGACGTGGGTCCTGGGCTCACTGTGCCGCTGGATTCAGTCTATTCTGGCAGATGAGGGGTGAAACTTCGAAACCGGTCCTAGGATGCTGGTTTCCGGTCCAGGGAGGACCTGACTTGGCGGTTCGGTCTGGACTGTTCCCATGAGGCATGTGGTCAAGACTGATTTGCATATGGCAGGTCTAAACTGGGGTGGTATGGTGAGCAAAAGAAGGATGGATTTAACCCAGATTTCTTGACTGGGGGTGAATGTTTTGATTTGTTCTGCATTCCGTCCATCAATTGTCTGTCTTTTGCCTTCTCGCTCTAAGTGTGCCGGGTATGCCCAGGCGTGGGTCCCGGGCTCACTGTGCCGCTGGATTCAGGCTATCCTGGCTGATGAGCGATGAAACCCCGAAACCGGTCCTAGGATGCTTGTTTCCGGTCCAGGGAGCACCTGGCTTGGCGGTTCGGTCTGGATAGTTCCCATGAGGTACGTGGTCAAGACTGATTTGCATATGGCAGGTATAAACTGGGGTGGCATGGTGAGCAAAAGAAGGATGGATTTAACCCCGATCTTTTGACTGGGGGTGAATGTTTTTATTTGTTCTGCATTCCGTCCATCAATTGTGTGTCTTTTGCTTTCTCGCCCTGAGTGTGCAGGGTGTGCCCAGACGTGGGTCCCGGGCTCACTGTGCCATTGGATTCAGGCTATCCTGGCTGATGAGGGGTGAAACCCCGAAACCTGTCCTAGGATGCTTGTTTCCGGTGCAGGGAGGACCTGGCTTGGAGGTTCGGTCTGGACTGTTCCCATGAGGCACGTGGTCAAGACTGATGTGCAAATGGCAGTTCTAAACTGGGGTGGCATGGTGAGCAAAAGAAGGGTGGATTTGACCCAGATCTCGTGACTGGGGGTGAATGTGTTGATCTGTTCTGCATTCCGTCCATCAATTGTCTGTCCTTTGCCTTCTCGCCCTAAATGTGCCGGGTATCCGAGGCTTAGCTTCCGGGCTCACTGTGCCACTGGATTCAGGCTATCCTGGCTGATGAGGGGTGAAACCCCGAAACTGGTCCTAGGATGCTTGTTTCCGGTCCAGGGAGGACCTAGCTTGGCGGTTCGGTCTGGACTGTTCCCATGATGCATATGGTCAAGACTGATTTGCATATGGCAGGTCTAAACTGGGGTGGCATGGTGAGCAAAACAAGGATGGATTTAACCCAGATCTCTTGACTGGGGGTGAATGTTTTGATTTGTTCTGCATTCTGTCCATCAATTGTGTGTCTTTTGCTTTCTCGCCCTAAGTGCGAAGGGTATGCCCAGACGTGGGTCCCGGGCTCACTGTGCCACTGGATTAAAGCTATCCTGGCTGATGAGGGATGAAACCCCGAATCCGGTCCCAGAATGCTTGTTTCAGGTCCAGGGAGGACCTGGCTTGGCGGTTCGGTCTGGAAGGTTCCCATGAGGCACGTGGTCAACACTGATTTGCATATGGCATGTCTAAACAGGGGTGGCATGATGAGCAAAACAAGGATGGATTTAACCCAGATCTCTTGACTGGGGGTGAATGTTTTGATTTGTTCTGCATTCCGTCCATCAATTGTGTGTCTTTTGCTTTCTCGCCCTAAGTGTGCTGGGTATGCCCAGACTAGGGTTCCAGGCTCACTGTGCCACTGGATTCAGGCTAACCTGGCTGATGAGGGGTGAAACCCCGAAACCGGTCCTAGGATGCTTGTTTCCGGTCCAGGGAGGACCTGGCTTGGCGGTTCGGTCTGGACTGTTCCCATGAGGCATGTGGTCAAGACTGATTTGCATATGGCAGGTCTAAACTGGGGTGGCATGGTGAGCAAAAGAAGGATGGATTTAACCCAGATTTCTTGACTGGGGGTGAATGTTTTGATTTGTTCTGCATTCCGTCCATCAATTGTATGTCTTTTGCTTTCTCGCCCTAAGTGCGAAGAGTATGCCCAGACGTGGGTCCCCGGCTCACTGTGCCGCTGGATTAAGGCTATCCTGGCTGATGAGGGATAAAACTCCGAAACCGGTCCTAGGATGCTTGTTTCCGGTCCAGGGAGCACCTGGCTTCGCGGTTCGGTCTGGACTGTTCCCATGAGGCACGTGGTCAACACTGATTTGCATATGGCATGTCTAAACAGGGGTGGCATGATGAGCAAAACAAGGATGGATTTAACCCAGATCTCTTGACTGGGGGTGAATGTTTTGATTTGTTCTGCATTCCGTCCGTCAATTGCGTGTCTTTTGCTTTCTTGCCCTAAGTCCGAAGGGTATGCCCAGACGTGGGTCCCCGGCTCACTGTGCCACTGGATTCAGGCTATCCTGGATGATGAGGGGTGAAACCCCGAAACCGGTCCTAGGATGCTTGTTTCCGTTCCAGGGCGGATCTGGCTTGGCGGTTCGGTCTGGACTGTTCCTATGAGGCATGTGGTCAAGACAGACTTTCATATGGCAGGTCTAAACTGGGGTGGCATGGTGAGCAAAAGAAGGATGGATTTAACCCGGATTTCTTGACTGGGGGTGAATGTTTTGATTTGTTCTGCATTCCGTCCATCAATTGTCTTTTACTTCTCGCCCTAAGTGCGCCGGGTATGCCCAGGCGTAGGTCCCGGGCTCACTGTGCCACTGGATTCAGGCTATCCTGGCTGATGAGGGGTGAAACCCGAAACGGGTCCTAGGATGCTTGTTTCCGGTCCAGGGAGGACCTAGCTTGGCGGTTCGGTTTGGACTGTTCCCATGAGGCACATGGTCAAGACTGATTTTCATCTGGCAGGTCTAAACTGGGGTGGCATGGTGAGCAAAAGAAGGATGGATTTAACCCAGATCTCTTGACTTGGGGTAAATATTTTGATTTGTTCTGCATTCCGTCCATCAATTGTGTGTCTGTTGCTTTCTCGCCCTAAGTCCGCCGGGTTTGCCCAGACGTGGATCCCGGGCTCACTGTGCCACTAGATTCGGGCTATCCTGACTGATAAGGGTTGAAACCCCGAAACGGGTCCTTGGATGCTTCTTTCCGGTCCAGGGAGAACCTAGCTTGGCGGTCGGTCTGGACTGTTCCCATGAGGCACGTGGTCAAGACTGATTAGCATATGGCAGGTCTAAACTGGGGTGGCATGGTGAGCAAAAGAAGGATGGATTTATCCCAGATCTCTTGACTGGGGGTGAATGTTTTGATTTGTTCTTCATTCTGTCCATCAATTTTGTGCCTTTTGCTTTCTCGCCCTAAGTGTACCCGGTATGGCCAGATGTGGGTCCCGGGCTCACTGTGCCGCTGGATTCAATCTGTTCTGACTGATATGGGGTGAAACCCCGAAACCGGTCCTAGGATGCTTGTTTCCGGTCCAGGGAGGCCCTGGCTTGGCGGTTCGGTCTGGACTGTTCCCATGAGGCATGTGGTCAAGACTGATTTGCATATGGCAGGTCTAAACTGGGGTGGCATGGTGAGCAAAAGAAGGATGTATTTAACCCAGATTTCTTGACTGGGGGTGAATGTTTTGTTTTGTTCTGCATTCCGTCCATCAATTGTCTGTCTTTTGCTTTCTCGCCCTAAGTGCGAAGAGTATGCCCAGACGTGGGTTCCTGGCTCACTGTGCCGCTGGATTAAGGCTATCCTGGCTGATGAGGGATAAAACTCCGAAACCGGTCCTAGGATGCTTGTTTCCGGTCCAGGGAGCACCTGGCTTCGCGGTTCGGTCTGGACTGTTCCCATGAGGCACGTGGTCAACACTGATTTGCATATGGCATGTCTAAACAGGGGTGGCATGGTGAGCAAAACAAGGATGGATTTAACCCAGATCTCTTGACTGGGGGTGAATGTTTTGATTTGTTCTGCATTCCGTCCGTCAATTGCGTGTCTTTTGCTTTCTTGCCCTAAGTCCGAAGGGTATGCCCAGACGTGGGTCCCCGGCTCACTGTGCCACTGGATTCAGGCTATCCTGACTGATGAGGGGTGAAACCCCGAATCCGGTCCTAGGATGCTTGTTTCCGGTCCAGGGAGGACCTGACTTGGCGGTTCGGTCTGGACTGTTCCCATGAGGCATGTGGTCAAGACTGATTTGCATATGGCATGTCTAAAGTGGGGTGGCATGGTGAGCAAAAGAAGGATGGATTTAACCCAGATCTCTTGACTGGGGGTGAATGTTTTGATTTGTACTGCATTCCGTCCATCAATTGTGTGTCTTTTGCTGTCTCACCCTAAATGCGCAGGGTATGCCCAGACGTGTGTCCCGGGCTCACTGTGCCATTGGATTCAGGCTATCCTAGCTGATGAGGGGTGAAACCCCGAAACCGGTCCTAGGATGCTTGTTTCCGTTCCAGGGAGGATCTGGCTTGGCGGTTCGGTCTGGACTGTTCATATGAGGCATGTGGTCAAGACAGATTTGCATATGGCAGGTCTAAACTGGGGTGGCATGGTGAGGAAAAGAAGGATGGATTTAACCCGGATTTCTTGACTGGGGGTGAATGTTTTGATTTGTTCTGCATTCCGTCCATCAATTGTCTTTTGCTTCTCGCCCTAAGTGCGCCGGGTATGCCCAGGCGTAGGTCCCGGGCTCACTGTGCCACTGGATTCAGGCTATCCTGGCTGATGAGGGGTGAAACCCCGAAACGGGTCCTAGGATGCTTGTTTCCGGTCCAGGGAGGACCTAGCTTGGCGGTTCGGTTTGGACTGTTCCCATGAGGCACATGTTCAAGACTGATTTTCATCTGGCAGGTCTAAACTGGGGTGGCATGGTGAGCAAAAGAAGGATGGATTTAACCCAGATCTCTTGACTTGGGGTGAATATTTTGATTTGTTCTGCATTCCGTCCATCAATTGTGTGTCTTTTGGTTTCTCGCCCTAAGTCCGCCGGGTTTGCCCAGACGTGGGTCCCGAGCTCACTGTGCCACTAGATTCGGGCTATCCTGACTGATAAGGGTTGAAACCACGAAACCAGTCCTAGGATGCTTGTGTCCGATCCAAGGAGGACCTGGCTTGGCGGTTTGGTCAGGACTGTTCCCATGAGGCATGTGGTCAGGACTGATTTGCATATGGCAGGTCTAAACTGGGGTGGCATGGTGAACAAAAGAAGCTTGGATTTATCCCAGATCTCTTGACTGGGGGTGAATGTTTTGATTTGTTCGGTATTCCGTCCATCAATTGTGTGTCTTTTGCTTTCTCGCCCTAATTGTGCCGGGTATGCCCAGACTAGTGTTCCAGGCTCACTGTGCCACTGGATTCAGGCTATCCTGGCTGATGAGGGGTGAAACCCCGAAACCGGTTCTAGGATGCTTGTTTCCGTTCCAGGGAGTACCTGGCTCGGCGGTTCGGTCTGGACTGTTCCCTTGAGGCATGCGGTCAAGAGTGATTTGCATATGGCAGGTCTAAACTGGGGTGGCATGTTTGAGCAAAAGAAGGATGGATTTAACCCAGATCTCTTGACTGGGGGTGAATATTTTGATTTGTTCTGCATTCCGTACATCAATTGTGTGTCTTTTGCTTTCTCGCCCTAAGTGCGCCGGGTATGCCCAGACGTGGGTACCTGGCTCACTGTGCCGCTGGATTCAGGCTATCCTGGCTGATGAGGGATGAAACTCTGAAACTGGTCCTAGGAGGCTTGTTTCCGGTCCAGGGAGGAGCTGGCTTGGCGGTTCGGTCTGGACTGCTCCCATGAGGCACGTGGTCAAGACTGATTTGCATATAGCATCTCTAAACTGGGGTGGCAAGGTGAGCAAAAGAAGGATGGATTTAACCCAGATCTCTTGACTGGGGGTGAATGTTTTGATTTGTTCTGCATTCCGTCCATCAATTGTGTGTTTTTGCTTTCTCACCCTAAATACGGAGGGTATGCCCAGACATGGGTCCCAGGCTCACTGTGCCATTGGATTCAGGCTATCCTGGCTGATGAGAGGTGAAACCCCAAAACCGGTCCTAGGATGCTTGTTTCCGTTCCAGGGAGGACCTAGGTTGGCGGTTCGGTCTGGACTGTTCCCATGAAGCATGTGGTCAAGACAGATTTGCATATGGCAGGTCTAAACTGTGGTGGCGTGGTGAGCAAAAGAAGGATGGATTTAACCCGGATTTCTTGACTGGGGGTGAATGTTTTGATTTGTTCTGCAGTCCGTCCATCAATTGTCTGTCTTTTGCCTTCTCGCCCTAAGTGCGCCGGTATGCCCAGGCGTAGGTCCCGGGCTCACTGTGCCACTGGATTCAGGCTATCCTGACTGATGAGGGGTGAAACCCCGAAACGGGTCTTAGGATGCTTGTTTCTGGTCCAGGGAGGACCTAGCTTGGCGGTTCGGTCTGGACTGTTCCCATGAGTCACATGGTCAAGATTGATTTGCATATGGCAGGTCTAAACTGGGTAGCATGGTGAGCAAAAGAAGGATGGATTTAACCCAGATCTCTTGACTGTGGGTGAATGTTTTTATTTGTTCTGCATTCTGTCCATCATTTGTGTGTCTTTTCCTTTCTCGCCCTAAGTGCGCTGGGTATGCCCAGACGTGGGTCCCGGGCTCACCGTGCCGCTGGATTCAGGCTATCCTGGCTGATGAGGGATGAAACCCCGAAACCGGTCCTAGGATGCTTGTTTCCGGTCCAGGGAGCACCTGGCTTCACGGTTCGGTCTGGACTGTTCCCATGAGGCACGTGGTCAACACTGATTTGCATATGGCATGTCTAAACAGGGGTGGCATGGTGAGCAAAACAAGGATGGATTTAACCCAGATCTCTTGACTGGGGGTGAATGTTTTGATTTGTTCTGCATTCCGTCCGTCAACTGCGTGTCTTTTGCTTTCTTGCCCTAAGTCCGAAGGGTATGCCCAGACGTGGGTGCCCGGCTCACTGTGCCACTGGATTCAGGCTATCCTGGCTGATGAGGGGTGAAACCCCGAAACGGGTCCTAGGTTGCTTGTTTCCGGTCCAGGGAGGACCTAGCTTGGTGGTTCGGTCTGGACTGTTCCCATGATGCATGTGGTCAAGGCTGATTTGCATATGGCAGGTCTAAACTGGGGTGGCATGGTGAGCAAAAGAAGGATGGATTTAACCCAGATCTCTTGACTGGGGGTGAATGTTTTGATTTGTTCTGCATTCCGTCCATCAATTGTGTGTCTTTTGCTTTCTCGCCCTAAGTGCGAAGGGTATGCCCAGACGTGGGTCCCGGGCTCACTGTGCCGCTGGATTAAGGCTATCCTGGCTGATGAGGGATGAAACCGCGAATCCGGTCCCAAAATGCTTGTTTTAGGTCCAGGGAGGACCTGGCTTGGCGGTTCGGTCTGGAAGGTTCCCATGAGACACGTGGTCAAGACTAATTTGCATATGGCAGCTCTAAACTGGGGTGGCATGGTGAGCAAAAGAAGGATGGATTTAACGCAGATCTCTTGACTTGGGGTGAATGTTTTGATTTGTTTTCTGCATTCCGTCTATCAATTGTGTGTCTTTTGCTTTCTCGCACTAAGTGCGCCGGGTATGCCCACATGTTGGTCCCGGGCTCACTGTGCCACTGGATTCAGGCTATCCTGGCTGATGAGGGTGAAACCCAGAAACCGATCCTAGGATGCTAGTTTCCCGTCCAGGAGGACCTGGCTTGGCTGTTCAGTCTGGACTATTCCCATGAGGCACATGGTCAAGACTTATTTGCACATGGCAGATCAAAACTGGGGTGGCATGGTGAGCAAAAGAAGTATGGATTTGACCCAGATCTCTTGCCTTTGGGGTGAATGTTTTGATTTGTTCTGCATTCTGTCTATCAATTGTGTGTCTTTTGCTTTCTCGCCCTAAGTGTGCCGGGTATGCCCAGACGTGGGCCCCGGGCTCACTGTGCCACTGGATTCAGGCTATCCTGGCTGATGAGGGGTGAAACCCCGAAACCGGTCCTAGGATGCTTGTTTCCAGTCCAGAAAGGACCTGGCTTGGCGGTGCGGTCTGGACTGTTCCCATGAGGCACGTGGTCAAAACTGATTTGCATATCACAGGTCTAAACTGGGGTGGCATGGTGAGCAAAAGAAGGATGGATTTTACCCAGATTTCTTGACTGGGGGTGAATGTTTTGATTTGTTCTTCATTCTGTCCATCAATTTTGTGTCGTTTGCTTTCTCGCCCTAAGTGCACCGGGTATGCCCAGACGTGGGTCCTGGGCTCACTGTGCCGCTGGATTCAGTCTATTCTGGCAGATGAGGGGTGAAACTTCGAAACCGGTCCTAGGATGCTGGTTTCCGGTCCAGGGAGGACCTGACTTGGCGGTTCGGTCTGGACTGTTCCCATGAGGCATGTGGTCAAGACTGATTTGCATATGGCTGGTCTAAACTGGGGTGGCATGGTGAGCAAAAGAAGGATGGATTTAACCCAGATTTCTTGACTGGGGGTGAATGTTTTGATTTGTTCTGCATTCCGTCCATCAATTGTCTGTCTTTTGCCTTCTCGCTCTAAGTGTGCCGGGTATGCCCAGGCGTGGGTCCCGGGCTCACTGTGCCGCTGGATTCAGGCTATCCTGGCTGATGAGCGATGAAACCCCGAAACCGGTCCTAGGATGCTTGTTTCCGGTCCAGGGAGCACCTGGCTTGGCGGTTCGGTCTGGATAGTTCCCATGAGGTACGTGGTCAAGACTGATTTGCATATGGCAGGTATAAACTGGGGTGGCATGGTGAGCAAAAGAAGGATGGATTTAACCCCGATCTTTTGACTGGGGGTGAATGTTTTTATTTGTTCTGCATTCCGTCCATCAATTGTGTGTCTTTTGCTTTCTCGCCCTGAGTGTGCAGGGTATGCCCAGACGTGGGTCCCGGGCTCACTGTGCCATTGGATTCAGGCTATCCTGGCTGATGCGGGGTGAAACCCCGAAACCTGTCCTAGGATGCTTGTTTCCGGTGCAGGGAGGACCTGGCTTGGAGGTTCGGTCTGGACTGTTCCCATGAGGCACGTGGTCAAGACTGATGTGCATATGGCAGTTCTAAACTGGGGTGGCATGGTGAGCAAAAGAAGGGTGGATTTGACCCAGATCTCGTGACTGGGGGTGAATGTGTTGATCTGTTCTGCATTCCGTCCATCAATTGTCTGTCCTTTGCCTTCTCGCCCTAAATGCGCCGGGTATCCGAGGCTTAGCTTCCGGGCTCACTGTGCCACTGGATTCAGGCTATCCTGGCTGATGAGGGGTGAAACCCCGAAACTGGTCCTAGGATGCTTGTTTCCGGTCCAGGGAGGACCTAGCTTGGCGGTTCGGTCTGGACTGTTCCCATGATGCATATGGTCAAGACTGATTTGCATATGGCAGGTCTAAACTGGGGTGGCATGGTGAGCAAAAGAAGGATGGATTTAACCCAGATCTCTTGACTGGGGGTGAATGTTTTGATTTGTTCTGCATTCCGTCCATCAATTGTGTGTCTTTTGCTTTCTCGCCCTAAGTGCGAAGGGTATGCCCAGACGTGGGTCCCGGGCTCACTGTGCCACTGGATTAAAGCTATCCTGGCTGATGAGGGATGAAACCCCGAATCCGGTCCCAGAATGCTTGTTTCAGGTCCAGGGAGGACCTGGCTTGGCGGTTCGGTCTGGAAGGTTCCCATGAGGCACGTGGTCAAGACCAATTTGCATATGGCAGGTCTAAACTGGGGTGGCATGGTGAGCAAAAGAAGGATGGATTTAACGCAGATCTCTTGACTGGGGGTGAATGTTTTGATTTGTTTTCTGCATTCCGTCTATCAATTGTGTGTCTTTTGCTTTCCCGTCCTAAGTGCGCCGGGTATGCCCACATGTTGGTCCCGGGCTCACTGTGCCACTGGATTCAGGCTATCCTGGCTGATGAGGGGTGAAACCCCGAAACCTGTCCTAGGATGCTTGTTTTCGGTCCAGGGAGGACCTGGCTTGGCGGTTCGGTCTGGACTGTTCCCATGAGGCATGTGGTCAAGACTGATTTACATATAACAGGTCTAAACTGGGGTGGCATGGTGAGCAAAAGAAGGATGTATTTAACCCAGATCTCTTGACTGGGGGTAAATGTTTTTATTTGTTCTGCATTCCGTCTATCAATTGTGTGTCTTTTGCTTTCTCGCCCTAAGTGTGCCGGGTATGCCCAGACGTGGGTCCCGTGCTCACTGTGCCATTGGATTCAGGCTATCCTGGCTGATGAGGCGTGAAACCCCGAAACCGGTCCTAGGATGCTTGTTTCCGGTCCAGGGAGGACCTGGCTTGGCGGTGCAGTCTGTACTGTTCCCATGAGGCACGTGGTCAAGACTGATTTGCATATAACAGGTCTAAACTGGGGTGGCATGGTGAGCAAAAGAAGGATGGATTTAACCCAGATTTCTTGACTGGGGGTGAATGTTTTGATTTGGTCTGCATTCCGTCCATCAATTGTCTGTCTTTGCCTTCTCGCCCTAAGTGCGCCGGGTATGCCCAGGCATAGGTCCCAGGCTTACCGTGCCACTGGATTCAGGCTATCCTGTTTGATGAGGGGTGAAACCCCGAAACGGGTCCTTGGATGCTTGTTTCCGGTCCAGGGAGAACCTAGCTTGGTGGTCGGTCTGGACTGTACCCATGAGGCACGTGGTCAAGACTGATTAGCATATGGCAGGTCTAAACTGGGGTGGCATGGTGAGCAAAAGAAGGATGGATTTAATCCAGATCTCTTGACTGGGGGTGAATGTTTTGATTTGTTCTTCATTCTGTCCATAAATTTTGTACCTTTTGCTTTCTCGCCCTAAGTGTACCCGGTACGGCCAGACGTGGGTCCCGGGCTCACTGTGCCGCTGGATTCAATCTATTCTGACTGATATGGGGTGAAACCCCGAAACCGGTCCTAGGATGCTTGTTTCCGGTCCAGGGAGGACCTGGCTTGGCGGTTCGGTCTGGACTGTTCCCATGAGGCATGTGGTCAAGACTGATTTGCATATGGCAGGTCTAAACTGGGGTGGCATGGTGAGCAAAAGAAGGATGGATTTAACCCAGATTTCTTGACTGGGGGTGAATGTTTTGATTTGTTCTGCATTCCGTCCATCAATTGTCGGTCTTTTGCTTTTTCGCCCTAAGTGCGAAGAGTATGCCCAGACGTGGGTCCCCGGCTCACTGTGCCGCTGGATTAAGGCTATCCTGGCTGATGAGGGATAAAACTCCGAAACCGGTCCTAGGATGCTTGTTTCCGGTCCAGGGAGCACCTGGCTTCGCGGTTCGGTCTGGACTGTTCCCATGAGGCACGTGGTCAACACTGCTTTGCATATGGCATGTCTAAACAGGGGTGGCATGGTGAGCAAAACAAGGATGGATTTAACCCAGATCTCTTGACTGGGGGTGAATGTTTTGATTTGTTGTGCATTCCGTCCGTCAATTGCGTGTCTTTGCTTTCTTGCCCAAAGTCCGAAGGGTATGCCCAGACGTGGGTCCCCGGCTCACTGTGCCACTGGATTCAGGCTATCCTGGCTGATGAGGGGTGTAACCTCGAAACCGGTCCTAGGATGCTTATTTCCGTTCCAGGGAGGATCTGGCTTGGCGGTTCGGTCTGGACTGTTCCTATGAGGCATGTGGTCAAGACAGATTTGCATATTGCAGGTCTAAACTGGGGTGGCATGGTGAGCAAAAGAAGGATGGATTTAACCCGGATTTCTTGACTGGGGGTGAATGTTTTGATTTGTTCTGCATTCCGTCCATCAATTGTCTTTTGCTTCTCGCCCTAAGTGCGCCGGGTATGCCCAGGCGTAGGTCCCGGGCTCACTGTGCCACTGGATTCAGGCTATCCTGGCTGATGAGGGGTGAAACCCCGAAACGGGTCCTAGGATGCTTGTTTCCGGTCCAGGGAGGACCTAGCTTGGCGGTTCGGTTTGGACTGTTCCCATGAGGCACATGGTCAAGACTGATTTTCATCTGGCAGGTCTAAACTGGGGTGGCATGGTGAGCAAAAGAAGGATGGATTTAACCCAGATCTCTTGACTTGGGGTGAATATTTTGATTTGTTCTGCATTCCGTCCATCAATTGTGTGTCTGTTGCTTTCTCACCCTAAGTCCGCCGGGTTTGCCCAGACGTGGGTCCCGGGCTCACTGTGCCACTAGATTCGGGCTATCCTGACTGATAACGGTTGAAACCACGAAACCGGTCCTAGGATGCTTGTGTCCGGTCCAAGGAGGACCTGGCTTGGCGGTTCGGTCAGGACTGTTCCCATGAGGCATGTGGTCAAGACTGATTTGCATATGGCAGGTCTAAACTGGGGTGGCATGGTGAACAAAAGAAGGTTGGATTTATCCCAGATCTCTTGACTGGGGGTGAATGTTTTGATTTGTTCTGCGTTCCGTCCATCAATTGTGTGTCTTTTGCTTTCTCACCCTAAGTGTGCCGGGTATGCCCAGACTAGGGCTCCAGGCTCACTGTGCCACTGGATTCAGGCTATCCTGGCTGATGAGGGGTGAAACCCCGAAACCGGTCCTAGGATGCTTGTTTCCGGTCCAGGGAGGACCTGGCTTGGCGGTTCGGTCTGGACTGTTCCCATGAGTCACGTGGTCAAGACTCATTTGCATATGGCAGGTCTAAACTGGGGTGGCATGGTGAGCAAAAGAAGGATGGATTTAACCCAGATCTCTTGAATGGGGGTGAATGTTTTTATTTGTTCTGCAATCCGACTATCAATTGTGTGTCTTTTGCTTTCTCGCCCTAAGTGTGCCGGGTATGCCCAGACGTGGGTCCCAGGCTCACTGTGCCATTGGATTCAGGCTATCCTGGCTGATGAGGCGTGAAACCCCGAAACCGGTCCTAGGATCCTTGTTTCCGGTCCAGGCAGGAGCTGGCTTGGCGGTGCAGTCTGGACGGTTCCCATGAGGCACGTGGTCAAGACTGATTTGCATATAACAGGTCTAAACTGGGGTGGCATGGTGAGCAAAAGAAGGATGGATTTAACCCAGATTTCTTGACTGGGGGTGAATGTTTTGATTTGGTCTGCATTCCGTCCATCAATTGTCTGTCTTTTGCCTTCTCGCCCTAAGTGCGCCGGGTATGCCCAGGCGTAGGTCCCAGGCTTACCGTGCCACTGGATTCAGGCTATCCTGTTTGATGAGGGGTGAAACCCCGAAACGGGTCCTTGGATGCTTTTTTCCGGTCCAGGGAGAACCTAGCTTGGCGGTCGGTCTGGATTGTTCCCAGAGGCACGTGGTCAAGACTGATTAGCATATGGCAGGTCTAAACTGGGGTGGCATGGTGAGCAAAAGAAGGATGGATTTATCCCAGATCTCTTGATTGGGGGTGAATGTTTTGATTTGTTCTTCATTCTGTCCATCAATTTTGTGCCTTTTGCTTTTTCGCCCTAAGCGTACCAGGTATGGCCAGACGTGGGTCCCGGGCTCACTGTGCCGCTGGATTCAATCTATTCTGACTGATATGGGGTGAAACCCCGAAACCGATCCTAGGATGCTTGTTTCCGGTCCAGGGAGGACCTGGCTTGGCGGCTCGGTCTGGACTGTTCCCATGAGGCATGTGGTCAAGACTGATTTGCATATGGCAGGTCTAAACTGGGGTGGCATGGTGAGCAAAAGAAGGATGGATTTAACCCAGATCTCTTGATTGGGGGTGAATATTTTGATTTGTTCTGCATTCCGTCCATCAATTGTGTGTCTTTTGCTTTCTCGCCCTAAGTGCGCCGGGTATGCCCAGACGTGGGTACCTGGCTCACTGTGCCGCTGGATTCAGGCTATCCTGGCTGATGAGGGATGAAACTCTGAAACTGGTCCTAGGAGGCTTGTTTCCGGTCCAGGGAGCACCTGGCTTCGCGGTTCGGTCTGGACTATTCCCATGAGGCACGTGGTCAAGACTGATTTCCATATGGCAGGTCTAAACTGGGGTGGCATGGTGAGCAAAAGAAGGATGGATTTAACGCAGATCTCTTGACTGGGGGTGAATGTTTTGATTTGTTTTCTGCATTCCGTCTATCAATTGTGTGTCTTTTGCTTTCCCGCCCTAAGTGCGCCGGGTATGCCCACATGTTGGTCCCGGGCTCACTGTGCCACTGGATTCAGGCTATCCTGGCTGATGAGGGGTGAAACCCCGAAACCGGTCCTAGGATGCTTGTTTTCGGTCCAGGGAGGACCTGGCTTGGCGGTTCGGTCTGGACTGTTCCCATGAGGCACGTGGTCAAGACTGATTTGCATATAGCAGGTCTAAACTGGGATGGCATGGTGAGCAAAAGAAGTATGGATTTAACCCAGATCTCTTGACTGGGGGTAAATGTTTTTATTTGTTCTGCATTCCGTCTAACAATTGTGTGTCTTTTGCTTTCTCGCCCTAAGTGCGCCGGGTATGCCCAGGCATAGGTCCCAGACTTACCGTGCCACTGGATTCAGGCTATCCTGTTTGATGAGGGGTGAAACCCCGAAACGGGTCCTTGGATGCTTGTTTCCGGTCCAGGGAGAACCTAGCTTGGTGGTCGGTCTGGACTGTACCCATGAGGCACGTGGTCAAGACTGATTAGCATATGGCAGGTCTAAACTGGGGTGGCATGGTGAGCAAAAGAAGGATGGATTTAACCCAGATCTCTTGACTGGGGGTGAATGTTTTGATTTGTTCTTCATTCTGTCCATAAATTTTGTGCCTTTTGCTTTCTCGCCCTAAGTGTACCCGGTACGGCCAGACGTGGGTCCCGGGCTCACTGTGCCGCTGGATTCAATCTATTCTGACTGATATTAGGTGAAACCCCGAAACCGGTCCTAGGATGCTTGTTTCCTGTCCAGGGAGGACCTGGCTTGGCGGTTCGGTCTGGACTGTTCCCATGAGGCATGTGGTGAAGACTGATTTGCATATGGCAGGTCTAAACTGGGGTGGCATGGTGAGCAAAAGAAGGATGGATTTAACCCAGATTTCTTGACTGGGGGTGAATGTTTTGATTTGTTCTGCATTCCGTCCATCAATTGTCTGTCTTTTGCTTTCTCGCCCTAAGTGCGAAGAGTATGCCCAGACGTGGGTCCCCGGCTCACTGTGCCGCTGGATTAAGGCTATCCTGGCTGATGAGGGATAAAACTCCGAAACCGGTCCTAGGATGCTTGTTTCCGGTCCAGGGAGCACCTGGCTTCGCGGTTCGGTCTGGACTGTTCCCATGAGGCACGTGGTCAACACTGATTTGCATATGGCATGTCTAAACAGGGGTGGCATGGTGAGCAAAACAAGGATGGATTTAACCCAGATCTCTTGACTGGGGGTGAATGTTTTGATTTGTTCTGCATTCCGTCCGTCAATTACGTGTCTTTTGCTTTCTTGCCCTAAGTCCGAAGGGTATGCCCAGACGTGGGTCCCCGGCTCACTGTGCCACTGGATTCAGGCTGTCCTGGCTGATGAGGGGTGAAACCCCGAATCCGGTCCTAGGATGCTTGTTTCCGGTCCAGGGAGGACCTGGCTTGGCGGTTCGGTCTGGACTGTTCCCATGAGGCATGTGGTCAAGACTGATTTGCATATGGCATGTCTAAACTGGGGTGGCAAGGTGAGCAAAAGAAGGATGGATTTAACCCAGATCTCTTGACTGGGGGTGAATGTTTTGATTTGTACTGCATTCCGTCCATCAATTGTGTGTCTTTTGCTGTCTCACCCTAAATGTGCAGGGTATGCCCAGACGTGTGTCCCTGGCTCACTGTGCCATTGGATTCAGGCTATCCTGGCTGATGAGGGGTGAAACCCCGAAACCGGTCCTAGGATGCTTGTTTCCGGTCCAGGGAGGACCTGGCTTGGCGGTGCAGTCTGGACTGTTCCCATGAGGCACGTGGTCAAGACTGATTTGCATATAACAGGTCTAAACTGGGGTGGCATGGTGAGCAAAAGAAGGATGGATTTAACCCAGATTTCTTGACTGGGGGTGAATGTTTTGATTTGGTCTACATTCCGTCCATCAATTGTCTGTCTTTTGCCTTCTCGCCCTAATTGCGCCGGGTATGCCCATGCATAGGTCCCAGGCTTACCGTGCCACTGGATTCAGGCTATCCTGTTTGATGAGGGGTGAAACCTCGAAACGGGTCCTTGGATGCTTGTTTCCGGTCCAGGGAGAACCTAGCTTGGTGGTCGGTCTGGACTGTACCCATGAGGCACGTGGTCAAGACTGATTAGCATATGGCAGGTCTAAACTGGGGTGGCATGGTGAGCAAAAGAAGGATGGATTTAACCCAGATCTCTTGACTGGGGTGAATGTTTTGATTTGTTCTTCATTCTGTCCATCAATTTTGTGCCTTTTGCTTTCTCGCCCTAAGTGTACCCGGTACGGCCAGACGTGGGTCCCGGGCTCACTGTGCCGCTGGATTCAATCTATTCTGACTGATATGGGGTGAAACCCCGAATCCGGTCCTAGGATGCTTGTTTCCGGTCCAGGGAGGACCTGGCTTGGCGGTTCGGTCTGGACTGTTCCCATGAGGCATGTGGTCAAGACTGATTTGCATATGGCAGGTCTAAACTGGGGTGGCATGGTGAGCAAAAGAAGGATGGATTTAACCCAGATTTCTTGACTGGGGGTGAATGTTTTGATTTGTTCTGCATTCCGTCCATCAATTGTGTGTCTTTTGCTTTCTCGCCCTAAGTGCGAAGAGTATGCCCAGACGTGGGTCCCCGGCTCACTGTGCCGCTGGATTAAGGCTATCCTGGCTGATGAGGGATAAAACTCCGAAACCGGTCCTAGGATGCTTGTTTCCGGTCCAGGGAGCACCTGGCTTCGCGGTTCGGTCTGGACTGTTCCCATGAGGCACGTGGTCAACACTGATTTGCATATGGCATGTCTAAACAGGGGTGGCATGGTGAGCAAAACAAGGATGGATTTAACCCAGATCTCTTGACTGGGGGTGAATGTTTTGATTTGTTCTGCATTCCGTCCGTCAATTGCGTGTCTTTTGCTTTCTTGCCCTAAGTCAGAAGGGTATGCCCAGACGTGGGTCCCCGGCTCACTGTGCCACTGGATTCGGGCTATCCTGGCTGATGAGGGGTGAAACCCCGAATCCGGTCCTAGGATGCTTGTTTCCGGTCCAGGGAGGACCTGGCTTGGCGGTTCGGTCTGGACTGTTCCCATGAGGCATGTGGTCAAGACTGATTTGCATATGGCATGTCTAAACTGGGGTGGCAAGGTGAGCAAAAGAAGGATGGATTTAACCCAGATCTCTTGACTGGGGGTGAATGTTTTGATTTGTACTGCATTCCGTCCATCAATTGTGTGTCTTTTGCTGTCTCACCCTAAATGCGCAGTGTATGCCCAGACGTGTGTCCCGGGCTCACTGTGCCACTGGATTCAGGCTATCCTGGCTGATGAGGGGTGAAACCCCGAATCCGGTCCTAGGATGCTTGTTTCCGGTCCAGGGAGGACCTGGCTTGGCGGTTCGGTCTGGACTGTTCCCATGAGGCATGTGGTCAAGACTGATTTGCATATAACAGGTCTAAACTGGGGTGGCATGGTGAGCAAAAGAAGGATGGATTTAACCCAGATTTCTTGACTGGGGGTGAATGTTTTGATTTGGTCTGCATTCCGTCCATCAATTGTCTGTCTTTTGCCTTCTCGCCCTAAGTGCGCCGGGTATGCCCAGGCATAGGTCCCAGGCTTACCGTGCCACTGGATTCAGGCTATCCTGTTTGATGAGGGGTGAAACCCGAAACGGGTGCTTGGATGCTTGTTTCCGGTCCAGGGAGAACCTAGCTTGGTGGTCGGTCTGGACTGTACCCATGAGGCACGTGGTCAAGACTGATTAGCATATGGCAGGTCTAAACTGGGGTGGCATGGTGAGCAAAAGAAGGATGGATTTAATCCAGATCTCTTGACTGGGGGTGAATGTTTTGATTTGTTCTTCATTCTGTCCATAAATGTTGTACCTTTTGCTTTCTCGCCCTCAGTGTACCCGGTACGGCCAGACGTGGGTCCCGGGCTCACTGTGCCGCTGGATTCAATCTATTCTGACTGATATGGGGTGAAACCCCGAAACCGGTCCTAGGATGCTTTTTTCCGGTCCAGGGAGGACCTGCCTTGGCGGTTCGGTCTGGACTGTTCCCATGAGGCATGTGGTCAAGACTGATTTGCATATGGCAGGTCTAAACTGGGGTGGCATGGTGAGCAAAAGAAGGATGGATTTAACCCAGATTTCTTGACTGGGGGTGAATGTTTTGATTTGTTCTGCATTCCGTCCATCAATTGTCGGTCTTTTGCTTTTTCGCCCTAAGTGCGAAGAGTATGCCCAGACGTGGGTCCCCGGCTCACTGTGCCGCTGGATTAAGGCTATCCTGGCTGATGAGGGATAAAACTCCGAAACCGGTCCTAGGATGCTTGTTTCCGGTCCAGGGAGCACCTGGCTTCGCGGTTCGGTCTGGACTGTTCCCATGAGGCACGTGGTCAACACTGCTTTGCATATGGCATGTCTAAACAGGGGTGGCATGGTGAGCAAAACAAGGATGGATTTAACCCAGATCTCTTGACTGGGGGTGAATGTTTTGATTTGTTGTGCATTCCGTCCGTCAATTGCGTGTCTTTTGCTTTCTTGCCCAAAGTCCGAAGGGTATGCCCAGACGTGGGTCCCCGGCTCACTGTGCCACTGGATTCAGGCTATCCTGGCTGATGAGGGGTGTAACCCCGAAACCGGTCCTAGGATGCTTATTTACGTTCCAGGGAGGATCTGGCTTGGCGGTTCGGTCTGGACTGTTCCTATGAGGCATGTGGTCAAGACAGATTTGCATATTGCAGGTCTAAACTGGGGTGGCATGGTGAGCAAAAGAAGGATGGATTTAACCCGGATTTCTTGACTGGGGGTGAATGTTTTGATTTGTTCTGCATTCCGTCCATCAATTGTCTTTTGCTTCTCGCCCTAAGTGCGCCGGGTATGCCCAGGCGTAGGTCCCGGGCTCACTGTGCCACTGGATTCAGGCTATCCTGGCTGATGAGGGGTGAAACCCCGAAACGGGTCCTAGGATGCTTGTTTCCGGTCCAGGGAGGACCTAGCTTGGCGGTTCGGTTTGGACTGTTCCCATGAGGCACATGGTCAAGACTGATTTTCATCTGGCAGGTCTAAACTGGGGTGGCATGGTGAGCAAAAGAAGGATGGATTTAACCCAGATCTCTTGACTTGGGGTGAATATTTTGATTTGTTCTGCATTCCGTCCATCAATTGTGTGTCTGTTGCTTTCTCACCCTAAGTCCGCCGGGTTTGCCCAGACGTGGGTCCCGGGCTCACTGTGCCACTAGATTCGGGCTATCCTGACTGATAACGGTTGAAACCACGAAACCGGTCCTAGGATGCTTGTGTCCGGTCCAAGGAGGACCTGGCTTGGCGGTTCGGTCAGGACTGTTCCCATGAGGCATGTGGTCAAGACTGATTTGCATATGGCAGGTCTAAACTGGGGTGGCATGGTGAACAAAAGAAGGTTGGATTTATCCCAGATCTCTTGACTGGGGGTGAATGTTTTGATTTGTTCTGCATTCCGTCCATCAATTGTGTGTCTTTTGCTTTCTCACCCTAAGTGTGCCGGGTATGCCCAGACTAGGGCTCCAGGCTCTCTGTGCCACTGGATTCAGGCTATCCTGGCTGATGAGGGGTGAAACCCCGAAACCGGTCCTAGGATGCTTGTTTCCGGTCCAGGGAGGACCTGGCTTGGCGGTTCGGTCTGGACTGTTCCCATGAGTCACGTGGTCAAGACTCATTTGCATATGGCAGGTCTAAACTGGGGTGGCATGGTGAGCAAAAGAAGGATGGATTTAACGCAGATCCCTTGACTGGGGGTGAATGTTTTGATTTGTTTTCTGCATTCCGTCTATCAATTGTGTGTCTTTTGCTTTCCCGCCCTAAGTGCGCCGGGTATGCCCACATGTTGGTCCCGGGCTCACTGTGCCACTGGATTCAGGCTATCCTGGCTGATGAGGGGTGAAACCCCGAAACCGGTCCTAGGATGCTTGTTTTCGGTCCAGGGAGGACCTGGCTTGGCGGTTCGGTCTGGACTGTTCCCATGAGGCACGTGGTCAAGACTGATTTGCATATAGCAGGTCTAAACTGGGATGGCATGGTGAGCAAAAGAAGGATGGATTTAACCCAGATCTCTTGACTGGGGGTAAATGTTTTTATTTGTTCTGCATTCCGTCTATCAATTGTGTGTCTTTTGCTTTCTCGCCCTAAGTGCGCCGGGTATGCCCAGGCATAGGTCCCAGGCTTACCGTGCCACTGGATTCAGGCTATCCTGTTTGATGAGGGGTGAAACCCTGAAACGGGTCCTTGGATGCTTGTTTCCGGTCCAGGGAGAACCTAGCTTGGTGGTCGGTCTGGACTGTACCCATGAGGCACGTGGTCAAGACTGATTAGCATATGGCAGGTCTAAACTGGGGTGGCATGGTGAGCAAAAGAAGGATGGATTTAACCCAGATCTCTTGACTGGGGGTGAATGTTTTGATTTGTTCTTCATTCTGTCCATAAATTTTGTGCCTTTTGCTTTCTCACCCTAAGTGTACCCGGTACGGCCAGACGTGGGTCCCGGGCTCACTGTGCCGCTGGATTCAATCTATTCTGACTGATATTAGGTGAAACCCCGAAACCGGTCCTAGGATGCTTGTTTCCGGTCCAGGGAGGACCTGGCTTGGCGGTTCGGTCTGGACTGTTCCCATGAGGCATGTGGTGAAGACTGATTTGCATATGGCAGGTCTAAACTGGGGTGGCATGGTGAGCAAAAGAAGGATGGATTTAACCCAGATTTCTTGACTGGGGGTGAATGTTTTGATTTGTTCTGCATTCCGTCCATCAATTGTCTGTCTTTTGCTTTCTCGCCCTAAGTGCGAAGAGTATGCCCAGACGTGGGTCCCCGGCTCACTGTGCCGCTGGATTAAGGCTATCCTGGCTGATGAGGGATAAAACTCCGAAACCGGTCCTAGGATGCTTGTTTCCGGTCCAGGGAGCACCTGGCTTCGCGGTTCGGTCTGGACTGTTCCCATGAGGCACGTGGTCAACACTGATTTGCATATGGCATGTCTAAACAGGGGTGGCATGGTGAGCAAAACAAGGATGGATTTAACCCAGATCTCTTGACTGGGGGTGAATGTTTTGATTTGTTCTGCATTCCGTCCGTCAATTACGTGTCTTTTGCTTTCTTGCCCTAAGTCCGAAGGGTATGCCCAGACGTGGGTCCCCGGCTCACTGTGCCACTGGATTCAGGCTGTCCTGGCTGATGAGGGGTGAAACCCGAATCCGGTCCTAGGATGCTTGTTTCCGGTCCAGGGAGGACCTGGCTTGGCGGTTCGGTCTGGACTGTTCCCATGAGGCATGTGGTCAAGACTGATTTGCATATGGCATGTCTAAACTGGGGTGGCAAGGTGAGCAAAAGAAGGATGGATTTAACCCAGATCTCTTGACTGGGGGTGAATGTTTTGATTTGTACTGCATTCCGTCCATCAATTGTGTGTCTTTTGCTGTCTCACCCTAAATGCGCAGGGTATGCCCAGACGTGTGTCCCTGGCTCACTGTGCCATTGGATTCAGGCTTTCCTGGCTGATGAGGGGTGAAACCCCGAAACCGGTCCTAGGATGCTTGTTTCCGGTCCAGGGAGGACCTGGCTTGGCGGTGCAGTCTGGACTGTTCCCATGAGGCACGTGGTCAAGACTGATTTGCATATAACAGGTCTAAACTGGGGTGGCATGGTGAGCAAAAGAAGGATGGATTTAACCCAGATTTCTTGACTGGGGGTGAATGTTTTGATTTGGTCTACATTCCGTCCATCAATTGTCTGTCTTTTGCCTTCTCGCCCTAATTGCGCCGGGTATGCCCATGCATAGGTCCCAGGCTTACCGTGCCACTGGATTCAGGCTATCCTGTTTGATGAGGGGTGAAACCCCAAAACGGGTCCTTGGATGCTTGTTTCCGGTCCAGGGAGAACCTAGCTTGGTGGTCGGTCTGGACTGTACCCATGAGGCACGTGGTCAAGACTGATTAGCATATGGCAGGTCTAAACTGGGGTGGCATGGTGAGCAAAAGAAGGATGGATTTAACCCATATCTCTTGACTGGGGGTGAATGTTTTGATTTGTTCTTCATTCTGTCCATCAATTTTGTGCCTTTTGCTTTCTCGCCCTAAGTGTACCCGGTACGGCCAGACGTGGGTCCCGGGCTCACTGTGCCGCTGGATTCAATCTATTCTGACTGATATGGGGTGAAACCCCGAATCCGGTCCTAGGATGCTTGTTTCCGGTCCAGGGAGGACCTGGCTTGGCGGTTCGGTCTGGACTGTTCCCATGAGGCATGTGGTCAAGACTGATTTGCATATGGCAGGTCTAAACTGGGGTGGCATGGTGAGCAAAAGAAGGATGGATTTAACCCAGATTTCTTGACTGGGGGTGAATGTTTTGA
This sequence comes from Calotriton arnoldi, assembly GCA_963921515.1. Taxonomy (NCBI): domain Eukaryota; kingdom Metazoa; phylum Chordata; class Amphibia; order Caudata; family Salamandridae; genus Calotriton; species Calotriton arnoldi. Next base: position 334,627 of record CAWUFW010002690.1, on the reverse strand, counting down.
TTTGTTCTGCATTCCGTCCATCAATTGTGTGTCTTTTGCTTTCTCGCCCTAAGTGCGAAGAGTATGCCCAGACGTGGGTCCCCGGCTCACTGTGCCGCTGGATTAAGGCTATCCTGGCTGATGAGGGATAAAACTCCGAAACCGGTCCTAGGATGCTTGTTTCCGGTCCAGGGAGCACCTGGCTTCGCGGTTCGGTCTGGACTGTTCCCATGAGGCACGTGGTCAACACTGATTTGCATATGGCATGTCTAAACAGGGGTGGCATGGTGAGCAAAACAAGGATGGATTTAACCCAGATCTCTTGACTGGGGGTGAATGTTTTGATTTGTTCTGCATTCCGTCCGTCAATTGCGTGTCTTTTGCTTTCTTGCCCTAAGTCCGAAGGGTATGCCCAGACGTGGGTCCCCGGCTCACTGTGCCACTGGATTCAGGCTATCCTGGCTGATGAGGGGTGAAACCCCGAATCCGGTCCTAGGATGCTTGTTTCCGGTCCAGGGAGGACCTGGCTTGGCGGTTCGGTCTGGACTGTTCCCATGAGGCATGTGGTCAAGACTGATTTGCATATGGCATGTCTAAACTGGGGTGGCAAGGTGAGCAAAAGAAGGATGGATTTAACCCAGATCTCTTGACTGGGGGTGAATGTTTTGATTTGTACTGCATTCCGTCCATCAATTGTGTGTCTTTGCTGTCTCACCCTAAATGCGCAGTGTATGCCCAGACGTGTGTCCCGGGCTCACTGTGCCATTGGATTCAGGCTATTCTGGCTGATGAGGGGTGTAACCCCGAAACCGGTCCTAGGATGCTTGTTTCCGTTCCAGGGAGGATCTGGCTTGGCGGTTCGGTCTGGACTGTTCCTATGAGGCATGTGGTCAAGACAGATTTGCATATGGCAGGTCTAAACTGGGGTGGCATGGTGAGCAAAAGAAGGATGGATTTAACCCGGATTTCTTGACTGGGGGTGAATGTTTTGATTTGTTCTGCATTCCGTCCATCAATTGTCTTTTGCTTCTAGCCCTAAGTGCGCCGGGTATGCCCAGGCGTAGGTCCCGGGCTCACTGTGCCACTGGATTCAGGCTATCCTGGCTGATGAGGGGTGAAACCCCGAAACTGGTCCTAGGATGCTTGTTTCCGGTCCAGGGAGGACCTAGCTTGGCGGTTCGGTTTGGACTGTTCCCATGAGGCACATGGTCAAGACTGATTTTCATCTGGCAGGTCTAAACTGGGGTGGCATGGTAAGCAAAAGAAGGATGGATTTAACCCAGATCTCTTGACTTGGGGTGAATATTTTGATTTGTTCTGCATTCCGTCCATCAATTGTGTGTCTGTTGCTTTCTCACCCTAAGTCCGCCGGGTTTGCCCAGACGTGGGTCCCGGGCTCACTGTGCCACTAGATTCGGGCTATCCTGACTGATAAGGGTTGAAACCCCGAAACCGGTCCTAGGATGCTTGTTTCCGGTCCAGGGAGGACCTGGCTTGGCGGTTCGGTCTGGACTGTTCCCATGAGGCACGTGGTCAAGACTCATTTGCATATGGCAGGTCTAAACTGGGGTGGCATGGTGAGCAAAAGAAGGATGGATTTAACCCAGATCTCTTGACTGGGGGTGAATGTTTTTATTTGTTCTGCATTCCGTCTATCAATTGTGTGTCTTTTGCTTTCTCGCCCTAAGTGTGCCGGGTATGCCCAGACGTGGGTCCCAGGCTCACTGTGCCATTGGATTCAGGCTATCCTGGCTGATGAGGCGTGAAACCCCGAAACCGGTCCTAGGATGCTTGTTTCCGGTCCAGGGAGGAGCTGGCTTGGCGGTGCAGTCTGGACTGTTCTCATGAGTCACGTGGTCAAGACTCATTTGCATATGGCAGGTCTAAACTGGGGTGGCATGGTGAGCAAAAGAAGGATGGATTTAACCCAGATCTCTTGAATGGGGGTGAATGTTTTTATTTGTTCTGCAATCCGACTATCAATTGTGTGTCTTTTGCTTTCTCGCCCTAAGTGTGCCGGGTATGCCCAGACGTGGGTCCCAGGCTCACTGTGCCATTGGATTCAGGCTATCCTGGCTGATGAGGCGTGAAACCCCGAAACCGGTCCTAGGATCCTTGTTTCCGGTCCAGGCAGGAGCTGGCTTGGCGGTGCAGTCTGGACGGTTCCCATGAGGCACGTGGTCAAGACTGATTTGCATATAACAGGTCTAAACTGGGGTGGCATGGTGAGCAAAAGAAGGATGGATTTAACCCAGATTTCTTGACTGGGGGTGAATGTTTTGATTTGGTCTGCATTCCGTCCATCAATTGTCTATCTTTTGCCTTCTCGCCCTAAGTGCGCCGGGAATGCCCAGGCGTAGGTCCCAGGCTTACCGTGCCACTGGATTCAGGCTATCCTGTTTGATGAGGGGTGAAACCCCGAAACAGGTCCTTAGATGCTTTTTTCCGGTCCAGGGAGAACCTAGCTTGGCGGTCGGTCTGGACTGTTCCCAGAGGCACGTGGTCAAGACTGATTAGCATATGGCAGGTCTAAACTGGGGTGGCATGGTGAGCAAAAGATTGATGGATTTATCCCAGATCTCTTGATTGGGGGTGAATGTTTTGATTTGTTCTTCATTCTGTCCATCAATTTTGTGCCTTTTGCTTTTTCGCCCTAAGTGTACCCGGTATGGCCAGACGTGGGTCCCGGGCTCACTGTACCGCTGGATTCAATCTATTCTGACTGATATGGGGTGAAACCCCGAAACCGATCTAGGATGCTTGTTTCCGGTCTAGGGAGGACCTGGCTTGGCGGTTCGGTCTGGACTGTTCCCATGAGGCATGTGGTCAAGACTGATTTGCATATGGCAGGTCTAAACTGGGGTGGCATGGTGAGCAAAAGAAGGATGGATTTAACCCAGATTTCTTGACTGGGGGTGAATGTTTTGATTTGTTCTGCATTCCGTCCATCAATTGTGTGTCTTTTGCTTTCTCGCCCTAAGTGCGAAGAGTATGCCCAGACGTGGGTCCCAGGCTCACTGTGCCGCTGGATTAAGGCTATCCTGGCTGATGAGGGATAAAACTCCGAAACCGGTCCTAGGATGCTTGTTTCCGGTCCAGGGAGCACCTGGCTTCGCGGTTCGGTCTGGACTGTTCCCATGAGGCACGTGGTCAACACTGATTTGCATATGGCATGTCTAAACAGGGGTGGCATGGTGAGCAAAACAAGGATGGATTTAACCCAGATCTCTTGACTGGGGGTGAATGTTTTGATTTGTTCTGCATTCCGTCCGTCAATTGCGTGTCTTTTGCTTTCTTGCCCTAAGTCCGAAGGGTATGCCCAGACGTGGGTCCCCGGCTCACTGTGCCACTGGATTCAGGCTATCCTGGCTGATGAGGGGTGAAACCCCGAATCCGGTCCTAGGATGCTTGTTTCCGGTCCAGGGAGGACCTGGCTTGGCGGTTCGGTCTGGACTGTTCCTATGAGGCATGTGGTCAAGACAGATTTGCATATGGCAGGACTAAACTGGGGTGGCATGGTGAGCAAAAGAAGGATGGATTTAACCTGGATTTCTTGACTGGGGGTGAATGTTTTGATTTGTTCTGCATTCCGTCCATCAATTGTCTTTTGCTTCTCGCCCTAAGTGCGCCGGGTATGCCCAGGCGTAGGTCCCGGGCTCACTGTGCCACTGGATTCAGGCTATCCTGGCTGATGAGGGGTCGAACCCCGAAACCGGTCCTAGGATGCTTGTTTCCGTTCCAGGGAGTACCTGGCCTGGCGGTTCGGTCTGGACTGTTCCCTTGAGGCATGCGGTCAAGAGTGATTTGCATATGGCAGGTCTAAACTGGGGTGGCATGGTTGAGCAAAAGAAGGATGGATTTAACCCAGATCTCTTGACTGGGGGTGAATATTTTGATTTGTTCTGCATTCCGTCCATCAATTGTGTGTCTTTTGCTTTCTCGCCCTAAGTGCGCCGGGTATGCCCAGACGTGGGTACCTGGCTCACTGTGCCGCTGGATTCAGGCTATCCTGGCTGATGAGGGATGAAACTCTGAAACTGGTCCTAGGAGGCTTGTTTCCTGTCCAGGGAGCACCTGCCTTCGCGGTTCGGTCTGGACTGTTCCCATGAGGCACGTGGTCAAGACTGATTTCCATATGGCAGGTCTAAACTGGGGTGGAATAGTGAGCAAAAGAAGGATGGATTTAACCCAGATCTCTTAACTGGGGGTGAATGTTTTGATTTGTTCTGTATTCCGCCTATCAATTGTGTGTCTATTACTTTCTCGCCCTAAGTGCTCCGGGTATGCCCAGACGTGGGTCCCGGGCTCACTGTGGCAGTGGATTTAGGCTATCCTGGCTGATGAGGGGTGAAATCCCAGAACCGGTCCTAGGATGCTTGTTTCCGGTCCAGGGAGGACCTGGCTTGGCGGTTCGGTCTGGACTGCTCCCATGAGGCACGTGGTCAAGACTGATTTGCATATGGCATCTCTAAACTGGGGTGGCAAGGTGAGCAAAAGAAGGATGGATTTAACCCAGATCTCTTGACTGGGGGTGAATGTTTTGATTTGTTCTGCATTCCGTCCATCAATTGTGTGTTTTTTGCTTTCTCACCCTAAATGCGGAGGGTATGCCCAGACGTGGGTCCCGGGCTCACTGTGCCATTGGATTCAGGCTATCCTGGCTGATGAGGGGTGAAACCCCGAAACCGGTCCTAGGATGCTTGTTTTCGGTCCAGGGAGGACCTGGCTTGGCGGTTCGGTCTGGACTGTTCCCATGAGGCACGTGGTCAAGACTGATTTGCATATAACAGGTCCAAACTGGGGTGGCATGGTGAGCAAAAGAAGGATGTATTTAACCCAGATCTCTTGACTGGGGGTAAATGTTTTGATTTGTTCTGCATTCCGTCTATCAATTGTGTGTCTTTTGCTTTCTCGCCCTAAGTGTGCCGGGTATGCCCAGACGTGGGTCCCGTGCTCACTGTGCCATTGGATTCAGGCTATCCTGGCTGATGAGGCGTGAAACCCCGAAACCGGTCCTAGGATGCTTGTTTCCGGTCCAGGGAGGACCTGGCTTGGCGGTGCAGTCTGTACTGTTCCCATGAGGCACGTGGTCAAGACTGATTTGCATATAACAGGTCTAAACTGGGGTGGCATGGTGAGCAAAAGAAGGATGGATTTAACCCAGATTTCTTGACTGGGGGTGAATGTTTTGATTTGGTCTGCATTCCGTCCATCAATTGTCTGTCTTTTGCCTTCTCGCCCTAAGTGCGCCGGGTATGCCCAGGCATAGGTCCCAGGCTTACCGTGCCACTGGATTCAGGCTATCCTGTTTGATGAGGGGTGAAACCCCGAAACGGGTCCTTAGGGCGAGAAAGCAAAAGAAGGATGGATTTAATCCAGATCTCTTGACTGGGGGTGAATGTTTTGATTTGTTCTTCATTCTGTCCATAAATTTTGTGCCTTTTGCTTTCTCGCCCTAAGTGTACCCGGTATGGCCAGACGTGGGTCCCGGGCTCACTGTGCCGCTGGATTCAATCTATTCTGACTGATATGGGGTGAAACCCAGATTTCTTGACTGGGGGTGAATGTTTTGATTTGTTCTGAATTCCGTCCATCAATTGTCGGTCTTTTGCTTTCTCGCCCTAAGTGCGAAGAGTATGCCCAGACGTGGGTCCCCGGCTCACTGTGCCGCTGGATTAAGGCTATCCTGGCTGATGAGGGATAAAACTCCAAAACCGGTCCTAGGATGCTTGTTTCTGGTCCAGGGAACACCTGGCTTCGCGGTTCGGTCTGGACTGTTCCCATGAGGCACGTGGTCAACACTGCTTTGCATATGGCATGTCTAAACAGGGGTGGCATGGTGAGCAAAACAAGGATGGATTTAACCCAGATCTCTTGACTGGGGGTGAATGTTTTGATTTGTTGTGCATTCCGTCCGTCAATTGCGTGTCTTTTGCTTTCTTGCCCTAAGTCCGAAGGGTATGCCCAGACGTGGGTCCCCGGCTCACTGTGCCACTGGATTCAGGCTATCCTGGCTGATGAGTGGTGTAACCCCGAAACCGGTCCTAGGATGCTTATTTCCGTTCCAGGGAGGATCTGGCTTGGCGGTTCGGTCTGGACTGTTCCTATGAGGCATGTGGTCAAGACAGATTTGCATATTGCAGGTCTAAACTGGGGTGGCATGGTGAGCAAAAGAATGATGGATTTAACCCGGATTTCTTGACTGGGGGTGAATGTTTTGATTTGTTCTGCATTCTGTCCATCAATTGTCTTTTGCTTCTCGCCCTAAGTGCGCCGGGTATGCCCAGGCGTAGGACCCGGGCTCACTGTGCCACTGGATTCAGGCTATCCTGGCTGATGAGGGGTGAAACCCCGAAACGGGTCCTAGGATGCTTGTTTCCGGTCCAGGGAGGACCTAGCTTGGCGGTTCGGTTTGGACTGTTCCCATGAGGCACATGGTCAAGACTGATTTTCATCTGGCAGGTCTAAACTGGGGTGGCATGGTGAGCAAAAGAAGGATGGATTTAACCCAGATTTCTTGACTGGGGGTGAATGTTTTGATTTGTTCTGCATTCCGTCCATCAATTGTCGGTCTTTTGCTTTCTCGCCCTAAGTGCGAAGAGTATGCCCAGACGTGGGTCCCCGGCTCACTGTGCCGCTGGATTAAGGCTATCCTGGCTGATGAGGGATAAAACTCCGAAACCGGTCCTAGGATGCTTGTTTCCGGTCCAGGGAGCACCTGGCTTCGCGGTTCGGTCTGGACTGTTCCCATGAGGCACGTGGTCAACACTGATTTGCATATGGCATGTCTAAACAGGGGTGGCATGGTGAGCAAAACAAGGATGGATTTAACCCAGATCTCTTGACTGGGGGTGAATGTTTTGATTTGTTCTGCATTCCGTCCGTCAATTGCGTGTCTTTTGCTTTCTTGCCCTAAGTCCGAAGGGTATGCCCAGACGTGGGTCCCCGGCTCACTGCGCCACTGGATTCAGGCTATCCTGGCTGATGAGGGTGAAACCCCGAATCCGGTCCTAGGATGCTTGTTTCCGGTCCAGGGAGGACCTGGCTTGGCGGTTCGGTCTGGACTGTTCCTATGAGGCATGTGGTCAAGACAGATTTGCATATGGCAGGACTAAACTGGGGTGGCATGGTGAGCAAAAGAAGGATGGATTTAACCTGGATTTCTTGACTGGGGGTGAATGTTTTGATTTGTTCTGCATTCCGTCCATCAATTGTCTTTTGCTTCTCGCCCTAAGTGCGCCGGGTATGCCCAGGCGTAGGTCCCGGGCTCACTGTGCCACTGGATTCAGGCTATCCTGGCTGATGAGGGGTGGAACCCCAAAACCGGTCCTAGGATGCTTGTTTCCGTTCCAGGGAGTACCTGGCCTGGCGGTTCGGTCTGGACTGTTCCCTTGAGGCATGCGGTCAAGAGTGATTTGCATATGGCAGGTCTAAACTGGGGTGGCATGGTTGAGCAAAAGAAGGATGGATTTAACCCAGATCTCTTGACTGGGGGTGAATATTTTGATTTGTTCTGCATTCTGTCCATCAATTGTGTGTCTTTTGCCTTCTCGCCCTAAGTGTGCCGGGTAGGCCCAGACGTGGGTACCTGGCTCACTGTGCCGCTGGATTCAGGCTATCCTGGCTGATGAGGGATGAAACTCTGAAACTGGTCCTAGGAGGCTTGTTTCCTGTCCAGGGAGCACCTGGCTTCGCGGTTCGGTCTGGACTGTTCCCATGAGGCACGTGGTCAAGACTGATTTCCATATGGCAGGTCTAAACTGGGGTGGAATAGTGAGCAAAAGAAGGATGGATTTAACCCAGATCTCTTAACTGGGGGTGAATGTTTTGATTTGTTCTGTATTCCGCCTATCAATTGTGTGTCTATTACTTTCTCGCCCTAAGTGCTCCGGGTATGCACAGACGTGGGTCCCGGGCTCACTGTGGCAGTGGATTTAGGCTATCCTGGCTGATGAGGGTGAAATCCCAGAACCGGTCCTAGGATGCTTGTTTCCGGTCCAGGGAGGACCTGGCTTGGCGGTTCGGTCTGGACTGCTCCCATGAGGCACGTGGTCAAGACTGATTTGCATATGGCATCTCTAAACTGGGGTGGCAAGGTGAGCAAAAGAAGGATGGATTTAACCCAGATCTCTTGACTGGGGGTGAATGTTTTGATTTGTTCTGCATTCCGTCCATCAATTGTGTGTTTTTGCTTTCTCACCCTAAATGCGGAGGGTATGCCCAGACGTGGGTCCCGGGCTCACTGTGCCATTGGATTCAGGCTATCGTGGCTGATGAGAGGTGAAACCCCAAAACCGGTCCTAGGATGCTTGTTTCCGTTCCAGGGAGGACCTAGCTTGGCGGTTCGGTCTGGACTGTTCCCATGAGGCATGTGGTCAAGACAGATTTGCATATGGCAGGTTTAAACTGGGGTGGCGTGGTGAGCAAAAGAAGGATGGATTTAACCCGGATTTCTTGACTGGGGGTGAATGTTTTGATTTGTTCTGCAGTCCGTCCATCAATTGTCTGTCTTTTGCCTTCTCGCCCTAAGTGCGCCGGTATGCCCAGGCGTAGGTCCTTGGCTCACTGTGCCACTGGATTAAGGCTATCCTGACTGATGAGGGGTGAAACCCCGATACGGGTCCTAGGATGCTTGTTTCTGGTCCAGGGAGCACCTGGCTTCACGGTTCGGTCTGGACTGTTCCCATGAGGCACGTGGTCAACACTGATTTGCATATGGCATGTCTAAACAGGAGTGGCATGGTGAGCAAAACAAGGATGGATTTAACCCAGATCTCTTGACTGGGGGTGAATGTTTTGATTTGTTCTGCATTCTGTCCGTCAATTGCGTGTCTTTTGCTTTCTTGCCCTAAGTCCGCAGGGTATGCCCAGATGTGGGTCCCCGGCTCACTGTGCCACTGGATTCAGGCTATCCTGGCTGATGAGGGGTGAAACCCCGAAACTGGTCCTAGGATGCTTGTTTCCGATCCAGGGAGGACCTAGCTTGGCGGTTCGGTCTGGACTGTTCCCATGATGCATATGGTCAAGATTGATTTGCATATGGCAGGTCTAAACTGGGGTGGCATGGTGAGCAAAAGAAGGATGGATTTAACGCAGATCTCTTGACTGGGGGTGAATGTTTTGATTTGTTCTGCATTCCGTCCATCAATTGTGTGTCTTTTGCTTTCTCGCCCTAAGTGCGAAGGGTATGCCCAGACGTGGGTCCCGGGCTCACTGTGCCACTGGATTAAAGCTATCCTGGCTGATGAGGGATGAAACCCCGAATCTGGTCCCAGAATGCTTGTTTCAGGTCCAGGGAGGACCTGGCTTGGCGGTTCGGTCTGGAAAGTTCCCATGAGACATGTGGTCAAGACTAATTTGCATATGGCAGGTCAAATCTGGGGTGGCATGGTGAGCAAAAGAAGGATTGATTTAACGCAGATCTCTTGACTGGGGGTGAATGTTTTGATTTGTTTTCTGCATTCCGTCTATCAATTGTGTGTCTTTTGCTTTCTCGCCCTAAGTGTGCCGGGTATGCCCAGACGTGGGTCCCAGGCTCACTGTGCCATTGGATTCAGGCTATCCTGGCTGATGAGGCGTGAAACCCCGAAACCGGTCCTAGGATGCTTGTTTCCGGTCCAGGGAGGAGCTGGCTTGGCGGTGCAGTCTGGACTGTTCCCATGAGGCACGTGGTCAAGACTGATTTGCATATAACAGGTCTAAACTGGGGTGGCATGGTGAGCAAAAGAAGGATGGATTTAACCCAGATTTCTTGACTGGGGGTGAATGTTTTGATTTGGTCTGCATTCCGTCCATCAATTGTCTGTCTTTTGCCTTCTCGCCCTAAGTGCGCCGGGAATGCGCAGGCGTAGGTCCCAGGCTTACCGTGCCACTGGATTCAGGCTATCCTGTTTGATGAGGGGTGAAACCCGAAATAGGTCCTTAGATGCTTTTTTCCGGTCCAGGGAGAACCTAGCTTGGCGGTCGGTCTGGACTGTTCCCAGAGGCACGTGGTCAAGACTGATTAGCATATGGCAGGTCTAAACTGGGGTGGCATGGTGAGCAAAAGAAGGATGGATTTATCCCAGATCTCTTGATTGGGGGTGAATGTTTTGATTTGTTCTTCATTCTGTCCATCAATTTTGTGCCTTTTGCTTTTTCGCCCTAGGTGTACCCGGTATGGCCAGACGTGGGTCCCGGGCTCACTGTACCGCTGTATTCAATCTATTCTGACTGATATGGGGTGAAACCCCGAAACCGATCCTAGGATGCTTGTTTCCGGTCCAGGGAGGACCTGGCTTGGCGGTGCAGTCTGGACTGTTCCCATGAGGCACGTGGTCAAGACTGATTTGCATATAACAGGTCTAAACTGGGGTGGCATGGTGAGCAAAAGAAGGATGGATTTAACCCAGATTTCTTGACTGGGGGTGAATGTTTTGATTTGTTCTGCATTCCGTCCATCAATTGTGTGTCTTTTGCTTTCTCGCCCTAAGTGCGAAGAGTATGCCCAGACGTGGGTCCCCGGCTCACTGTGCCGCTGGATTAAGGCTATCCTGGCTGATGAGGGATAAAACTCCGAAACCGGTCCTAGGATGCTTGTTTCCGGTCCAGGGAGCACCTGGCTTCGCGGTTCGGTCTGGACTGTTCCCATGAGGCACGTGGTCAACACTGATTTGCATATGGCAGGTCTAAACTGGGGTGGCATGGTGAGCAAAACAAGGATGGATTTAACCCAGATCTCTTGACTGGGGGTGAATGTTTTGATTTGTTCTGCATTCCGTCCGTCAATTGCGTGTCTTTTGCTTTCTTGCCCTAAGTCCGAAGGGTATGCCCAGACGTGGGTCCCCGGCTCACTGTGCCACTGGATTCAGGCTATCCTGGCTGATGAGGGGTGAAACCCCGAATCCGGTCCTAGGATGCTTGTTTCCGGTCCAGGGAGGACCTAGCTTGGCGGTTCGGTCTGGACTGTTCCCATGAGGCATGTGGTCAAGACTGATTTGCATATGGCATGTCTAAACTGGGGTGGCAAGATGAGCAAAAGAAGGATGGATTTAACCCAGATCTCTTGACTGGGGGTGAATGTTTTGATTTGTACTGCATTCCGTCCATCAATTGTGTGTCTTTTGCTGTCTCACCCTAAATGCGCAGTGTATGCCCAGACGTGTGTCCCGGGCTCACTGTGCCATTGGATTCAGGCTATTCTGGCTGATGAGGGGTGTAACCCCGAAACCGGTCCTAGGATGCTTGTTTCCGTTCCAGGGAGGATCTGGCTTGGCGGTTCGGTCTGGACTGTTCCTATGAGGCATGTGGTCAAGACAGATTTGCATATGGCAGGTCTAAACTGGGGTGGCATGGTGAGCAAAAGAAGGATGGATTTAACCCGGATTTCTTGACTGGGGGTGAATGTTTTGATTTGTTCTGCATTCCGTCCATCAATTGTCTTTTGCTTCTCGCCCTAAGTGCGCCGGGTATGCCCAGGCGTAGGTCCCGGGCTCACTGTGCCACTGGATTCAGGCTATCCTGGCTGATGAGGGGTGAAACCCCGAAACGGGTCCTAGGATGCTTGTTTCCGGTCCAGGGAGGACCTAGCTTGGCGGTTCGGTTTGGACTGTTCCCATGAGGCACATGGTCAAGACTGATTTTCATCTGGCAGGTCTAAACTGGGGTGGCATGGTGAGCAAAAGAAGGATGGATTTAACCCAGATCTCTTGACTTGGGGTGAATATTTTGATTTGTTCTGCATTCCGTCCATCAATTGTGTGTCTGTTGCTTTCTCACCCTAAGTCCGCCGGGTTTGCCCAGACGTGGGTCCCGGGCTCACTGTGCCACTAGATTCGGGCTATCCTGACTGATAAGGGTTGAAACCACGAAACTGGTCCTAGGATGCTTGTGTCAGGTCCAAGGAGGACCTGGCTTGGCGGTTCGGTCAGGACTGTTCCCATGAGGCATGTGGTCAAGACTGATTTGCATATGGCAGGTCTAAACTGGGGTGGCATGGTGAACAAAAGAAGGTTGGATTTATCCCAGATCTCTTGACTGGGGGTGAATGTTTTGATTTGTTCTGCATTCCGTCCATCAATTGTGTGTCTTTTGCTTTCTCGCCCTAAGTGTGCCGGGTATGCCCAGACTAGGGCTCCAGGCTCACTGTGCCACTGGATTCAGGCTATCCTGGCTGATGAGGGGTGAAACCCCGAAACCGGTCCTAGGATGCTTGTTTCCGGTCCAGGGAGGAGCTGGCTTGGCGGTGCAGTCTGGACTGTTCCCATGAGGCACGTGGTCAAGACTGATTTGCATATAACAGGTCTAAACTGGGGTGGCATGGTGAGCAAAAGAAGGATGGATTTAACCCAGATTTCTTGACTGGGGGTGAATGTTTTGATTTGTTCTGCATTCTGTCTATCAATTGTGTGTCTTTTGCTTTCTCGCCCTAAGTGTGCCGGGTATGCCCAGACGTGGGTCCCGTGCTCACTGTGCCATTGGATTCAGGCTATCCTGGCTGATGAGGCGTGAAACCCCGAAACCTGTCCTAGGATGCTTGTTTCCGGTGTAGGGAGGACCTGGCTTGGCGGTTCGGTCTGGACTGTTCCCATGAGGCACGTGGTCAAGACTGATGTGCATATGGCAGTTCTAAACTGGGGTGGCATGGTGAGCAAAAGAAGGGTGGATTTGACCCAGATCTCGTGACTGGGGGTGAATGTGTTGATCTGTTCTGCATTCCGTCCATCAATTGTCTGTCCTTTGCCTTCTCGCCCTAAATGCGCCGGGTATCCGAGGCTTAGCTTCCGGGCTCACTGTGCCACTGGATTCAGGCTATCCTGGCTGATGAGGAGTGAAACCCAGAAACTGGTCCTACGATGCTTGTTTCCGGTCCAGGGAGGACCTAGCTTGGCGGTTCGGTCTGGACTGTTCCCATGATGCATATGGTCAAGACTGATTTGCATATGGCAGGTCTAAACTGGGGTGGCATGGTGAGCAAAAGAAGGATGGATTTAACCCAGATCTCTTGACTGGGGGTGAATGTTTTGATTTGTTCTGCATTCTGTCCATCAATTGTGTGTCTTTTGCTTTCTCGCCCTAAGTGCGAAGGGTATGCCCAGACGTGGGTCCCGGGCTCACTGTGCCACTGGAATAAAGCTATCCTGGCTGATGAGGGATGAAACCCCGAATCTGGTCCCAGAATGCTTGTTTCAGGTCCAGGGAGGACCTGGCTTGGCGGTTCGGTCTGGAAGGTTCCCATGAGGCACGCGGTCAAGACTAATTTGCATATGGCAGGTCTAAACTGGGGTGGCATGGTGAGCAAAAGAAGGATGGATTTAACGCAGATCTCTTGACTGGGGGTGAATGTTTTGATTTGTTTTCTGCATTCCGTCTATCAATTGTGTGTCTTTTGCTTTCCCGCCCTAAGTGCTCCGGGTATGCCCACATGTTGGTCCCGGGCTCACTGTGCCACTGGATTCAGGCTATCCTGGCTGATGAGGGGTGAAACCCAGAAACCGATCCTAGGATGCTAGTTTCCCGTCCAGGGAGGACCTGGCTTGGCTGTTCAGTCTGGACTATTCACATGAGGCACGTGGTCAAGACTGATTTGCATATGGCAGGTCAAAACTGGGGTGGCATGGTGAGCAAAAGAAGGATGGATTTGACCCAGATCTCTTGACTTTGGGGTGAATGTTTTGATTTGTTCTGCATTCTGTCTATCAATTGTGTGTCTTTTGCTTTCTCGCCCTAAGTGCGCCGGGTATGCCCAGACGTGGGTCCCGGGCTCACTGTGCCACTGGACTCAGGCTATCCTGTCTGATGAGGCGTGAAACCCCTAAACCGGTCCTAGGATGTTTGTTTCCGGTCCAGGGAGGACCTGGCTTGGCGGTGCAGTCTGGACTGTTCCCATGAGGCACGTGATCAAGACTGATTTGCATATAACAGGTCTAAACTGGGGTGGCATGGTGAGCAAAAGAAGGATGGATTTAACCCAGATTTCTTGACTGGGGGTGAATGTTTTGATTTGGTCTGCATTCCGTCCATCAATTGTGTGTCTTTTGCCTTCTCGCCCTAAGTGCGCCGGGTATGCCCAGGCGTAGGTCCCAGGCTTACCGTGCCACTGGATTCAGGCTATCCTGTTTGATGAGGGGTGAAACCCCGAAACGGGTCCTTGGATGCTTGTTTCCGGTCCAGGGAGAACCTAGATTGGCGGTCGGTCTGGACTGTACCCATGAGGCACGTGGTCAAGACTGATTAGCATATGGCAGGTCTAAACTGGGGAGGCATGGTGAGCAAAAGAAGGATGGATTTAACCCAGATCTCTTGACTGGGGGTGAATGTTTTGATTTGTTCTTCATTCTGTCCATCAATTTTGTGCCTTTTGCTTTCTCGCCCTAAGTGTACCCGGTACGGCCAGACGTGGGTCCCGGGCTCACTGTGCCACTGGATTCAGTCTATTCTGACTGATATGGGGTGAAACCCCGAAACCGGTCCTAGGATGCTTGTTTCCGGTCCAGGGAGGACCTGGCTTGGCGGTTCGGTCTGGACTGTTCCCATGATGCACGTGGTCAACACCGATTTGCATATGGCATGTCTAAACAGGGGTGGCATGGTGAGCAAAACAAGGATGGATTTAACCCAGATCTCTTGACTGGGGGTGAATGTTTTGATTTGTTCTGCATTCCGTCCATCAATTGTCTGTCTTTTGCTTTCTCGCCCTAAGTGCGAAGAGTATGCCCAGACGTGGGTCCCCGGCTCACTGTGCTGCTGGATTAAGGCTATCCTTGCTGATGAGGTATAAAACTCCGAAACCGGTCCTAGGATGCTTGTTTCCGGTCCAGGGAGCACCTGGCTTCGCGGTTCGGTCTGGACTGTTCCCATGATGCACGTGGTCAACACCGATTTGCATATGGCATGTCTAAACAGGGGTGGCATGGTGAGCAAAACAAGGATGGATTTAACCCAGATCTCTTGACTGGGGGTGAATGTTTTGATTTGTTCTGCATTCCGTCCGTCAATTGCGTGTCTTTTGCTTTCTTGCCCTAAGTCCGAAGGGTATGCCCAGACGTGGGTCCGCGGCTCGCTGTGCCACTGGATTTAGGCTATCCTGGCTGATGAGGGGTGAAACCCCGAATCCGGTCCTAGGATGCTTGTTTCCGGTCCAGGGAGGACCTGGCTTGGCGGTTCGGTCTGGACTGTTCCCATGAGGCATGTGGTCAAGACTGATTTGCATATGGCATGTCTAAACTGGGGTGGCAAGGTGAGCAAAAGAAGGATGGATTTAACCCAGATCTCTTGACTGGGGGTGAGTGTTTTGATTTGTTCTGCATTCCGTCCGTCAATTGCGTGTCTTTTGCTTTCTTGCCCTAAGTCCGAAGGGTATGCCCAGGTGTAGGTCCCGGGCTCACTGTGCCACTGGATTCAGGCTATCCTGGCTGATGAGGGGTGAAACCCCGAAACGGGTCCTAGGATGCGTGTTTCCGGTCCAGGGAGGACCTAGCTTGGCGGTTCGGTTTGGACTGTTCCCATGAGGCACATGGTCAAGACTGATTTTCATCTGGCAGATCTAAACTGGGGTGGCATGGTGAGCAAAAGAAGCATGGATTTAACCCAGATCTCTTGACTTTGGGGTGAATAATTTGATTTGTTCTGCATTCCATCTATCAATTGTGTGTCTTTTGCTTTCTCGCCCTAAGTGTGCCGGGTATGCCCAGATGTGGGTCCCAGGCTCACTGTGCCATTGGATTCAAGCTATCCTGGCTGATGAGGCGTGAAACCCCGAAACCGGTCCTAGGATGCTTGTTTCCGGTCCAGGGAGGAGCTGGCTTGGCAGTGCAGTCTGGACTGTTCCCATGAGGCACGTGGTCAAGACTGATTTGCATATAACAGGTCTAAACTGGGGTGGCATGGTGAGCAAAAGAAGGATGGATTTAACCCAGATTTCTTGACTGGGGGTGAATGTTTTGATTTGGTCTGCATTCCGTCCATCAATTGTCTGTCTTTTGCCTTCTCGCCCTAAGTGCGCCGGGTATGCCCAGGCGTAGGTCCCAGGCTTACCGTGCCACTGGATTCAGGCTATCCTGTTTGATGAGGGGTGAAACCCCGAAACGGGTCCTTGGATGCTTTTTTCCGGTCCAGGGAGAACCTAGCTTGGCGGTCGGTCTGGACTGTTCCCAGAGGCACGTGGTCAAGACTGATTAGCATATGGCAGGTCTAAACTGGGGTGGCATGGTGAGCAAAAGAAGTATGGATTTATCCCAGATCTCTTGATTGGGGGTGAATGTTTTGATTTGTTCTTCATTCTGTCCATCAATTTTGTGCCTTTTGCTTTTTCGCCCTAAGTGTACCCGGTATGGCCAGACGTGGGTCCCGGGCTCACTGTGCCGTTGGATTCAATCTATTCTGACTGATATGGGGTGAAACCCCGAAACCGATCCTAGGATGCTTGTTTCCGGTCCAGGGAGGACCTGGCTTGGCGGTTCGGTCTGGACTGTTCCCATGAGGCATGTGGTCAAGACAGATTTGCATATGGCAGGACTAAACTGGGGTGGCATGGTGAGCAAAAGAAGGATGGATTTAACCCGGATTTCTTGACTGGGGGTGAATGTTTTGATTTGTTCTGCATTCCGTCCATCAATTGTCTTTTGCTTCTCGCCCTAAGTGCGCCGGGTATGCCCAGGCGTAGGTCCCTGGCTCACTGTGCCACTGGATTCAGGCTATCCTGGCTGATGAGGGGTGAAACCCCGAAACGGGTCCTAGGATGCTTGTTTCCGGTCCAGGGAGGACCTAGCTTGGCGGTTCGGTTTAGACTGTTCCCATGAGGCACATGGTCAAGACTGATTTTCATCTGGCAGGTCTAAACTGGGGTGGCATGGTGAGCAAAAGAAGGATGGATTTAACCCAGATCTCTTGACTTGGGGTGAATGTTTTGATTTGTTCTGCATTCCGTCCATCAATTGTGTGTCTTTTACTTTCTCGCCCTAACTCCGCCGGGTTTGCCCAGACGTGGGTCCCGGGCTCACTGTGCCACTAGATTCGGGCTATCCTGACTGATAAGGGTTGAAACCACGAAACCAGTCCTAGGATGCTTGTGTCCGGTCCAAGGAGGACCTGGCTTGGCGGTTTGGTCAGGACTGTTCCCATGAGGCATGTGGTCAAGACTGATTTGCATATGGCAGGTCTAAACTGGGGTGGCATGGTGAACAAAAGAAGCTTGGATTTATCCCAGATCTCTTGACTGGGGGTGAATGTTTTGATTTGTTCTGCATTCCGTCCATCAATTGTGTGTCTTTTGCTTTCTCGCCCTAAGTGTGCCGTGTATGCCCAGACTAGGGTTCCAGGCTCACTGTGCCACTGGATTCAGGCTATCCTGGCTGATGAGGGGTGAAACCCCAAAACCGGTCCTAGGATGCTTGTTTCCGTTCCAGGGAGTACCTGGCCTGGTGGTTCGGTCTGGACTGTTCCCTTGAGGCATGCGGTCAAGAGTGATTTGCATATGGCAGGTCTAAACTGGGGTGGCATGGTTGAGCAAAAGAAGGATGGATTTAACCCAGATCTCTTGACTGGGGGTGAATATTTTGATTTGTTCTGCATTCCGTCCATCAATTGTGTGTCTTTTGCTTTCTCGCCCTAAGTGCGCCGGGTATGCCCAGACGTGGGTACCTGGCTCACTGTGCCGCTGGATTCAGGCTATCCTGGCTGATGAGGGATGAAACTCTGAAACTGGTCCTAGGAGGCTTGTTTCCGGTCCAGGGAGCACCTGGCTTCGCGGTTCGGTCTGGACTGTTCCCATGAGGCACGTGGTCAAGACTGATTTCCATATGGCAGGTCTAAACTGGGGTGGAATAGTGAGCAAAAGAAGGATGGATTTAACCCAGATCTCTTAACTGGGGGTGAATGTTTTGATTTGTTCTGTATTCCGCCTTTCAATTGTGTGTCTATTACTTTCTCGCCCTAAGTGCTCCGGGTATGCCCAGACGTGGGTCCCGGGCTCACTGTGGCAGTGGATTTAGGCTATCATGGCTGATGAGGGGTGAAATCCCAGAACCGGTCCTAGGATGCTTGTTTCCGGAACAGGGAGGACCTGGCTTGGCGGTTCGGTCTGGACTGCTCCCATGAGGCACGTGGTCAAGACTGATTTGCATATGGCATCTCTAAACTGGGGTGGCAAGGTGAGCAAAAGAAGGATGGATTTAACCCAGATCTCTTGACTGGGGGTGAATGTTTTGATTTGTTCTGCATTCCGTCCATCAATTGTGTGTTTTTTGCTTTCTCACCCTAAATGCGGAGGGTATGCCCAGACGTGGGTCCCGGGCTCACTGTGCCATTGGATTCAGGCTATCGTGGCTGATGAGAGGTGAAACCCCAAAACCGGTCCTAGGATGCTTGTTTCCGCTCCAGGGAGGACCTAGCTTGGCGGTTCGGTCTGGATTGATCCCATGAGGCATGTGGTCAAGACAGATTTGCATATGGCAGGTCTAAACTGGGGTGGCGTGGTGAGCAAAAGAAGGATGGATTTAACCCGGATTTCTTGACTGGGGGTGAATGTTTTGATTTGTTCTGCATTCCGTCCATGAATTGTCTGTCTATTGCCTTCTCGCCCTAAGTGTGCCGGTATGCCCAGGCGTAGGTCCCGGGCTCACTGTGCCACTGGATTCAGGCTATCCTGACTGATGAGGGGTGAAACCCCGAAACGGGTCCTAGGATGCTTGTTTCTGGTCCAGGGAGCACCTGGCTTCACGGTTCGGTCTGGACTGTTCCCATGAGGCACGTGGTCAACACTGATTTGCATATGGCATGTCTAAACAGGGGTGGCATGGTGAGCAAAACAAGGATGGATTTAACCCAGATCTCTTGACTGGGGGTGAATGTTTTGATTTGTTCTGCATTCCGTCCGTCAATTGCGTGTCTTTTGCTTTCTTGCCCTAAGTCCGCAGGGTATGCCCAGATGTGGGTCCCCACTGTGCCACTGGATTCAGGCTATCCTGGCTGATGAGGGGTGAAACCCCGAAACGGGTTCTAGGATGCTTGTTTCCGGTCCAGGGAGGACCTAGCTTGGCGGTTCGGTCTGGACTGTTCCCATGATGCATGTGGTCAAGACTGATTTGCATATGGCAGGTCTAAACTGGGGTGGCATGGTGAGCAAAAGAAGGATGGATTTAACCCAGATCTCTTGACTGGGGGTGAATGTTTTGATTTGTTCTGCATTCCGTCCATCAATTGTGTGTCTTTTGCTTTCTCGCCCTAAGTGCGAAGGGTATGCCCAGACGTGGGTCCCGGGCTCACAGTGCAGCTGGATTAAGGCTATCCTGGCTGATGAGGGATGAAACCCCGAAACCGGTCCTAGGATGCTTGTTTCCGGTCCAGGGAGCACCTGGCTTGGCGGTTCGGTCTGGATAGTTCCCATGAGGTACGTGGTCAAGAGTGATTTGCATATGTCAGGTCTAAACTGGGGTGGCATGGTGAGCAAAAGAAGGATGGATTTAACCCCGATCTTTTGACTGGGGGTGAATGTTTTTATTTGTTCTGCATTCCGTCCATCAATTGTGTGTCTTTTGCTTTCTCGCCCTGAGTGTGCACGGTATGCCCAGACGTGGGTCCCGGGCTCACTGTGCCATTGGATTCAGGCTATCCTGGCTGATGAGGGGTGAAACCCCGAAACCTGTCCTAGGATGCTTGTTTCCGGTGCAGGGAGGACCTGGCTTGGCGGTTCGGTCTGGACTGTTCCCATGAGGCACGTGGTCAAGACTTATGTGCATATGGCAGTTCTAAACTGGGGTGGCATGGTGAGCAAAAGAAGCGTGGATTTGACCCAGATCTCGTGAGTGGGGGTGAATGTGTTGATCTGTTCTGCATTCCGTCCATCAATTGTCTGTCCTTTGCCTTCTCGCCCTAAATGCGCCGGGTATCCGAGGCTTAGCTTCCGGGCTCACTGTGCCACTGGATTCAGGCTATCCTGGCTGATGAGGGGTGAAACCCCGAAACTGGTCCTAGGATGCTTGTTTCCGGTCCAGGGAGGACCTAGCTTGGCGGTTCGGTCTGGACTGTTCCCATGATGCATATGGTCAAGATTGATTTGCATATGGCAGGTCTAAACTGGGGTGGCATGGTGAGCAAAAGAAGGATGGATTTAACCCAGATCTCTTGACTGGGGGTGAATGTTTTGATTTGTTCTGCATTCCGTCCATCAATTGTGTGTCTTTTGCTTTCTCGCCCTGAGTGCGAAGGGTATGCCCAGACGTGGGTCCCGGGCTCACTGTGCCACTGGATTAAAGCTATCCTGGCTGATGAGGGATGAAACCCCGAATCCGGTCCCAGAATGCTTGTTTCAGGTCCAGGGAGGACCTGGCTTGGCGGTTCGGTCTGGAAAGTTCCCATGAGGCATGTGGTCAAGACTAATTTGCATATGGCAGGTCTAAACTGGGGTGGCATGGTGAGCAAAAGAAGGATTGATTTAACTCAGATCTCTTGACTGGGGGTGAATGTTTTGATTTGTTTTCTGCATTCCGTCTGTCAATTGTGTGTCTTTTGCTTTCCCGCCCTAAGTGCGCCGGGTATGCCCACATGTTGGTCCCGGGGTCCTGTGCCACTGGATTCAGGCTATCCTGGCTGATGAGGGGTGAAACCCAGAAACCGATCCCAGGAAGCTAGTTTCCCGTCCAGGGAGGACCTGGCTTGGCTGTTCAGTCTGGACTATTCCCATGAGGCACGTGGTCAAGACTGATTTGCATATGGTAGGTCAAAACTGGGTGGCATGGTGAGCAAAAGAAGGATGGATTTGACCCAGATCTCTTGACTTTGGGGTGAATGTTTTGATTTGTTCTGCATTCTATCAATTGTGTGTCTTTTGCTTTCTCGCCCTAAGTGTGCCGGGTATGCCCAGACGTGGGTCCCGTGCTCACTGTGCCATTGGATTCAGGCTATCCTGGCTGATGAGGCGTGAAACCCCGAAACCGGTCCTAGGATGCTTGTTTCCGGTCTAGGGAGGACCTGGCTTGGTGGTTCGGTCTGGACTGTTCCCATGAGGCACGTGGTCAAGACTGATTTGCATATGGCAGGTCTAAACTGGGGTGGCATGGTGAGCAAAAGAAGTATGGATTTAACCCAGATCTCTTGACTGGGGGTAAATGTTTTTATTTGTTCTGCATTCCGTCTATCAATTGTGTGTCTTTTGCTTTCTCGCCCTAAGTGTGCCGGGTATGCCCAGACGTGGGTCCCGTGCTCACTGTTCCATTGGATTCAAGCTATCCTGGCTGATGAGGCGTGAAACCCCGAAACCGGTCCTAGGATGCTTGTTTCCTGTCCAGGGAGGACCTGGCTTGGCGGTGCAGTCTGGACTGTTCCCATGAGGCACGTGGTCAAGACTGATTTGCATATGGCAGGTCTAAACTGGGGTGGCATGGTGAGCAAAAGAAGGATGGATTTAACCCCGATCTTTTGACTGGGGGTGAATGTTTTTATTTGTTCTGCATTCCGTCCATCAATTGTGTGTCTTTTGCTTTCTCGCCCTGAGTGTGCAGGGTATGCCCAGACATGGGTCCCGGGCTCACTGTGCCATTGGATTCAGGCTATCCTGGCTGATGAGGGGTGAAACCCCGAAACCTGTCCTAGGATGCTTGTTTCCGGTGTAGGGAGGACCTGGCTTGGCGGTTCGGTCTGGACTGTTCCCATGAGGCACATGGTCAAGACTGATGTGCATATGGCAGTTCTAAACTGGGATGGCATGGTGAGCAAAAGAAGGGTGGATTTGACCCAGATCTCGTGACTGGGGGTGAATGTGTTGATCTGTTCTGCATTCCGTCCATCAATTGTCTGTCCTTTGCCTTCTCGCCCTAAATGCGCCGGGTATCCGAGGCTTAGCTTCCGGGCTCACTGTGCCACTGGATTCAGGCTATCCTGGCTGATGAGGAGTGAAACCCCGAAACTGGTCCTAGGATGCTCGTTTCCGGTCCAGGGATACCTAGCTTGGCGGTTCGGTCTGGACTGTTCCCATGATGCATATGGTCAAGACTGATTTGCATATGGCAGGTCTAAACTGGGGTGGCATGGTGAGCAAAAGAAGGATGGATTTAACCCAGATATCTTGACTGGGGGTGAATGTTTTGATTTGTTCTGCATTCCGTCCATCAATTGTGTGTCTTTTGCTTTCTCGCCCTAAGTGCGAAGGGTATGCCCAGACATGGGTCCCGGGCTCACTGTGCCACTGGAATAAAGCTATCCTGGCTGATGAGGGATGAAACCCCGAATCTCGTCCCAGAATGCTTGTTTCAGGTCCAGGGAGGACCTGGCTTGACGGTTCTGTCTGGAAGGTTCCCATGAGGCACGTGGTCAAGACTAATTTGCATATGGCAGGTCTAAACTGGGGTGGCATGGTGAGCAAAAGAAGGATGGATTTAACGCAGATCTCTTGACTGGGGGTGAATGTTTTGATTTGTTTTCTGCATTCCGTCTATCAATTGTGTGTCTTTTGCTTTCCCGCCCTAAGTGCGCCGGGTATGCCCACATTTTGGTCCCGGGCTCACTGTGCCACTGGATTCAGGCTATCCTGGCTGATGAGGGGTGAAACCCAGAAACCGATCCTAGGATGCGAGTTTCCCGTCCAGGGAGGACCTGGCTTGGCTTTTCAGTCTGGACTATTCACATGAGGCACGTGGTCAAGACTGATTTGCATATGGCAGGTCAAAACTGGGGTGGGATGGTGAGCAAAAGAAGGATGGATTTGACCCAGATCTCTTGACTTTGGGGTGAATGTTTTGATTTGTTCTGCATTCTGTCTATCAATTGTGTGTCTTTTGCTTTCTCGCCCTAAGTGCGCCGGGTATGCCCAGACGTGGGTCCCGGGCTCACTGTGCCACTGGACTCAGGCTATCCTGGCTGATGAGGCGTGAAACCCCGAAACCGGTCCTAGGATGCTTGTTTCCGGTCCAGGGAGGACCTGGCTTGGCGGTGCAGACTGGACTGTTCCCATGAGGCACGTGGTCAAGACTGATTTGCATATAACAGGTCTAAACTGGGGTGGCATGGTGAGCAAAAGAAGGATGGATTTAACCCAGATTTCTTGACTGGGGGTGAATGTTTTGATTTGGTCTGCATTCCGTCCATCAATTGTGTGTCTTTTGCCTTCTCGCCCTAAGTGCGCCGGGTATGCCCAGGCGTAGGTCCCAGGCTTACCTTGCCACTGGATTCAGGCTATCCTGTTTGATGAGGGGTGAAACCCCGAAACGGGTCCTTGGATGCTTGTTTCCGGTCCAGGGAGAACCTAGATTGGAAGTCGGTCTGGACTGTACCCATGAGGCACGTGGTCAAGACTGATTAGCATATGGCAGGTCTAAACTGGGGAGGCATGGTGAGCAAAAGAAGGATGGATTTAACCCAGATCTCTTGACTGGGGGTGAATGTTTTGATTTGTTCTTCATTCTGTCCATCAATTTTGTGCCTTTTGCTTTCTCGCCCTAAGTGTACCCGGTACGGCCAGGCGTGGGTCCCGGGCTCACTGTGCCACTGGATTCAATCTATTCTGACTGATATGGGGTGAAACCCCGAAACCGGTCCTAGGATGCTTGTTTCCGGTCCAGGGAGGACCTGGCTTGGCGGTTCGGTCTGGACTGTTCCCATGAGGCATGTGGTCAAGACTGATTTGCATATGGCAGGTCTAAACTGGGGTGGCATGGTGAGCAAAAGAAGGATGGATTTAACCCAGATTTCTTGACTGGGGTGAATGTTTTGATTTGTTCTGCATTCCGTCCATCAATTGTCTGTCTTTTGCTTTCTCGCCCTAAGTGCGAAGAGTATGCCCAGACGTGGGTCCCCGGCTCACTGTGCCGCTGGATTAAGGCTATCCTGGCTGATGAGGGATAAAACTCCGAAACCGGTCCTAGGATGCTTGTTTCCGGTCCAGGGAGCACCTGGCTTCGCGGTTCGGTCTGGACTGTTCCCATGATGCACGTGGTCAACACCGATTTGCATATGGCATGTCTAAACAGGGGTGGCATGGTGAGCAAAACAAGCATGGATTTAACCCAGATCTCTTGACTGGGGGTGAATGTTTTGATTTGTTCTGCATTCCGTCCGTCAATTGCGTGTCTTTTGCTTTCTTGCCCTAAGTCCGAAGGGTATGCCCAGACGTGGGTCCGCGGCTCACTGTGCCACTGGATTTAGGCTATCCTGGCTGATGAGGGGTGAAACCCCGAATCCGGTCCTAGGATGCTTGTTTCCGGTCCAGGGAGGACCTGGCTTGGCGGTTCGGTCTGGACTGTTCCCATGAAGCATGTGGTCAAGACTGATTTGCATATGGCATGTCTAAACTGGGGTGGCAAGGTGAGCAAAAGAAGGATGGATTTAACCCAGATCTCTTGACTGGGGGTGAGTGTTTTGATTTGTACTGCATTCCGTCCATCAATTGTGTGTCTTTTGCTTTCTCGCCCTAAGTCCGCCGGGTTTGCCTAGACGTGGGTCCCGGGCTCACTGTGCCACTAGATTCGGGCTATCCTGACTGATAAGGGTTGAAACCACGAAACCGGTCCTAGGATGCTTGTGTCCGGTCCAAGGAGGACCTGGCTTGGCGGTTCGGTCAGGACTGTTCCCATGAGGCATGTGGTCAAGACTGATTTGCATATGGCAGGTCTAAACTGGGGTGGCATGGTGAACAAAAGAAGGTTGGATTTATCCCAGATCTCTTGACTGGGGGTGAATGTTTTGATTTGTTCTGCATTCCGTCCATCAATTGTGTGTCTTTTGCTTTCTCGCCCTAAGTGCGAAGAGTATGCCCAGACGTGGGTGCCCGGCTCACTGTGCCGCTGGATTAAGGCTATCCTGGCTGATGAGGGATAAAACTCCGAAACCGGTCCTATGATGCTTGTTTCCGGTCCAGGGAGCACCTGGCTTCGCGGTTCGGTCTGGACTGTTCCCATGAAGCACGTGGTCAACACTGATTTGCATATGGCAGGTCTAAACAGGGGTGGCATGGTGAGCAAAACAAGGATGGATTTAACCCAGATCTCTTGACTGGGGTGAATGTTTTCATTTGTTCTGCATTCCGTCCGTCAATTGCGTGTCTTTTGCTTTCTTGCCCTAAGTCCGAAGGGTATGCCCAGACGTGGGTCCCCGGCTCACTGTGCCACTGGATTCAGGCTATCCTGGCTGATGAGGGTGAAACCCCGAATCCGGTCCTAGGATGCTTGTTTCCGGTCCAGGGAGGACCTGGCTTGGCGGTTCGGTCTGGACTGTTCCCATGAGGCATGTGGTCAAGACTGATTTGCATATGGCATGTCTAAACTGGGGTGGCAAGGTGAGCAAAAGAAGGATGGATTTAACCCAGATCTCTTGACTGGGGGTGAATGTTTTGATTTGTACTGCATTCCGTCCATCAATTGTGTGTCTTTTGCTGTCTCACCCTAAATGCGCAGGGTATGCCCAGACGTGTGTCCTGGGCTCACTGTGCCATTGGATTCAGGCTATCCTGGCTGATGAGGAGTGAAACCCCGAAACCGGTCCTAGGATGCTTGTTTCCGTTCCAGGGAGGATCTGGCTAGGCGGTTTGGTCTGGACTGTTCCTATGAGGCATGTGGTCAAGACAGATTTGCATATGGCAGGTCTAAACTGGGGTGGCATGGTAAGCAAAAGAAGGATGGATTTAACCCGGATTTCTTGACTGGGGGTGAATGTTTTGATTTGTTCTGCATTCCGTCCATCAATTGTCTTTTGCTTCTCGCCCTAAGTGCGCCGGGTATGCCCAGGCGTAGGTCCCGGGCTCACTGTGCCACTGGATTCAGGCTATCCTGGCTGATGAGGGGCAAAACCCCGAAACGGGTCCTAGGATGCTTGTTTCCGGTCCAGGGAGGACCTAGCTTGGCGGTTCGGTTTGGACTGTTCACATGAGGCACATGGTCAAGACTGATTTTCATCTGGCAGGTCTAAACTGGGGTGGCATGGTGAGCAAAAGAAGGATGGATTTAACCCAGATCTCATGACTTGGGGTGAATATTTTGATTTGTTCTGGATTCCGTCCATCAATTGTGTGTCTTTTGCTTTCTCGCCCTAAGTCCGCCGGGTTTGCCCAGACGTGGGTCCCGGGCTCACTGTGCCACTAGATTCGGGCTATCCTGACTGATAAGGGTTGAAACCACGAAACCAGTCCTAGGATGCTTGTGTCCGGTCCAAGGAGGACCTGGCTTGGCGGTTTGGTCAGGACTGTTCCCATGAGGCATGTGGTCAAGACTGATTTGCATATGGCAGGTCTAAACTGGGGTGGCATGGTGAACAAAAGAAGCTTCGATTTATCCCAGATCTCTTGACTGGGGGTGAATGTTTTGATTTGTTCTGCATTCCGTCCATCAATTTTGTGTCTTTTGCTTTCTCGCCCTAAGTGTGCCGGGTATGCCCAGACTAGGGTTCCAGGCTCACTGTGCCACTGGATTCAGGCTATCCTGGCTGATGAGGGGTGAAACATCGAAACCGGTCCTAGGATGCTTCTTTCCGTTCCAGGGAGTACCTGGCTTGGCGGTTCGGTCTGGACTGTTCCCTTGAGGCATGCGGTCAAGAGTGATTTGCATATGGCAGGTCTAAACTGGGGTGGCATGGTTGAGCAAAAGAAGGATGGATTTAACCCAGATCTCTTGACTGGGGGTGAATATTTTGATTTGTTCTGCATTCCGTCCATCAATTGTGTGTCTTTTGCTTTCTCGCCCTAAGTGCGCCGGGTATGCCCAGACGTGGGTACCTGGCTCACTGTGCCGCTGGATTCAGGCTATCCTGGCTGATGAGGGATGAAACTCTGAAACTGGTCCTAGGATGCTTGTTTCCGGTCCAGGGAGCACCTGGCTTCGCGGTTCGGTCTGCACTGTTCCCATGAGGCACGTGGTCAAGACTGATTTCCATATGGCAGGTCTAAACTGGGGTGGAATAGTGAGCAAAAGAAGGATGAATTTAACCCAGATCTCTTAACTGGGGGTGAATGTTTTGATTTGTTCTGTATTCCGTCTATCAATTGTGTGTCTATTACTTTCTCGCCCTAAGTGCTCCGGGTATGCCCAGACGTGGGTCCCGGGCTCACTGTGGCACTGGATTTAAGCTATCCTGGCTGATGAGGGGTGAAATCCCAGAACCGGTCCTAGGATGCTTGTTTCCGGTCCAGTGAGGACCTGGCTTGGCGGTTCGGTCTGGACTGCTCCCATGAGGCACGTGGTCAAGACTGATTTGCATATGGCATCTCTAAACTGGGGTGGCAAGGTGAGCAAAAGAAGGATGGATTTAACCCAGATCTCTTGACTGGGGGTGAATGTTTTGATTTGTTCTGCAGTCCGTCCATCAATTGTCTGTCTTTTGCCTTCTCGCCCTAAGTGCGCCGGTATGCCCAGGCGTAGGTCCCGGGCTCACTGTGCCACTGGATTCAGGCTATCCTGACTGATGAGGGGTGAAACCCCGAAACGGGTCTTAGGATGCTTGTTTCCGGTCCAGGGATGACCTAGCTTGGCGGTTCGGTCTGGACTGTTCCCATGAGTCACATGGTCAAGACTGATTTGCATATGGCAGGTCTAAACTGGGTGGCATGGTGAGCAAAAGAAGGATGGATTTAACCCAGATCTCTTGACTGTGGGTGAATGTTTTTATTTGTTCTGCATTCTGTCCATCATTTTTGTGTCTTTTGCTTTCTCTCCCTAAGTGCGCTGGGTATGCCCAGACGTGGGTCCCGGGCTCACCGTGCCGCTGGATTCAGGCTATCCTGGCTGATGAGGGATGAAACCCCGAAACCGGTCCTAGGATGCTTGTTTCTGCTCCAGGGAGGACCTGGCTTGGCGGTTCGGTCTGGACTGTTCCCATGAGGCACGTGGTCAAGACTGATTTGCATATGGCAGGTCTAAACTGGGGTGGCATGGTGAGCAAAAGAAGGATGGATTTAACCCAGATCGCTTGACTTGGGGTGAGTGTTTTGATTCGTTCTGCATTCCGTCCATCAGTTGTGTGTCTTTTGCTTTCTTGCCCTAAGTGCGCCAGGTATGCCCAGACGTGGGTCCCGGGCTCACTGTGCCACTGGATTCAGGCTATCCTGGCTGATGAGGGGAAAAACCACGAAACCGGTCCTAGGATGCTTGTGTCCGGTCCAGGGAGGACCTGGCTTGGCGGTTCGGTCTGGACTGTTCACATGAGGCACGTGGTCAAGACTAATTTGCATATGGCAGGTCTACACTGGGGTGGAATTTTGAGCAAAGAAGGATGGATTTAACCCAGATCTCTTGACTGGGGGTGAATGTTTTGATTTGTTCTGCATTCCATCCATCAATTGTGTGTCTTTTGCTTTCTCGCCCTAAGTGCGCCGGGTATGCCCAGACGTGGGTCCCGGTCTCACTATGCCACTGGATTCAGGCTATCCTGGCTGATGAGGGGTGAAACCCCGCAACCGGTCCTAGGATGCTTGTTTCCGGCCTAAGGATGACCTGGCTTGGCGGTTCGGTCTGGACTGTTCCCATGAGGCACGTGGTCAAGCCTGATTTGCATATGCCAGGTCTAAGCTGGGGTGGCATGGTGAACAAAAGAAGGTTGGATTTAACCCAGATCTCTTGACTGGGGGTGAATGTTTTGATTTGTTCTGCATTCCGTCCATCAATTGTGTGTCTTTTGCTTTCTCGCCCTAAGTGCGCCGGGTATGCCCAGACTAAGGTTCCGGGCTCACTGTGCCACTGGATTCAGGCTGTCCTGGCTGATGAGGGGTGAAACCCCGTAACCGGTCCTAGGATGGTTGTTTCCGGTCCAGGGAGTACCTGGCTTGGCGGTTCGGTCTGGACTGTTCCCATGAGGCACGCGGTCAAGAGTGATTTGCATATGGCAGGTCTAAACTGCGGTGGCATGGTTGAGCAAAAGAAGGATGGATTTAACCCAGATCTCTTGACTGGGGGTGAATATTTTGATTTGTTCTGCATTCCGTCCATCAATTGTGTGTCTTTTGCTTTCTCGCCCTAAGTGCGCCGGGTATGCCCAGACGTGGGTCCTGGGCTCACTGTGCCACTGGATTCAGGCTATCCTGACTGATGAGGTGTGAAACCCCGAAACCGGTCCTAGGATGCTTGTTTCTGGTCCAGGGAGTACCTGGCTTGGTGGTTCGGTCTGGACTGTTTGTAGGATGCTGGCTCTGTATACACTGTACTAAAGTGAGGTATAGTGTGCACAGAGTCCAGTGGATCCCCAAAGGTAGGCAGAGGTAAAGTTAGATAGCACCTCACTCTCTATTTGTGGTAGTGTGGTCGAGCAGTAAGGCAGTATCAGAGGACAGTGTTAATCATTTGTTGTACACACTCAGTCAGCAAATGAATTCACACACTCAAAGACTGAACTTCAGACCAATTGTTTTTGTATAAAAATATTCTTTTAGTTATTTTATTTTCTAGAACCAAGCAAGCCAGTCACAGGTAAGTTCATAAATACTTTGCAGTAAATATACAATTTGAAATGCAATTGTAAATGTACTTTGAAATGGTTATAGTTTGAATTACTGGTAATGCACTACTTTGAAATGCTTGTACATATACTTTGTATCGATTTTGCAATGAGAATTACAGGTAAGTTACTTTTACGTTACTTTTGAGATTACTTTTTAAATTACTTTTTCTACTCAGTGTGATATGCCTAAATATCACACTGGGACATTTCCTAGAGAAAAGGTTAGAAAAGTCAGTTTTGCACAATTGTTATTTTTCAGGTTTCCATACAAATCAACTCCACACTTAGAACATTTTTCAGAGAAAAACAGTCAATAGGTTCCTATGGAGAGAAATGAAGTTAATGGTTACCAGGTAAGTAATCGGTCTTTGGAGTTGAGCTTCTGGGGTTAGAACAAGGGTTCCCCCAGGGTCAAGGATGCACTCTCGTTACACCTTCAGCGGCACTAGGGCGGCCGGGTGCAGAGTGCTGAGGCCCAATATTATCCATTGTGGGATAGGGGGCCTCCGGTTGGTCGCTGCTGGCTAGCAGGCCACTCGGCTGTGGGAGCAAAGCTCCTGGACTATAGCTCAGGGCAAATGGGGAAACAAAGTAGCACCAAAGGTGCACCCTCAGCAGCAATAGGGCGGCCGAGGGCAGGGTGCTGTTTCGCCGTCAGCCGCCCTGTTGGTTTCAATGGGGAACCTCCGGTTTGCCAAGGCACTGCAGGCTCGGGGACGAAGGTCTTCTGGGTGCGACCACCACTTCGAGAGGTAAGTTGGGAAGTTAGGGGTTAGTTAGGCACCGTTGGTTTGCGCACACAAGGCCATGGGGCGTCGGGTGCAGGGGTGCCTTTTGGGGTCGGATCTTCTTACCAGCTCCTGGTCGCGGTTAGGGGTGCCTTCTGGATTTAGGCTGCAGGCGTCAGCTGGAGGCTTGAGGCAGGTCAGGGGTCACTGGATCTCGGGTCAGGAT
Source organism: Calotriton arnoldi (assembly GCA_963921515.1). Taxonomy (NCBI): domain Eukaryota; kingdom Metazoa; phylum Chordata; class Amphibia; order Caudata; family Salamandridae; genus Calotriton; species Calotriton arnoldi. Next base: position 304,306 of record CAWUFW010002690.1, on the reverse strand, counting down.
CGCCGGGGTGACCTCCTCGTGGTGTTTGCCCACTCGTGCTCGGGCCGTGGACGGCGGGTGCAGAGTGGGGCGGAACCGTGGTGTCCGGCCGGAGCCAGAGGTTGCAGATGAACAAATCAGGTGTTCACGGGAGACAGAGTGTTTGTAGTTGTAGGCAGGCAGGTCCTCTGGGGTTTTCAAGGTTGCTGGCTGCAGGACACACCTGGATTTCGCAGGAGCAGGTTTGAGGGGGAGACAGGCCGGTAGAGCTGGGGCCAAGTCAGTGGGCGTCTTCCTCTTGTTAGCTGCTGCACAGCTGGTTGGTCCTTCTTCTTCTTCTTCTTGCAGGTTCTTGTCTGAGTAAGCAAGGTTCAGGGGTGCCCCAGAATACTAGATTTAGGGGCGTTACAGGTAGGAAAAAGGCAGGGACTAATGGGTCCCTTCCCTGGGGTGGATACACCCCCTATTATGCCACCCTCCAGTGGGAGGGGGGCATGAGCCTGTCCCTGGTTGTCTGAGTCCCCCCATCTTCAAGATGACGTGGACTGAGAGTTGTGCTTCACCTCACCTCGACCACCTGAGGGGTGGAGTTGGCAGAGGTGGGCACACCTCTCTTCCTCACTTGTTTTTCCCGCCGGTTCTCTCGCCCAAAGTGGGGGTCAGAACCAGTAGGGACAAGTTGCTGAGAGCAGCAAGTGGCCTGGGGAAGCTCACAAAGGCGGCAAGCCTTTGAAGCTTCCCTTTCATGAACCCTGCCCATCCTGGGGGAGGAGGCTTGGCACCTCGTCCCAGGATGTGCATTGTTTCAGGCCCCAGAGAGCAGCAGGCTCTCGACCCAGGGGTCCAGAAACATGTCTGGTGGTGGCAGCTGAAAGCAGCCACTCAGCCTGGACACTAGTGGTAGGTTAGTTTTCAGGGGGCATCTCTAATATGCCCTCTGTGTGCATTTTTCATTAAATCCCACACTGGCATCAGTGTGGGTTTAATGTGCTGAGAAGTTTGATACTAAACTTCTCAGTTTTCAGTGTAGCCATTATGGTGCTGTGGAGTTCGTAATGACAAACTCCCAGCACCATATACTCTTAATGGCAGCACTGCACTTACAATGTCTAAGAATGGACTTAGACACTGTAGGGGTACAGGGCTCGTGCACCTGTACCCTCACCACTGGTATAGTGCAACCAGCTAGAGGGGTGACTGATCTATGCCATGGCACACAGGGATGTGTGCCATGTCGACTCTTCACTTTGTTCTGCACTAAGACACACAGCCTGCAAAGGCAGTGTGTGTGTCCGTCAGGGTACAGGACCTCTAAGGGTGGCACAATAAGTGCTGCAGCCCTTAGAGGCCTTCTCTGGTCACAGTGCCCTGGGTACCTGTGGTACCATTTACCAGGGGCTGACCTGTGGCCAGAGATGCCAATTGGGTTTAGGCTTCAATGCAGTTTTAGGGAAAGAACATAGGCCCTGGGTACCTGATTAGCAGGAGGCCAGGGCACACTCAGTCAAAGTATATCAGCAATTCAGCAAAAAGTGGGGCAACCATGCAGAAAGAGGGCACTTTCTCACACAACCCCTTCCCCCAACGAAAGAGGATGAGACTAACCTTTTCCTAGAGAGTCTTCATTTTCTAAGTGGAAGAACCTGGAAAGTCCATCTGCATTGGCATGGGCAGTCCCAGGTCTGTGTTCCACTACAAAGTCCATTCCCTGTAGGGAGGTGGACCACTCAACAGTTTAGGATTTTCACCTTTCATTTGCATTAGCCATCTGAGAGGCCTGTGATCAGTTTGAACTAGGAAGTGAGTACCAAACAAGTATGGTCTCAGCTTCTTCAAGGACCAAACCACAGCAAAGGCCTACCTCTCAATGGCACTCCAACGCTGCTCCCTGGGGAGAAGCCTTCTGCTTATAAAAGCAACAGGTTGGTCTTGGCCTCCATCATTGGTCTGGGATAGGAAGGCTCCTATCCCTAGCTCAGAGGCATCAGTCTGCACAATGAACTGCTTGGCATAGTCTGGAGCTTTGAGAATTCTTGCTGTGCACATAGCCTCTTTCAGGGTGTCAAAAGCTTTACCTTTTTGGGCATCTTCTTGGAGGTGAGTTCTGTGAGGGGAGCCACAATGGACCCATATCCCTTCAAAAACTTCCTGTAGTACCCAGTCAAGCTAAGGAATGCCCTGACTTGGGTTTGGGTTGTTGGAGCTGCCCAGTCCAGGATGGCCTGGATCTTGGGCTGTAAGGGTTGTACCTGGCCTCCACCAACAAGGTGGCCCAAGTACACCACAGTTCCCTGCCCTATCTGGCATTTGGATGCCTTGATAGTTATGCCTGAAGTTTGCAGGGCATTTAAAACCTTCCCAAGGTGGATCAGGTGATCCTGCCAGGTGGAGCTAAAGACAGCAATATCATCTAGATAAGCTGCACCAAAGGACTCCAATCCAGCAAGGACTTGGTTCACCAACCTCTGGAAGGTGGCAGGGGCATTCTTTAAACCAAAGGGCATAAAAGTAAACTGATAATGCCCATCAGGTGTGGAGAATCCTGTCTTTTCTTTTGCTCCTGGGGCCATGCCAATCTGCCAGTGCCCTGCAGTTAAGTCAAAGGTACTTAGAAATATGGCTGCACCCAATTTGTCTATCGACTCATCTGCTCTTGGGATAGGGTGAGCATCTGTCTTGGTGACAGAGTTGAGCCCTCTGTAGTCCACACAGAACCTCCTTTCTCTCTTTCCACCCTGTGGATGAGATTTGGGGACTAGAACCACTGGGCTGGCCCAGGGGCTCTCAGAGGGTTCAATAACCCCTAACTCCAGCATCTTGTTGACTTCAGCTCTGATGCTTTCCTTGACTTGATCAGACTGTCAATAGATTTTATTTTTGACAGGTGAGCTGTCACCAGTGTCCACATCATGGGTACACCAGTTTGTCTGACCAGGGGTCAAGGAAAAGAGCTTAGCATACTGCTGCAAGACTTGCTTGCAATCAGTCTGCTGTTGGGCAGAGAGGGTGTCTGAAAAGACAACTCCATCCACTGACATATCTTTTGGGCTGTTTGAGATGAGGTCAGGGAGAGGTTCACTCTCTGTCTCCTGATCCTTATCAGTCACCATCAGCATGGTGATGTCAGCCCTGTGATGGTTGAGCTTCAGGCGGTTCACATGGATAACCCTTTTGGGTGTCCTGCTTGTGCCCAGGTCAACCAAGTAGGTGACCTCACTCATTTTTTTTCTAGGATAGGGTAAGGGCCACTCCATCTGTCCTGGAGTGCCCTAGGTGCCACTGGCTCCAAAACCCACACCTTTTGCCCAGGTTGAAATTCAACCAGTGCAGCTTTTTGGTCATACCAGTGCTTCTGAAGCTCCTGGCTGGCGCAAGATTTTTGGATGCCTTTTCCATGTATTAAGCCATTCTGGACCTTAGGCCAAGCACATAGTCCACAATATCTTGTTTGGGTTCTTGGAGAGGCTTCGCCCAACCCTTTTTTACAAGACAGAGTGGTCCCCTCACAGGATGGCCAAACAGAAGTTCAAAGGGGGAAAACCCTACTCCCTTCTGTGGCACTTCTCTGTAAGCGAAAAGCAGGCAGGGTAAGAGGACATCCCATCTCCTTTTGAGTTTTTCAGGGAGCCCCATAATTATGCCTTTCAATGTCTTGTTGAATCTCTCAACAAGGTCATTGGTTTGTGGGTGATAGGGTGTAGTAAACTTGTACTGAATCTAATCCTATATTCCTCAGTTGTGAGTCCAAATCCCTCAATCAGAGTTCTCTGCATGAGGTCATAAGACCCAGCATCTGCCCCTGTAAGGGTCAGGAGTCTGTCTGTGCAGTTACCAGAGAACAGTTCCCAAAGAAGTGCCCCCCAGTGTGACTTCTCCACTTTTCTCATTTCACAAGCCCTCTCAAAGGCTGTGAACCATTTTGTGATATCATCACTCTCTTCATATTTAGGGACAATCCCTTTGGGGATTTTAGGATCATAAGATTGCTCTTTATCCTTATTAAGTAAATTGCTGCCACCGTTGATGGGTGCTAGGCCCATCTCTGCTCTCTCTCTAGAGACAGCAACCTGGTCTCTAGATACAGTCTTTTGGTCAGCCTTACTAAAAGGCTGTCCTCCTCATTGAGGCTGTCCTCAATGTCCTCAGTGGTACCTGATCCACCTGTGTGGGCTCTAGGTACTGAGAGGTTGATTCTTGGAGTCAAGGGTATTTGGACCCTTTTCTCCCTAGGAAGTGGAGGGAGTTGATCTACCAGGTCATCCTCTTCCACTCCTTCCTCATCTGACTGGTCTTCACCATTTTCAGATGGGTGGTCCTTAGCATACCCAGCCAGCAGCTCCTGGAGCTTTTGTTTGGTGGGATGGGCACCCACGGCTATGTTTTTAAGTTTACATAGGGACCTTACCTGCTTGAAAGACAAGTGAAGGTAAGGGGTGAGGTCGAGCTCCTCAACCAAGTCCTCTATGTCATTGTGGTTATTTTCACTAACAGCTGGGTTCTTGTTTTGAGACATAGTTAAAAAAACGTTTAACCCCTCTAACCCTAACTACAGTGACTTTTTATTTTTCTAAAATTCTACAGGGACTTAACCAAGGCCCTAGCAAGACTTTTAGTAATTTTGCAAAAATGCCAATTTGAAAAAAATCAGAATTCTAAAGACAATTTAAGAGTTCTGTCATGTGATCAGGTGGTAACCAAGTAGTCCAACAAATGCAAAGTTGTGTATCCCACCGCTGATCCACCAATATAGGAAGCTTGCTCTGTATATACTATACCAAAGTGAGGTATAGTGTGCACAGAGTCCAGTGGATCCCCAAAGGTAGGCAGAGGTAAAGTTAGATAGCACCTCACTCTCTATTTGTGGTAGTGTGGTCGAGCAGTAAGGCAGTATCAGAGGACAGTGTTAAGCATTTTTTGTACACACTCAGTCAGCAAATGAATTCACACACTCAAAGACTAAACTTCAGACCGATTGTTTTTGTATAAAAATATTCTTTTAGTTATTTTATTTTCTAGAACCAAGCAATCCTGGCACAGGTAAGTTCATAAATACTTTGCAGTAAATATACAGTTTGAAATTCAATTGTAAATGTACTTGAAATGGTTACAGTTTGAATTACTGGTAATGCAATACTGTGGAATTCTGTACATATACTTTGTATCGATCTTGCAATGAAAATTACAGGTATGTTACTTTTACGTTACTTTTGAGATTACTTTTTAATTACTTTTTCTACTCAGTGTGATATGCATAGATATCACACTGGGACATTTCCTAGAGAAAAGGTAAGTTAAGTCAGTTTTGCACAATTGTTATTTTTCAGGTTTCCATACAAATCAACTCCACACTTAGAACATTTTTCAGAGAAAAACAGTCAATAGGTTCCTATGGAGAGAAATGAAGTTAATGGTTACCAGGTAAGTAATCGGTCTTTGGAGTTGAGCTTCTGGGGTTAGAACAAGGGTTTCCCCAGGGTCAAGGATGCACTCGTTACACACTCAGCTGCACTAGGGCGGCCGGGTGCAGAGTGCTGAGGCCCAATGTTATCAAATAGGGGATAGGGGGCCTCCGGTTGGTGGCTGCTGGCTAGCAGGCCACTCGGCTGTGGGAGCAAAGCTCCTGGACTTTAGCTCAGGGCAAATGGGGAAACAAAGTAGCACCAAAGGTGCACCCTCAGCAGCACTAGGGCGGCCGGGTGTAGGGTGCAGTTTCGACGTCGGGCGCCCTGTTGGTTTCAATGGGGAACCTCCGGTTTGCAAAGGCACTGCAGGCTCGGGGACGAAGGCCTCTTGGGTGCGACCACCAATTAGAGAGGTAAGTTGGGAAGTTATGGGTTGGTTAGGCACCGTTGGTTTGGGCACACAAGGCCGTGGGGCATCGGGTGCAGGGGTGCCTTTTGGGGTCGGATCCTCTTACCAGCTCCTGGTCGCGGTTAGGGGGGCCTTCTGGATTTAGGCTGCAGGCGTCGGCTGGAGGCTTGAGGCAGGTCAGGGGTCGCCGGATCTCGGGTCAGGATCGCCGGGGTGACCTCCTTGTGGTGTTTGCCTACTCGAGCTCGGGCCGTGGACTGCGGGTGCAGAGTGGGGCGGATCCGCGGTGTCCGGCCGGAGCCAGAGGTTGCAGATGAACAAATCCGGTGTTCACGGAAGACAGAGTCTTTGTATTTGAAGGCAGGCAGGTCCTCCGGGGTTTTCGAGGTTGCTGGCTACAGGATACACCGGGATTTCGCAGGAGCAGGTTTGAGGGGGAGACAGGCCGGTAGGGCTGGGGCCAAGTCAGTGGGCGTCTTCCTCTTGTTAACTGCTGCACGGCCGTTCGGTCCTTCTTCTTCTTCTTGCAGGTTTTTGTCTGAGGAAGCAAGGTTCAGGGGTGCCCCCAAATACTAGATTTAGGGGCGTTACAGGTAGGAAAAGGCAGGGACCAATGGGTCCCTTCCCTGGGGTGGGTACACTCTCTATTATGCCACCCTCCAGTGGGAGGGGGCATGAGCCTGTCCCTGGTTGTCTGAGTCCCCACATCTTCAAGATGTCATGGACTGAGAGTTGTGCTTCACCTCGCCTCCCCCACCTGAGGGGTGGAGTTGGCAGAGGTGGGCACACCTCTCTTCCTCACTTGTTTTTCCCGCCAGTTCTCCCGCCCAAAGTGGGGTTCAGAACCAGTGGGGACCAGTTGCTGAGAGCAGCAAGTGGCCTGGGGAAGCTCACAAAGGCGGCAAGCCTTTGAAGCTTCCCCTTCGTGAACCTTGCCCATCCTGGGAGAGGAGGCTTGGCACCTCGTCCCAGGATGTGCATTGTTTCAGGCCCCAGAGAGCAGCAGGATCTCGACCCAGGGGTCCAGAAACATGTCTGGTGGTGGCAGCTGAAAGCAGCCCCTCAGCCTGGACACTAGTGGTAGGTTAGTTTTCAGGGGGCATCTCTAAGATGCCCTCTGTGTGCATTTTTCATTAAATCCCACACTGGCATCAGTGTGGGTTTAATGTGCTGAGAAGTTTGATACCAAACTTCTCAGTTTTCAGTGTAGCCATTATGGTGCTGTGGAGTTCGTAATGACAAACTCCCAGCACCATATACTCTTAATGGCAGCACTGCACTTACAATGTCTAAGAATGGACTTAGACACTGTAGGGGTACAGGGCTCATGCACCTGTACCCTCACCACTGGTATAGTGCACCCAGCTAGAGGGGTGACTGATCTATGCCAGGGCAGTGAGTTGTACGCATGGCACACAGGGATGTGTGCCATGTCGACTCTTCACTTTGTTCTGCACTAAGACACGCAGCCTGCAAAGGCAGTGTAAGTGTGTCAGGGTACAGGACCTCTAGGGGTGGCACAATAAGTGCTGCAGCCCTAAGAGGCCTTCGCTGGTCACAGTGCCCTGGGTACCTGTGGTACCATTTACCAGGGGCTGACCTGTGGCCAGAGATGCCAATTGGGTTTAGGCTTCAATGCAGGTTTAAGGGAAAGGACATAGGCCCTGGGTACATGATTAGCAGGAGCCCAGGGCACACTCAGTCAAAGTACATCAGCAGTTCAGCAAAAAGTGGGGGCAACCATGCAGAAACAGGGCACTTTCTCAAACAGTTCCCATGAGGCACGTGGTCAAGACTGATTTGCATATGGGAGGTCTACACTGGGGTGGCATGGTGAGCAAAAGAAGGATGGATTTAACCCAGATCTCTTGACTGGGGGTGAATGTTTTGATTTGTTCTGCATTCCATCCATCAATTGTGTGTCTTTTGCATTCTCGTCCTAAGTGCGCCAGGTATGCCCAGACGTGGGTCCCGGGCTCTCTATGCCACTGGATTCAGGCTTTCCTGGCTCATGAGGGGTGAAACCCTGAAACCAGTCCCAAAATGCTAGTTTCCGGTCCAGGAAGGACCTGGCTTGCGGTTCGGCCTGGACTGTTCCCATGTGGCACGTGGTCAAGACTGATTTGCATATGGCAGGTCTAAACTGGGGTGGCATGGTGAGCAAAAGAAGGATGTATTTAACCCAGATCTCTTGACTTTTTGTGAATTTTTTGATTTGTTCTGCATTCCGTCCATCAATTGTGTGTCTTTTGCTTTCTCGACCTAAGTGCGCCGAGTATGACCGGACGTGGGTCCCAAGCTCACTGTGCCACTGGATTCAGGCTATCCTAGCTGATGAGGGGTGAAACCCTGAAACCGGTCCTAGGATGCTTGTTTCCGATCCAGGGAGGACCTGGCTTGGCGGTTCGGTCTAGACTATTCCCATGAGGCACGTGGTCAAGACTGATTTGCATATGGCAGGTCTACACTGGGGTGGCATGGTGAGCAAAAGAAGGATGGATTTAACCCAGATCTCTTGACTGGGGGTAAATGTTTTGATTTGTTCTGCATTCCGTCCATCGATTGTGTGTCTTTTGCTTTCTCGCCCTCAGTGCGCCGGGTATGCCCAGACGTGGGTCCCGGGTGCACCGTGCCACTGGATTCAGGCTATCATGGCTGATGACGGGTGAAATCCCGAAACCAGTCCTAGGATGCTTGTGTCCGGTCCAGGGAGGACCTGGCTTGGCTGTTCGGTCTGGACTGTTTCCATGAGGCAGGTGGTCAAGACTGATTTGCATATGGCAGGTCTACACTGGGGCGGCATGGTGAGCAAAAGAAGGATGGATTTAACACAGATCTCTTGACCGGTAGTGAATGTTTTGATTTGTTCTACATTCCGTCCATCAATTCTGTGTCTTTTGCTTTCTCGCCCTAAGTGCTCAGGGTATGCCCAGACGTGGGTCCCGGGCTCCTTGTGCCACTGGATTCAGGCTATCCTGGCTGATGAGGGTTGAAACCCCGAAACCGGTCCTAGGATGCTTGTTTCCGGTCCAGGGAGGACCTGGCTTGGCTGTTCGGTCTGGACTGTTCCCTTGAGGCACGTGGTCAAGACTGATTTGCATATGGCAGGTCTACAATGTGGTGCTACGGTGAGGAAAGAAGGATGGATTTAACCCAGATGTCTTGACTGGGGGTGAATGTTTTGATTTGTTCTGCATTCCGTCCATCAATTGTGTGTCTATTGCTTTCTCGCCCTAAGTGTGCCAGATATGCCCAGACGTGGGTCCCGGGCTCACTGTGCCACTGTATTCAGGCTATCCTGGCTGATGAGGGGTGAAAGCCTGAAACTGGTCCTAGGATGCTTGTTTCCGGTCCAGGGAGGACCTGGCTTGGCTGTTCGGTCTGGACTGTTCCCATGAGGCACTTGATCAAGACTGATTTGCATATGGCAGTTCTACACTGGGGTGGCATGGTGAGCAAAAGAAGGATGGATTTAACCCAGATCTCTTGACTGGGGGGTTAATGTTCTGATTTGTTCTCCATTCCGTCCATCAATTGTATATCTTTTGCTTTCTTGCCCTAAGTGCGTCGGGTATGCCCAGACGTGGGTCCCTGGCTCACTGTGCCACTGGATTCAGACTATCTTGGCTGATGACGGGTGAAACCCCCGAAACCGGTCTTAGGATGCTTGTGTCCGGTCCAGGGAGGACCAGGCTTGGCGGTTCGGTCTGGACTGTTCCCATGAGGCACGTGGTCAAGACTGATTTGCATATAGCAGGTCTACACTGGGGTGGCATGGTGAGCAAAAGAAGGATGGATTTAACCCAGATCTCTTGACTGGGGGTGAATGTTTTGATTTGTTCTGCATTCCGTCCATCAATTGTGTGTCTTTTGGTTTTATGGTTATGGCTTCATCTTTGGACAATGTCTTGATGACTTCTTTTTTCTTTATGGTGAGATTCTGAAAGGATCGTTTGAGTTGCATCTTCTGGACATCATTCATGATTGCTTTTTCAAAGGTCAGTATCTCATAAGGAGTGAGATTAGAGGGAGGGGTGAATGTAGAGGGATTTCTCAAACCTGAATTAGGCGTAGTTTGAGGTATGGTCTTATCTTGAAAGAAGGCTAGTAATCTAATCTTTCGGATGAACTGGGCCAATTCACAATTTAATCTGAAGGGAACTTCTGGAGGTATCCGGACAAAGCCAAAGCCTTTGTTAAGGGCCTGGGATTCTGTCTCTATCAAGGGTCTGTTCCATAGATTAACAATTACGTTGTTTTGGGCATCTCTTTCCATTTCCTCCCCGTCACTATTTGTGGTTTCTCCTTGTCCTACTGTACTTGTTTGCCTCTTCCTTTTGTTCTGCCTCTCCCCCTGTCCCAGCCTCTCCCTAAAAAAGCTGGATTATATGATGTTGGCATATGAGGTTGGAACAATGGAAAATGGGGTTGCCACATGGTGGGTTATTGTTAGGGGATGGGTCCTACGGGATAACTCTGCGCATGCGCACATGCATGACGTACAACGTAGGGGTTATCAAAGAAGAAGGACGGCGAGGACGAGGAAGGAGAGCGGCCATGGCGAGGAGGAGGCAGCCATGGCAGGTAAGTGCTTTTATTTTACATTATAATTACTTTGGGAGGGTTGAGAGGCCGGCTAACTCCGCTCCGCCACGGAGTGTGAGTTTTGCCTAAACTCTGCGTTCGCAACGGAACGCGGAGTAGGCAAAACTCTGGAAACTCCGCTGGTGGAGCAGAGTTACCCGCCCGGGGTTAGGTAATATATCAAAAACCCATAGCACCAAATGTCACTTGGAGCGTCTGCTCATAGAAGCAAGAGCCCTCACCCACCCAAAGGTGGCATGGATCATCATCAGGCCTGCTACTCCTTGAGCTGGCTCTGCAATACCCAACTGGCCCATCGAGGGGGCACTTTGCTGGAGATATTTTGATTTTCCTACGAAAGACTTGGTATATAGGTGAGTGTTATACTTGCTGCAAAGCCATTGTGAGTGTGGTGTGGAATGTTGGTGCGTGGTGATGCTGTGGAATGTTGGATGAGTGAGAGTGTCAGTTGGTGTATGGGCTGAGCAGCAGGAAGGCTGCTCCAGGTGGGGCTCTCTAGACTTCTACTCTTGATCTTACCATCTTAATAAATACTGCTTAAGCTACCCTGGAAGTTGGATCTTCATTCGATTTACAACATTTTGGCGACGATTTTTAAAATAACCTGCATGTGAAAACTGGATGAAAGCTGAGACTAAGTGAAACATAACCTACTGGAATTTGAAGCATGAAGTAACTACTTAACGAAGAAACCCCTCTTGAAACTAAGCCCAATGTGTGTAACAGCAAGCTAGCAGCCCTGAGCCCCACCAGTAACCTTCAGACCGGTCAGCCCCAACCCGGACATGCCAGATCTTTCTGTGTCTTCCTGGGAGTGTGGAGTGGAACTGCTGTGAATTAAGCTGGTGTGGCAGTGTCCTGTCCCACCTGTGACCTTTGGATTGGTCTGCCGCAACCGCGGTGTGGGAGGACTTGCTGCAACATATTAAGCCAGCTGTGTGTGTGTGTGTCCCTCGGTATTTCACCATTTCCAGTGATGCTCTGTTGCCAGCCCCATGTGTGGATTTGGGCCACTATGTCGTGGCCAGCGTGCTGACTGTGTTCGCGGCACAGGAGATACTGATCTGCGTCAATGGAAGTTGTGTGAACCAAATACGCAGCTGTTTTGTGACTTCCTCAGAGTACGTATTGTGAGGAGCGACAAGGAAAGGGAAGTTGACACCCACCTATGTGTCGTTTTTAATGTGCAGTGTAGGTGCTACTAAGGAAACGATCAACTGCAGCGCCTGTTTAAAAAAATAATATTTTTAAATTTGAGCGATAACCTGTCTGCAACTGCTGCTGCTTGTCCGCTGTGTCTTCTCTTGGTCCCGCGTGAGCCGTGACTTTGGGAGCTCGAAAGTGGTGAGATGCCCTTACGATGTGCAGCATGTGCATGCTTGGAGCCACCCGGGACGCTCCTAGCGTACGTGCTGCCAAAGTGCTGCCATCTTTACTCCAGGTGATAGTCGACAAATGTGCTTTTGAGGCAAAGGCTGTTTGGTATGCGGCTTTGGCGTTGCCTCGGAAATCTGGTGAGGGCCGCGCTTCATTTTGGTCGTCGATGGGCTCCTGTTTCCTTGGTTTTATTTTTCATGCATTGACTTGCGATGGTGGTGTGTGGGCGAAGCAACATCCTCACTCTTGGAAGAATTGCTGCTGCCTTTGTTTTTAAGACTAATCACTATACTGCACAGTCCGTGTCAAACTACGCCCTGAGAATCCTGGCACCCTCCAGACTATGAGTCTTTTATCCAAATTTTGATACAATTTTTCTCACTTTGATTTGTTTGGGGCTTTTTGTAAAGGAGGAAAAGGGAAATTGTAAACTTCATGTAAGGGGTGTTTTGCTTTATGCTTTTGCATCTGTGGTTTTGAATGTTGGTTTTTGGGTTCATATCGGGTTTTTCCAGTGTGTGCAGGGATTAAGTCACTTTTTGGTTTGCCCACTCTTGAGTGGTGTTTGGGAAATTTGCAGTCAGGATGTTTGTTCTTGAGAATGACTGTGTGGTTGAGTTGACTTTTAGGTGTTAAGTCACTCAGGGTTACCACTATGGCGTGGTTGTGGGTGGATATATGTGAATCCCTCATGGTTGGTGGTGTGCGTGTGAGATAGCTTTTAGGTGCTAAGTCACTCTGATTTACCACTATTTTTTGGGGTTTGGATTGTTTTAGGTAAGTCACCCTGTTGGTATGGTGTTTGAGTTGACTTTTAGGTGTTAAGTCACTCAGGGTTACCACTATGGTGTGGTTGTGGGTGGATATATGTGAATCCCTCACGGTATTTGGTGTGTGTGTATATGGCTTTTAGGTGCTAAGCCACTCATATTTACCACTATTTTTGTGGGTTTGGGTTGATTTAGGTAAGTCACCCTGTTGGTATGGTGTTTGAGTTGACTTTTAGGTGTTAAATCACTCAGGGTTACCACTATGGTGAGGTTGTGGCTGGATATATGTGAATCCCTCACGGTTGGTGGTATGTGTGTGAGAAGGCTTTTAGGTGCTAAGCCTCTCTGGTCTATCACTCTTTTTGTGGGTGTGGGTTGATTTAGGTAAATCACCTGGTTGGCGTGGTTTTTGAGTTGACTGGGGAGGAGTCACTCGCGTCTACTACCTTTGTGTGGTTGGTGGTTGAATTAGGTATCACCCCTAGTAGTGGCTTTGAAGTTGAGAACTTTGCGTTCTTGTTCATGCATTCCTTCCACTTTTATTGTGGTTGTGGAATGGTCTCTCACGTTAGTGTAGTTGCGGAGGTGATCTCTTTTATACCATTTGTGTTTGGTTCTCTGTGTGTTCCCTTTCATGTCAGTCTGGCCAACTGGTATGTTTGTGGCATATGGGGTTTGGTTGGTTGTGCGTGGTGTAGTAGAATGCGTGTTTTGTTTGGTTTTGTGTTGAAAGGGGGAAGATGTGGGTAGGTGGAGTCTTTTTGCTTTCTTAAAGACCGTTTTTTCTCCCAGTTTGTTGTTTTTATTAATGTTGAGTACATAGGTGGGAATTGGCATTTTCCATCACTTCATATCTTATGTTGACAGTTAGTCAATTGTTACATCCTTCTGTGCTTTCTTTGCATTTTGATGTTAACTTGTATGTCCACTAGACATGTGCTTTCTTTGCTTTTGTTCTTAACTTGCATGCCCTTTAGTCATCTTCAGGTCTGTGCAATTGGTCATCATGTTATTTCTATGCATGTACCTTTTACCAATGCGTATTTTTCCTTGGACCATTGCATTGTTTTCTGTGAAGAAGGGAGATGTGTTATACTTGCTGCTCAGCCAGTGCGAGTGTGGTGTGGAAAGGTGTGGAATGTTGGTGCGTGGTGATGCTGTGGAATGTTGGATGAGTGAGAGTGTCAGTTGGTGAATGGGCTGAGCAGAAGGAAGGCTGCTGCTGGTGGGGCTCTCTGTACTTCTACTCTTGATCTTACCATCTTAATAAATACTTCTTAAGCTACCCTGGAAGTTGGATCTTCATTTGATTACTACAGTGAGTCCCAGTGCCAGTGTAGGAGGAATGGAATAAAGCAAGCTATAATTGACTGTAGATACTTTGCAGTCTGTTTAATAGGGGATAAAGGGGCACATGCATCAAAATTCATTTTTGCGATTCCTTAATAGCGAATATTAAGAAATCGCTATTACGGAATTGCAAAACCGAATGCATCATAACATTCGCTATACTTTAGCGAATCGGTAAATTTCGCAAAATCAAATTGCTATCCCGCTATTACCGAATCGGTAACAGCGAATCCGCTAATACAGAATCGCTAATAGCGATTTACCCATTTTGCTGCATTGGGATGACATCACAACCAGGAAGTGAATCAGGGAATGCACACACCTGTTCACAGAGAGAGTCAGAGGAGGAGGCAGACTGGTGGAGCTGAGCAGGAACAAGCTGTGTTTGAAGCAGAATCTGTTTGAAAACAACAGCATGGCCACAGAAAAAGGGGACAAGAAAGGTGAAGGAAGGAAAAGGACGCTGAAATTCAGCGAGAAAGAACTGGAAATCCTCATTGAGGAAGTGGTGTTGAGCCACAATAAGCTCTTTGGCAAATTGTCCCTGCAGGTTGCAGAGTCTGTGAAAAGAAAAATTTGGCTGGCCATCCAAGCAAAGGTAAATGCTGTGGGGGTCACACAGCGCTCAATCGCAGACCTGTGCAAGCGCTGGTACGACCTGCGCAGCCGAGCCAAAGAGAGAGTGGCTGCAAGGCTGGCAGATGCTAAAAAAACTGGAGGGGGACAATCTGCGGAACGTGCAAACACACCCCTGGAGGACATGGTGGAATCCACACTGCAGCCAGAGGCAGTTGTCGGAGTAACCCAGATTGACACCTCTGAACAGGCTGGTAACTCACAAGCTAAGACCACTGCTAAATATCTTCCAATGTCAAATGTACCTAAAATAGCCCCTAATGCCAGTCCTGCGTAGTGTAGGACACCTGAGTCCAGTCCACATTTTACTTGCAACACCCAAATGCATTATGGGACTAGTATACAGACAAATGTAAGGGCAAGGCAAAGAGGGACCAAAACAGCTTTAGTGCAGCAGAGTACAGCAAGGAAGTGACTAAAGTAGACTTTGTCCATAACAAAAGTTAATTTATTAGACATTGGCATGCGCTATATCACAAACATGAGCAACAAAAAATAACTGAACTTGCACTGTTTAAAATCACAGATGCAGCTGCGCAGGAGAGTGACGTGGCTGATGTCCACGAGTCACCGGAACCAGATGCAGAGCCTGAGGAGGAACCAGAAGTCCCAGCATCCTCACCCATACATGCTCCCACTCGACGCAGGCGAATAGTCGCACCACTGCCTGAACTGGAGAGTGATGAAGAGAGCCAAACGAACTCCCACACAGCATGCTGGCCACACACCACCACCAACAACAGAGGTACCAATGCAACACAGGTCCGTCCATTTCTGCAGGCGAAGGCCCAGGGCAATCCTGACAGCTGCTGAGGACAATGGGGCTGCTGCCTGGAGTGGGCTGGAGGACAAGATGCTCAGGGTCCAGCTCCTGCAAGGCAGAAACATGAGAATTATGCAGGGACAACTGGGGACAATGGCAACACACGGGGGACATCCGTGACTGCCTGAGAGAGCTCACCACTGCTGTTGTGGAAGGGCAAAGGGCAAACACTGAAAACTTTGCTAGTGTCACAACAGCTATGCAGGACTTGTGCAGGGTCCTCCAGGGTGACCATGCCTCCCATGGTAGGAGGCATCCCAATTTGATGTGGTACCTGGACGGTTACACCAGGGCCATCAATAGGCTGAGCACGACAACAGCTCAGCTTTCCCGTTGTGCTGTCCGCATGCAAGTGGAGATGAGCCACTGCTGCGGGGATGTGGCCAGGGGCCTCATCCAGGTCACAAATGCAGTGGAACAACTCCAGACTGCTGCAGCTGGTGGCAACAACGTTCTTGCAGGGGGGGATAGTGAGGAGGCCTCAAGCCTCAGTAGCCTACTGGTACCTGTGACAAATCCCAGGAGGCGCAGTACCAGGAGCAACACTGGCACAGAAGGCTCAATAAGGGATGTGGCTGAGCCTACTGAGAGGGCCACGGGAGTGCGTGGCTGGAAAAAGTAAATACATGGACACGTACAATTCTGGTGAGGTAACCAGCAGCATGTACATTGTTCCCACTGACGTTTAAGTGCCAAGGCAATGTCATATAATTGTCTGTATCCACACTACACTTGTCTGCACCTGGTATGTGTGCATTAACACTACCACAATATTGTCACATTAAACCTTTGAGCACATACTGTGTTGTTTTGTGATTACCCACCTTAAAAGTAATGTTGAATGATTTCTACACGTCTCCGTCTCCCCTCTGCTGCATTTGGACCGCATGCCGCTTGTGGTGGTTGCCTTGGCTGGATGTCTACCTCAGGCTCACTGTCAGAGTCTTCCAGGGGAATGCCTCTATTAGTGGCTATGTTGTGCAACATGGCACATGTGGCGACTATTTTGCAGCAAGTCTCCGGCCTATACTGTAATGCACCCCCAGTTTTGTGGAGGCAGCGGAACCTAGATTTTAGTAAACCAAATGTCCTTTCAATCACGTTGAGTGTGGAGATGTGTGCCTCATTATATCGCTGCTCACTTTGTATAGTAGGATTTAGATATGGAGTCATGATGAAAGAACGCACCATGTATGCGCTATCACCTACAGGATGTAAAAAGAAAATACATTAGTCACTACTATGTGTCACCATGGCGGACAGGTGTGCAAGAGAGTATTACATCTGTTTACCAAGCAAATATCCTTCTCCAAATTCACCCGCAAGTAGACGTCTGTGTATGCCACTATGTCGGAAGATATAGGAGTCATGTGCACTGCCAGGGTAACTAGCCACTATGTCTGTGATTATGTTTTTAGAATTGCAGATTACTTGAATGTTCAATGAATGGTAAGATTTTCGGTTTCGGTAAATATACTCATTCACTGAGGGGGGACAAATGGCTACATGCGTCCCATCAATGCAACCAATGACATGTGCGAAATGGGCAACATGATAAAAATCTAATTTAGTGGTGTTGTGGGGAACCTGATGTGGTGGTGTATCTTCTGCAACATGGCATCAAGGAATGCGTTAAAAAATCGCGATAGGGCACTTTGAGAGATACCTCCAGCTGCAGCAATTACTCCCTGGAAGCTCCCTGAAGCTAGGAGGTGCAGTGAAAATAGGACCTGCATGTGAGTGGGGATGGCATGTGTCCTGTGAGTCTGACGCTGCAGTATTGGGTCCAATTCAGCTATGAGCTCATAGATTGTGTCTGCATTCTGCCTATATTTATCATAAATCTCTTCCTCCGTCTGCCCTAGCAAAGTAACGCGCACTCTGAAAATGCGCTCCTGTATCCTCCTTCTTCTCTGTGCTGCTGCTCTTAGCCTCATCCTCCTTGCCATGACGTAGAGCGCTGCCATTGTGAAACATTCTGATGCCTTCTGGGACTGTTTAAGTAGTTTACTGATGATTTGCACCTGATTTGTTCAATTTGAAATGGTTACTACCTGATAGAATTTGTTCTTATTTAAGAATTGCTAATTGCGATTTTTCCCAGATTCGGTATTTGCAATCTTTTGATGCATATGATTAGCAAATTCTTTTTTTTGATAAACAAATTTTTATTGATTTAACCGAGAGCACCAGCCAATCATCACGACACCATGATAACATAGAAATATAGGCAATGTTCTGAGTAACCCATTTAACAGGGATGGACAAATTCAGAACGATATACATTTGAACATTCCCGGCGAGACTAAACCATTCCTCCCAACCACTTCCCCCAGACCCTTCGGTATTTCTTTGGACAGCCACGCGCCTAATACATGGACTTTTCCTGCGTGGCGCACCAGTCGACCCCAGTCCGCCACCGCCCAACGTTGGGGGGGTCAGGGCATTTCCAGGAGGCCGCTTTATCCCTTTTAGCCACCACCATTGCTGTAGTATAAAACAATTTCTCGTTTCTAGACCCGTCCAGTCCGTCTGTGATGCCTAGAATCGTGTGTTTTGGATCGTGTGGGATTTCCCACCCCAGTACTTCGGTGAGTTCCTCCTCAATGTCCCCCCAGAACCACGTCAAGCGTGGACAGGCCCATACCATATGGAAAAAGTCAGCTGGTTCATGGCCGCACCTAGCACAGGCAGGGGTCGGGCGAAGTCCTGCGCGATGAAGGCGCGCCGGGGTCAGGTAGGCAGCATGTAAATAATATAGCTGTACCATGCGCAGTTTGGAAGAGGCGGTGACTGTCCTGGGGGCCATAAGGGCGTCACGCCAGTCTTTTTCCTCCAGGGTGCCCACCCACTCCTCCCATTGAACCCGTAGCCGATCTAAAGATGTTGGGGTGTTGTTGATCAGAGTCCGGTAGATGCGAGAGATGCCCCCCTTCCCCAGGTCCCCCAGCATAATCTGTGCCTCGGGAGGGCTATGGTCAGGAAGCTGTGTACCTGTCGTGAGGTGCGCTTGAAGAGCATGGCGCAGCTGTAGGTATCTGTAAAACTGTGACTGGTGCAGGTAGTGTCTAGTTTGAAGGTCTTGGAAGGAGCGCATGTGATCGCCCACCCATACATCTCCCAGTTGAGAAATACCTATAAGGTCCCAGGACCGGAAACCCTGCAGCCCGTTGACCTCCCTGAGCCAAGTGCCCTGCCACAAGAGCGTGCACTGGGTCAATGTGTGTGTCCACTTGGTGTGTCGCAACGCGGCTCGCCAGGCCTGCAGCACGGAACGCGTCACTTCTGGCAATCGGGACGGAATAGGCTCCCCATACAGCATTGACTGAACTCTGGTCAATCCCAGCTCACTTAGCTCCAGCCTGTATGCCGGATCGGACCAGCCCCCATTAAACCAGTCGTGCAGAGATAGGAGACGCGTGGCCAAATAGTATAGATATAAATGGGTCATTCCTAGGCCCCCATCGAAGGAAGGGATCCTGCAGACGCTCAAAGCCAGGCGGGCCCTCCCTTTCCCCCAGAGGAACTTAGAGGCCATGCTATCAAGGTCCCGAAACCAGGCCCTCGGGAAGGTGAGGGGGTGTTTTGAAGCATGTAAAGGAACCTGGGGAGAATCAGCATTTTGAAGAGTGCGACTCTCCCCATGGGGTTCAGGGGCAATGCTTGCCACTTCTGGAGGTCTGCCTTAGCCCTCTTCACTAGGGGATTAACATTAAGAGCCCAGCTGAGTTCAGGAGTAAAGTCACCCATATCCCCAGATATTTGAACGATTGGCGGCGGAGCGGTATGTTGAACTGCCAATCGAAACATTCTCTAGACATGTGGAGAGGGACCAGGACCGACTTGTCGGGGTTGAGTCGGAGGCCAGAGGCCTGTTCAAGATTAGCAAATTCTTATTAGCGATTACTTAATACAGATTCGCAATTACAAATTCGGTATTTAGGTAAGCGCTATTTTTTGCGAATTTAGGTGATATTCTGCAAATGAGCTTCATGCATTGGAGTAAGCTATTTTGCGATCGCAAACGGCCTTTTTTTGCGATTCCCAACGTTTGCGATCGCAAAATAGCTTGATGCATGTGCCCCAAAGAGTCTATGTCAAGAATAAAAAGTGTAAGAAAGTAGGAAAAATTATGATTCCAGTTTCTATTATGAATAGCTAATCTCTGATACTATACCAATGTGGGATTAAATAAAAAAAGCTTTATGGTCGACATGTTTCATGCCTTTGTTGTCCCGTAGAATCAAGTAACATTTCATCATCGTTGCTGAGGGTACTTCTTACGCCCTCTGTATCTGTTTTATACTGGTTTTTTACACCTTTGATCACTGTCCCTATTGTTATGTTCTGAGGTGGGAAGGGACTATTCAAGGGAAAGGAACTGCCAAACCTGGCCTCACCACACTTTCTAGTTAGTAGACCTGGTGCTTTTTTTAGCTTGTTTTTAAAAAACGTATTTGCCTACTTACCGCACAGTACTTTTCCATTTTTATTTTTATTTTTCAGCCTTGCCGCTCTCCGGTCTGCCGCGGCTGTTGTGCAGTTTGCTGCGGAGAGAACTAGATTGTAGGACCGCCCCTACTTCCTGTGTGCTTCTAGACTGCTGCCATTTTGGGCAGGTCAACAGTCCAGATTTACGGCTCATTTTCACACAGACGCTTAAAAGCAGCTGCAGGGCGCGAATGCGCTCAGCGTACGCACCTCCAGTGCACCTAAGGGAAGCCTGTCTACGCCCGTCCGGGCTTGATGACACCAGATGCCAGGATCCCTCCCTGTTTCTTTTAACCCTTAAACAGTACGGGGCATATCAACAAGGGCTTTATCTCTGCTTTTTTGGCTTAAAAAGCCAAAAAAGCGGAGATAAAACTAACGCCCTATCAACAAGAGGGTGCTAACATGCATCACATGTTAGCACCCTTTTTCCCAACGCCTCCCTTTACATCTCTAATGAGATGCAAAGTGGGCGTTACTGGCGTACCCCGGATGGATTACGTTGTAAATATCGCCGATGTTCACATCGCGATATTTACAAGGTAGCCCACAGGATTATAGCAGACGTCAAACTTTGGCGAAAACGGCCGTTTTCGCCAAAATCTAACGCCTGCTACAATCCTGACTTACCTATGTTAGACATAGGAGGTGGATTATGCTGATACGACCACAGGGTCGTATCAGCAGAGTTATCGCCGTTTTGCAGGGAACATCGCTGGAAAACCAGCGATGTTCCCTGCAAACCGGCGATACCTCGCTATCTCTGGAATTTTTATCGCCCTGGAGAAACGCGTTGTTAATAACGCGCTACCAGGGCGATAAATTCCAGAGATAGCCTGCGTTAGGAAATACGTCGCTAATCACGGCCAGCGATAATTATCGCTGGCGGTTGATAATATGCCCCTACGTTTTTAGGGCTATCTTTGTTTTAAATATGGCAGGGAAGTTTTCTGCTACAGAACTATTCCAAATTCGGCTGACCAGCACCAAACTTCCCGATTCTCCTCGGAGCTACAACCAAAGTTTTCCACTCCTTGAGGGCCCTGTTTCATGCAGGAAATGTAGATCTTCGTGCTTAGTCCCCGCAGGATTGCCAAGGTTTGAGGAAACGCTTCCTCTGATAACTTTGCCTCCTAGGATGCCTGGCACTTTATCTAATCAGATTAACTCTCTTAGTTCCCCCACCAATATTGAGAACTCTAAGAAAATACTAGGTCTGTATTGCAACATTAGATCTATGTCCAAGCACGCCATAGAATTATGGGACCTCATTTCAACGTGACAAACCCGAGATTTGCTTCTTTAAGGAAACCTGGCTTTGTGCTTCTGCCGTCCCCTGCATCTCACTAGCCATACCTGAGCACTACTCTCTGGTCTGATCTGACACGACAGAATGCTTGGAGGCGATATTGCTATCGCCTTTCACAATTCCCTAAAGGTCGAGCTTATCGACAGCTTATGTACCGGTTGGCTAGAGATATGCATTTTTAAGTTGGTATTATCTGCTACATAAGCATGGAAAGGGGCGCTATTGTAACGCCCTCCAGGCACTATGAAGGACTTTTATCAGGCATTAATTGACTATATTGCGCCTTATGTTTTGATCTCTCAGAAGCTCCTAGTACTTGATGAATTTAATTATCATGGTGAAAACACTTATGATCTCGGCGTTACTCCACTCCTAGCGGATTTGGAACCACTCGGACCTAAACAGATAGTGTGTGGCCCTACACACAGGGCAGGTCAAAAGGGTGGATTTCATTTTTACTAATGTTGAGTAAGTAACATGTGACACTCTGCTGCCTGTTACTTGGTCAGATTATCTGATCAAGTTCTCCATTCCACGTAACAATTTTTGTGACAAACCAATGAAAGTAGCTAACAGATCACCGTGCAACTGGAACTCAGTCACTTCCTCTGCCTTCATGGAGGTTTTTAACCCCCCCCCCCCGCTCTTGTCTTATTCAGATGTGTATACAACACTGTCTAATTATCATGACTCTTTAACTACCTCCTTCGATTATATTGCACCTCTCAGAAAATCCTCACTTGTCTCTTGTAGAAGTCGAGCTTTGTGGTATTCAGACACTCTGTGCCAAGAGAAATCAATTTGTAAACGTATTGAATGCAGATGGTGCTCCACTAAATCTCTAAAGGACAAAGGGGAATATTGGACCATGCTTGGAGTGTATCATAATTTGATCAGGTCAGCATGAAAAGCATTCCTAGCCGCTACAATTGATAAAGCAGGGAACTCCATTAAAGAGCTCTATAAAGCGTTAAACAACTTTGTGAAATCTCGCGCTTGTGTCTCCACCATTGCAACCTCCCAGGATTTTTGTAACAATTTAGCTGACAAAATTGAGTCACTCTACAAGAATCTGTCAGTTAATCATGATTGCCCTCAGAACGAATTTGATCTAAGCTTCCCTCATCCAACAGTCATGTGTAGTCTGAGCGATTTCACACTTTGCTCTTAGGACCAAGTGTTGGATATGCTGTCCCACACCAAGTCTGGCTCACCTCAGGACCCCTGCCCTCCCAGGATAGGGGCTAGTTTAGCAACCTGTCTACCGCCTGCAGTTAAAGATCTATAACTCTTTCTCTGACTACAGCTTAAGTGCCTAAGGAATGGAAGCTTGCATTAGTATCTCCGCTGCTTAAAAAATCGACAGCAAATCCAAAGGTTTTTGCAACCATCGACCAATTTCGCTGTTACCTTTACTTGCAGAATATCTGGAAAGGTTTATTAATAAACAACTTATAGCCTTTCTTGAGGAAAACCACATCCTGGACTCCTCGCAGTCGGGTTTTAGAGAGCTCCACAGCTCAGAGAGTGCGCTGTTGGCTGAGGTCGACAATATCAGGCTCTCTCTAGATGTGGGGACCCCAATTATGTTGGCGCTGCTGGATCAGTCAACAGCATTTGACACGGTTTACCATTCCATCCTAATACACAGGCTTCACGAGACCGGGCTGCATGGTAAGATGCTACATTGGTTCAGGGACTTCCTTGCTAATCGAACGCAACAAGTCTGCTTAGACTCCTTCAAGTCACTGCTGACGCAAATGAACAAGGGAGTGCTCCAGGGTTCGTGCCAGAGCCCAACTCTCTTTAACATCTACGTAGTGCCACTTGCCCAGTTTCTGAGAGCTTGCGGAGTGGAGATTGTGTCGTATTCAGACACTACTCAACTCCTTATTTCCTTTGGCCCTGACCCAGACAAAGTGAAAAGCAAATTTACAAATTGCATGAGGGAAGTCGCTGCTTGGATGAGTATCAACTAGCTCCAATTAAATAGCGACAAGACAGAGATTATACTATTAGGTAAAGTGCCAGAGATTTGGTCAGCCGATTGGTGGCCTTCTCAACTTGACCTTGCCCCTTCACCTAAGCAGCTAGTGAAAAATCTTGGAGTGAAGTTAGATCAATCATTTTCCATGAAAGACCAAGTTAATTCCACTTGTGGCACCTGCTTTGCCACAATGAAGCTCCTTAAAAAAGTCCTTCCTGGGTTCCTGACAGCGCTAGGAAAACTCTTGCAAGGCTCTTATTACCAGCCACATGGACTATGGGAAAGCTTTGCTGACATCAGTAAACGACACCTTGCTGTCCAAGTTACAGGTGATCCAGAAGACTGCCGACCTGTTAATCTGCAATCTTCCCTCTCACTCGCACTCCTACCCTATCCGTCGGAATCATCATTGGTTGCCGATTAGAAAGCGTGTACTTTTTAAACTATGCTGTCTGACACACAAGGCACGCCACAAATCCCACCCAGAATACCTGTCTACTCGATTAAAACCATATCTGACCCCCAGATGCCTAATGTCCTCGGATAAGTTGCTTCTGGTTATCCCAAGCATACATACCTCAAGACAGGAGGGCAGATCGTTTTCTTACACAGACCCCTATTACTGGAATAAACTCCCCCTTAGTCTCCGTTCCTGCTCAGACTTCACTTCCTTCAAGAAGGGGCTGAAGACTTGGTTGTTTTAGAAAGCGCTCCCATCTCCGAGTATCGCAGCGCCGACATACTCCTCCGGGACTGATGTGTGCGCTATATTAAATGTCTATATCATATATCATATCAGGACCTATCAAAGAATACCTAATCTTTGCTGTGTGTGGGGATCCAAATTGTGGAATAAAAAGTGGTTCCCCCCTCTGTGAAGAACACCGGAAACTTTGGTAACCACACCAAGTTACACTCCTATGTGTAGGTTGGTATTTCAGTACTATTGACCTGTTTAAACAAGCATTTCCAATGCAATAGGTCTCACATTTGTGAGAGTTAGAGCTATTAGTATTGTAAATGATAATGTATTTTATATATATATTTGCCTCTGTAACATTATAAGTGTTTAGCCATGCAGCAGATTATCCATAACTCCTGCATACACCCACAGATGTAAACGTGAGAGTTCAGAACGTAAAAGGCAAAATTACAGACAAAATTAAATTGTCGAGAATATTCATGACCCACCAAAAAACTGTACGATGAATTCATAATCTGTAATGCTCCCTAGCTTCATCTTTCACAGAATGCGAAGTAGAAAGCTTTTCAAAATGATGTACCACTCAGCAATCATCCAGATGGAAAAGCGGCGAAATAAAAAACAAGCATTGGCAATGTCAATCGGTCTCGCCATATTGATGAGTTTAGTGTTGTAGTTTTTAATAAAGAGCATTATTATAATGCTAATCTATGCTAACCTACCTATTTGGTTACATTAGACTTATTCCAGCTCTTTCTGCCTAGCTGCTCCCCAAAAAGCATGCAACCTTTGATACAAACACAATAAGAGTAAATGCAGATTAAGAGAAAAGCACCAAACAGGACTTGCCTATCAAAGAACAAACAAGCAGCAAGTTCCAAGCTCTAGAACTCTGCAGCCACATAAGTCCTAAATAAAAGCCTACACCCACTGCTTAATTTGTAAAACATAGAGTGCTGGGGCTAAAAGTAAAACTTTAAAAATGACCAAAAACACGTCAAAAACGCGATGACAAAGCAGACTCTAAATACTTATTCTCTTGAATGAATTGTCTTCAAACTATTTGCAATTAAATAACCAGACTTGCATATTAAAAATCAAACAAGCAGCAAATGCCCTGTTTCACTCTCCAACACTCCGTAGCCGCGTAGGTCCCAAATAAAGGCCTACACCCAGTGCTTAATTTGTAAAACATGAAGTGCCTGGCTAAAAGTAAATCAACAACTGCCACGTTCTACTATGCAGCATTCTGCAGCCACATAAGTCGCAAATAAAAGCCTACATTCAGTGCTTAATTTGTAAAACATGTAGTGGTGGGGCTAAAAGCAAAACTTTAAAAATGTCCACAAGCACGTCAAAAACGCGATGAGACACTACACTCTAAATACTCCTTCCCTTAAATAAATTGTCTGCAAACTATTTGCTATTGAATAAACAAACTTGCCTATCAAAAATCAAACAAGCAGCAACTGCCACGTTTAATTTTCCAGCACTCTGCAGCCACATAAGTCCCAAATAAAGGCCTACACCCAGTGCTTAATTTGTAAAACATGAAGTGCCGGGCTAAAAGGAAACTTTTAAAAATGCCCAAAAACACATCAAAAACGCGATAAAAAACTATACTCTAAATACTCCTTCTCTTGAATGAATTATCTCCAAACTATTTGCAATTAAATAAAAAATTACTCACCTTTATAGCGACACAAACACAATAAGAGTAAATTCAGCTGAAGAGAAAACCCCAAACCAGACCTGCTTATGCAAAATCAAACAAGCTGCAAGTTCCACGCTTCAATACTCTGCAGCTATATAAGTCCCAAATAAAAGCCTACAATGCTTAATTTGTAAAATATAAAGTGCCAGGGCTGAAAGCAAAATACAGGTCTGAGACATATATTACTTCAGTTCTATCTAAACTTAATAAGATACTAGTTTCAGCAATTCGCAAGTATCTCGCCAAGCTACAACTCGAGTAATCCATAAATAAATGTGTATGACTTTTGACACAAAGACCTACCGCCCCTACATATTAAAAATACCCTGAACTTACAGTGTTAATATCACAAACTAAACTATGTCATTTGTACCACAAAAAGCTACATTTAACAGAAAAGTATTTCAAATGCACGATGGAGGTTGACTTAAGTAAACGGAGATGGCTGTAAAATAAACCAGGTATGGGAACAGATGGAGAGAAATATTGCCTTTCAGCGGGAAATGGTATAGTCCAAAGCTCTGTTTTTAATATAAAATCAGGGCCTTCAGGGGTCATATCACTGAAAATACAAGATTTGAAAAAATATTATTGTCTACGGGTGCTCGAGGAAGACAATTTCTATGAACTGGAATCTAGAGAATGCTAAAGTGATTCTGGTATTTTACTGACCTCTGCTGGTCGTTTTCTATCAAAAAGTTAAATAGAGGCAGTTGCCAGAAAAAAAGTCCCTAAGCAGAAAGCAATTCTGGTATTTTATTGACCTCTACTGGTCGTTTTCTATCAAGACAGTTAAATAGAAGCAGTTGAACAGAAAAAAAAGTCCCTAAGCGGAAGCAGACAAGTCCTAAGGCTGATCTCCAGAGCCCACAAAGTACATACACATATAAGTATATACTAAAGTATATACAAGAGGTCTTGAATGCTCAACCTAAAAAGAACAAAAGAGCTGAAGTGCTTCAGAGAGCAATTATTATTTTACAGGCTTATATTTTACAAGTCAATGATGATGATTAAGTTGTGTCTCTGTGAAGTGACATTAAAAGCAGAGCATTTATAAACAGGCCCAATGAGTCCTCCTCTCGCATTTAAATGTGCCACTGAAATAGAGGGCTGGGGGGTGCAGAGTGCTGCAGGTTTTAGGGGTTACGGGTACGTAGCCACGTGATAAACGTGAATTTAATCCAGCTGCTGTAAAATAAAATTATAATATTTGAATGCATAATTAATGTAACATAAGGTGTACACGTGTGCTATTTACCTGCAGTAACAATAAATTACAATTTGAATTATGGCACTGTAATTGACAGTGTGCGTGTTGCATGTTTCACAACAGGTTTAACGGTAGCTGCACCATTTGCTGCCGGTATTAGCTAGTCAGTTCCATTCAATTCAATATAAAGTGAGACCATTTTGGAATGGGCTGCTCTACGACCCACTTGTTGAGAAAAACATGCAACCAAGTATTTAACTACTACTGCAGGATTGTAATTCACATTGACATATTTCACGTTTTTTTGTTATATTCCAAACAACCGTTCATAACCTTGCACGTACAGTAAGTGGCACAGTTCTGCATATATGTATTTGCAGCATTTATCTGGCACATAATCATATTTAAAAAAACAAAAAAATCTTCTTTCAGTTTGCAAATAATTTGCTCATGTCTCGGTACCCTCGGTTTCTGTATGATTTGAAATTCAACTTGGAAACCCAAGAGTGGCATCAACAAGAACTGGTGACACCCTCAGTCAGACCTAAGTTTTGCATTTGCGCTACCCCCTCTTTGGAATATACTTCCAAGGCAGGGCTAACAGCCAAAGCCCACTCCTCTAGCAAGAATTTTGCCCCTTCAGTCAGCGTCCTGTCTGAAGCTTCAGACCAGATGTATCATACCCTAATGAACGGTGCGTGACAATAACAGTGGGGATACAAACCTTGAAGGAACAGGGGTCTCTGCTTCTAGCACCTTAGACAGGCAGGATTCGTATCGCGCTTTGGAGCAAGACTTAAAGCGCACGCTCAAAAGACAAACCCAGACAATTAGGCTGAATACGGTTACTACCTTTGAACTGAATGATTCAGAAAAATTGATATTCATAAAGCAACAGCAAACAACATTTTCGGAGGTTGCAATGCATCTACTAATAATTTATTTTAAATCTATGGGGCAGTTTATCGCAGCCAAAGTGGCGATAAATTAATCGCACCATTCACAAGCTGGTGTTAATAGCCCAGAACACCATTTTACCCGCGATAGCATCCGCAAAAAACATCGCCACAGATGACCCCCGCAACTATCGCTAATGAGATGCAGAGTAGGCGAACCCGTGCAAAAAGCCGCGAAAACACCACTCCGCAACATTCTCAATGAGCAGCCAGATCATCGATAAGACCACAAAACAGGTAAAAAAGGCCCGTTAGCAGCAGGAAACTAGCACCTGCTCTGACCTGGTGCAAAGTCGGACCACAGCCTGCACCACAAAATGGAGCCCAGCCCAGAGCCACACCTGAAGGGCAACAGATGACATGGAGCCACTGATCATGCAGCTCGGAGCCCCAACAGGGCCACAACACCCACCGCCACCACCCCCAGGATCCCCCCGGGCCCTCCTCCCCTGGCCAAAGACATGCCACATCAACTATATGGAACATGTACCAAATAATCCGCCAGATATCGCACAATTACATTTGGTGGCATGCATGTGTCGTCACAAAAATGAGCATCACACATCCACCTTCGATGTAACAAATGAAAATTTATTCAAAGAAACACAGAACAGAAATGAAGACACATGGCGGCTCCCCTTGGGACAATCCGTAGGTCACAGCCTGGAAGATGAGAAGGTGTGTCTTGCGCACATCAAAGGACAGAGAGAGAGCGAAGGAGAGAGAGAGAGAAAGAGAGGGAGTGAGAGAAAGACAGACAGAGAGAGGGAGCGAGAGAGAGACCGACAGAGAGGGGGAGCGAGAGAAAGACGGACAGAGAGAGGGAGCAAGAGAAAGACGGACAGAGAGAGGGAGCGAGAGAAAGACAGACAGAGAGGGGGAGCGAGAGAAAGACGGACAGAGAGGGGGAGCGAGAGAAAGACGGACAGAGAGGGTGAGTGAGACACAGATAACAGAAGAGATGGACAGGGAGAGAGAGTGCCCACAAGCGCACCCAGGCCACACTGCCCACCTGCTACCACAGGTGTGTCTCCAACCACGTGCCTGTATGTAGTGCAGTTCACCAGGTCACACATCTGAAACAGATCCGTCATCTGAAACAGAGTCCAGAGACATGAATGGCAAAGTACACACAATTGCACAAGACATTATCGCCTGTCCGCCCCTGTGCACCCAGGCAGATGTACCCCAGCCCCTCCCGCCGCCCAGTGGTGCATGCCCGCCCCTGCGCACCCAGGCCTCACTGCTCACCTTCTGCCCTTGGCGTGTAGTAATGAGGGCCCACCACGTGCCGCTGCAAGCCACATGCCCGGGGCCCGCGGACATGGCACCCTCCACATCATGCAGCCCCGCTCCGCAGGCCATCAGGTCTCACATATGATTCTGGGTCTTGATTTCGCCATGGCAGAGGACCTACCAGTGCACCGGGCATCATCGCAGGCTGCACACCCGCTCAGCCCTTGAGGTGCCACTAACTCTGTGATCCGGGATGTGACGCCACGAGGCGGTAGGCCCGCGCTGCCCGCTGGCTCTGGCCTACACTGCGGTCCAGCAGGGCACACAAATCCTGAGCAGTCCGGACGGCCGGGACGGGGCATCATCGCAGGCTGCACACCCGCTCAGCACTTAAGGTGCCCCTACCTCAGTGCACCCAAAGTCACCGTCCCGTATCGGTGTGCCTGTGCCGGCCGCAATGTATCCGGTGTCACCAAGTCTGTGTCCCAAAGTCATGGTCCCTGTATGATTGGGTATCGTGTTGCGGACGCCATCATGTCACCTCCGGTCCTGGGGAATGTGATGTTGCAGGGCCCGAGGCCCTCATGCCTACATTAACACCACACAGACGCACCCATATAGAGAGTGGAAATGGCATCGAGCACGTGCGCCCGTCCCTTTTCATTGGCAGGGTCACATGTCGTGTGACGTGTGTGCTGGATGGGTGTGGTGTGGGTGTAAACCAGCCATGAGGGAGTGGCTGTGGCATGCTGACAACTAGACCTGTGAGCAGCAGATCACAACAGGAAAGACAGGGGACATGTAGCGTTGCCGTACCCCCTGTGAGCGTAAGCGGAGTGGGCTGGGCTGGCGTATGCCAGTCCAGCGTAAGGGTCTGTATATGGCCCTGAGGCCCTGGGCGTGGTTCCGTACTGGGCTGGACAAGGAAGTAACTCATGTGTGTGACCCTGTTGTTGTGTCAGCGCCACCCGGACCGCATTGGGCAATGTGTCACCCTGTGACCCCTGTTCTACGACATGAGCCACATGGACGTAAGAGGAGTCCAGTGAGCCCACATTCATCCATACTTCCACACTTAAAAGACCATCGACATGACACATCTGTGTGTATATGAATGTTTAATGCACATTCAGTGGAGTGTTGCATCTGGAGCAGTACAGGGCCATGCAAACCCCACATGACGATGTTGCCCCGTGGAGGTCCAGCCAGGGTCCTCCAGGGAATGACAAGTCCAAAGGAAGAGGACGAGTACAGTCTGCAGTCTGATTGCTGTGTCAATGGCGATCAAACATCATATGGCAGTCAATGTCGAGGTCCAAGGTGAGTGTCGCAGAGTGCATGGGGGGGACAGTGGAAGGGGATGATGCAGAGGGCAGTACCAAGCTGAAGCCGGACCTATGGACGAGATGCATGCTGCTTCGTCCTCCTTACCACGAGGGCAGTATCATCCGCATCTTCGTTCTCTGCTGTTTCATGTGCCTCACGTGTGGGTGGTGGTGTTCTGTCTCCAGCACTGTGTGGCAGTGACACATCTGTGGTCGGAGGTGGAAGGTCTGCCGCACTGTGTGGCACTGACACTTCAGGGGGCGGAGATGTGGATGGAGTGGTGGCAGCAGCATGCATCCGCACCAGGCCTTGTGGCAGCAAAGCCATGAGGAGGGTCCTGAGGTCATTGAGGAACCCAGCTACCTCTCGCTGGTTTGCAGCCGTGGCAGCCGCTCGTTCCGCTTTCGCCCGCTCCAGGGTCTCCTCTAACCTCCGCATGTTTCCCAACTCCCGTGTGACATCGCTAGAGCCACTCTAACTGGACAGTTGTACTATTCTCTGAGTCAGGGCTCCAGCGATGTCAGCCATGGTCCGTTGGAGAGCATGGAGCGGACTGTGGGTGTCTGTTAGGGACCGTGAGTGGTCCCTGATGGGACTTAGACACCCACGTATGGCATCTAGTTGTCTGCCATGCGGTCGAAGCCCACCCGCACCTGTTCAGCCAGATTCTCCTTGCACCCCAAAACACGGCGTTGGAAGGCCATGTGTTCTCTGTGAGGGTCCTGGGAGGCAGCAGTGGTGGTGTGTGCTGCCTGCTGTGTGGTCTGTGCAGGGGGTGGGGTCTCCTCATAGCAGCTGGGCTGCCCAGCTCCTGGAAGTGGGCTGCGGAGGCTCTCCACGAGCAGTTGGAGGGCGTCAGAGTCGAAGCTGTGGTCGTCCTCTTCATCTCCAGAGAAGAGAGGGTCAGACTGCTCTGCAGGAGGTGTTGATTCTCCCTCTGCAATGTGAAGGGGGGATGCAGTTTAACAATGTGTCCACATGTATGTTGTCGCATTGTACATGTTTACATACAGACAGCATGACTGGGTACATTTTGGCTGTTTGGGAGGAGCTGCCTATTTGATGGGGGACAGTGGACATTTCGACAACATCACGGATGTGTGTTTGTACTTGTACATTATCAACGCACATATCCCTGCAATGCCAATTGTGATTGGCCAGTGTCTGCACCCAAGCGGCACCAGTAGTGTCCTGTGTTCTGTTGTAGGTGTTTTGTGGATTGTGTCACATCGTTGTCAATGTAGATGTGCTCTGTATGTGATGTGTGTGCTGCATTTTTGGGAGTCGCCCCTGCAGCTCAGATTTTACTGCCCCTTATCACTTTCATGAGGTGTGCCTCTGACTTCTGTGCTTGTACAGTGTTGACATGTTGCATACTGGGGTACGTTGGTTTCTTGGTGGGAGTTGGTGGTCTGGGGCATGGTGTGTCCGCAGATGTGCTCAACTTAATTGTGCATGTGTGCCATTGTGCCCATCTCCCCCCGTCCCCCCAGGCCCTGGTGGTTACTCACCCTGTTGCTGTTGTGTCGGGTCCTGTTGAGCAGTGTCCGGGCCCCTAACTCCTGCCACCGTCTCCCCAATGATGACTGTGGACACCATTTCCTCCATGTCGTCCAGCTCCTCCTTTGGCGCTGGGCTCCCACCTCCAGTCTGCATTGCTGCCTTCAGGTTGTTGGCGAGTTTCAGGTTGGTTTTGCGCTTGACATCATTCCAGCGCCTCTTGACCTCGCCCGTTCTCCTCTTCAGCACTCCGACTACATTCACCTTGTCCACGATGGACTGCCATAATGTATTTTTTGTTGCCAATGACACAGTGGAGGTGACGAACAGTTGTTGATGGTGTTCTGTCACCTCCGTTATCAGGATCCTGTTTTCCTGCGGACTGAACTTCGTCTTCCTCTTCTTCTTGTCCTTGCCCTTCCCTGACCCCAAAATCCCAGGATGGTCCTCCGGGGGGCTGTGGGGTTCTGGCTCTCCTCCGGACTTGCTCCGGCAACGTCCATTGTGCTTCGCTGTTGTTTGGCATTTGTTTGTCTGGTTTTTTTCTGCTTTTATGGTGATTGTTCCCGCCTGATGCGTGTGGATTGCAGGCCTGTAGCTGGGTTTCGCTGATTTTCGTATCGCGATTGGCCTCATCGCAGCTTTTTTTGCATTGGTGTTTTGCATTTTTGCGGCGTGGCGTTGATTCTAACGCGGTCAGTTGGCGCGTTATCTGGGGAGTATCGCATGGGGCAGCCGTGTTGTGAATACTTGGTTAACAAGGCGTTAATTTCCCGCGATGGACTGCGATATGCAAAGTTGCGTTAAGCTAAATTTGCGGTGGTTATCACACGTTCTTGGGAATATGCCCCTATGTTTTTTACTAATTGCACAACGCCTAATGGTCCTGAGCTGTTGTTAGCAACTAGAACTCCACCGTTTTAACACATGTTTCTAAAATAACAAACATTTGCTTCAGGTGAAATCTGTTGTGAAATTTTGGCGTAATTGCTTAGTTCACTACATATTCAAAACAGAACTCTACTGTTCTAAGATGGCGCCAAATGATCCGGAGGTGAACAAACAGCTGCCAATTTCATAGTCTAAGTCTACTCTTCCCATGTCTTTTATGCAATGCAATAACATAATGCTTTATTGCCACGACTCATCAAAAACAATGCAGAAGACATGGTTTGCGTGCACTGTTTTTATTCATATGTTCAAAAGACGTACACACAATTAACTAACGGCCTGGTTATATAGGGTCTGTATTGATATGTCCTATGAACATGCAGAGCTTAAAGTATATGAAAGTGCCGAAACACAGGATAACACGCCCAGTCTCCATTAAAGGGAAGCACTAAACAAAATCAACATCCTACCAAAAAAAAAATACGTGACAGTGGACATTGAAAAAAAGTGCAAAACGGGTAAAAAAAGATACAAGCAACGAAGCGGGAGGCACAGGGTGGGAGGCAACACTAACACAACTGTGGCATTAAGAGGAGGGGGGAATGCTATATTTACATGTAAGCAGCTATAGTGCCAAAGTTGAACACAGGCAAACAGTAACAAAGCAGGAAACCAAGAAAAAATAAGCCCCCCAAAGAACTGATGAAGAACCATAGTGGAATGAGACAGTACTTAGTCCCTGCTCTCATGGGAGAAACGGAAGAGAAAAGGAGGGACAAAGAGGCAGGACTAACCACTAGCAAGCAAGGATTTTTAAAGGACACTGAAACAAACAAATTAAAAGCAGGGAGATGGCTTTAATCCCACAAGAGAAGTATACTAAAGTATACAAGAAGTTGTACGCTTACGTTCAACCTAAAAAGAAAGACAAATAAAACATACAGCAATTAAACAAATGCAGCTGAAGGTGTACTGATTCTGCATACTTCGAGCATTGAGTCTACAATCTTTTCTTCCAAGGATAAAGGGATCAACAGTTTTTATCTGCACAGACAATACCACCATGATAAGTACAACAACAAACAGGATGGCACAAAATCTCATGCATTGTCTCAGGAAGCCCAAAGGATGTGGAAATGGTTGCTTCAACATCAGAGAAAGCTCAGAGCAGGACATGTTCCCGGAACGAGAAATGTTCTAGCAGATGCATTGAGCTGAATGACAAACAGTTCACACAAGTTGGAAATGAACCAAAAAATTCTGGACAGCCTCGTTGCTTAACCCCTTCGGTGCTTGCGTCGGCCAATGGCCGACGCAAGCACTACCTCCCTGGTGCGGCGCACGTCCGTTGGACGTCGAAACCCCGCCCACTCATTAATTCTCCCGCACTGCGGGAGAATTTGCGCCGCGGTTAAGGGGTTAATAGAGCAAGCCAAATGTAGACTTATTTGCAATTCCACAAAATCAAAAATGCCAGTTCGACGCAAGTTGGCATCCACAACCGGGATTGTGGGGTAATGCAGTTTCAATAACATGGTCAGGGATCAATGCTTACACTTTCCCCAATCAATCTGCTGCCAATCGTGTTTCGTCTTATGCTGTTTCAATCACAGCAGACTTCATCAGGGCATTGTATTCGGTCTTGTTATGACCAACGTACAAATTGGCCAGATAAGGATTTTCTTAGGGTATTGTATGACCAACGTACAAATTGTCCAGATAACGATTTTCTTAGGGTATTGATGCGTATTCTTAAGGTCCTTATTTCGTTTCGCTAGTCAGAAAGTGTGATGATGATTTCTTGGAATCTTGTCTATAATGTTCTCTTATCGGGTCCGGTCCGCTGAGTACGCACAATTTGTACGTTGGTCATAACAAGACCAAATACAATGCCCTGATGAAGTCTGCTGTGATTGGAACAGCATAAGATGAAACACGTGTTGGCGAAGCGGCGTGTCTAATATGATTGAATAAAAGACAACTGAAACCACGACCTCAGCTTGGGATTTCTGTGTGCTTGGAGACGTCGTGATTTGCATATTCTGGACTTTGTCCAACTGAGAAGGAATGGATGGCTCTTTCTCCTCCTGAAGCACCACAAGATACATGGATTGTGAATGAACAATACTTTTTACTTCCTCTAAGACCAGGGTGGTAGAGTGCGCCTGTCTAACCTAGCCATTGCCTTCATTGTTTTTGATATGTCTTGGTCCAATGAACCCCCACACCTCAGGCCCTCTGGTGCTCCTCAAGAATCTATGTGATCCCAGGAATCCCTGTTGGAATGTCCCACACATATGTAAGGACAGTATCTGCATATAGTGAAACTACATGCATTTCCTCATTTAGTGGTATACCCCATTCCTCGCCTCGTTGCCAGAGCCGCTGAGCCAGGGGCTCCATTGCCAGTGCAAATAGGAGCTGCGAAAGGGGACACCCTGACGAGTCCCTCTACTCACTGAGAAGGAAGGTGACATAAGCTGGCCTATTTTCACCCGGGCAGCTTTGTAAAAGTGTCTGATTAGTCTCTGTAGCCTCCTGGTTATGCCCATTTTAGTCAGTTTGGAGAAAAGGTAGCCCCAGTCCACCGTGTCAGATGCCTTTTCTAGGTTGTTCAGTACAAGGCAGGCTGTATAGGGCCACTGGGCTGGGGCCACCTCAAACACCCTATGTAATCATCGGACATTTAGTGTGGTGGACATTCTGGTTATAAAACTTTTCAAGTCAGAGTGAACAGGACAGGGCATGTGTTCCAACAAGCGGACCGCTTTCACTTTATTGAGGTTCTTGTAGTCTGTTCCCAGCATTGATAATGGGCATGAAGAGGTTATCTTCAGCGGGTCTTTATCAGGTTTGGCAGAGACACCAACAATGATTCTCGGTGGGACTGTGGGAGGCTGCTGTTCGTAATAGCGGCCTGATATAACTCCAATAGTTTTGGGGCCAGAACTCTACGGGCAAGCCGTCAAGGCCTGGGGTTTTCTGTGTAGCTGCGCCTCTAAAGGCCCCCTGAATTTTCTGGAGCGTGAGAGGAGTGTTCAGTTCCTCTCTTTCCAGGGGATCAAGAGTAGGCAACACAAGGCCATTAAGGAACTCTGTGATGTGTACTTGGCGATCTATGTGGGGGGGGTCATACAACCTTTGGTAATATGTGGTGAATGCCTTGTGTATGTCTCTTTGACTAGTGAGCGTGCATGTCGGAGTCTCTCTAATCATAGGGATGGGGGTTACTGGTGTCGCACTGCGCAGGAGCCATGTCAACAGGCAGCCTGATTTGTCCCCTTCTGCATGAATCCTTGCCTGGAATGACCTAAAGACTAGACAGTGCAGCTGTTCTATCAAATGAGCATGACACTCTAATGCCTCAGTTAGTGCTTGCTGCTCTGTGAGGTCTGACCTAGCTGCCACCTCTAGGGCCCCCAACGACGCCTCAGTCTGTACTAGGTCCCTGTGTATCTCCTCTTTAGCCCCCATTACCGCCCTTATGCAATGACCTCTGATCACCACTTTTAGGGCCTCCATTCAATTTATCTGGAGGTGGCTGTACCGCATATCTCTTCAAAATAGTGAGTAATGACCTCCTGCATCTCTTCTCTAAAGGCCTGATTTTCTAGCATGGTTGGCTGCAATCTCCACATGGGGACCGGAGGGCGCTGCACTCCCCACGTGATGTGTATAGGAAGCGGGTTGTGGTCGGAGAATGTTTTCCCTAAGTATTCTGTGCCCATGACCTGCACTTGTAATGTGGAGTGACAAAGGATGTGATCTAGCCACACATGTAATTCATATGGGGCTCAAAAGTAGGAATATTCCCTGGCCCTGAGGTTCAGGACACACCAGCTATCATGGAGGGACCAATGGCTAAGCCACTGCATAAGGCAGGTGGCTGCCAACACTACCAGAGAGACCGGCAATGGGGGATACAAGCATTCCAGCAGTGGTTCGAGAACACAGTAGAAGTCTCCTCCAATTATCCAGGGAATGTGGGCTCACCAGGTGAGGGTAAGTGAAAGGCACGTCAGAAAAGCTGGCTGTGCTGTTTTTGATGTGTATATGCTTCACAACAATATGGGTTGACCATCAAGCTGGTCCTCTACTAGGACATAGTGCCCCTCTTGATCCACATCCTCAGTGATATGCTGAAATGTTATCCCTGGCCGGATCCATATGAGCGCCCCTCTCGCGAAACCCGAATATGTAGTGCTATAGCATTGCCCTCACCTGCACTTTTGTAGGCGACTCTCCTCACCTTTTGCTATATGGGTTTCTTTGAGGAAAACTATCTGTGCTCCTCACCGCCTAACATATTGTTGTACTGTATGTTGCTTATGCGCTGTTCACATTCCTTGAACGTTCCAAGTTATTACTCCTATATTAGCCATTTGAAAATGTAGAATGTGGAACGGGTACGGGAGGGGGTGGCCATGCCCGTGCGGAGATGGGAGGGTTAAGGAGGGCACCACCTAGCTTGTCCATAACTGACGTTCCCTGAAGGGAGGCACTATGTTTGACTAGTCCCTCTATCTGTCTGTGATCTGCGTAACTTAAACTGGTGATAACCCCTTCAACTCCTAACCCAAGGCGTTCCCCAAACAGTTAACCAGACGTCTCATAATTGGGAAGCTCTAAATCGCTCTCACTTGTATCGTTGTTGGCTCCGTAGAGATTATTGGGGGGCTGCACATATAGCCTTATAGAGTCTAGCCCCAGCTGTGGAAGGCTGCAAGAGCAAGTCTAGAAAACGCATTGGCCAAGAAGAAGCTTCCAGAAGGACTGAGGGCACATACCACAAGGTCCAAGGTTGCTAAAACCATGTTGGCACATGGAGTGCTTGTTCTTGCAATCTGTCAGGCACTCTACATGGGCATCAGTGCACACATTCACAAATCACCATTGCCTTGAAACCTAAGTTTCACCCATCAATGCTGCAGGACCTTTTAGTCAGAGAACACTCCACTGACCTTGGAAGATATTGCTTTGGTATGTTATGTTAGGAAATCTTCTAGAGCGAACGTGCACCCAGGGGTTTCTGGGTGCTGTGACAACCAGAAGGGAGAGGAGAGAGGGCTCAGACTAATCAAAAGCTTGCTGAAAGAGCCATGCCATCAAATGCTTCCTGAACTTCAGGAAGTTAGGTTCCAGCCTGATTGAGGAAAGGGAGAGAGTTGCATAAGATTAGGGCCAGGACAAAGAAGCTTCTGCCCCCTGCTTTCTGTCGCTTGAACTGAGGTATCGTCAACTTGTTGGCAAGGGAGGATCTGAGAGGTTGGGGACCAGCATACCTCTTAATTCTGCTTGCCACAAAGGCAGGAGCCTGGTCATGAATGGATTTGTAAATAATACAAGCTGTTTTAAAAAGAACTCTCTGTTTGATGGGAACCTGTGAAGGTTCCTTAATGCAGGAGAGATATGCACATATTTATGCAATTTACAGATTATCCTTGCTGCAGTATTCAACGTCGAGAGTCCCTCAGATGGAAAATCCATCCTCCTTTCACTGGTCATGGTCATCACATCACTCAGAAGCTCCATCTCCTGAACCAGATTCGGGTCTTTCACCTATTTAACCCATAATTCTGACTAATGACCCTGTACAGGTTCATTTACAGCCTTTGAATCTATCTTTAGTGTGACAGTTTTCTAGAGAAACATCTATGTCTCCAACTCGGAAGTGGAAGCCTGGATTAGACTGCCACCGCCACAATCAAAGTCTTGTGGAATATCCATGACTCCATCAACAAGATCAAGGTCAAGATGTCCTGAGACAACTTCTAACACGTCGTACACTCCAACCTCTCCAGCTCGGTGTCCTACCAGGGTTTCACCAGTGGATGAAATTTTCAAGTTCCAAGACGCCCTTGTGAGGGGAGCTTCTAAACTCAATATCACAGTTGACATTCCTCAAACAACAGTGTCAGCGATCTTGTAGACTGTATAACCTAGAGCTGCCCGAGGCCTCTTCATCCTTTGCTTCCAAGTCTCATAGACATTGCCGAAGAACAATTATTGACACCAGCCACAATAAAATCTGCAACACCTAGGCTCTTGAAGAAATACAAGTCTCCGCAACAGGATCCGGACTTTCTTAAAACCAATCCAAAACCGGATCCCATTATTGCAACAACGATACGAAGAAGGCATGCTTTGGCTATGGAATCCACAGCACCTCCGGACCGATAAAGTAAAGGATGGATGCCATTGGTAAGAAAATGTGTGACACGGCATCTACACATTTACTTAATGCCCATTCAACAGCATTATTGGGCACATACCATCAAGTAACAGACAGCAAGACTACCTTGAGATGATCAATGATCTCGAACCAATCGATCAGTGCTGCAGTGAATTCAGTGGAGCTTTCCACCACTGCTTTCTGTCATGGCATTTCCCTCAGGCGTACCTCTTGGCTAAGACTCTTCTTTAAAGCCAGGCGCATATTTAAAGATTTTGCCTACCTTTTTCTGGTTCCTCTCTTTTTGGATAACAATCAGAGGAGGAGAGGCTCCGTATGAAGAACGAGGCAGAAACTCTCAAAGCAGATGGCATGGAAGAACAAAGACTTTTAAGCAGCAGTACAAACCCAGAGACAGGCGATATTACTACCATAGGGTTCAAACCCCTAGGTGGCCGTACCAGTACCCGCAACAACAACGGCAAGCACAAAGGCCTTTCCAAAGCTGATATCAGAGAAGGAGATCTTCTCCACACAAGCCTTCACAGACCAAGGGCGAAAAAACCTCTCATGCCAAACAATGAGAAGCACCCCCTTCACAGTTTTCCACACCTGTGGGGGGAGCGCTGAAATATTTCCCAGAACAGTGGAAAATTATAACATCGGACAAATGGGTTTTGAATATCATCCAAGGCGAGTATGCTCTCCGCTTCACTAACACCCCTTCACAATAAGTCACGACAGCCCAATTACACGATCTCAAGCAGGAAACATCCATTCTACTGCAGAAAAAAGCAGTAGAAAAGTTCCACTGAATCAGATGAACCAGGGGGTCTACTCGAGATAATTTCCTGGCCAAAAGAAAAATAATTTCTGACAGTTTTGGTCTATCCTGGATCTCAGACTCCTCAACAAAGTTATCAAAAAGAAAAGTTCAGAATGCTATCACTTCACCTAATATTCCTGCGCGTAAGAAAAACACAGTAGACCTCCTCTTGCATACTTTCACATTCCAATAATTCCCGTCACAGACAGTTCCTAAGATTTGTAGTAGGAGCGCATTGCTATCAGTACATTGTACTTCCTTTCATCCTGAAATCAGCTCTCCGAACCTTTTCCAAATGCATCACATTGGTAGCGGCACATCTAGGGAAAAAATGTATTTTCCTTTTTCCATACCTAGACGACTGGCTAATAAGAGCAGACTCTCTAGTCAAAGCAAAAAAACACTACGCAACCACAACAACTCTTGTAGCAAAACTGAGACTACAGGTCAATGCAGAAAAATCAATCGCCACACCAGTCCAGTGCCTCACTTTCCAGGGGGAATGTTATATCCTCAATAAGAAAAAGTGTTTCCTTCAGAGGAGAGAGTGTTATCAATCCAAACAAAGTGTGCACAACTTCTGCAACAGACTAAGCCAACTGTTCGTCAAGTAGCATCTCTTCTGGGATCAATAGCATACTGTATCTCCATAGTCCCAAATGCAAGTTTCTACATGAGACCTCTCCAAGTGTGGCTAGAGAATCAATGGTCACAAAGGACGGGTCTCTGGGAAGATTGAATTATCCTGACAGAGAATGCATGTCATTCTCTCTCCTGGTGGACCAAGCCACAGAATCTTCTGACAGGAGTTCCTTCTCAGAAAGAAACACCAGCTCAAACCATCACAGACGCCTCAGTGACAGGATAGGGCACTTATATGGATCATCTTACCACTCGAGGTCTTTGGTCTCGTAAGAGGAATCCATTCATATAAACTTGTTAGAACTGAGAGCTGTACATCTTGCTCTCAAAGCTTTCCTACCATCTCTCAAATCAAAATAACTAATGTTCCAGACAGACAACACCACTACAATGAATTATATTAACAAACAAGTTGGAACAAGGTCATGTGGCATTGGGCATTAGCAAGAGGGCTTTCCATAACAGCCTTTCATATTCTAGGAGCTCAGAACTTGGAGGCAGATTTTCTTAGTCGTTTTCATGAGGAAAATCACAAATAGGTTCTCAATGACGAAGCAGTGGACTACATCTTCGAAGAATGGGGCACTCCAACATTAAATTTGTTTGCCCCCGCCCAAAACAAAAAATGTCGAGACTACACATCCAGGGCTCTAGAACCGCAGTCTCTGGGCAATGCTCTTTTGATAAATAGATTGACTCCATTTGTGTATTCTTCTCCGCCAATTCCACGAGTAATTCATATGTTGTTGATGAGGTCACTAATCACAATGATACTGATTGCTCTGGATTGGCCGAGACCTTGGTGGTACACAGATTTTCTCTAGTTGTCCATAGTCCGTCACAAGCTCCCACCACTCACACTGGACCTCCTTTCAAGACTTCTAGGCAAAATTCTACACCCAATGATCTAATAATTGAATTTGGCAGCATGGCTCCTAAAATCACCCAGTATTGCCATTTAAATCTCCCAGATGATTGCATGAACATTTTAAAAGAAGCTAAACATCCTCCCAGAAGCGCATGCTATGCTTTTAAGTGGAAACATTTCTGCATATGGTGTTATGTAAAGAACCATGACCCTAATATAGTACAAGAAAATTTCATCCTCCCATGCTTACTGTACCTGGCCAAGTCAGGTCTACAATTATCTTCTATTAAAGTACATTTAGCAGCTATTGCTGCATATCAAAAGACACAAACACAACAAACTTTCTTCAAGAGTCCAATAGTTAAAAGATTTTCTGGAAGGTCTTAAGAAAGTTTTTTCTCCAGTCAGAAGACCTTCCCCTCCTTGGGAATTGAACTTGGTATTATCAAAATTGTTGGGTCCTCTATTCGAACCCATCCATAAGGCAACGCTGCAACACTTGTCATGGAAAACAGCATTTTTGATAGCCATTACCTCTGCTCGTAGAGTTAGTGAGTTGCAGTCTCTATCTTCAGTAGAACCCACCACAGTTTTCCACCATAATAGGGTTGTTCTAAATATGCACCATTCCTTTTTGCCTAAAGTGGTTTCATATTTTCATATCAACCAATCTGTCACTCTGCCTACATTTTTCCCAAACCCTACTACTGCAGCGGAGAGAACATTACATTCTCTTAATCTTAAAAGGGTGCTACGTTCCTATTTAGATAACTCCAAATTTATTCGAAAATCAACCCACCTATTCATAAATGATAGTTCTTTAAGACAGAAATTAGCAACCTCTAAACAATCCATAGCTAGATGGACAGACTCTCGTATTTCTCTATGCTACCAGATTGCAAATAAACCTTTACCAGACAAGCTAAGTTTCACTCTATAAGAGGGAAAGCAGCAACAACAGCTTCAATTAGACGGGTCCGAATCTTAGACATTTGCAAAGCAGCCACCTGGCGGTCTCGGCACACGTTTACAAGACATTACTGTCTAGACACTGATAATCAGACTGAGTCAAAATTCGAACAAGGAACTTTAAGAAATCTATTCAAATTGTTTATTTGTCCTGATGGGCCTGAGGTCCTTTATTCACTACAACATATTCCAAACGAAGCACATTATGGATTCACAGAGTATGGATGCCTGACAGCTGCAGTGCGGGAGTTTTCCTCTCAGCTTGCTACTCTATTCAAGGTTTATGACTATCAATGAAGATCCTACGATGCAGAAGGAAAAGTTACCTACTTGTAGACACAGTTCTGCATCGTAGGAATCTTCATTGAAGGCATAAACACCCTTCCGCCTCCCCGGCTGTCAGACTGTATTCGTATCCTGTGAATCACGTAAAAAAGAACTGACACTGATAAACTACCACTGCAGTGCATTGTGGGTTGGGGTGCCTCTGGCCTCCTTAAAGGCACAGGCTCCCTTTTAAGTTTCTCAGTGATAACCTGTCAAGCTGTCTGTTCCTCCTCATGCTGTCTTTGGGTATGGGCAGCCTTTTTCTATGACACAGGGGCTGATTTAGTTCTTGGTGGACAGGTTCCTCCATCACAATGGTGATGGATATCCCGTTTGCTGAAAAATAAATCCCATAAGATATATTGGGATTTATATTTCGGCGAACGAGATATCCGTCACTGTTGTGACAGAGTAACCTGTTGTCCAAGATCTAAATCAGGTCCAAAGTATTGCAAGTTTTAAAAGGCATTTTTGGTATAAACAACCGGTTATTTCTCCTCCAGCATTCTCCAAGAAAATACATCTCTGACTGCCTACACTGTGACTATATGGAAAATGACTTCCAGTGATGAACGCCTTGCAATATCTTTTTCCTGGATTATTAAAAATATATATTGAAGAAGGTATTCTGGGGTCTGCGCAAACAGCACAGAATTATTCAGGGTTTATGACTTCAGTGAAGATTCCTACGATGCAAAACTATTCCGGCCCTCCAGATATGGATCTGGGTTGTTACTAAGGAAATTCTGGTGGGAATCCCTCCTACTTCGAGTTGGCAGGAAGGTAAGAAAAGGGGTGAATACTCACCTTTTCTGGGGGCACGAGATGCAGTTTCCTCCTCTTTGCCGTTGTCCAGGTCCCTCCTGTCCTGCTGCACCGTGACTGCGACGGACTGGCACCCAGTTTTGACGGAATCAAAGGTAGGTGTTTGTGGTGTGTGTGGGTATACATTTCATGATGTGTGTCTGTTGGTTGAGTGCACAGTAGTATATACATTTTAAGATCACTACGCATATTCTACACACACATATGTACACAAACTCTACATATATATGTTTTACATAATTAAAATTATGTCACTTACTTGTCTCCCCACCACCACGGTCACCCCGTCTTCACAGAACACCGCCAGCCCAACGGGAACATCCAAATTGGCTCGCCGGGACCCCACGATCAGGATGGCGATGGAGGGTGAGTCGCCAGCAAAGATGACTGCCGCCACCGCGGTCTTCTTTGTATCGTGTATACATCTAAATACGGCGGGCGGTACTCCATTAACCCGACAGAGTACTAGAGCCCGCTGCCGCAGTGCCTTGGCGGTCGGACCGCCAAGATCTAAATCAGGCCCTATTTCTCCAGGTATGTAACTTTTCCTTCTATACA
This sequence comes from Calotriton arnoldi, assembly GCA_963921515.1. Lineage (NCBI taxonomy): Eukaryota > Metazoa > Chordata > Amphibia > Caudata > Salamandridae > Calotriton > Calotriton arnoldi. The sequence continues at coordinate 260,442 of CAWUFW010002690.1, read as the reverse complement.
GTGCCTAGACCTATGCATTCCAACAGTGGGGATGATAAGAAGTTGAAATGGCCCTTTGAATAGAGTAGTATTTGGTCCAGTAAGGTTAATATGTAGCCGCTATTCACCAGTGGTTTTTCCACATTTAGAACACAATTTGGGGCCTTTTTATTTGGGATTTTGTGGTATTGTGGACTAATGTTATCAGTCTAATTGTTTTGTTTTCAGGCCTACATCACAGATGTGTGCATGCTGACACCCGACATCACAGAACAGACAAGCAAAGCTATTTGTACCAAATTAATTATCATATTTTGTAGTTACACTTATTTATAGCTGAGAGGGCCACTCTGGTCCTGAACAATGCCACTGACCCCTCATTATATGGTCTAATAAATAGAAACATGTTTACCTCCTCTAGTGGGGCGAATTATTCCCCATTTTCCTTTTTAACATAGCCAATAGGGGACTCTATACATTTAAACACTCGACGCAGTAGGTTATTTTAATCACCACACTTTCAAAACCCTTTGCACATAACCTTCACACCTAGAGAGACCAGAGGTTTGGCATAGTGACATTCTTTTTTTTTTATTTCTTTCTTTATTTGCATCAAAAACATTAACATCTTGGTAATGCAATATACAGAGGACACCATCCCGTTCTCTTGACATTACAATAAAAGCAATTTTCAGCAGACTTACATTTCCAGGCAAAACGGGACATTAGGCATTCAGAGTTACATATCTTATTATAACATTCTGCGCGCTTCCTCTAAACTTGAGAAGCCAACCCATTGTACCACAGACTTCTAACCGTCCTCAGGGCGCTCTGTGTCTTATATAGCTCCCCACTCTCATCGTACTCGCCCTGTGGCCATTGTCCCCACCCGGACCCGCTCTCAAATTACAATGTGCCAGGGTTGGGAACCCCCATTGCTTGACCCTCGCCTTCTGCAGTAATGGCATCCCCGCCCTTAGTAGCGTTATATGCACTACAATCAAAGAACAAGGGACCCCCTCTAAGGAACGAATAAGCTCTGGGAGTAAGAGGGGAGATAAACAGACCAGTGAAACCAGAAAACACTCCCCTTAGACCTATATTTCTTTTTACAAAATAATGAATCTAGTATGGGTATAGGAATGTGCCACACATCAGATATTTATAATACAGCAACAACATCATTATTTTTTGAGGTCATATTTATTATTATCATTGACTTCTTTTTCCTTTTTTTACAATGCATAAATGTCATTTTTTTCAATCGATACCAAAAACTTTTTTATAGTGTTTTTATAAAAAATGTATATACATATAAGCAATCGTGAAAAATAAAATACAGTTTTGTTAATCCCCCAAAAACACAAATCTTCATAGAACTCATACATTCCTCACAGTCGTTCACATTCATACAAGACACTTATGCACATCTGGATTAATAGGGAAACATAAGATGTAAATCATTTCCACCAAGATGAAAAAGACAATAAGGTCTGGACACACGAGGTCGACGCGCGTTTCGGTGGGTTAACACAGACGTGAACCACCTTCTTCAGGACCTTGTCCAAATCGGGCACAGTATCACACAAGCAAATACACAGGGGGACAAGTTTCCTACAACGAAATTCCAATAATCAGATCTGGGACGACAGAGTCTTATGTCGAAGGTAGTAGCCACTATGCCTTATTTTCTACACCTTATTTTCAAATATAAGAAAATCTGTGTGGCCTTCAACACATCTTATATGAGTAATAGCAGAACCTTGGCAAGAGTAAAAATCACGAATGATATATGGATGTGTATTCCTAAATGTGCTATCTTCTATATATTGTTTAGTTACTGATTGAAAGGTGCAGTCAGCCACCATAGGGGGTAACAACCCCACAAGGTGGTCAGAGTATTCAATGATTACAGCCAGTAATCACAATTCAAGTTTCCTACAACGAAATTCCAATAATCAGATCTGGGACGACAGAGTCTTATGTCGAAGGTAGTAGCCACTATGCCTTATTTTCTACACCTTATTTTCAAATATAAGAAAATCTGTGTGGCCTTCAACATATCTTATATGAGTAATAGCAGAACCTTGGCAAGAGTAAAAATCACGAATGATATATGGATGTGTATTCCTAAATGTGCTATCTTCTATATATTGTTTAGTTACTGATTGAAAGACGCAGTCAGCCACCATAGGGGGTAACAACCCCACAAGGTGGTCAGAGTATTCAATGATTACAGCCAGTAATCACAATTCCAGAATTGACGATGGGGTCCTGCAAAGTGCTCCGCGTCCCGCCACGTTATATGCACTATACAGCGCCCAAAAATTCTTAGGTCTATTGCGAGGAGGGAGGAGGTCGCTATAGTACTCCGTTTGGGTGCAGCAGGACAGCATGTCATTCGCCCACTGAGTAGCTGTAGGGAGCGGTCCTTTTGACCAACAAATCGCAACTCCACGTTTGGCCATTAATAGCCCCATGTCAACTAATCTTCGCAGCCCTGTAGGCAAAGGTTTAGAGTAGCCCAGAAGAGCAAGGGCCGGCTCCAGCGTCTGTCCTGTCATCGCGGCCAGTTCAGAGAAAACCTTTTTCCAAAACTTAGCTATCCCCGGACAGTACCATGCTATGTGCATGAAGTCAGCTATCTGCTCTCCACAGCGTTCGCATCTCGATTCGTCCCTCAGACCATACCTACAAAGCCTTTCCGGTGTATAGTGAACTCTATTGAGGTATTTGAACTGGATCAGCCTGTTTCTACCATTCAGGGATACTCGTTTTGTACTGGAGCAGCAATACACCCACATGGCATCATCAATTTCCCTATTAAGATCTCTTTGCCAAGACAAGCGTGCCTTGGTGAAGTGGTTCTCCCTATAAGACATAATATGTTTATAGATTTTAGATACCAATCCCGTAGGTGTATCAGCTTTTATAACAAATGAGAGGGCTGCCAGTTCCGGTGGTTCCGCCAGGTCACTCCCCAAGAGTTGCTGTAACGCATGTCTAGTTCTGTGAAATTGGATCTTAGTGGTGTCTCCTAGTGCCAGATCTTCCCAATTTTTTGCTGTGCCTCCCTCAAACAAGTTTCCTATCGTACTGATCTCAATAGAATTAAGCGAACGAATTACGCCACCATTCCTACACGGGGGTAGCCAGTGGCACCACTCTATGGGAGCTAGCGGTGAATACAGTATAGCACCTGCTTGTAACTTTAAGAGGTGGTGCCATGCATGAATAGTAGAATTGATAGAGTCAAGTATTCCAGTCCTACGATCAGGTGGCGAAAAGAGTAGCATGGGCAGGGGTCGGGGAGAAGCCACTGGTCTCTCAATGCGCAAGTGAGGAGTGTCTGACGGGCCGTGCATCCATAGATAAGCATGCGCACTTTGCGTTGCTCTATAGTAAAGGTCTAAATCTGGCGCCCCCAATCCCCCCATGTGATAAGGCAATGTAAGAATTTGCCATTTAACCCTCGGTTGTTTTCCCGCCTATGCCAGTTTAACCATTATTGTCGTTAGCTTCTTAAAAAATATATTGGGGAGCACCATTGGGATGGTAGTAAATAAAAACAGAAAGCGTGGGAGTACCACCATTTTCATTATAGAGATTCTATCTAGGAGAGACAACTGCAAACGAATCCAGCCGTCCACCTCCTCTTCCAATTTACTAACCAGCACTCCATAATTTTCCCTAAAGACAACATCAGAGTCCGAGTGCACCTGAATACCAAGATATCGCACCGCGTCTGTCGTCCACTGTAGCGGATAGTCCGGTTCGAACTGGACCGTGGACAGGTCAGAGGGAATATGATGGACTTTGACCAGTTAACACGCAACCCCGACACTCCCCCAAAGCGCACGATTTCGCGCAATACTGATCAGAGATGTCGTTCGGGATCACGGACATATAGGAGCGTATCGTCCGCGTACGTCAAAACTATAAGTTGATAACCTGGAACACGGATACCTTTATATCTATGGTATTCGCAGAGGGCACAGGCTAGAGGTTCAGCCACCAACGCATATAGTATTGGAGAAAGCGGGCAGCCTTGACGCGTACCCCTGGTGATATGTATCGGGTCCGTCACTAGATCACCCACTTTAATTCTGGCCGTAGGAGAAAAATACAACACCCCGAGCAGCATTAAAAAAAACTTTCCCCAGCCCCATCCTCAGCAGAACCTGTCTCATAAAGGGCCACTCCACCGAGTCGAAAGCTTTCTCCATGTCAAGAAACACCGCGACAGCTGGGACATCCGGATTAGTATGCTGGAGTGCTCCAAACACTGTGCGTAAATTATAAGTAAGATTCCGACCAGGTACAAACCCTGCATGTTCTGGAGCAACTAACGTCGGAACCAAAGGGACCAGTCTGTTTGCCAGTATCTTAGCAAATATTTTGGTGTCAACATTAAGCAAGGAAAGAGGTCTGCATGACGAACATTCCTCAGGGGGCTTCCCCGGCTTTAGAATAACTACAATAATCGCTTCACTGCATAGTGACATTCTTCTCATGTTTTCCCCATAGCTCGCCATAATAACTTAATCGATCTGATTGATCAGTGCCAGGAGGGGCCCGATGATGAAGCATGGCACTTACTGGGTGAGTGAGGGCTTCTGTCTTTAAACAATAATAGCCCGCATCTTTGGTTTCCCTACACACTAGAGACAGTCACTTCTGATGTGTTATGTTGTGATTAATTAGGGGGTTGAACTACTGTTGTTACTCCTCATGGTCCCTTTGTGTTAGATGGTATGCTGAATGTTTAAGCGGATAGTCTCAGCTGGTGTCATCTTTCTGAACACGAGTCAATCAATCAATCAGGATTTGTAGAGCGTAGCTGCTTCACCCATGAGGGTCTCGAGGCACTGTGGGATCGTGCTGTGGGATTACACTGCCTGTTCCTATTGGTTGAACATCCAGGTCTTGAGGTCCTTCCTGATCTGCTGGAGTGATGGTGAGGCTCTGAAGTGCAGGGGGATGGAGTTCCAGGTCTTAGCCGCCAGGTGGGAGAATGAGCGGCCTCTGCTGTTTTCCCTCTTGATGCACTGGGTAGCTGCTAGGTAGAGGGATCCGGAGTGGAGTCCCCTGGTCGGATGGTGGTAATTCACTCATTCGTTGAGGTACTCCTGTCCTTTATTGTGTAGTGCTTTGTAAGAGTGGGTAAGCAGCTTGAACTGGCATCTTTTTGCGACTGTTGGACAGTGGAGTTACCTGAGGTGAGGGGTGATGTGTTTATGTCTGGAGAGGTCAAGGATGAGCCTGGCTGCTGTGTTCTGGATGGTCTGGAGTTTCCTCAGGAGTTGGGCGGTGATTCCTATATAGAGGGAATTGCTGTAGTTGAGTCTGCTGATGACAAGAGCTTGTGTGACAGTTCACTGATGCTGGGTGGGAGCCATCTGAAGACATTCCTGAGCATTCGGAGGGTGAGGAAGCAAGCAGAGGAGACGGCGCTGACCTGCTTCTTCATGGATAGCTGGCTGTCGAAGATGATGCTGAAGCTGTGGGTGTGTTCAATGGGTTTGGGGGTTGAGCCCAGCTCGGTTGGCCACCATTTGTTTTTCCAAAAGGTATCCTTGCCTTTCCCAAAGATGAGTGCTTCTGTCTTGTGTGTGTTGAGTTTGAGACAGTTGTTGTTTATGCAGATGGCCACATCTTTCATGCATCTTTGGAACTTGTCTTTGATGGTTGTTGAGTTGATTGGTCAGGGACAAGATGAGTTGGGTGTTGTCCGCGTAGGAGATGATGTTGAGTCTGTGGCTCCTGACGATGTTGCCCAGGGGTGTCATGTATACGTTGAAGAGGGTAGGCTGAGGGATGAGCCTTCAGGTACACCGATGGTGATGTTCTTAGGGAACGAGAAGTAGGGAGGGAAGAGTATCTTCTGCATTGTTCCTGTGATGGAGGATGCGATCCACTTGACAGCTGCTCCTTGGACCCTGATCTTGTGGTGTTTTTTGATCAGTGAGTTCTGGGATATGGTGTCAAAGGCTGCTGAGAGGTTGAGGAGGATGAGGGCTGCTGTTTCTCTGTGGTCTAGCAGCATTCTGATATCGTCCGTGGCTGCAACTAGAGCTGTCTCTGTGCTGTGGTTTGCTGTGAAGCCGGACTGGGAGAGGTCCAGGAGGTTGTGGTTCTCCAGATGTCTGGTTAGCTGGATGTTGATAGCTTTCTCAATTGCCTTGGCTGGGAAGGGGAGCAGAGATATGGGTTGGTAATCTTTGGGTTATTCTGGGTCCGTAGAAAGTTACTTCAGCAACTGCTTCACGTTGGTATGTTTCCATTTCTAGGGGAAGTGGGTCATGAGGATCGAGGAGTTGAGGACCTTTGTGAGTTCTTTGCTGATGGGTTGATTGCCGAGGTTGGAAGTGTGGTGGGGCAGGGGTCTACTGGGGCTCCAGAGTGGATGGATCTCATGATGGACTCTGTTCCTTCTCGGTGAGTGTGTTCCATGAGGTAAGCTGGTGTGGGTGGGCATCAGCTGGTGTGAGGAGGTTGATGTAGTCCTCGGCGGGGGGTTGCGGTGCGAAGTCTTGGTAGGTGGTGTTCATTTTGTTGTGGAAAAAGCCTGCATGCGTGTCGCAGAGAGCTTGTGAGGGTGTGATAATGTTTTCAGTAGCCGAGGGGTTGGTGAACTCCTTGTTGAACAGTTCCTTTCTGTTGTTGGAGCTGTCATTGATGCGGGTGGCTAAGGCGGTCTTCTTGGTGATTTTTAGAAGTTGGTGGTATTGTCTGAGGGTGTCTTTGAATCAAATCAAATATATCTTTATTCGATCTTGGGCGTTAAGATCATAAAAGTGCAAAGAAAATACATTGATCATCTATTAAAATTCTGATACATTGATCATCTATTAAAATTTTGTTACATCACCAGTAAATTTTGTTAAAAGGACACAAAGTAAAATAGATAGGAACCGTCATTTTTTAAAACATGTAAAATTCACTCAGTATCTCCAAAAGTGCTTAGTGCAATACTTTGAATCATGTTTGGTCCTCGTGGGTCTTACTGTCATGCCATCTTCTTTCCTTCTTTCTTCAGTTGCTTTTCTGGGTTTTCAGTTCTGCTGTGAACCAGTTGGGGTGTCGTGATGATATATTGGGGTTGGTGGGTGTAAGAGGCTGGCTTAGTATAGGGTGCACACTTATTTAAGTGAAGCACCTTGCACTAATACAGACAACCCTTATGGTGATGTTAGTGGTCTTAGACAACTGTGGAAAGCTCTCTAAGTGGTAGCTGTGGAGAGCAGCCTTCAGGCTTGTCTTAAAGGAATGTTAAGCAGCTTGTTTTACCGGATCTAATCATATAGAATAGGTTAAATGAATAGTAACCACACAGTGTGTATATAAAAAAAATTCTATTTATTACACAACACTCACTAACACATTGGCATATCTCCTACACAGAGATATAAACACAAATACACACAATACTTCAATTGTAAACAGGTAAGTAAGCACAATACACAGAGATCTCAAGGGCCAGACCAAACCATATACTAACAAAGTGGAATGTGAACTGCGACCAAAGTCTGGACTTGTACCAGGAGACTCGAAAGAGCTGGGGACACCAGGAACCACTCAAGGTAAGTACCCAAGATCCCCACAGAGGCTGTGTGCAGAGTGGAAACACAGCTGCGTACTCAATAAAGTCAACGGGAAAGTCGTGGTTGCAGTTTTGAAGAAGAAGGACCCTTCCCAGTGGACCCTGAAGAAACCCAGTGGAAGACAGAAGGTTAGAGAGTCACTCCACCCGTGGATACCCCAGGAACAAGGATACCTACACCAGGGAAGCTGAGTGCATAGGTGCGAAGTGACGTCGGAAACTGCTGTAGACCTCAATGGAGGACTTCAGTAAAGATGCTGCTGGCGAAGACTGTGCAAGAGTCTAGTGGAATCCAAGATTGGATTCTTGAAAAGAAGAACCTGCAAGCAGAGGGGACAGAGTCCATGCCACTCGGAGGTGACCAGGAGGCACAGAAAAGCAATGCCTACCGATGTCAGAGGATGGAGGAGTGATGACAATGACATTGTCGCTGCAGCTGTGTAGACCATACGACAGTGAGGAAGACCAGGAGCCATGCACAAGCTGTCCCACGTTGGAAGTCGAGAACCAGTGGGTTGGTTTCCGGCAGGAGCACCAACAAGCCTTGGCAGCTGCAACAGACGTGGAAAGCGAAGAAGGAGCAACGTTGGCAACAGCAAGGTCCAAGGGACTCACCACAAGCAGGAGAGTCAGAGCAGGCCCGAGCAAGTAGGGTAGCCCACTAAAGCAGGAGAAGACCCTTGAGGGGACCCACAGGCCAAAGCACAGAAGTCACAAGAGGACCTCGCGCTCACCAAAGATGAAGGCCCACTGTGCAGAGGCTGTGGTGAGGATGCTGATCTTGGCAGGAAGAGATGCTGGCAGCTGGAGCTTCTTGTAGCCCGAAGATCTCTGGAGTGAAGAGCCGACAAGCCTAGGCAACAGCAAGTCAATGCAGTGTACAGGGGTTTGGTCCCAGCGGTTCAGACAAGGGATACTGGCCTCAAAAGTACTGAGAGGACAGGTCAGGCCTCATAGGAGTTGCAGAACTACCACCTGTGCTGCTGAGCCTTTCGAAGTCCATGGGACGTCAGGAGCAGCAGACTGGTCAGCTTCATTGCGGTACCTGCAGATGCAGGGGAGTGACTCCTTCACTCCAAGGGAGATTACTTCGGGTGTCCCTGATGCCCACAGGTCTGTTGAAGATCCTGGAAGAGGCACGGACACAGACGACGAAGAAGAGTTGCAGAACAGCAAGACAAGGAGCAGCAGGAGTCTTCCTTGATGCAGTCTTGGTTCCAGGCAAAGTCCAAATGTCCAGACGGTCAAAGAGTGACGTGGTTTCAGGCTTGAGTCTTCTCCCACTATGAATCTGATAACCCACCCACCCACAGGTAATCCCTTTTATACCGTAAAAAATGGGTTAGGACGACTCAGGGGTCCCTTCCAGAAGAGGGGCTGGACAGAAGGGAGGATACTACCATGTCCTTTGTCCAGTTTTGTGCCAGAGCGGGAGCCAAGAGCTCCCAGAACTGGTTCCAACTGGAGTATGCAAGGAAGGCACCATGTGTCCTTCAAAGCAGTCTGGTGACGCTGGCAAGTGCCCCCACCCCAGCCCAATACACTAAGTCCTGACTGGGAGGTGCTCACACCCCCCTGTGACAGGAAACCTATTGTTCTACCTTCCCCTGCTCGAGCTTAGCTCAACAGCAGGAGAGCAGAATCGTGTCTGGGGTCGGCAGCAGCACTAGCTTGCTGGCATACCCTGGAAGGCTGTTACTGGGAGTACAGGGGGCTTCCCAGTGCATGGAATTATACCTCCAATACTGGTAACAGTGTTGGGGTATGATTCCATTATGTTTGATACCAAACATGCCCAGGTTCGGCACAGCCACTATATGGTTATCCATCGCGTAATATCAGATGGCCACTACATGTAGCAAAATGGCTGACCGCACTTACAAAGACTGGAGAATTGACTCCGGGGTTTGTAGGGGTCTCCTGCTCATACAGGGGCAACCATACACTTATGCCCCATAACACTGCCTTCATAGTTGAAAGGTCTGCCTTAGGGGGGACTTATAGGTTTTAAGTGCAGTGACCTCCGACATAAGAAAACGTATATCTGTTGTAAGTGGTGCTAGCACCAGCTTACACAGGGTACAACTTCAGGCCTGTCCTCACAGTTTGAGAGGTCTCATGGGTGGCACAATACATGCTGCAGCCCATGGGAGACCCCTGGTGTACCTATGCCCTGGGTACCTCATTACCACATACTAGGGACTTATAGTAGCCAATTGTGGAAGTATAAAAGAGCTTACCAAGTAAAGTTTAGGGATCGTTGGCGTGGTCACTCCCAGGTCCCAGGAAAAGCCCATCTCCTGTAGGGAAATGGACCACCACAAAAGTTTGGGATTTTCACCCTTCATTTGTTTTAGCCTTAAGAGGGGCTTATGGTCTGTCTAAAGATTGAAGTGAGTACCAAACAGGTATGGCCTCAAAGTCTTCAAGGCCCAGACCACAGCAAAGGCATCCCTCTCAATAGCAGACCAACGCTTCTCCCTGGAGGTCAACCTTCTGCTTATAAAAGCTACTGGTTTGTCCTGCCATCTGCATTAAGTTGTGATAGAACTGCACCTACCCCTATCTCAGAAGCATCTTTCTGGACAATGAAGGTTTTGGAGTAATCAGGACTTTGCAGAATGAGAGCAGTGCACATGGCCTGCTTCAGGTTATCAAATGACTTCTGACAGCTAACTGCCCACTGAACTTTCTTAGGCATTCTTTTGTAGATGAGATCATTATTAAGGGGATTCACTATGGACCCATATCCCTTAACAAACCTCCTGTAGTACCCAGTCAGGCCCAAGAAAGAACTGACCTGAGTCTGGGTAGTGGAAGCAACCCGGTCTATTATGGTCTGGATTTTGCTCTCAAATGGCTGAACCTGGCCTCCACCTACAAGGTGGCCCAAGTTCACGACCTAGCTCTGCCCTACCTGGTACTTAATGGTCTTGATAGTGAGGCCTGCCTTTTGCAGGGACTCCAGAAAATTCCTGAGGTGGACCAAGTAATCCTCCCAGGTGGAACTAATAGACAGCAATATCATCTAGATATGCTGAACTATAGGCTTCCAAACCTGTGAGAACTTTGTTCACCACCCTCTGAATTGTGGCAGATATATTCTTCAAACCAAAAGGCATTACAATAAATTGATAATGCCCTCTAGGGGTTGAAAATGCTGTCTTTGGCTCAGAATCCTCAGAGAGTCTGATTTGCCAGTAGCTAGCAGTCTGGTCAAATGTACTAAGATACTTAGCTGAGGCAAGAGTATCAATCAGCTCATCTGCCCTGGAAATTGGATGGGCATAAGTCCTAGGGACTGCATTGAGACCTCTATAGACTACATAAAACCTCATCACTCTCTTGCCATCTTGGGTGTGAGGTTTTTGCACAAGGCTACAGGACTAGCCCAAGGGCTATCTGAAGGTTCAATGACCGCCAACTCCAGCATATTTTTGGCTCTCAGTCCTGATGAAGTCTCTAACATGGACAGACTGTCTGTAGATTTTACTCTTGACAGGCAGACTGTCACCTGTATACACTTCATGGGTACACCAGGTGGTTTGACTTGGAGTCAGAGAGAACAAGTTTGGGAACTGCTTGAGGACTTGCCTACAATCAGCTTGCTGCTGTTGAGTGATGTTGCCTGCCAAGGCTACTCCATCAACTGACCCATCAACATTGTCCTGAGAGAGGAGATCAGGAGGGAGAGGATCACTCTCTTCCTCCTGTCTCTCATCAGTTGCCATGAGCAAGCTCATGTCAGCCCCGTCAATCAAAGGCTTTAGTCGGTTCACATGAAGAACTCTGTAAGGACTTCTGGAAGTGTCTAGGTCCACCAAATAGGTGACCTCACCTTTTCTATCAATGATGGTGTGGGTGCCACTCTACTTGTCTTAGAGAGCTGCTAGGGCAACAGGCTCCAACCCCCACACATTCTGGCCTGGCTGATAAACAGTACAGCCTTTTGGTCATGCCAAGCTTTCTGAAGCTCCTGACTGGCCTCAAGATTTTTGCTGGCCTTCTTCATGTACTCAGCCATACTTGAACAAAGGCCAAGGACATAGTCTACAATATCCTGTTTAGGAGGTTTGAGAGGTTTTCCTAGCCCTCCTTAACCAGGTACAATGGACCCCTAACTGGATGTCCAAACAGAAGTTCAAATGGGCTGTAGCCCCCGCCCTTCTGAGGAACCTATCTATAGGCAAAGAGAATGCAGGGTAGTAAGACAGCCCATGTTTTTCACCGGTCTTTTCTGGGAGTCCCATTTGAACCTTTCAACAAGCCCATTGCACAGTGAATGGTAGGGTTTGGGGTACACTTGTAGCTTATACCACACCCTTTCCCCATTGCAGTTATGTAGCTAGACATGATGTTTGTACCTCTGTCTGACAAAACCTTCTTTGGATCCCCACTCTGGAAAGACTCCCGGAAGGGCCCTGGCCACCATAGGATCTGTAGTGGTCCTAAGTGGAAGCCTCTGGATACTTAGTGGCATGGTCTACCACCACTAGGATGTAACTGTGTCAAGATGCTGTTTGAGGGTTTAAGGGACCAACAATGTTGATCCCTACCCTCTCAAAGGGAACCCCAACTACTGGGAGTGGAATTAAGGGGACCTTTGTAGTGCCACCTGACCTACCACTGGCTTGGCAGGTGACATAGCAGTGATACAACTCCTTGGTATCTTCAGACATGTGGGGCCAGTGAAAATGAGGGACAAGCCTGTCTCAAGTCTTGCTTTGCCCAAGATATCCTGCAAGGGGAATGTCATGTGCCAGTGAAAGGAGAAAACCCCTGAAATTCTGAGGTATAACCGACCTCCTGGTGGCACCAGGCTTTGGGTCTCTACAGTCAGAGACTAGAAACCCATCTTCCCAATAGATCCTATCGGACCCACTGAAATTCCCTGCTTCCTCAGCAGCAGCTTGCTGTCTGAGCTGTTCAAGAGAGGGGCAGGATTGCTGCTTCAAACTTAAGTCTGCCCTGGAAGTGCCCCCTGCCCCCAAGAACTCTGCTGTGTCAGGCCCAAGTTCCTCTAGGACAGTTCCTTCACACGGGCCAGGATCATCTCCATCAGGAGACTGATCCTCACTGTGGGTTTGGGAGGAGGATAATTCCTTACCCTTCCTGCTCCTTCTATTAGGAGCTAGCTGGTCCATGTTTCCTGGATCCAGAGCTCCCTCAGTGAATAACCTTTTGGCCTGAGGCCTGGTAACAGCAAATGCACTGGCAGAGATTCCTATCATCTCTGCATGTGTCCTGAACTCCACTTCAGACCAGGCTGAAGCCTCTAAGACATTTACCAACAGACAGTCCACAGGTAGGTCTGGGAAAAACACAACTCTTTTAGGGCTAGTTACCCCCCCCCCCGCTGAGATTCATAACTGCCAAGGAATGATCAGTCCTGGTATTGCTTGCATTGGTCACTTGGTAAAGTTGACCAAGAATGATTTGGTCAGGAGACACTGGTTTCTCAGTCACCATAGTGACACTGGCCTCCGTGTCACTGTATGCCACAGCTTCCTGACCATTAATCAGAGGCTGTTGCCTGTACTTGCCCAAGTTAATGGGACTTACAAGTAGAGTGGTAAGTTCCATGCCACTGTTACAGGCAAGGACAGCCTGAGTGGGAGTCCTGACTAAGCCAGAACCCACTTCAGAACCCATGATTAACCCTACTAATCCCTTGGGGGCACTACTACTACTTGTACTGGTGCTAGGGATGCTAGTTGCCTTAGGGGCCTTAGTAGTAGGTTCTTTGGTGTTAGCTTTAGAGCAATTGGCATCCCTAGCTCTGTGGCCTTTTTCCTTACACAGGTAACACCAAGGTTGCTTGCCAAAGGAAGAGGAGTTTTCGGACCCACCCCCAGAGGAAGATTTTTGGGGACCTTGTGAAGACTCCTTTTTGTCTTTATCTTTCTCCCAACCCCTCTCTTAGGCCTTAGAAGAATCTTGCTTCTTCTAGTCACCTCCACCATCATTGTTTCGTCTGCCTTGTTTCACAGTTCTTGGGGAGTGGTCAGATCGGAGTCCACCAGGTACTGGTGCAGCTGCTGATTTGGACAGTTATTAAGGATGTGCTCCTTCATCATTAAATTGAACAACCATCATAGTCATACACATTACTTCCATGAAGTCAGCCTTAATAGCACTGTCTACAAAGTCAATCCAGTCTTGGGTGTGTGCCTTCTGTGTGTCCCTGAATTTAACCCTGTATTGTTCAGTGGTAAAACCAAACCATCATTGAGGGCACTCTTCAAGACTGTATCGTTGTCAGCATCTTCCTCTTTGACAATGAGAAGTTTGTCTCTGCCCTTGCTACCAAAGGTAAGCCACAGTATAGCTGCCCACTGCCCTTGAGGGACCTTTCGTACTTTGGAGGCCCTCTCCAAGGCATTGATCCATTTATGGATATCATCCCTTCCTGGTAAGGAGGGACTAACCTGCTCGGGTTCCTATCATCAAAAGATTGCCTAATGACCCTAGGGACACTGATGCTGCCACCATGTGACTTTAGTCCAAGATTCTTCCTAGCCCTCTGTACTTCCAAGGTTTCCTTAACAAGGGCCAGCTGCTCTTGCTTGATTCTGAGCTTGGCTCTCTCAAGCTTAAGTCTGTGGCATTCCCTCTCTAAGGAGTACCGCCCTCTGACTAGAGATGGAGGTCCCTATGGAATTATTGGAGGCATTGGAATTAACAGAGTAGGATCTAGACCTCCCCTGCATTCTCTGTACCCTCCCAGGAACAATAAAGGGGGACCCACCTCTAGGGATACCCTCTGTACTATCTGTACTATTCCCTGGGGGATCAGAGTTTACCAGTGTGGAGTCGTCAGACTCATCTTGGTCATGCCCAGAATTAGTGTCACTGGGGTGAACCACCCCTGACCCATCTTCCGGTGCTACCCCACCCACACTGTTTGGCCCTTTTGGAGGCCATCCTGCAGGGGCAGCTCTAAGAGTTGCTGAGTGTTAGGGTTGCTACATGTCTTTAACTTCCTTGATGCAGCCAGGGTTCTAAGTTCCTGGAACTTAAGACCACTGTATCTAGAAGATTGGGACCCACTGTTTTCCCTAACTAAATACATTGTAAACTAGATGTAGTGTTGTGTTGCGCCTACCTACCCTAGTGGAAACTAAACTTCTAAAGGATTGTAGAAAGGGTTGTGCTAGCTCCTCAACTAATCATCAAAACCTTCAGTATAACTTGCTACTTTACAAAAAGTATTTATATGTGCCTAATTCTAGTGATGGTTTTTCATCTAACCACACCTAAATTAGCTGGTAAAACAGTGTGGGTTTAAATCCCAATAGCTGCACACCAATGTAGGAGGTTTGCTTAGTATATGGTGCACATCTATTTAAGTGAAGCACCTTGCAGTAATCCAGACAACCCTTATGGTGATTTTAGTGGTTTTAGATAACCATAGAAAGCAGCTCTCTAAGTGGTAGCTGTGGACAGCAGCCTTCAGGCTTATCTTGAAGGAGTGTTAAGCTTCTTGTTTTACCATATCTAATCATGTAGTGTAGGTTAAACGAAAAAGAACCACACAGTGTATATATAAAAATAGTTCTATTTATTACACAACACTCACTAACACATTGGTATTTCTCCTACCCAGAGATACAAACACAAATACACACAATACTTCAATTGCAAACAGGTAAGTAAGCAGAATACACAGTGATCTCCGGGGGGGGGGGAACCAAAACTTATACTAAGAAAGTAGAATGTGAACTGCGACCGAAGTTGGGACTTGGACCAGGAGACTCAGAAGAGCTGGGGACACCAGGAACCACCCAAGGTAAGTACCCAAGAACCCCACGGAGGCTGTGTGCAGAGTGGAAACACAGCTGTGTACTCAATAGAAGTCAATGGGAACGTCGTAGTTGCAGTTTTGAAGAAGGACCCTTCCCAGTGGACCCTGAAAAAACCCAGTGGAAGACAGAAGGTTGGAGAGTTGTCCCACACGTGGATGCCCCAGGAACCAGGATACCTACACCAGGGAAGCCGGGTGCATAGGTGCAAAGTGAAATTGGACACCGCCATAGACCACAATGGAAGACTTCAGTAAAGAGGCCGCTGGCGAAGACTGTGCAAGAGTCCTATGGAATCCAATGGTAGATTATTGAAGAGAAGAACCTGCAAGCAGAGGGAACAGAGTCTATGCAACTCGCAGGTGACCAGGAGGCATGGAGAGCAATGCCCACCGATGTCAGAGGATGCAGGAGTGATGACAGTGACTTTCTAATTTGATCTGTTAGGGCCTTGTTTTAAGTCCCCCACTCTGTTTTGCTAGAGATTTAAAAAGTATACTAGTCAGGCCTTGAAAGTCTGTTTAGAACTTTTTGTGGATTTTCTAAAAAGGTCCCAACTATGCTAACAAGCATTTGCAATGCAAATAGGTCTCGCATTTACGTGAGTTTAAGCTATTGGCATTGTAATGACAATGCCTTTTATTTATGTTTTAAAAACGAAAACAAAAATAAAAGGCATTGTCATTTGCAATGTCAATAGCTCAAACTCGCGTAAATACGAGACCTATTGCATTGCAAATGCTTGTTGTAGCATGCCAACTTGCCAGGGTGGCCTGAGCCTATAAATGGCCGTATGGCTGACAGTCTTATGACTGCATCACACTTACCGGGAATTAGTCCCAGTAGATGGATGGGTGGGACGGAAAAGCAATGACCAAAAAGGAAGGTGCAAGATTCAGCTGGGAAGGTTTGTTTGAAAGGCGAACCTTAACCCTTACGTCACAGCTGTTAATAGCCCCCCGAACCCAAGCAGACCATTCACAATTACTCACATTGTAGCCAACGGCGCACTGCTTGTTTAGATTACGGCTAGCTTGTTTAGATTACGGCTAGAGCGGCCGACTTTGAAGCTGGGTACCAGGTTCGAGTCTGGCGGTAGGCTCCGGGCAAATCACTTAATCTCCCTGTGCCTCAAAAAAAGGTGTGTGTCCGTCTGTAAGGCAATCAGTGCTCCTGTAAAGCGCTTTGATTCCTGCGGGTCGATTTCGCGCTATACAAAACTGCCCAAAAAAATAATAAATAAAAAAATGCTAAGAGTGATTCCACAACTCCCAGAATGCAACACTGCTGGTGGCTATTAACCAGACAAACCTGTCAGCAAACTGGGACATGTCAAAGCATATATATGACTCTCACCCCCAAAGCTGCTCTTATCAACTGCGAGACATCCATCTACCTTGTGTGTTTTTCTGGTTAAATTCTAGTATTTTTTTATTTAATATCTGCTGTTCGAATTCAAGAGTACTCAGAAAACTTGACTGTCCTAAAATACGGGATGAAGTGCTAGAACCAGGAAGCCAAGAAATTACCCGGATTAAACGAGCTTCCCGCGACGGACATGGGAGAGACATTTCTGTATACTGCCTGCTGCATACGTCCTTATGTACAGGATGGTGTCTGGCCCCATGTGATGAGCAGTGTCTCAAGTTTACTAAACTCCTGGGGGAGTGCCTCATCCTGACCGTGCTTTTTTTATGCATTCTGGGAGTCGTAGTCCTATTATAAAATCAGCACTACAAGTACCAGAATGCAAGGAGGAAACTTGGACTGGATGGGCATGGACTTGAAAAACATGAGCCTCATACATGTACTTAATTTTTTATGGCGCTTGTGTACCTTCAGGCTGCCTCTTCATACATTAAGTAAAACAAACAAAAAATAAAACGGCACATCGTATGTTTTTTTTACCAGCAGGTAGAATTTTATTTTGAGGATTGTTATAGGCCCCACTCATCTCAGAGTTCAGGCTCACCTGATCCTGGCCCACCCTGGAGCCACACGCCTTTGTCTGTAGACTTGAAGTGACAGCAGGACACACAGAGTTCATTATGTTACACATGTGCCAGCAAGTTAGCAAAAGTCCAGTCCCCTGTTGTTATATATCTAGGCTCTTAAGGGTGCTATGCTCAACTCAATCAGTGCCCAATATTTTATGGGAGTTTCCCCTAGCTTTGGGGGGGGGGGCGGGGAACCCTCTTTCCTCCTCATTTACTCCTTCCCACATTTTCCTTCTTCTCCCAGACAGGGTACGGAGGTTACTTCTTACCGCCTGTAGTATTCCTGAATTATCAGCATGGAATGGAGATACCTTTAGAGCACGCCAATGGGGCCAGGGGTGGGTTGGAGCATGGCATGGAGATACCTTTAGATCACCCCAATGGGGGCAGAGGGTGGGTTGGAGCATGGCATGGAGATACCTTTAGAGGACATCAATGGGGCCAGGGGTGGGTTGGAGCATGGCATGGAGATACCTTTAGAGAACACCAATGGCGACAGGGGTGGGTTGTTCACAGCACTGTATTTCATGGTGTAGGACTCAGGTTCTAACGGTGACCGGTGTGTAACATACAAGCATCGCACGAAGATACCTTTAGAGCACACCAATGGGGGCAGAGGGTGGGTTGGAGCATGGCACGGAAATACCTTTAGAGGACTCCAATGGGGGGCAGGGGTGGGTTGGAGCATGGTATGGCGATACCTTTAGAGTACACCAATGGGACCAGGGGTGGGTTGCAGCAAGGCATGGAGATACCTTTAGAGGACACCAATGGGGCCAGGGGTGGGTTGCAGCATGGCACGGAGATACCTTTAGAGGACACCAATGGGACCAGGGGTGGGTTGGGCCATGGCATGGAGATACCTTTAGAGAACCCCAATCGGGGCAGAGGGTGGGTTGTCCACAGCACTGTATTTCGTGGAGTAGGATGCACGTTCTAACGGTGACTGGTGTGTAACACAAGCATTGCACGAGAAGGAGTCCCATCAGCGCGGTGTGTTCTTCTGCCCTCACTGCAGGATGGGCAGTGCAGGCCCCTCGCCCCGTTACCTGCTGAGCGTCCTTCATGTTGTGCCGCCTCAGCACCTCCTCCTCGTAGTTGAGCAGCTTCAGCTTGTCCAGCAGATCCTCCATTAGTACAAACATGTGGTAGGCGGCCCCGGGGCCGCGCTCTTCCTCCTCCACCCGTTGGCCCTCGTCCACCATGGTGCCTGCTGCCCCGGCAGGGCTCCGTTACCACCCACGCCAGCCCCAAGCAACGGAGGCGGGTCACATGACTACAAGCTGAGCCCTGCGCATGCGTACACTCTCAGCGTTAGCCCTTTCCGGGTTTCCACCGTTTCTTCCAATCAGTAGCACCCCCGGGGGTGAAGTGAGGGAGGGGTGCAGGCTCTGATTGGCCCAAGTTAATCCCTCTGACTGCCACTGGCTAAAGCTCGAGCAGGCAGGAGCCTGAGAATCGCACTGTGATTGGTTGGAATGGTAGAAGCTGTAATAGCTGTCCCACGGCTGCAAAGAAATCAGTGAGCCGGGCGCCTGTAAAAACAAGCACTGGCAGAGCCAATAGGTTTCGGTTTGCAAAAACTATTAGCTTACTCTATTATCTAGGTTGGTGGGCGTCACTCAGGAGAGAGGCGGGTAGAAAAGACGAGTGCCAGAGACTGAGAGGGGAGAAAGACAACCATTTGCAATGCAATAGGACTCGCATTTACGCGAGACCAATTGAATTGCAAACGAGAGTGCGGACAGGCACGAACGGGGAGGGAGGGCGGCAGGCGAGCGAGAAGGCATCGGACTGCGGGGGGCAGAAGAAAGTAGTCTGTGCAGTAAAGGGGCCAGTAGCCATGGAAGGACACAAATGACGACATGGCCATCAGGAGGAGGGACTAACAAGCCTACAACCAATCGGAAGGCAGCATTTAAGACACAAGCCAATCAAAAAGATGGGTGGAGAGTGGGCGGAGCTTCCACGAAGCTTCCACGCTATAGTGTATACTGCATGCCTCGCAAAGCTGGACTGTTCCCATGAGGCACAGGGTCAGACTGATTTGCATATGGCCATGTCTGAACTGGGGTGGTGGAGTGAGCTAAAGAATGATGATGGATTAAACCCAGATCAGTTGACTGGGGGTGAGTGTTTGATTTGCTCTAACGCTCCATCCATCATCCCCTTTGGTATCGCAAAGCGAGCAGCGCATTCGCACTGCAACGCTAGGCGAGACCTAAAAATGTCTGGCACAGAGGAGATAGTCCAGGAACTCAACCTGACCCTCTATCTGCATCTTAGTAAGAAGCAGTTGGGGAGCCTCTGTACAGCCAGTAAAATCAAAACTGGTTCAAACCCTACAAAAGTGGGGTTGATTTTTACCAACCCGACAGAAGATCCTGACACCTTAGAGAAGGATGACTGTGATCATGACAGTGGGGACAGTACTCCAGATGAATGTCACCCTAAACCTGAGATGGTGATGAGGTACCCCCTCCCATCAATCCTACAACTGTACCTAGAGGGTCTGCACCTACTGGGTGTAGGTCAGGCCACTCAGGACAGGGAGAAGACCTAGATGAAAAGCACTTAGTCTTTAGAGACTAACCAGAAGAGCAGCCCCTGAGGCCAAAAATCCTAGCCACAGAAATATAAAGGGTAGAGCTGGGTCTAACACCCATAAGTGGTACAGCAAGAAAACAAATAGGGAAAAAGAGGATGCTTTTCATCCCAAAATCCCTGAAGGGGTTGTCCCCAAATATGTAGAAGGTGTTGATATTACAAAATGGTTTACAGCCTTTGAGAGGCCCTGTAAAATGAGAACGGTAAACCAGAAGAACGGGCTCTCTACTCTGGGAGCTGGTCTCAGGAAAGTGCAAGGATAGACTCCTGACACTGCTGGATGAGGAAGTTGCTGAGTTTTATGACCTCATGAAGGATACCCTGATTGAGGGCTTTGTGCTCACCACTGAGGAGTACAGGATTAAGTTCAGGGGTTCACTGACATAATATCGAGACAATAAATATCGACTTACAGAATTATCGAAACTTTAATATCATTAACAAAAATATCGAGACCCTATACTTAATTAAAAAAGTGACTAATAGTGCACAAAAAGAATCAACGTAAAAAATATCTAATCTGACATATCAAAAACAAAAATATCAAAATCAACATTATCGACTACATAAATATTGTTAAAACAAGTAATAAGTAGCAGTAAAAAGTATGAAAAACACAATATTTCAACAAACAACAAAAAATATATCCCACAATAATAACTGCAATTATAAATAAAATATAATATTTTACTTAACTAAAATAATACATTTAAAATATGTCAACATAAACCTCCTCTAAATTATAAATTACACATATTTACATCCCACTTATATACGACACATATTTATATTTGAAAACAATATTGTTTCTTTACTTAAAAGAAATACATATAATATTAAATAAATAAAGTTACCTCGAATACGAGCATACATTTTTTTAAATTATGTTAATTGAATAATGCGCTTTTTAAATAAGGACATAACTGAAAAAAATAATTGAAAGGAAGCTAAAACAACCAATAATATGAAACTATATAAAACTATAACCGATAAAATAGCTTAGCCAACTAAATAAACAATAAAAAAGCCACAGTAATTTAAGCCAAAAAATGCTCAAAAATTGCAAAGATTTGAAGAGGAGGAAACTCTGCCGGATCTTCCCTGCAAAAGAGAAGCCTTTAACATATACAACAATACATCCACTTCTCCAAGTAAGTAACAATTAAGGAAGTTAAATAATTTTAACTTTAAAAAAACAATTCCAAATAAACAATTACTAACACAGCTTTTAACATTTATCCTTTCTACAGATTATTTAACCTTCAAGTAAACTCCATCGACAAGCACACATCAAAGATCACAAAAAAAGTATTTCTAAAACAAAAACTGCTTTAAACGTACTAAAACAGCAACAGTTAAAACTCCAAATAACCTAAACGTCGTTAAACATCAAAAATATAATATGTGCAATAAATACAACTACCTTTTCTCTTTCAACAGAAAAAAACCACCTTGTTTCAAGAAGCTTGCCACAGAAAAAGTTTCCATGAAGACCAAACTTTGCTAAACAGATACAAGTAAGTTTTGGCGAAAACAAAAATGTCTATTTAACGGTATATTAATAAAAAACATTTAGTAATAACTATTTTAATTTATGCATGTTATTACAGTAAATATAGACATAATGTCAGAAGATGCAAAATTCGTAGCATCACAGAAGGGGAAACCTTTACTGTGTTACATGGGATACACGTGCAGTCAACAAAATGCTTCTGCTGAACATATTAATTAGAAATTTACCAAATATTATTCTAAATACATTTTATGAGAGGGCAACTACCAAAGAAACTGTAGTAATTAATGTAAAACAGCATAACCATCCTTCCAATGTAACAAATAGAAGTGTGTTAATTATTAGAAAATATAGGAGAAGCAAGCACTAGTTCCCAAGAACTCACAGCACAAATACTTAAAGATATACTACCCACGTACCAGAACATATAACAGGCCACTTACCATCAAATACCCACCTTAAAACGCCCTATATCACAAATTAAAAGGGCCACCAGTGAAACCCCACCTGCTCTTAAAGCATTCAGAAATATAGACATCCCACCACAGCTTACAATGACCCACAGAGAGGAACAATACCTATTATGTGATAATAAAATCATGACAAACGTATACTTCTAATTGCTGCCCCTACAAATGTACTCAAACTAGGCCAATGCCAAATATGGATGAGGGATGGCACTTTTAAAATGTGACCCAAATCATTTCATCAACTATACACCATTCATGGTGAATTAAAAAAATATATATATACCTTTTGTGTATGCATTACTCCAAAACAAACAAGGCAGTAGCAGTACCTACGTGGAACTGCTAAACCACACTAAGCAACAGACAAACAACTACTACCCCCCAAAAATTATAATTCACTTTGAGCAAGCTATGATCCGATGTATACTAAAAATAAAAATAAATCTGCACACACTCGTACAGGGATGTTACTATCATTTTAATCAAAGTATTTGGCATCAACTACAGAAATCCGCACTGAGGGGCTGATTACGAGTTTGGCAGTTCGACCACCGCGGCTGAGGCCTCTAGAAGACTGCTGCGCCGGCAGTCTTGTACCCGCCGTATTGCAAATGATGCAGCCTGAAACGCAGACCACGTCGATGGCGAGGCTCTCGCCTGGCCCGCAGTGGTTTGCAGTGTTGGGGTTGCGTACTCTGACGCCATCAGGGCCGCAGTTTTCCACCCAGGCTATTACGACAACATAATCATACTGCCAGTGTCCTAGTGACGGTTACCCAATGGCGGTAAACTGCCACGGTATGCTCGCAGCAAAGCACCACAGCATTGACCATTGGATGAATTTGAAAACTACACAGCTGATGTCCTTTTGCCAAATGGACACGCCTGCAAATCACACTATAAAACACACCCCATCCCTGACCAGGATCCTTTGCTCCTTACCTGCAGCACACAAGACAGGACACACCGTTTACACCATTGTAAGCTAAGGCAACCTTTTTTTTCATCTTCCATCATTTCATTTAGCACTCTCCACACCCTTCAAATTTTATTTTTCACTAATTCACCAATATACCTTGTTTTGTTACCTTTAATTTTGTCACTCACATTTTTTTTATAGTCATGCCTCGCCCCAAAAATCCACTTTTCACAGAAGCTGAGTTGACAGTCAGTGTTGATGAAATCATTAGAGTAGAGCGACACATTTTTGGATCCCAAGTCCAACATACTCCATTCAGTAGGAATACAGAAATGTGGGACAAAGTGAATGCTGTTGGTACCACCCTGCGTACACAGCAGGAAATTAGGAGGAAGTGGCACGACCTGAGGTTGAAGGTGTGTACCCTGGCCTCCAAGCACCATATGGCGGTGGCCCTCCCACCATATGGCGGTGGCCCTTACACTCTTTCCCTCGGAGGAGAAGGTCTTGGCCATCCTGCATACTGAGGGCATGACGGGAATACCTGGAGGAGTGGAGTCTGGTAAGTTACACTTCAATAACTGTCCCAATATCTCAATGTTCTGTTAGCTCTCAACTCTGCTTTTGCTATTGTGTTGTCTACCTACTTTTCTAACATTCAATCCTCCAAGTATCAGAATTGTTGGTTTGTCAGTGTAAATTTTTATTGTTGCATATAAGATCCCATGTATCAACCTCTATTACATGCCACATGTTGGAATGCTGTCTGTAAGTGTATCAAATTAAAAATATCATCCCAGGACCCCTGATTTATATTAATATGCAAATGTATGGTCCATCCCAAATGCATGTTGCCAACAGGTATGTTACACCAACCATTTGTCAGGTTTTGGGAATTTGAGATTGAAATGACTACAACTGCCATAAGGCCCTGTGACTGAAACGCTAACCAAGATGCTATACTCCATTTGCACCTTCTCACTTCTTTGCAATGTTACAACTGATGTTCACTTATCATGCAGGTGACTATTTGTCAAGTGTTGCTTAAGTCTACATAGAAACGCTACCAATACTACCATGAGGCCCTGTGACTGTAACTCTAACCAAGATGCTATACTCCTTTTGCCCCTTCTCACTTGTCTACCATGTTACAATTGATGTTCACTTATCATGCAAGTTACCATTTGTCAAGCGTTGGTAAGTTGAGATAGAAAATCTACCACTACTACCATGAGGCCCTGTGACTGTAACTCTAACCAAGATGCCATAGTCCTTTTGCCCCTTCTCACTGCCATGTTACAACTGATGTTCACTTATCAAGCAGGTCACCATTTCTCAAGTGTTGGTAAGTCTACATAGAACTCGCTACAACTGCCATGAGGCCCTGTGACTTAAACTCTAACCAAGATGCTATACTCCTTTTGCCCCTTCTCTCGTAGGGGATTTCCATGTATAGTCAAGCGTTGAATAGTCCGGCCCACGTGCGGGGACCCCGGAGCAATTCTTTAATATATCTTCTTAAGTGGAGATTTTCGCCTTTCTTCAGGAAGGCCTGTAAAGACACTTAAGAAAAAGACAAATAATGCAGCCTATATACATAGGCTACAATAGCCTAATTCCACATCATGAAGTCAAAAAAGGGCAGTACACTAAATATGAGAACAATTTAAGATGTTTTGCAAACATCAGAAATCTCCCTCACATACCCCTTTTTAGGTCGAGCCTAGGCAGCGCATGCGCTGCTCTGCAAGGCATGCTGTATTGGAGTATGTGATTGAAGCCACGGCCACTCTCCACCCATATTTGTCATTGGTTTGTGGCATTGTTCTTCGTAAATGCTGGCTTCTGATTGGTTAATAGGCTAGTTAGTCCCTCCTTAGAACCTCCTTGTCTTCATTTGTAACCTCCAATGAGGACTGGCCCTTTTACTTCTGTTGTTACACAGTATGTCTTATTTATTCTGTAAGCACTATTTTCTTTAATGCGTTTCTCCTACTGCAGGCACAACATGCTTTCCTGCAACATTCAGCACACCATGCGCTTTACAGGCTGTCCGCTCACAAGTTTTATATACACGAGTGCCGCTTCATGTTTCAGTACGGCGCCCGCTTTGATGTTTTTTTTAATTTAATTACTATGGCGCCCGCTTCACGTATATCGTGTGTTTACGCAATGCTTGTTTTATGAGCACTGCCGAACTGGATGAAAGGCCCTGCCTGCTTTCAACGCATTCAGAAAATATCTACTGGCACAATGTAGCTAAAAACGCAACTCAAGGAGGGCCTGTCCTGCCATCTAGCAGCACCCCGGGAAAGATGCCACTACAAAAGGATTGGTCGAGCCGATTATGCCAAATAAATCGCACTAATGACACCGTGAATAGTCTGCAACCTTCAGAGTGACTGAGGCCAGTGGGCTAAAGCAAAATTATGTCTCATATACCGCTGCATATCGTGATATGTACGGGTTGTACCTAAAGTGTTCTTATGCTGGCTACGTCGCCTCAGAAATATAAAAAAAGGCGTTGCCCTAGCGCAAGCCCTCTGAGGCCCGCGGGGCACATGTATCACAGAGGTCTACATTGTACCCATGACCAATGGTGTGACTTTGAGAAGGTTTCATACGTGGGGGAGGCTGCATGCCTCAGACACAGGGGTGGAAAAGACATTTCTGTACCACAAGAACATCAGCAGACGCGGACAAAGTGCAACTAGTCTAGCCCTCTCATGGCATGTGATGTCACACTGGGCAGAAAAAACAACCTCTTCAGACAGAGCAATGCGCGAGTATCACAATCAGGAATACACCACTTCCTCCCTCACACGGTCTGACAAAACATCTCCCAAATGAGACAACCATTCAACCCTCACACGGGGAGAGAGAGAGAGAGATAACAACCAGAGAAAGCGACCTCTCATTGAGAGTGGAATGTTCTCCTCACTTGAAGGAGACACCCACCACAGCCATCTAGCAGAGCACCATATCACATCAACTGATAGACATCGCCACTCTCTCCATGGTGTGACATAAATAGAACCCTGTAACCCTCACATCCAGCAAAATATCACATCCCTGAGACAAATCCACTATCCCTCACGGAGAGGGGTGTTGTCTCTCACAGCAGACACACCCACTTAAGTCCTCACATGGGGCATAATGTCATATCCCCTAGAAAATAAATTTGCTACGATACACGCATGAAGTGACAGGCCACATTAACCAGAGGAGACTACCAGTCCTCACCTGGAGCGCAAGGGGACTGGAACTGCTCTTCAGCCCTGACACGACCTGGAATTTTAAAAAAACAAAAAATCTCCATGCCCCTGTTGAGTGAAATCACCTGAAATATACAAGCCCTTCCACCCCCAAGCTCCCCTCTGACATTGATGTTTATTCATTTAATTTTAAAGTGATTTGCTAATAATTACAACCAGCAGCGGCTCCTGGAGGGAGTGCTGCGGGGCGGTGGGGCGGGGTGGGGGAGGGGCAGGGTGGGGGGTAGTAAACTCCGGCGTACGGCTGTACGGAGGTAAGTACATAAATAAATAAATAAAATGAATTATATTGCGCGCGCAGCATCGCCATTGGAAAACTCAGCTGATTAGCAGTGGCAGTGACCCGTTGACCTTGCACTCCTCACATGATGAAAAATGCAAAATATACAACCAAGGTGTGTGTTTGCATGAATTACACACAACTAGGACTTGGAATGGTCAAATACACGTTACAACTACTCTGTGTTGGTTGAAATGATTTGGAGATGTCATGTTTATCCCTAAAGCCAAAATGCTACCTATCAGCACATCTAATGAGATGATCAATTGTACTACATGTATTAAATGTCTCCAAATGTCTAGTAAACAACTTCAACACCACACAATTAGATTACAATACTAATCTCAACCTATTTTGTTTCATCCTAGGTCTCTATTTACTGTGACACAAATGATGTGGATGTAGATACCACACTTCCACCAATAACAATGTTCTCTATTTCTCAACATGTCGATCGGGCACAGCACCTGGCCAGAGCTTGTCCACTGAGCAGACTCCGGCTCCACCCCAGAATGAAGCCCTCAGTGATGACTCTCCTGGAGATGTGGACATGGATGATGGTCCTGGCCATCTGGTCATCCTGGACTGACGGCAAGAGTGGGGCTTACTGTGCCCACAACAACACATCCCACCCCAGCTGCAATGACACAGCCAACCACGGCACCCCCTACCTAGGTACCTAGCACAGTCAGTACCACTTTGTGCCCCCCAGTCCTGGATTCTAAGGTGGCTATCACCACCCCAGTCACTGAGGAACCAGTGGGAGGGTGCAGTCTGTGTCATGGTCAAAGGTCCATGGGAGTAGGGTTTGTGGGAGGGTCACTGTGGGCCCGCAGAGTGAGGCCACAGAGACCCAGGCTGCCATCACCCAAGTCCTGGGAGTTTACCAGGACTCCCAAGGTGTGATGTGCCAGGTACTTACTGAAATCCGGGAAATGAAGCAGCTGCAGAGGGACACATACCAGGAAGTAGACAGCATCACTACCAACCTGGCCTCCCTGGTTTGGGTGCTGCAGGAAATAAAACACCATCTTCTGCAGGGCTTTTCCACCTGCATCTACCCCTTACTGTGGGCCAAGTACATCCAGGCCATCAACATCCGCCACAGCCACAGGAAGGGAGGCCGTGTCAGAGGAAGACACGTCTGCAGACACCCCTATCTCAGCAGCAGCAGATCCCTCCCTCCACAAAAGGAGGGGACAGCCACCCAAAAATACAGGAGGTGGGGATGGCAAGACACCCACCACTGCCAGTAAGAGACCTCAACCCTAATTTCCTCCTGTGTGTGCAACACATTCACTTTGTGGACTTTTCCTGGACACATTTCTATATCTGATGGGAGTAATATGTTGGACTTTGGACTCTACAACGATGGTTCATCCACCATGATTGACTACTTCTCTTTTGGTTTTGATTAAATATTTGTACATTTTTTTATATTACCCTTGTTCACTTCAGTATATACACAAGTCAGCAATTCATTGTCTCCCGTTGTAATTCTTACATCTACCAATGTATATGTACTACCATGTGAACTTTACAATGCCAAAACTAGGTACTTCAGGAAGCATGGATATGTTGTATGTAAACAAGGTTCAACTCTGAATCACTACTATGTCACCACAGCACATACACACAAGTGTCTGGTCTGCTAACATTTTTATTCCATTGTTCAAATCATAGTCTGACATGATGCCAGAAACATAGCAAATAAGACATGACTCAATTCTTCGGTGTCAGTGATCACATATTCAGTTACAGACCTTTACAACATGGAAGAAGGGGATACATCTGACAATATCCTCTACAATAGACAACATTAAAATAGGTCTACATCATTGGCTGGAACCATATTGCCTACCTCACAAAAGCAATCCCAAATCAATAAAACAAATAAACAGACACATGGCAGTACAACAGTTTCTGACCACGGGGTCATTTCAATCCAGTGTTGCTTGCATTAGGTGGAATGTCACTAACAAATATCAGTGATGTGCCACAAGCATTTTGACCTATAATGAGGAGACACATCAACAGCTACATACAATTAAATAAATAAATAAATCCGGTATTTTGTAAAGCACAAACTAATCACCCCTAAGGGTCTCAAGGTGCTGGGGGCCGTTGGGGAGATTAAGTGAGCTATTGCCCAGAGTCACATGATGCTGAGCTGAGATGCCGCCGGTGATCGAACCATGTAGCCAATGTAAAGGCAGATTTGCATGATTTGGGCCCAACACAACATTGTGTTGCATCGCATGATGGCGCACATATTGCATTAGGACCAACACACCACAAGGAACAAGTCCAATGGAAACCACATGACTTCCATCCTATCACTGTGCAAGCTGTCTTATTACCGAATTTGTACACCCAAACTCTGTGACAGACATTCCCAGGACCAGTCCATGTCCACTTTGTACATCTGAACAGCATCATATACCTGCTAATATCACAACTCTGAATGTCCAAATGAAGATGCAATGGTGAAGGAATCTAAAACAGGCCAACACAGAGAGGTTAGCTAAGAAACCATACGTATGGCAAAAATCACATAGTCAACTTATAGAGAACACAGTACAAGGCAAACCTTTAAGCTACACAAAGCTACACTAACAAAAAACAAATTTCACCAGATATTGCATGACCCTTATATTCCTAGTATTTAGCATTAGCGTCCTCCTCACATCATCACAACAAGCGTTGCAATAATAGTAGAAGTCATACCATCTCACATAATACTTACACTCAGGAGAAGACATTTTGGATGACATCTTGACGCACTTCACCACTATCATCATCATCATTTTGAATTTCAGGTTCCTCACCTGGTGGCTCTTCATGGCCTGCATCCTCTGTGATATAAGGGATGTTTCGTCACAGGGCAATGTTGTGGAACATGCAGCAGGCCACGGTGATCTTACACACCTTCCCGGGTGAGTAGAGGAGAGCCAGTTTTGTCCAGACATCTGAATCTGGCTTTCAGGAGCCCAAAACCCCGCTGCACTGACCTCCGTTTTCTTCCATGGCTTCATTGAAGTGGACTTTCCCTGGCGTAGTAGGATTCCTCAGCGGTACCAACAACTGTGGCCGGTTGGAATCCGCTGAGTCTCCTAGATGGAAGACAGACAGAAGTGTAACAATGCGTTACTCACTTTCAGATTATGCTACCTGACATTACCCACACAAAGTTAGGACAGATCACACTTACCTACAAGCCAGGCCCTCTCCCATAGTAGTTGGGACATCAGCTGGGATATGGTGCTGTTCCGCAGTATGAAGGAATCATGTGAAAATCCTGGGAAACGGGCACAGACGTTTGAGATGTACAAATCCAGTAAGCAGAAAACCTGCACATTGATAGAATGGAAGGGCTTCCTGTTGCGGTATACTTGTTCCCTGGCTAGCAGTGGTACTAAGGCAATATGGGTGCCATCAGAGGATCCAATCACATGTGGGAGGCAACCAAATCTAAAGAAATCTCCCTTCACAGTGGCTAAATCCTCACATCTGGGGAACAGGATGTAGCTGTCCATGTGTCTCACAATTGCTGTAAGCACCTCTTGAAGCACACAACTGAACATTGGTTGTGATATTCCACCTGAAATAGCAACAGTGATTTGAAAGGAACCTGTGGTCAGAAAATGCAATACTGACATGAGTTTGACAATTGGTGTGATAGAGGTAGGATAAGGGATGTGAGGTAGGAGGTCAGGCTCCAACTGATGACATAAATCCAGTATTGTTTGATGATTCCAAAAACATTTCTGGATCACATGTCTTTCTTCCATGGTCTGAAGGTCTGGAAATGGGCGGCACACTGCAGGCTAGCATCTCCTCCCTCTTCCATGGTACCTATGTGAGGATTAAAAAAAATGCATACATTGGGCACAGTGTCCAGAGTAATATATATGAAGAGTAAGGCAAAAGTCATTTGACAAAACATAACAGCTTCATTAAGCATTACACACATTTCACATCATCATTGTCTACTGTTAAACATCCATCAATAATCCCCAATGTGACCTTCACATGTATGTAACAGAACTGTGCACATCATCAATTCAGAAAAGTTAAATTAGCACTATATTAAGGTTTTCATGACATTTCATGTTAAATACTGCCAACCGCGGTGTACAGTGCACTGCTCACACTTTGCCTATATACACAGTAATGCACTACACAGATGATGTGTTGCACTGGGCATGAGATGTGAAGGGAGTTTTTCAAATGTAAACATGTTAGGCCTCATTTGTAGTGGTGGTCACGCACTTAACAGTCACAATTACTGTTGTGCCTACACTTAAAAAGGCGGATTCCTGACCTCGCATGTAGGACATTTGGGACAACCACCACCGGTGCAAGTCGATTGCGCTGTGGGTGGGTGATACCACAGCAGACACAGCCATAGGCTAACGTTGGGGACAGTGACGGTCTCAGTCCAATTGATGTGTGCGCCTACGCTAATGACCGCATAAGTGGAGTACATGTACCTTGCGGTTTGAAAAAAAACTCACTTGCCTCCTGATACTCCTGTTAACAAACCGTCCACCTCTTTAGCTGCTGTTTGCCACCTCTGGAAACAATCATGCCAGGCTAAGCGGGTGAGAGGGATCGTCCCTTCTCTCCAGAGGAGCTGGAGATCTTGGTTGAAGGGGTCCTTCCCCTGTATGACCAGCTCTATGGCTCACAAGAGGAAGAGGTAACTATCTAAAATACAGTTTTTTACTCTGTTCAGCTTCTTCCTTTCTATTCCCAGAGGCTGCAATGGGCTTCTGAGTTCCAGACTGTAACCATATTCTGTTGTTTGCTGAATTGGAGTGGACCCTACAAAGGACAATCGGTTGTATGATGGTACAACGCTTGCCTGAACAACGCATGCCTGTACCACGCGGTCTCTACTAAAACCACGTCTTTACCACAGAATTTTGTGGTAAAGACATGATGGGTAAAAGGACATGCATACTAAAGATCATGCCCCCTGCCCTGTAAACTGTCCTTTTTCCCCCTGCCTTGAGCCTAAAAAAAATAAACTCACATCCCAAAAACTACCCTGTAAGCCCTAAAAACTGTCCCCTACATCCCTGAAGTACCCCGACCCAGCCCCCTGGCCCTGAGATCTAAAACTGCCCTCTTCTCTGTAAACTGTCCCTTTTCCCCCTGTCCCCTAAAAATGAACCCCACACCCCAAAAACTACCCCGACCCTAGCCCCCCGCCCTGAGTGCTAAAAACTGTCCTCTACATCCCTAAAGTGCCCTGACCCAGTCCCCCGCCCTTAGCCCGAAAAACTGTCCTTTCACCCTCAAACTACCCTGACCCAGCCCTCCTGCCCTGAGCCCTAAAAACTGTCCCCTACACTTGCTAAGTACCCCAACACTGCCCCCACTACCCTGAGCCCTAACACTGCTCCCTGCCCTGCAAACAACCCCGACTCCCTCCTGAGTCATAAAATTTTCCCCCAGCCCAAGAAACGACCCCCCCCAAGACCCAGCCGCAGCCCCACTTACCTCACCGCGTCCTCTCCCCATTCCCGATCGTCCTTCCTCTTCCTGACTTCCTCTCCCACCCATCCGCACATTGCCTTAACCGCGCATATGTGTTGTTAATGCATATGCGTGGTTAAGGCAAGCTTGGTTCGGCTTGTGAGGAAACGGCACGCGTGGCTGAGCTCACGTTGTTTAGACCGTTTCCCTGGACAATCATGTTATGGATTATGAGGCACTGTACTTTGTGGATTGAACATCAACATTGTAATGTGGGAAAATCCCTATATTGTACTTGTCTTACATGCATAGATATATGCATAGATATATGCAAGTCTACATTTCATAGTGCCCATCATGATTTCCCACTTCACATCATGTTATATATGCAGAGATATGTATTGGCTTTACACCATATGCTGTGTCTGTATACTGTTAGGAGCTTTGAGGATGATGTTAGCCATGTGTACAGTCCCACAGATCACTCAGCCCACATCAGGCATAACAAAACTGTTGTCTGGGAGGTAGCTATACTTCACAGACCCCTGAAGAGTGCCACACAACCATATGGTCACATATTAGATGGGCAGAAGATTCACATTTATGTATTGAATTGCTGTAAATATGAGGTTCATGTGGAATCAGTATGCTCAGCCTGCAGAGAGCAAGGCCTGACAATGAGCTGTACCCAGTCTAGGCCGTGGCCCATGCAGAGACAGATTTACTGTGGCAATACAACTGATGCAGAGAGTAATCTCACTGTAGACCTGCAGATCCATGGATGTTCCCAAAAAGAGTTTTCTTTACCATTAGTAGTCCTGATAGCTGTTACATGGGCCATATTTGGAATGGTGACTAAGGTAACCCCCTGACCTGATACTTCTTGCCATTGGCCCACATTGCCAATATGTGGGGTTCACGTATGACACTCCTCTTACTCACACAGGTCTGTTGTCACTTTTCCATAAGTCATGCTTCCACTGTACAGGCCTATTGCATATCTGACACATGAACAGTGTAGATAGTTGGTTCCTTTTGAATAGATTTTGAAATGTAATTCTTCAGTTTTGTACATTAAAGCCAATCACACAACACACACAATGGTATGTTGAATGTCATCCCAGTTACAGTGCCACATATGGCAAAAGGTGTGTCCTGTGATGGCAGTACATACCACACAAACTTATTCTGATGTAGTATGATATCCCAATAAGTAGTCCACATGTCCACATATCCCCCAGAGAGAAAACTCTCAGTGACACGCATGCCAACCCTTTAATTGTGACTTTAGTATTAGGATGTCGTGTATACTATGGTACTCGACTCTTTGCAGCAGGTCAATGGGCCTAGCAGTAAAGGTATTTGCACAGTCATGCACAATAAGTTTACCCATCAGCAGGTTAAAATGGTGTGTTGTGTGTCATGGTACCTCACATCACATTTCATGTAGCATGGTCTTGGGCTAGATGATGTTAGTGGGGGGCTCAGTCAGTGTAGGTCATGACCAGGGTTGAGGTGAGTCAGTAGATGGCCACAAAAGTGTGCATTCATGCTTTAGTAGTGCTTAGCATGTGACAGTTATACATGTATTGTGTTGACACTTGATGAATTTTTGTGCTAGGTGTCAACAGAATGTGTATCAACCATACAGATATCCGAAAACTTGCAGTCACAATCTGTTTCTACATCTATTGCCTCCATACAGGTCGATGCCCATTAGAAAAAAGCCATTTGAAGAGCAATCTCCTGAAAGGTGCGGACCCTGGGGGTCTTCACCCGGTGTAGCATCCACTGCAGGAAGAGGTGGGAGGAGCTGAGGCGCTCAACCCTGAAGATCGTGAAGGTCCAGCTGGGGAAGTCCTCCCAATGTGGAAGGGGCGTGCCCCTGACCCTGACCCCCCTAATGGCCCGCATACTGGTGGTGGCCTACCTGGAGCTTGATGGGCAGTTGAGGGCTCGACAGCAGCTACAAGGGGGTGAGTCCTAGCCAGAGCCATACCTGCCACTTTGCCAACTTTGTGTGCTACAGGCAGGCATTTCCCAACCAGTATTGGTGGTGGTCCATATGCTTCACACAAGATGAGTAATTGTTTGTGTAGGTCTGGTAGGAGCTGCCTGCTGCTGTGCTGTGCTTCTTGTCTTTCTGACCAGGAACACAGCAGGGTACTGTCCACATCCAATTTTCTTTTTTGAGCTGACACCTGGCTGAGTGGAGTGAGTAATCATCTCATGTTCAGGGCCGGACTGGTCGTACAGGGCACCGGGCGTTTCCCCAGTGGCCTGCCAGGGTGGGGGCCGGTTTTGGGCCCCTGGGGGCCGGTTTTGTTACCCGGGCCATCAATATCGGCCTCCTGTAACAAAATCGGCTGAAACCGGCCCTAGCAAACAGCTGGCTGCACCACCCCACCTCCCCCCGTGGGCCAGCCGAGCAGTTTGCCGGGGACGGTTTTGGTTCTCAGTCCGGCCCTGCTCATGTTGTTGAATGCTCTGGGTGACAATTGTACCTCACAGGCAACTTGTCTTCCTTGTGTGAGGAGTGATATTCCCTCACTACTGTAATGGTGGCCCTACTGCAGGTGACATGACATAGAGTGCACAGTACATGCAGTGACTGTACAACAGTTCCCATTGCTAAGTACTGGTAATACAGTGAAATGAGTGTGCAAACATCACTGGTGCCATCAGCATTAGTGCCAACATGTTGGCCACTGTGCATTTGCCAGTTGATGGTTCATCTGCAATAGTGTTTCAAAATGCTCATTCACTGACTGGTGACATGCATAAGGGAGTGAGATGTAGAACTTTAGAGATAATATGTGAGTGTCTACACTGATCCTTACTTACAAGGCAATCTGAGTTTGCAATACCAAAGAGTGCTGTGATGTGCCAGCCATTGGACTCTAGTGAGCCCACATCTTCAAGTCATAGATATTCGTGGACACCCAAAATCTTCAAAAGTGTTTTGGCTTGTATGTATACAGTTTATGATTGGCGTTATCACCTCTACCAAGCAGTATTGGCTATGTTCATCTGGCTGTATGAA
Organism: Calotriton arnoldi; assembly: GCA_963921515.1. Taxonomy (NCBI): domain Eukaryota; kingdom Metazoa; phylum Chordata; class Amphibia; order Caudata; family Salamandridae; genus Calotriton; species Calotriton arnoldi. Next base: position 225,470 of record CAWUFW010002690.1, on the reverse strand, counting down.
GTCTTGTGCTGTGTGAATTCTGAGTGTCAATCTCCCAAATGTTTGGACCTCAAAGTTTTAAGGCAACGTTATATGCTACATGTGATTCATAGCTAAAATACTTCTGTGCAGCTTTCATTAGACGTTTCATGTAGTGGACATATTATGTCATTTGGATTCCAAAGTCTCTTCAGTGTACAATGAGCATTTGCATGTGACAATCAGTTGCGGCCTGTGCAGGTAAGCTCGGTGGGGCGGGGCAGGGGGAAAGTCGACGGAATAGGATTTATTTATTAATTTAATTTTCCCTATTGCGTCGTCTGTCGACTCCCCCGCCCTCCCGTCCCACCCCACAACGCTTACCTCCACCGGCTGCCGCTGGTGACATGATGTCTGCCACAACACTAATTGATGGTACATTGGTGTTTAACTTGACCTTCATGACATCATGATGTATTATGAGGAATAGGTAGATCTGTTGAACACAGGGCCTTGTGTGAGCATTGTGTTAATCTCAAAATTGTATGCATCCTATTTGGTTACATCATTTTACAATGGTATAATACAAGTGCCAAAGTACGCAAGGTGATCAACTATCCTAGTACAGACCTAAGGATGGAGTGTAGACAACTCCATCAATGCATTTGGGCCTGTCTGGGGTTATGACATGAGTGGAAGCAACTGTTTGCAGGTTATGTAGCATGCATGCATGTGCTCACCCTAAATTTGAAGTCTATGTAGTGAGTCCATAAAGCTGGTGTGATATGTTCACGCCATTAATGTTTTCTGTTTATTTGTGATGGTCAGGTGTAAAAACGCAGTTGCAATAGACACATGTTACATGTCATTTCAGATACATCCAGGGCAAGGGAAGGAGAAGGGCCTATGTCGGTGAGGACCCAGCTGGTCACAGTGGTTCCGGACGTAAGACCTCTGACACAGCAGAACCTAGTGACCATGAGGGTGTGGGGAGTGCCACGGAGGACAGCAGCTCAAGTTCGGCATCATCTGAGTCATCCTCCGGTGGATACTCCCGAGTGGTGGAAGGATCAGTACCACCTTCATCCTTGACCGCCACCCCCAGTTCTATCGCCACCCTCCCTGTTGTCCCCCAACAAGTTAGCCAGGCCCGCTCCCCTAAGATGGGAGCAGTCTCCTTCGCTCCAGGCACCTCAGCCCCTGCCCCTTTTTAGCCCCTCTGACCTGGGTGAGAAGGCTATTTACACTCTGGCTAAAGTCACAGTCGGTATCACAGCCAAATTGAAAGAAAAGCAGAATCTGTTAAATTGCAAGCCGCAAACAATTACTCCCTCATTAAAATCTAACTTTAATGCCAGATTGGAGTTAAGAAAAGCGGAGGGGGAGGGTGAGGTAAGAAGTAGTACAAGGAGCGGCAGTAATCTTGTCCCCAAGAGTCAGCTGAGCCTGCTGAGCGTGGCTGTGACAACAAATATGGAGATGGTTGATGGTGGAAAGGGTAGGACATCAACACACTTCGCAGTTCCCACGAAAATTTTTGTTTCGGCTCTAGAAGCAGAAGAACTGAACCAGATCACAGGAGACGTAAGGGCTGAAGAAGGAAGTGCCACATTAACTGAGGATCCAGTTGGGGGGGGTCCAGAGGAAACAGATACCGTACAGGGCACGTTATGTCAGTTAGTACGAGAAATTAAAGAGCGCTTTTCGATCTCCGAGTCAAACCAAAAGGAGATTCAGGCAACCTGTTCAAGTTTGGAAGTAAAAATTGAAAGTTTCGCGCAGCGTACTCAGGATCTGGAAAGTGTTGTTCTAAGTCTCCAGACATTAATGCAAGAAAATACTCAAGAAATAGCACGCTTGAAACAAAGAGAGAAAATGTTTCTGACAAGCTGGAAAAGTTGGAGAACAATGCAAGGAGAAACAATGTCAGAATTGTAGGGGTTGCGGAGGGTACAGAAGGCACAGACATTAAATATTTTGTGATAAAATTGCTGAGAAGCGCGTTTCCACAGGAGGAGCGATTTGCTAACCTAGAAGTGGACATACAGCGTGTACATTGAGATCCGTTTAAATTGCGTCCTGGGCGGAAGAGCCCCCAGAAGATCTTGGTAAACTTTCTATCCTATACTGTAAAAGAGAGTCTCTTAAGTCTGGCCCTGAAGGAAAAAACACTGCAAGCATTGGGGGTTACTTTTAAGATCAGATCAGACATCTCTAGAGAGACTGAAGATAGGCAGTGGGAGTTGGGAAATAGAATGGGGGAACTGAAAGCGCTGGGCGCCAATGTTCAGTTAAAATTCCCACAACTTTGAGGGTGATGTGGCAGAATAAAATGCATAATTTTTCAGATCATGCAGATGTGGAAAATTTCTTAACTCAGGTAAAGAGGGGGGAAACGTAGGAAAAGTAATTCTGGATCACTACCTCAGGGGTTAGCTCAAATAGGCCATGGATATGCCTAGTTGTAGGAAGGGGAGGGTTCCCGGAGGGGGGGGAGCACTAAGGGTAGGGAGCAGAAGGGAAAATTAAAAAAAAAATTAGGTCCTCAAGTTGGTACAGCAGAGTAGCACCGTTTAGATGTATTCGTCTCTTAAACAAAATGACAAAAAATATAATAAAAATACAATAAATAAACTGAAATTAAACTTTAAAAAAAATAAAAAATGAGCACAGAGGGTGAAGGGTTAATGGCTTTTGAAATATGTTGGATTTTTAATGGGTTGAGGGTTAAAAAGAGGCAACATGCTATTCTGCACTACTTAAAGCAACAAAAGACACAAATAATTATGCTGCAAGAAACTCATCTCAGGAGGCAGGAGTGTAAGGATCTTTTTTTAAAGCAAAAGTGGGTGGAAAACATTATAGCCACAGATCAGTTGCACTGTACCAAAGGGGTAGCGCTAATAGTTAAAGTTAAATCTGGAGTCGAGTTGGTCCGCCACAAGGCAGATGAGGTGGGGCGTTGGATCGTAGCAGAAGTTAAAATAAGTCAGAACTTATTTACGATAGTGTGTTACTATGGTCCAAACGAAGACGATAGTTCACATCTGGCAAATATGTTTTTGACCCTGGTCGATTTTAATGCGCCCATAATCTTAGGGGGAGACGTCAACATTCTTTTAGATAATGCCCTGGATAGATCCTCCACACGAATACAAATTAATTCCTCGAAAATGTGGGCATATTTGGTGGACATGTTGGAAAATTATAACTTATGTGATGTTTTTCGTAGAATCAAGGGGAACAACAGGGTCTATACCTTCCATAGCAAAAAAAACAGTCATTACTCTAGGCTAGATTATCATTTTATGGATAGGAAGGAAGTGAGAAAGTGGTGGGAATAGAGCATCTTCCCATTCACCTTTCAGATCATGCAGCAATTCTACCAAAATTTGAACTGCAGGGTTCACGGGGGCCTAGGAGATGGACAATTAATAGAAGGATCCTGCTACAGGTGGGGGTGGTTGCAGAATTTGCACATGGCTCCGAATAATTTTGTTTTTGAACTTGTCATTGGCGCCCCTCAATGTAGTATGGGATGCATACAAAGCCTGGTTAAGGGGGACACTCAAAGGTATATCGGTGAATTGGGCAAGGGAGGAGAGAAGGGAAGTTTCGAGTCTGGAGGAAAGGATAGGGGGTTTAGAAAAGGTGCTGAAGAGAGAAGGTTTAAGTGAAGAGGATAGGAAAGAGACAGTCGCAGCAATTGAGGAACTGCAGATGAAATTTAGAGTCAAGATGGAAGAAAAGGTTCGGCAACAGTGGGAAGTTAGTAGAGCTAGAGATATAGTGCAGGGGGAGTGCTGTGGGAAACTGTTGGCGTGGAAGGCAAGGCTAGAGAGGAACCAAAATTATCTTAGGAGGATTGAAGTTGATAATATCGGGCATACCACTGAAGAAAGTAGTAAGATAAGAGAGGTTTTTAGGAAGTTCTGTCAGGATCTATATAAGGAGGACCTTGTAACAAACAGAGCAGACATAGATACTTGGCTCCAAAAAAAGCAATTCCTAAATTGACTCCAGAACAGCAGGTTTATCTATGTCAGGATATAACGGGCAGCGAGATACTGATTGCTGTTAAGAAAATAAAGAAAGGCAAGGCAGCAGGTCCCGATACAATTCCCAGTGAAATTTATTCTGTAATTGCAGATGAGATTGTCCCAATCTGGATCAAACTGTTCAATTCTATCCTGGTAGAAGGTATGCCAATACCGGAGTCATGGAATGATGCAGTTATAACGTTAATCCCGAAGCCTGGAGAAAACCCTCTTCAATGTCAATCATTCCGTCCTATCTCTCTACTCATTGCCGACTATAAAATTTTTACTAGTATCCTAGCAGCACGTATAAACAAGGTTGTCGGGTACCTAATGCATGAAGATCAAAAAGGTTTTATACCCGGGAGAAACCTGAGAGAGTTGAATCATGCCTTGATTGGTACCATCGATTTAGCCACAACAAGGGGTCTCCCCCTTGCTGTTGTGACTGTAGATGCTGCGAAGGCATTTGACCGGGTTAATTGGAGCTATCTTATGGCAGTATTGGATCATTTCAGAATGGGTAAATTAATTTTAGGCACACTGGAGAAGATTTATAGAAGCCCAACAGCCCGTATTTTAGTGAATGAAAGCCTAACACCCTCTGTGAAGATAGAAAGGGGGACAAGACAAGGTTGTCCTCTTTGACCCATACTTTTTGATCTTTATATCGAGCCGTTTGCTCAAAGTTTGAGACTGAACGAGGGTCTAAACTAAAGGCATTTAAGTTTGAAGCATTCTCTAGGAAGATCGCGCTATATGCGGATTACCTAATTCTCTTTACCTCAGATGTACATTCAGCCTTACCCCAACTAACAGCAGAGGCAAGAGGATTTGGTGCCCTTTCAGGATACAGTCAACGAGGAAAAACCTGAATTAATGGTGTGGAATCAAAATGAAGGGGAAATAGAAAGCGCCACGGACATGAGATATCTGGGGATACATATAACCAGAGATATAGGGAAACTTGCCACATTACATTTTGAGAAGACGAGTCAGGAAGCAGGAAAATTGTTAAAAAGATGGCAGAATCTCCCACTGTTTATTTATGGGTGAATAAATTTGGTAAAAATGTCCCTCCTGCCTAAAGTTACATTTTTGTTTGATAATATCCCCTTAAGTTTTGAGAAAAAAAGCATTTTAGCTCTACAGGGGAAAATAACGTCCTTTGTCTGGGCCAACAAGGGCGTGTGTCTTTCCTGGAAGAAGTTGAGGAGGAAGGCTGGCGCAGGGGGTTAGGGCTTCCCGACCTACAATTATACTGTTGAGCCTTTGAACTTAAAAATAATGGAATATTACTATCCTGTCCAGACGAGACTCTAGTCGGTAGAATGTATAGAGCAATGCTTTATGAATTACCCGCGGAAGGCTTCCTGTATAAATTTGGGACCCCAAAGTACTTTAAGAAGGTCAGATTAAAATGCCTCCAAGCAGCGGCTAAAATTTGGTTTGAAGTTAGATCTATCTTGGGTATCACATACTACAGTAAGCTGTCATACATATGGGATTCTCCAGGCACTCCGGAATTTATGCTAAATTCCCTCACAGATCCCTGGAGACGGAGCGGTATAAGTAGATGGGGTCAGTTGTTAGATGAAGATCATAACCTGACTTGGGAGTATTGGAATTATAGGACTGAAGGGAGAATCTCTAGATTTAAAATATTTCAAGTAAATTCATGGATGAAAAACCAGGATTGGACAAGTGAAAGCCCAATTCAAATGGAAATGGATCTTCAAAATTCACGGGCCAGGAGGAAGGAAGTGGCATTATGGTACTTACTGCTACTCACAGGGGCCAACGAAAAGATGAGAGCGCCCTTTTCGGCATGGGAAGGATACTTGTCGGACGCCGAGCTGGAAGAATTATGGCAAGTATCTCTATCAACACTTTAAATGATAGGTAAATCTGCTGCATTAAGGCAGAACCATTTTTTCACTCTCCATTTAATCTACTGGACCCCGAAAATGTTGGCAAAAATAAAAAGAAATGGTGACTCCAAATGTAGGCAGTGTGGAAGAATTTTGGCTTGCTGTTGGTAAGACTATTTCTGACGTATTGGGTACCGAGGTGGAGGTAAGTACAGTTCTAATTATGTTTGGGATAAGGCAGGAAGATTTAAAGGGTTTGTGTCTTAATGTAAAACAAAGACACTTGATGTTCTACCTAATCCCCAATGCGAGAAGGAAATTTGTAAACTATGGAACCAAAGCTCTGCCCCTTCTTGGCAGGAGTGGAGAAGTTCAGTGGCCTTTTTTGAAAAGGTGGACAGGAGAGAATCAAGAAGTGCTGCTGGTGGCGCTGCATGGGACCTACTGAGTACTTTGGTAAAATGACTAGTCCAATGATTACATCTTCTTACAGCTTCTGGCATAGGAAGCAAGTATTATGAGAAGTGGCCCAATAAACAACTCATTGTTGCTTGAAGAAACTAGTCCAATCCGCTAGGCACCAGGGTCGCTACAACATGCAAGGTGCTTAACAACATGCAAGGTGCTTACTTTTGCGATTAGTGAAGGTATAAGGACTATAAAAAAAAAAAAGACTATGGGCCCGATTATAACTTTGGCGGTCTGACCGCCGTTGCGGTGGTCTGGAGAATGCCGCCAAGGTGGCAGCATCCCTACCGCTGTATTACAGTTACACCTTTTGGGCTGGCGTTGTTTTGTTTTGCCAGTGCCACGGCGGCAGCATGCTTTGGCTCATAAAGAGCCTGAAGCACATGCCGCCGCCATGCAGCGCCATTTGCATGTCGGATGCCTTTTGTACCATGCACCAAGTCGTGCATGGCACACAGTGCACGCATGACAGTACATTAAGAGGGGAGTGCAACATGTGCCCCCATGCACTTTGCCCAATGAGCAAAATCACCCCGAGGCCCTGTTTGGGGCCACTTCTCTGCCTTTCTGTCAAATTTTTCATGACAGGATCCCTGCCATGAAAAGGTCTGAGGAAAGGCAGGTCGTGATTGTGATGGCGGTGACGGCATTTGCACCGCCTCCGATCCCTGCCACTTTCCCCAGGGCTGCCACCGCGGGATCCAGGATCCTGCCGGTCTTGTGGCGGTCCGATCGCAATGGTCATAATCGGGCAGTTGGACTACCAAGTAAACAGCGGTCGGACCGCCACCGCGAGTACGGCGGTCTTCGGACCACCATACACGTAATCAGGCCCTATGTCCCCATAGGAATCAATGAGAAAAATAGCAGAAATTTTATGAAAATGTTTATTGAAATGTTTAAAAGTGTTACAAAATATATTATTCAATATATGAAACATTTTTAATAGTTGTTAAACAAATACAGAACAAATGTTTCTGAATACATTTTCAGTAATATACATTTTCATATTTTTTAAACATTGTAAATTGTAAAACATTTTTCACTATATTTTACATACATTTTCATACTGTTATTTAACAAATATTTTCGATATATATTAAATAATTTTATATATGTTATAATATTTTTTAATATATACTTTATAATTTTTGTATTAATTTTTGGATCATTGTTGTGCATGTGTAATGACGGCGGACGGGATATCCGTCACCGTTGTGACGGAGTAACCCGTCCGCCAAGATCTAAATCAGACCATCTGCTGCTTTGACAGGTCAGGTAAACCCAGGGCAGGTAAACCTGAACTGCTGTTAGCTGGTAGGCCCCCAAGCACCTTAAGTCCTAAAGTGTACCTTCTACAACTGTTTGCAGATAATATATGCAGTGCATGTCTTTCCTTCCTTAGGATAATATTACTGGGTTCGAGGCTCATGCCTCAAATCTGACAGCTTTGTTATGCAACTGTTTTACTGTGTAAAAATGATAACGAACTAATGTACTTACCTGATCCCGAAGTACTGGTGTCTAAAAACTGTTTAAAATATTTTGATATTTTTCTAAATTTACCACAGATTTCTTATTGAGTGTGCGTCTCATGTATTGAATTAGTGTGCTCAACAAATGCTCAACACTCCCCTATGATAAGCCTAAACTGCTCAACCACACTATCACAAATAGAGAGCTTTGGGATTGTTAAAGCAAGTCCTTGTAAGCCAATAAGGGTCGCATGGATTTTCTGCAAAGTTTACCCCATTTTGGTACACTACTTAGAAAGCCAGTTTCCTACATAGATGGTCCAGTGGTGGGATACAAGACTTTGCATTTGCTGATACCACTCTGTAAATAGGTGATTCCACTAAGAAATAAACAATTGACTTTAGGCAGGAATATTTTTTTCTAATTTTAATCTGAGCTTTTAGGGCCCTGCGTTTAGTCCTCCAGTCCTATTGTATTAGAAATTTTAAAAGTATACTAATCAGTTAGGCCTTAAAAGTCTGTTGAGATGTTTTTAGATTTCCTAAAAAGGTCCCAACTGTACTAGACTAATGTCTTCCTCAGAGGATAGAAAATTCAGGAACCTGACCCCTTATCTGTACCTTAAGGTGAGGCAGTTAAGGCTCCTCTGTAAGGTTTATAACATTAAAACTGGCTCAAATCCTACTAAGACAAAGCTCCTTGCAGAGTTTGAAGCAGCTAATGTAATAGAAGATCCTGACACCCCTCTAAAGGAGGAGATGGACAGTGACCATGACATTGAGGACGGTACTCCAGAACACTGTCACACTAAACTCACTAGTGAAAGTGATGAGATACTCTCTTACATCTACCATAGAACTGTACCTCGAGTGCCTCTTACATCTACCATAGAACTGTACCTCGAGTGCCTTCCCCTAATGGGGATGGGACAGGAAACTCAAGGCTCAGAAAAAAACTAGATGATGAAGAAGCAATTCTTGAAAGACAAGCCAGAAGAGCTGCCCTTGAAGCCAAAATCCTAAATATAGCAAAAGAGAGGGCTAAGATGGATTTAGCACCCACGAGTGGTGGCGGCAACAAACTAAATAGGGAGAGACAGGAAACTTTTGATCCCAAAATCCCCAAATGGATTGTTCCCAAATATGTTTAGGGTGATGCTATCACAAAGTGGTTTACAGCTTTTGAGAGGGTTTGTAAGATGAGGAAATTACACCAGAGACTTTGGAGTTCTCTACTGTGGGAGTTGTTCTCAAGAAAGTGCAGGGATATACTCCTGACACTGGATGAGGAAGATGCTGAGTCCTATGAATTCATGAAGGATATCCTGATTGATGGCTTGGGGCTCACCACTGAGGAGTACAGATTTAAGTTCAGGGCGACTCACAAAACCTGGAGTCAGTCCTGGGTAGATTTTGTGGACTTCTCAGTCAAAACACTAGGTGGCTGGTTGAAACTCAGTAAGGTGCAAGAATATTAAGGGCTCTATAATTTGATAATAAAAGCACATCTGTTGAGTAATTGTACTGCATCAGTACTTAGTAACTTAGGGGTGGTCTCTCCCCAAGGGCTGGGGAAAAAGGCTGACCATTGGGTCAAAATAAGGGTGTCCAGAAAGATCCAAGGTGAGGGTGACCAAAAGAAAGGAGTTACTGCCTCTCCCTAAGGGAAAGATGTGGGTCACAAAGGGAAAAAACCCAAAGAGTGTTCTAAAGGCCCCGAAAAACCTGTTCAGGCGGGTGGGCCCAGAGATACTTCCCAATCAAAGGGTGGGTACCAAGGTAAAAACTGGGAACCTAAGAGGACTTGATGCCATCTCTGTAAGCAGAATGGTCACCGAACTGGGGATGCTTCCTGCCCAATGAAGGCTTCCACTAGTCAACTACTTTCAGGGGTTTTTAGTCTCCAGATGGGATCCTTGGTGTGTCCTGACCTGGTCCCAGAGCACACTGAAGCTACTTTCATCTCAGAGGGTGGGGTTGAATATAGTTGTCTGGCCCAGTAACTGGGAGAAATACAGATAAAGGCACATATCAATTGAGTTGAAGTGGAAGCACTGAGGGATACAGATGCAGGTGTCACCATGGTGACTGAAAATCTCATATTTTCAGAACAGTACTTAACTGGACAGACATATCCAGTTATCAATGCTTCTAGCATTGTCAGTTTTCATCCCATGACTATGGTGACCTTGGAATGGGAATGGGTTACTGGCCATAAGAAGGTGGTCGTGTCCTCTGCAATTCCTGTAGAATGTCTGCTGGGGAATGATCTAGAGACCACAGCATGGCCTGAGGTAGAAATGAGAACCCAGGCAGCCATGCCGGGAATACCTGAATGGGTGTGTGTGAAAACAAGAGCAAAAAACAAAGCCTAGGGTAAAAAAGAGGTATTGGAGCATGGAATAAGTGCCCAATCGTCCAAGAGAAATGTCAAGACGGCTTTGAAACCACCTTCTGAGGAGACACAAGCTCAGGCAACCTCTCCTCAGGGAGAAGGCCTTTCAGCACCAAAGGGAACTGACCCCCAGCAATTTGAGCCTTACACAGCAGAGCTCCTGGACCAGGGGAACCCTCTAGAAAAGATATTTGCCAGGGACAGATGATCTGTCTCACTCTTGAGAGACTGAGACAGCAAGCTGCTGGCCAGGAAAAGGGAGGTGTCGGTGGTTCCACCGAACCTATTGGGAGGAGGGACTCATGTATACTGTGGCCAGAGACCCCATACATGGTGGCACTAGGAGAGTGGTAGTGTCTCAGCAGTACAGAGAGTTCTTACTCACCTTAGCACATGACATCCCCCTAGCTGGGCATCTTGGACAGAATACAACTTGGAGTAGGTTTGTCACCCACTGCTACTGGCCAGGTATTTCCTAGGAAGTGAGGGAGTTTTGGAACTCCTGTGTTACCTGTCTAACTAGTGGTAAGACATGTGACAAACCAAAGGTCCCCTTAATTCCACTACTAGTGGTTGGCGTTCCCTTTGAAAGGGTAGGGATTGATATTGTTGGTCCCCTTGACCCTCAAACAGCATCGGGAAACAGATTTATACTGGTGGTAGTGGATCATGCCACCAGCTATCCTCGTGCAATTCATCTTAGGACTGTCACTGCTCCTGCAGTTGCCAGGGTCCTTTTAAGTATTTTTACTTGTGTGGGTTTTTCAAAGGAGGAGAAGTAGTAACTTCATGTCTGCTTACCTAAAAGTAAGATTAAATGAATGTGGGTGGACTTATAAGTTCACTACCCCATATAACCCACATACCAATGGTCTGGTTGAGAGATTCAATACAACCATGAAAGGTATGATCATGGGGGTCCCTGACAAACTCAGGAGGAGATGGGATGTCTTTTTGCCATACCTGCTTTTTGCCTACAGTGAGGTGCCACCGAAAGGAGTGGGCTTTAGTCCCTTTGAGCTTCTGTTTGGCCATCCTGTTAGGGAACCACTGAGTCTAGTGAGGGAAGGCTGGGAGAAGCCTTTCAAAGACCCCAAACTTGACATTGTGGATTATGTGCTTAGCCTTCTTTCCAGGATGGATGAGTACATGGAAAAAGCAAAACAAATCTTGAGGCAAGCCACGAGCTCCAGAAGCAATAGTGTGACCAAAAGGCTGCACTGGTTGAGTTTTGGTGAAGGCAGAAGGTATGGGTATTAGAGCCTGTGGCACCTAGGGCTCTCCACGACAAATGCAGTGGTCCCTACCCTATCCTAGTAAGAAAAGGGGAGGTGACCTACTTGGTGGACCTATGCACTTGCAGGTGCCCCCAGATGGCCATCCATGTAAACCACCTGAAACATTTTTATGACAGGGCTGATGTGACCATGCTAATGAGGATCAGGAAGAAGACAGTGAACCTCTCCCTGACCTTCTCTCAAACACCCCTAAGGATGGGTCCGTTAAGAGAGTTGTCTTTTCAGACACCTTCACTGCCCAACAGCAAACTGACTGCAGGCAAGTCCTGGGGCAGTATGATAAGCTCTTTTCTTTGACCCCTGATCAGACAAATTGGTGTACACATGATATGGATATTGGGGACAGCCTACCTGTTAAAACATAATTTACAGGCAGTCTGACCAAGTTAAGGACAGCATCAGAGCTGAAGTCAGCAAGATGCTGGAGTTAGGGGTGATAGAGCCCTCTGAAAATCTCTGGGCCAGACCAGTGAGCTTAGTCCCCAAACCTCATTCCAAGGAAGGTAAACCAGAGCTGAGGTTTTGGGTGGACTATAGAGGTCTCAGTGCTGTCACTAAGACAGATGCCCACCCCATTCCAAGGGCTGAAGAACTGATTGACAGGTTGGGTGCAGTCAAGTTTCTCAGTACTTTCGATTTGACATCATTGTACTGTCAAAAATGGTCTCACCACAGGAGCCAAAGAAAAGTCAGCATTCTCGACCCCAGATAACCATTACCAGTTTACTGTAATGCATTTTGGTTTAAAGAATGCCCCCTCCACCTTCCAAAGACTGGTGAACAAAGTCCTAGCTGAGCTGGAGTCTTTTAGTGCAGCATATCTTGATGATATTGCTGTCTATAGCTCCCCTTGGCAGGATCACCTGATCCATCTTGGAAAGGTCCTTGAGGCCCTGCAGAAAGCAGGACTCACTATCAAGGCAAGCAAATGCCAGATAGGGCAGTGCTCAGTTGTATACTTGCACCAACTTGTGGGTGGAGGCCAAGTTCAACCCTTACAGTCCAAGATCTAGCCTATTATGGTGTTGTGAAGTTTCGACTAATCAGTAAGAACTGCGCGTTTGTGGCCACATATCAATGTTGGGATAATGCCAGAATGATTCCGTGCACCCCCGCAGGATATGTTGTCCCATAGACCAGCTAGCTCACAGTGCCACCATAAAACCCCCTAAACCTAGACAGGGAGCGAACAATTCTGGCAACCATTGAACATAATCCTGTTCCCTCAGGAACCGTGGCGACAGATCTAGAGCCTTTCGCTCATACACTCGTGCTCTCTTTTCCTCAAAGAAATATATAAAAAATACACAGAGGGACGTTTGAAGTGTTTATTGAACCAATGTGATTCTTGTATAGAATATATCTGCTGCAAAGATCAATAGACAGGAGCAGATGAAAGTTATAAGCAGTATCAGGACTGTGAACAAAATGAAAAGTTCCACCATCGTGCTGAAACAACGTATATTTGCAAGCATATGAAACAGTATAACAACAATCTGGCATACTCCTCCTATGTGGACCCTAACATATGTGTCTAGGGTGTGTGTGTATGTTCTTCCAAGAATCCCCGTACTGGATGATCCAAACCCGTTACCTGGTGGATAAGAATGTAGGACCCCTTCTTGGTCACGAGCTGGACACCCCTCATGAAGATGTTAGTCAGCTGCTGGGCAAAAAAGCATCAGCATGTAAGGCTTCTTAATGTCAGCAGAAGTGCCCCCTCTGTCTACACCCGGAAACAGATGTTTATTTAGCGAAAAAGACATCCTTGCCTTGGGCTGAGATTGTTATCAGGCTGCGTTTGTTTTCTACAGATAGCTGTGTCACCATATGGATGAAAATAACAAACACATTTGCACAGCGTACGCGTAGGCCTTGTACATAGTGTCAAGGCAATACATTAGTGTTCTTGCGAAGTTGACTTCTGCAAGCAAGGTCAGTGTTTGTAGGAAACTAACCCAAAGTGTCGCAAATGTGTGTAAAAAGTCCATGTGAAAAGTGAAGGCAACTTTAGGAAAGGTCTGGGTTCATGTGAAATGGCAATGTTTCCTTCTTGGCACATGACACCCACTTCTGGGACTCCTTTCCTTCTGAGACACATGACACCCACTCCTGGGACATAAGTCGACTAAGAAGCTATCTAAAGCTAAAAATCCTACTACTAAAATGCAACAGTATATGTAAAGGAGATTGCTTAAAAATGACACGTTAAAATAATAAGAAAAAGCTCTTAAAAGGCACCTATGGTATTCTGAGACCCAAAGCATAAATAAAGCCATAACTTGTTAAAAAATTGTAAAACTATAAAAAGAGGTTAATTTAAGACAATTTGGAATATTAAAATCAGACCAAATAAAAAGTTCCCACCAAATGGAATAACCAGATGTTTATGTGTTCCAAGTGGTAGAAAAAACATTTCTGTTCCCAGCATCTGCAGATGATGATCCCAGAGGCACACCTCGGAGCAAGTTGATAGAGCAAATATGTTGCTATCCACCCCCCACAACAGCTGCTGTGGGAGCGAGAGACCCAGTCGATGTTCTGTCAAGCCAGAGCCAAGATCCAGTCCACCAGGCTCATATAATGTGGCCAGGAACAATGGAATCCGCAGGGGACAGCTATATAAATGGGCCTTTAGTGGGTACATCAGTACATGTATGTCTGAAGGTTCAACCAATTGCCACTCCAAGCACACATTCAGGGCACACTCGTAAGTGCACATGAGACAGCGGAACACAAGCTGCATGCAGTGAAGCCATACAGGCCGAAATGACAGGAACCAATGCTCATCTAGTTCCTGTAGCAAGGATGCGCTCAAGTAATGCACCATGCACGCACAGCACAACAGGACATGATGCAGTTCCAGCTCCATTCGATCTTGATATGGTATGTCCATTGCGGAGCAAAAATATTGAAACCACTATCTCTGCAATTAAGAACAGGACCAGCAAAAGACCTCTAAAGATGTTATTGAGGACGGAGTGGATGAAAGATGGAATGACTCCGAACACCTGGAAGGTGTTAACCAAACCGCAGCCTATGCCTTTCAAAAAAAGTGCTATTCTCGTCTTGTGGGACATGTTAAAAATACGATGCACGAATTCTCCAAAATGTTGTGGGAAGTTAGTAGGGAGTAGTGCCTGTATCTCTGAAGAGGACATTGTCACCTGAAGATCAAACGTCTCCTTAGCAGAAGTTGAGGTCACATCTTTTTGAAATAATAAGGCTTTCAGTTTGCTCAGGGCATCAAAACGCATGTTGGTAAGATTAATTGAAGGCCACAGCATATCCTCCCTAGGCAGGTGGAAACGGGACTTGTCTACAACAAGTAACAATGGAAGACATGGTTACCACGTAGGCAACCTCTGGTTTCATCCCACAGCAACCTTGAATGTTCAACATCAGGTAATTCCCATTGGAGAATATCCTGAAATTCAGACGTATCACAGCCGCCGGGGAGCCTTTCAAGTAGCAAGACAGGTTTGCCACAGAGGCATTACATGCAACAAAGCATCTTTGCATACTAGGGACCCACTCAAAGTATTCTCGCAGTCAGAACTGCTAAAAAAAGCTTCTATATCCTTATTCCCAAACCAAAATTTAAAGGGAAGCTTCCAATGTTCCTGTATGAACCCTTCACCTAATGCTTCGTATCTGCCCACTTGATGCTGTTGTAGATAGTACTGTAAGTGGAAATCCAAGGATGCTATTTCAGCAAAGGTAAAGGTAATTTCTCCAGTCTTTCAATATGTAACATACTATATTTCACATTTTTACGTGCCATAATTATCTGTTGTTCTGTAAGGTGGTATGGTGAAAACAGATTTGTGATGTTAATGTGTCGCCACGGCATGTTGCCAGAACGTAGTGTCTGTAATGTCCAGCTCAACAATAGAATAGACCTAAGTTGGGACTGTCCATGTTGTGATCCAGACATGTCTTGCTGTATGACGTCTATTGTTGAGGATACAATATTACCCAAGGAGTATATTCTAGATACTAACGTAGTCATACTGTTGACCACTACTTCAAGAGCCTGTTCTAAGTTAGCCCTGTCAATCTTGTGCAATCTTTCAGCAGCCTCCTGTTGAGATATTTTCCATATCTCGTTACAAATGGCTTAAAGAAAGCATTTTTGACATGGTTTTGGAGGACCCAATAAAAAGTCCTGTAGTTCCAGGTCATCAGACAAAAGGGACAAGTACTGTTGTACCTGAGATAGTGTTGAGGTCTTTAGCCATTCAAGGCACAACTTCCCAACACTGTAAGTTGTCACCACCTCCGACTGTTCAGACTGCACATAACGAATGTTGGGCCTATTTACTGTAAAGCCCTTGTTGTTACCTAGGAATTGTGCCTGAAATGTGTTTGTGTCCCATGGCCAAACTAACCATTCCTTCCAATTGTGGGTCTGATGAGTTATGCATACTTTTACGCAGCATGGTATCTATAGCATCCTCATTGTATGATGTTAATTGCTGTCAATTCTCAAATTGTGCAAGAGTGGGAACCTGTGGTGTGTTCAAATCTTTTATCTTGGCGAGGCCAAACATGTTGTCTGCTGCACAGTTTAATTCAGGAAAATTATTTGTTGTAGTGTTAGGCAAGCTCTAAATAAGGCCTCAGTTCCCTGAACCTGCCAATCTTTAGTCCCCCAGATAGACTTCACATCTATTGTGTCCCTCCAAAAGTCGAAACCTTGTACAGATAGCTGGGAAAGGAAAGAAGCAGAGTAAATGAGTTTTGTGTCTTTATATTTTTCTTTGCAGGTAATGGTGCAAGTCTATAATAGAAAGAGGCTGGGTCAGAGATGTCATACCTAGAAAAATAATCATACTTTTGCGCAAATGCCTTTGAACTATCCCGTGGTGGTGTAGGGCAATGTTCCCATTGTGTAAAGTTAAAAACCTCTCAAAGAATACTAACTTTGTGCAGAAAATGATGTTCGTAATTTTGAAAACAAAACATCTCACCATAGTTAGCTTTACCATCATATAAATCGTCAGAAGAAAACATAGTTGAATGCTCTAGATCTTCTAGCATTTCATACACTGTATCAATCTCCCAATCATCAGAAACAGTACTAGGGGTGATGATATCATTTAAAAAAAAATTAAATGTGGAATTTGCAAACGTTCAGTGGGACCATACACATCAAATCATACCTTATCGCATACAATCCCATCCGGAACTGGAACAGCTGAAATGTTCACCAGGGAAAGGTCTCTTTGTTCACGGTGCGATGTTGCGTGTGGTATCAGAATCAAGTTTACCATTTGTACTGCAGAGCGTTCTGGAATAAAATGCCCATTCAGAAGCAGAAAGAACAATGTCACAAAACGTATCAAAAGGACCAGGAAAAGTGATGAAATTGTCATCCAAATGTGTAACCATGGAGAGACAAAGTATGTTCTTTTCAGCTAAAGATAGAAAACACTCATCTTCAGTCCAAAAGGTAGGGACAGTGGAGGTGGAGGTTACTCTGATGTGTCAGAGGAGAAGTCATTAAAGTCGATGAAGTAGCCAGAAGCTATCCGGTCTATCCTTGGCAACTCAGCAGGTTGTGTTGAACTTGACGGAGACTTGACCTGTGGTACATTGTTGTAGAACTTGTTCTTTTCAGAATTTCGAAATTGAAATTTGTGTTTCTGTCCTTGTTGAGACTGTACAGTTGTCATGGTTTTTACTACAGGTAGAAGACATACTTCATTGTTGCTTAGTGTTGTCTCTACTTGGAGAGAACAAGCATCATTCATAATTAAAGCTTTAATCTGAACCTCATGTACAGTAGTGAGAGGAGACTGGTAGCCACCCAGGAGCACACGTGGCTTACTTTTTAGAATTGGTCACATCATGTGGTCTGATCAGATCAATGGAGACAAACCTTTTGTCTGGACGGCCGGCAAGGGGCGGAAGGAGTACAGTTCTCGTACCTACAACAGTCAGGAAAGGGACAGGCACGTTGTAGGATGGCCCAAACTCTGTGTTGTCCACATTTTATTCTCTGACCTGATCCCCAACCTTCGGGATACAGCTAGGCCTTGCCGGACTTACCTTCACTTCTCCAGCGGTGGTGTGTTTTACCTGGACACTACTTTGTTCGTCCCGGAAATCATTCAGTTCCTGTAAAACAGCCAAACTTTCATTGATGTCAAATGGTGTTTCCGCCGCTACTGTGCTGGGATTGTCAAGGTTGGGTCCCACATCTTAACCACAAACAGGATTTCATTGGGAGTCCAACCACCCAGGGATTTTCTTGGCATGTTATTCAAAGCCCTCTGGACCTCCGATAGGTGATGGACCCAACTGCGACCTGAGCCTAGGACCTTCACTGTTAAAGAGCTTTAAGTCACACTTTTTCCGCTCCACTACTGCGTTTTCCTTGGGATGGTATGGAGACGAGAAACGCAGAGTCACACCCAAACCTCCCATGGCCTCTTTGTAAGCCCTAGAGCTAAACGCCGGACACTGGTTGAAATGTAGTGTGCCAGCTGCACATGTCCTGACTCGCAGATCCTTAAACACAAGCCAATGGTGTGTTTGAAATTAGTAGAGGTGTCTGTGGTGGACCCACTACTGTGGAACCCTTCATCTGCTTGCAGATGTTGCATCTAAGGAGAATGTCCTTGGTCTGTTTGTAAAGACCTGGCCACCAATAACATTGCTGCAGTAATGAAATTATAGCAGCCACCCCTGCATGTGCAGAAACCAGACCCTCATGTGCAGCTAGAATTAACCCCAGTCTGTGATCCCTGTTTGGCATTACTCTTTCCCCCACTCCTGGAATCTGAGCATGAGGTGTGTTTTGTGCATCTAATTTGTAGGAGTACTTTAGTGGAAAACCCTTCGGCAGGTTTGTGTCATTGCGAGCAGCATTGTCGCCACCATAATGTCTCTGTCTATCCTCGTAGTAGAACGAGTGATTGCAGCAACTGCGGCAGTGCGAACTGTCACTTTTGCAGCTTCATCAGCCGTGGAATTCCCTGCAATGTGAATGCCAACACGTTGATGGCTCAGTGTGTGAAGGACATGAGCCAATGGCAAGCATTCTTTCAGCTTTGCCACTTGTTCTCAAAGCAGCTTGTGATTTACTGTGCAAACTTTTGAGTCTCTGAATCCATTCTGGCTCCAATAATGTAGATATTCATTATATGACTGCACACAATAATACAAATCACACACTATAAGTGTGGGGAATCCAGCACCTGCATTCTGTAGTGCCAGTACTAGAGCCTTTAATTCTGCCAGCTGTGCAATCACCTACTGACTGTGTGTAGGTTTTCTCAGGATAGAATTATGCATACGCCCTTTCACTATTGCCCATGCCGCTGAGTATTGGTCCTTTGTCCCTATGGCAGGCCGAGCAGAATCATCATTGTAAATGATGTAGTCATAGCGATCTAGAGGTATTATTTGATTAGACAGTGGATATTCTTGTTTGTATTGCAGGAGGGCTTGTGTTTGTAGTGTAGAATCAAATCTGTAATCTACATCTGTTGCAGTGAGTGAGTTAGCCCCTTGTATCCATCGTGGATGCAGAGCTTTAACGTTTGGAACGCTTGCTCTGGTGACTGTCTCCAGGGTCAGTATCGGGGTCATGACAATCATGCGTATCCCTTAGGTCTCACTGCAGCAGTCTGTACTGCTGTTAGTATTTTTACAGTAGGTTGAAAACGCATTTTACCATTTGTATATAAACGCAATTTATACGCAATAGGTATTGTGGCACCTTCCTTGAACATGACATAAGTGTACCCTGATGTACCTGTGATGACACAGATCGCCAGGTTTCTTGTGTTTACACGTATGTGTAGATGTTTGGAAGCGATCATGTCAGCTTGTAACGAACATAGAATTTCAGTATGTTCCTTTGTCCAGTATGTGCTTGAAAAGTCTGGACGTATCAAGTCGTAGAATGGTTTAACCCATTCTGTGTAATCTGGAATGTATGTACTGCCAACATTTAGAAATCCTAATATGGATTGTAATTTTTTTTTTTTAAGTCGTTGGAGTTTGGAGCAACGCTCATATTTCCGAAAAATGGGTTGCCAGGCTTTTGCCTTCACTTGACAACTCATAAACGAGAAATATGACATTGAGGTGGGCGAATTTCGATTTATTTAAATTAAAGTTATAGCCCATGTGAGCAAACCCCAGGATTATACGGTCTACTCTGGTTGTGTGTTCCATAAGGTCATCATCTGTCAAGTATATGTCATTGACGTAGAATAATGCTTGGTCATCAAAATTTTCAAGTAGTTCAGTAACTCTGGCTGAGAACAGCCCAGGGCTATTCTTATACCCTTGGTGCAAACGGCAGAATTATTTTTGACAACTGAGTGCACTGAATGCTGTCAAGTATCTGCTTCCAGGCGCTATATTTTAGCAGAAAATTCCATTTGAGATATCTAGCATTGTTTTGTATTTTTTCCACACAATGTTATTCATTAGTGCAGCACTGTGTACGTTTTGTACTGCAAATGTGCGACTAGCTGTGTTCAAATGTCTGTAATCTAATACTAGACGATATGAATTATTTGGTTTCATCACTGGAAACAAAGGGTTATTCATGGAAGAGGTGCAACTTTCTATTACACCTTGGTACTCAAGTTGATTTAGGATTTCCCTAACTTGTTGTTTAGCTTCGTTTTTATTGGATATTGTCTTTGAGGTTGTGGGGTTGTCCTCAATGGAATGTTATGATACGGCAAACCGTCATCTCACCCCACATGGTTGCGGTATAAGTAGGAGCTGCATTCAGCGTTTGTGGGCTAATGCCCGGTGTAACCAATTGTGGTGGTGCAGCTTGAACAGCCTGTACAGGAGTAAGTTTTAATGTTCGCATCACAAACTGTGTAAGGCATCTCCATATTGTCACTAGATTATTGTATAATCCCGGCATCTAAGCGGCAGACAAATTATTGATACTGGGATGCAGTGTGTATCCGGCTGGAACTGGCCATGTCACCCCCTCATTGATGAGTGGGCCCAGTCTCCCGTTTTCAATGGTGTGTGGGAGGGCACCTATAAACCAATTGATATGTTCTTGGTATGTGAAAGGAACTTCTATTTCCTCATATGGAGCGTATTCATCTCCTATTTCATCTTCAGTGTATGCGTGAAATAGTCGGGTTACAGTATCTGTTTAGTACTCACATCCTTGTCCAAACTGACCACAGGCCTCTCAGATGGCTGATGCGAAAATCCTAAACCATTGAGGTGGTCTATCTACCTGCAGGGAATGGACTTTACAGTGAAACACAGACCTGGGACTGACCATGCCAATGCAGATGGCCTTTCCAGGTTCTTCCAATTAGACAATATAGACTCTCTTGGAAAAGATTAGCCTTATTCCTTTTTGTTGGGGGGGGCGTTGTGTAGGAAAGTGCCCCTTTGTGACATGGTCACCCCTATTTTTCGCTAGTACTGATGCTTTGCAACTGAAAGTGCACTGGGTCCTTGCTAACCAGGCCCCCAATCCAGTGCTCTTTCCTTTAAACAAGGTAAATATC
Source organism: Calotriton arnoldi (assembly GCA_963921515.1). NCBI lineage: Eukaryota > Metazoa > Chordata > Amphibia > Caudata > Salamandridae > Calotriton > Calotriton arnoldi. The sequence continues at coordinate 204,456 of CAWUFW010002690.1, read as the reverse complement.
TAATTGTAACTCAATTAGCAAGGGCTTTAATTAGCACCCCTGTAAGTCCCTAGTAAATGGTACCCCTGATACGTAGGGCATTGGAGGGTCTCCCAGGGCTGCAGCATGTATTATGCCACCCTAAGGGACCTACACTCAAATTGCATGCAGACTGCCATTGCAAGCTGCGTGAAATGGTGCAAACCATTCAGAAAACATGGCATGCTGTGTCCCTGTTCACTGCATATACTATATGTAAGTCACCCCTACAGCAGGCCTTAGATCCCTAAGACAGGGTGCATCATATTGTATGTGAGGACCTATCTGCATGATCAGATATGCCCCTGTGACATCTGGTTCCATTGCCACAACATTGCAAGTGACCAGGAAGCTATCTTAAGCATGTGTACTGGAAACTGGTCATTACGAGTTATCCAGCTACATAATGGCTTTATTGAAAATAATGGTGTTTGGTATCAAACACCACGTCTTAAGAAATATGTACTGATGCTAGTACTAGATTTATTATGACATGCCCCCAGAGGGCACCTTAGAGGTGCCCCCTGAATCCTACTAGTCTCTTAGTGTGCTGGCTGACTGGTATCTCCCAGTCTGCCACCACTGATGAGTTTCTGACCCCCTGCAGGTGAGAGCCCATGCTCTCTGAGATCATAAATAATGCCTGCCCGGAGGAAGGTGATCACACTTCCTTCAACAGGATGGCTAGCAAATTTAGCATATCAAGGCTGTAGGCTTCAAAGCCTCTGCCACCTTTGATATGCAACCCCAGCTTCCCTCCAGACCTTCTAATGCATACCCCTGGCTGGGGCCCATTTAGCACCAGAGCAGGTGGGAAAATGAGGTAGTCAGAAGGAGCGTTTACCTATAGGATAGTCACACCCGTAAGGTGGGCTACCTGAAGTGAACAACAAAAGAAGGGGTTCGCCATATTGAATTTGGTGAAAGTGGGAACTCTGGGTAAGGTTTAGGGCCACTCTCCTTAGGAACAGGTCATATAGGGGGTGTAGTCACCCCAGTTCTCCCCAGAAAGTGGTCCTATAGGGGTTGTAGTCACCCCAGAGGTAGGTTACCCATTGGCTACTACCCTATACTACCCTTAACTCCCCTAAATTCTGTATTTAGGGGTTCCCTTGAGACCAGGAACTCATGTTCATCTCCTGGGAACCGAAGGAAAGGACAAAGAAGAGCAGTCACTGCAAGAACTGAGGACTTTGGGGCCAAACCCTGCCTTGCTGCTGGAACCTCGACACTTGCACCGACCGACTCGTCCAAAACCTGTGGGGGACCATCCAGCAATTTTACCAACCAAACAGCATCTCCTTTGGGGTGGAGGAGCCTTCCCCTTGCATCTACAGGCACTGAAAACATCTGTCCGGTAACCAGTGTTGTTTGCTATTTGGCCCACTGAAGGCAACAGGCGGGGGGGTCTCTGAGGTTGTGGGAGGTCAGACCCATCTCTTTGGCAAGTTTCAAGATGCTAGACGCTGCAGGAGTTCCCCTGGATCAATACCTTGACTACTAGAGCACTTGCGCCTCCCCAAGGCTTGCTGATGTCCAGTCCGGACACCACCACCACAAAGACTTACCTGCACATTGAGGGACTATGAGAGAGACAGCTAACTGCACTCAAGACTACCATCGCAACCAGCACCTCTGCACCTGAACATACCAGGACAGATAAACCCTACTTGCTGGTGGTACTTTGGACCTTGGTCCTTAAGCACCTTGAGTCCTAAAGGGTACCCTCTACAACCGTTTGCAAATACCTGTATGCCATAAATGTCTTTTCCTTCAATAGGATAACATTAATGTGTTTGAGGCTCGTGCCTCAAATCTGAGAGCTTTATTATTCAACTGTTTTACTCTGGAAAAAGAATAACAAACTAAAGTACTTACCTGATCCCGAAGATCTTGTGTCTAAATACTATATAAAATATTGTGTTATCTTTCTAAGATGGCCACGGATATATCTTATTGAGTGTGTGTCTTGTATATTGACTCTGTGTGTTCAACAAATGCTCAATTCTCAACCCTGAAAAGCCTAAACTGCTCGACTACACAACCGCAAATAAAGCGCTTTGGGATTGTTAAAGCCAGCCCCTGTATGCCAATAAGGGTCGCCTGGACTTTCTGCATAGTGTACCTCATTTTGGTACACTACATAGAAAGCCAGCTTCCTACATCTTGCAAACAGGCAATATCCACTTTGCGTTATTTAAGAAGGGAAAGGACCCTATACGGTTTTCGGTACGGACCCAACCCTTCACATTCCAGGTAGGGAGCCTGAAAATTACGTGTTTATCCATCATGAAATGAGAAATGCATAATAGCCACTAACCCACTGCAACATGATGGCAACAACAACATTAGGAAAAAAAGAAGAGAGAGCAAAATACCCGAAACAGAAAAACCCCTTTCAAACTGGACATGTATAAGCAAAGCACCACTTCTTACAAGCCCACAAACCTCGATGTGTTAGGACATACACCATCACAACCCACCCCTCCCGAAGAGAAAAACGCCCCACAACTTCCCGACTGGGTGCGAGTCCATACAGTCACAGGCACACAACACGCCTATAATCAGTGTTCCACACATGCCAGAGACACAGGAGGCCACAGCTGCCCTAAGGAAGCACCCACACTCAGTTACAGGATAAGCAGTGTCCAGCAGTGAGGACTCCATGCAATAAGCCAGCTACCCACCCACAAAGAGTCCCCGAGAACTGCCTTCCCAATCACCCCCCGAAGAGGCAGCAGAGCCATGGTCAACCCCCCCCCTCCCGCTCCCAACATGCAGTCCAAGAGTCAGACTAGAGACCCACGCTGCGGGTGCCTGTAAAAGAGCATTTCCTCATGGAGGTATTTCTTTAGTTTTTTTCTCAGAGTTTTATATAGCAAGAACTTGACCCAAAGGTATCAGAGAGCTTTTCATGAGGACCAGTTGCATTACAGACAACTTTTTTTTTATTAGGCACTGGGAGATTAAGTGATTTGCCCAGAATCACAGAATGTTGATCGTCCCTGCCAAGACTCGAACCTGGTTTGCCAGCATCGAGGTCAACAGCTCTAGCCGTAAGGCCTCATCCTATCTGGAACAACTCCAGTGAGCTTCTTGCACAGTTTCAGGCTGCAGTGTCTCAGGCCTCGATTGTGTTTCTGGGTCACGAGTATACATAGTGCTGTCATCCTGTACCACAATGCGACTAGTGCCCACCTCTGCTAATCTCTGGCCACCTCCGTGGCCATCAACAATAGGACCAGGCACTGTGAAGACCAGGTAGGCCCCAGGTGGATTCGAGGCCCCCTGCCATCATTCAAAGTGCCAGAATAGTGCAGGCACCTGTACACCTCTGGGTCCCCCCCCACTCCTGACACCCAAAGGGAGATACTCACCAGTCTTTCAATGTACAAAGGGCTCGAGCATCACCTACCGCCTCCAACCTAGCACCAGGGTCGGACACAATTGGTGTAGGCAAGAGTCAAGTCAGCCACGTCCTAGAGCCGCCAGCCAGGGCCGGAATGGCCATAGCAGGCATCGGGCGTTTTCCCGGGAGTCTGGTAGGGTGGAGGCCGGTTTTGCTGCAGTGGGGGCCGTTTTTTGTTACTGGGGCTGGTTTTGCAGCAATGCTGCAATATCGGCCTCCAATAATAAAATCAGCAATACTTCACACTTGCACCCCCACCCCACCCCCACAGGGCTGATCCTACAAAATTGCCAGGGCTGCTTTGGGTTCCCAGTCCGGCCCTGCCACCAGCATGTAATCCCCAGGTCCTGGGGATCCCCTCGCAGGGGTGCACTTCACCAAGGTGAGTGTCCAACACTCCCAGCCCCTAAACTAATGCATGCCCTGCACCCATAGGGCCCCATCGAAGGAAGAACAGCCCCTGCGCTGGGCGCCCCGCACCTGCAACCACAGGGCAAAGGCAAACACAGGAGGAGGAGCCGAGGCCACTGCCGAGTCCACAGGCAAAATCGTGTGCGTGGGCTGCCAGAAGTCACCAGGCCACCTCCAAATGTATCACTATACGTTTCCACGCCACCTACAGGGCCCTGGAAAGCAAGCCTCAATTAACACCCAGGCCCCAGGTGAAGCCTGGTCACCAGGCCGTGCTGGAGGTGTTTCCCAGATGTCGCGGCATGCACCAGGGATTGTGAGACCACACCGCCGCTGCAACCACCACCAGGTCGAGTACAGCGCCCCCGCGGTAACAGCTGCGCGCAGTTCAAGCTGAGCATTCCGGGGGGAGTGCAATCTAATGTGCGGGATTGCAGGGTTATGTAGTATGTTGGTGCAGGGTGCCGAAGCTCCTTAGAAACGCATCCTGTCAGCCACCCTAGTTGGCCACGCCCCCTATTCAGGAAAAAACATTGATTCGACCAGATGTCAAGAGTAAACGGAACTTCCATACTTTCTTCATTTAGCCAAGGCTGGGTTGAAATTTTCCTCAGTAAACGTGCATTTATCACTTATTGTCCCCTATGGGAAAGGTCTAGGCCTGGACGGAATTTCAATTACACCAGAGTAATCAGAGTAATTTTGGTAAATCTGCATCACTCTTTCACGTAGAATTACTGATAATTACGCAATTACTCCTTGCGTAATTAGAGTAATTTGGGGGGGGAAATCCTACCGCTAGAGCACTTTTAGCAAGCATGAGTGGCTGCTCGAGCTTGATATTCATGTTCTGGTGCATTTAGTGCTTTTACTATGCATTATTGTCCTGACACAGATTCTAGAGTAGATGCCCAAGTGGGTGAAGCTTCTCTGTGGAATCTATTCGGTAAGTATAGTGATCCTGGCACTGTATTTGTTATTTCAAAATATTTATTAAAAATATGGGGCATATTAGCAAGACCCACGTTAAAATTATCGCCGTTTTAGCGGCAGGAAACTGCCGCTAAAACGGCGATAATGGGCTTGCTAATATACGATATGGAATTCCAATAGAAGCCCAGGTTAGATGTCCTGCACATCTAACCTGGGCTTCTATTGGAATTCTATAACGTATATTAGCAAGCCCATTATCGCCGTTTTAGCGGCAGTTTCCTGCCGCTAAAACGGCGATAATTTTAACGTGGGTCTTGCTAATATGCCCCTAAATGCTTTTATTTTGAAAAAAAGGTGTTTGTTTAAGAAATGGATGGGTTTGTTATCCTGTTCAGTGCTTATGACTAATAATAACCAGGGGGGGGGGGTCGCAAAATGCGTTTTCCCCATGTGATGTCTATGGGGATTCATTTTTTGAACACGACTACAGCCAGAACTGCTGAACGGAATGACACCAAATCTGGCATAAAGCTAGATGTTGGTCCAGAAAGCGTGCTTTTTGTAATTTGGAGTAAATCCGTTCAGTAGTTTAAGAGAAATTAAATTTTAATTAATATAGATATCTTGGGACGCGAGTCCTTGCAGTGGACTTGTGGATCCTACTAAAATTTGATTGGCTGCCAACACTTCAACCAGGAAGTGTTGGCAGCCATCTTGGGACTCGGCTTGAAGCCGAGTCCCAGAAAAAGTACAGAATAAAGAAAAGGGGGCAGGGTAGGAATACCTGTACCATGACGTCGGCTTGAGTCCGAGTCGGAAGAGGCAGGTGCTACCAACTCAGAGCGTGCTCCCTGCTCTACCCTCTCTCGGATTTACTCCGGACGCTACCGGCATTCACATTTCACAACCAGACGTTTCAATCCGGATGTCGGTCCAGTTTTTAACTATGCTCCCCTGCCCCCCGATTTGTACCCTGGCTACCTACACAACTCGGGAGCCTGGATGTATATACCGGCTCTGACTGGATCTCCAAATCGCCTGATACATGCTTCATTACACACGCTTCGGGCGGTGTAATGGACCAACTCCTTGCATGACTGTGGGTGTTTACTCGGCACCACCTGGGTTGGCCCCCTTTCCCTCCCCGTGACAGCACTGACCAATATTGTTGTAACCCGGTCCTGAAGATGACCTGAATTGATCACAGGTCGAAACGTCGTCGACCACCGAGCGCAACTTTTGGCGCATCTCTGATCATTGAATTAGTTGATGATGATAAATGTCCTCTACAAGTATATTGGACCTTTTGTAAAATCACAACCATTGAAGTTTCTGTAATTTTCTTCTCCTGCGCCATTTTTTCGCTGTGTTTCCTTTTTCACTTGTCACTTGCGCCATTCTCACCATTGCACGAGCACTGTTGTGCACAAGATCCTTTGGGTTACACCCTCATTCAATGTATATAGTGTTGATCTTGAGTTCTGTACCCCCCTTTTTCATCCTAAATAGATTTTGCTCACTACTAAATCAAATAATCGTTGATATCTCCCTGTCTCCTTCCTTTTGCAATTTATGTACATGATTGAGGAAAATTGTCCATGATTATTACCTGTTGAGACATTGTTGTATGTTATATTTCTCGGTGGGACCAGGGCACCCACACTACAGGCCGGGCCCTGGGGGATGGGGTCCCCGCTGCCGAAATTTTATTTATTTATTAAGGAGTTTTATATAGCGCTGGCACGACCCAGGGGGTATCAGAGCGTTTTACAGCAAAAACATATACAACAGAGTCTTGAGCAGATTAGAAGTACAATAGTAATAAGAAAGACTAGAAAGAATCCAATTTAGTATCGTGAGATGAAGGCTTCCATTCGGTCAGAGTGTGGGAGTTCAGTTGAGGAGATGAGGTAACATAGAGTGGCTATTGTTCCGGAGGGTAGAGATGACGGTTGAGGAGAAATTCTTTTAGTAGTCTCTTGAAACTAGTGAAGGAGGGGTTGGTTCTGATATGTATAATGAGAGAGTTCCAGATTCTGGGGGCATTGCCTGAGAAAGAGCGGGAGAGGGTTTTTTGTTTGTGTCTTTTGGGGGGGTGAGAAGGTGCGTATTGGAGCTTCTTAGGTTTCTCGATTGTCCTGCTTTAGTGAGTTTGGCTGCAAGGTAGTCTGGTTTGCCAGTGTGTAGAGCTTTGAGGGTAAGAGAGGCCGTTTTGAAACAGCATCATGCTTCAATTGGGAGCCACTTTAAGTTTTGTAGCGTGGGGGTGATGTGGTCATGTTTTTTAGCTCCTGTGACTATTCGTGCTGCAGCATTGAGGGTGGCTCTCATGGGGGCTACGTGTGCTTTGGGTACTCCAGTGAGTGTGGCATTTTACCATAGTCTAGTCTGGATAAAACCAGAGCTTGTGTTGCTGTTTTTAGGTCATTGGGCGGAAGGAAGGGCTTGATTTTGTTGAGAAGTTTGGGCTGTAAAAGGCGCTCTTAGCAGTGGAGCTTATGTGGGATCTCATGCTTAGCTTAGAATCCAAAGAGATCCCCAGAGATTTAGCTGGGTCAGATAGAGTAAGCTTGCAGATTAGGGAGTCCAGGTTGTTTATCCACTCTTGGATCTGTGTGTGGTGGTTCATATTGGAGAAGGCCATAATTTCAGTATTTCTTGGTTGAGTTTTAGGTGGTTGTGCGAAATTGGCCCCAAAGGGGAGGCTGCATGGCCCCCATCCCTTTTAAAAACATTTTTTAAAAAGGGGCAGGCCCCGGGGTCCAAAATGTTACAGGGAAGGGAGGCCATGTGTCCCCCTTCCTAAAAAATAGACAAATAAAAAAAAAATGCCAGCAACTCGCCGGAGGCCCTGCCCTCTTTCTCCACCACTCTGCAAACACGCCTCCTGCCATGCTGCTGGTTGGGGATGAAGTCCTCTTGGCTGCTGTGTGTCCTTAGGGGCCAACAAGACCTCCTGTTACCTTCAGTAAGCCCTACACAGTGGGATTGCTGAGAGGTGGCCAGAGGCCACACCCCCTTTCTTCACCACTCTCCAAACGCACCTTTCGGCCCTGTAATCTTTGTTTTTTTCAGTGAATTTCTAAGGTTTTTTAAATGCTAGCTCCTAACTATAATGTCCCTGTAACCTTTGTTTTTTTCAGTGAATACACACACATGCACGCGCACACACACATGCCCACGCGCACGCACGCACACACACACACACACACACACACACACACACACACACACACACACACACACACACACTGAGAGCTTTGTATTCTAGAATGGATGCTCCCAGACATCACTAGTAAAAATAAGAAACATGACTCGGGTGTGAGTGATGGGGGAAGGGGGTGAGGTTAACATGAGTATTGCCTGAGGGACAAGGTAGAGATGACTGGGTATATGCTCTTCTTCACTTTGTCTCAGATTTATTTTTCTTGGAGATGATAATAAAAACCATTCAACCCAAAAACATTTAGATGTAAACAGCACTCTAGAAACAGTGTACTTAGAGCAAAAGAGAAAACAGGAAATGTTGCTCCAATGCATACAATACACACCTTAGTGAATAAACGGTTCCTTTAAGAATCATATGATCAATCAATCAATCAGGGGAATTGTAAGCGCGCTACTCACCCGTGAGGGTCTCAAGGCGCTGGGGGGGGGAGGTCCGCAGATCTGTTAGCCGAAGAGCCAGGTCTTGAGGGCCTTACTGAAGGTGTTCAGGGAGGGGGCGCGTCTGATGTCTGCCGGTAGTTCGTTGCAGGTTTTGGCTGCAATGTGAGAGAAGGATCTTCCGCCTGCTCTAGCTCTGTGGATGCGCGGGGTTTCGGCCAGTGCGAGGTTGGATGATCGGAGGTTCCTTTTGGGTACGTGGAAGTTGATTCTGTCGTTGAGGTATTTGGGTCCATTTGTAGGCGTGAGTGAGGATTTTGAAGGTGACTCTTTTCTCCACTGGGAGTCAATGGAGTCTTCGTAGGTGTTGGCTGTTCGTGCCGGGGGATGCCGAGGACGAGTCTGGTGGCGGTGTTCTGTATTGTCTGGAGTTTGCGAAGTAGTGACTTTTTGATGCCGGCGTAGAGTGCGTACCCATAGTCCAGTCTGCTGGTGATGAGTGCGTGGGTGACTGTCTTCCTTGACTCAGGGGGGATCCATTTGAAGGTCTTTCAGCGGATGCGGAGGATGTGGAAGCAGCTGGATGTGACGGCGTTGACCTGTCAGTTCATGGTGAGTGATGAGTCGAGTACGATGCTGAGGTTTTTGGCATGGTCTGAAGGGGTAGGTGGGCTTCCGAGGGCGGTCGGCCACCAGGTGCTGTCCCAAGCTGAGGGGGTGGCTCCAAGGATGAGGCCTTCTCTCTTCTCGGCGTTGAGCTTCAGGCAGCTGTTGGTCATCCAGGCTGCTACGTCTTGCATTCCTTTCTGGAAGTTGAGTTTGGCGGTGGTGGGGTCTTTGGTGAGGGAGAAGATGAGCTGGGTGTCGTCGGCGTAGGATACGATGTTGAGGCCATGTTGAGCTTCCCCTATACCATCATGTCCAGCAGCATGTCAAGGAGTTTGTTTTTGGAACAACTAGATCAGTGCCTATTTACCCACTCACCAGGTAAATATTAATTTATTTTGCTGTTTACCCAACCACTGGTTAAATAGTAGTAATTATTTACTATTTGTACGGCAGCCTTGAAAATAGCAGAGCATCTTCCCTATTTACCAGGCTAATTGCTAAATAATAGAGATTCTGCACTCTTTGGCTGGCAGCCATGTAAATAGCAGAAAATCGTCATTATTTATCTAGCCGCTTGCTAAATAGTAGACATTTTGCACTGTTCAGCTGGCGGCTGTGCAAATATCAGAAAAATGACACTATTCACCCTGCTGCTGGCTAAATAGTAGAGATTCTGCACTGTTGCACTTAACCCAGGTAAAACTGCAAACAAGGAGTAAACACAAGTGCGATCCATCCTCTTATGAACATTAAGGTCCTGATGTATTATTATGTAATTCGCAAAACGTTGTTGCAAATTCCACACATACTTTTTGCAAATTGAATAGTATTTTGCAAACCGACATATGTACTGTTTGCTCGGTTCACAAAATACTGAATCACAGGAGGTTGCAGAACATTCATTATGCAGGTGCTTGTGACTTGCTGTAATCACAGAGATAGTGGCCTGCAAGGGACAGCACTCCATCATCTCTATGACTGCAAACCAAAATGGAAAAGTTTTTTTTTATTAGTCCGTGTTACATAAAAGGAATCAGTGCTAGTTTGAAAACGTTATCAGTTCTGGAAAACTACTCACCCCTGAGGCTGCCACCATGATTCCCAAAGGGAAAGGCACCCTAACATGACTCCTTCCCCTTTGGAAATTAGTTAGCACCCCAACTCGGGGGTCGTTAGCTCATCAATGGTTTGCAACAGCAATTGCACTCACAAACTATCATTAAATTCCTTTCCAAATTGGAAAGGAGAGGGAGGAAACCCTTTCATAAACCCTCCTATTTGCAATTCGGAAATTATTGTAACAGTCCTTTTACTAGTTGAAACTAGTTCTAACTCATAAAAAGGAGTTTGTAAGTAATGCTAAGCACTTTTGTGGTCTCAAACCCCAGGATTTTGCGACTTGAAGCCCTTAGTGCTAAAACTGGCATAGATGCAGGCACTAACTTATATGTCTATAGGTAACAAATGTTTGAATGTTTCCAAGTTATTCTGACCAACACTGCGCATAATGCTACTCAATCATAATATAGGCCAAGACACAGCAACTTGGGAGGCCCTTTATGGAGCCGTCTTGTGCTCCACAAATGCTCCAACTCCTATAGGTTTATCCGCAGAGGTGACTAATGAAATTGCAGAGGTGACTAATGATAAAGATGATTACAATCTTTGCAAGCCAAGTTAAAGCTGTTAACTTTTCTAAAGCCATGTATTCGTTCTTACTCATAAAGCTATAGGAATGCACCAGCGCCAGGATCCATGTTATCAGAACACCTCTTTTTCTGCAGCATATCAGTGCATTCTGAAATTATAAATTCTGGTTCAGTTCAATTAAATAAATCAGGCTAAAACACCTGAAATCAATGATTTGTAAATGCAAAAAACAGAACTGGAATTGTTGCAACTCAGTGACACAGAGTCATCTAGGGGCATACTGATGAAGGTTTTGCGTCGCCCTTGAGCCATGCAAGGGAACGCAAATGCAACGCAAAACCTAAATGTGAATTATCAAGCCACACAAGGCCACCTTGTGTGACTTGATAAAGATAAAGTAACGCAAGGCAGGTACAAGCTTGTGTTGATGCACCTGCACCCAGTGAGTAGTACAGAGACTCGGGAAGACTTTGGGCAGCCTTTCTAACAGCCTCAAAACTACTTGTTGCTCTCTACTGATGAAGGAATTAATCTAGAAACATGTGTCTAGAGTTATACAATCAAACAACAAGAGAGAGAGGGAAAGAAAAAATGGAACCACTCTTAGTCCCCCTAATAGATTAGCAAATAAACAACAGAAGAGTGAAACCGAAATGAATGAAGAGCTTGCAAGAGGAGTCACTCTTGTTTATAAAAGAACCCTCACTCACCAACCTAGTTGATGACATGCTTCATCATTGAGTTCCCACCAGAGAGGCCGAGTGCCTCTCTGGTGTGCTACAACGCCTGATTACAGCGGAGCGGGTTTTTTGAATTTTTTTGTGGAAGTGCAGGAGGTGATGGTGCAAACAAGGTTAAAATTGCCTTTACTTGTCCTATAGTATTTAATAGTGAAGAAGTAAGGCAAGAGTAAAGAATTAGTGAGGTGGATGATTTAAAAACTGGATACATTGACCAGTCACATCCCAAAGTGATAATGAAGTGTGGTCTACATGTTTCAGCCTCCTAACGCCCGTAGCGAGGCTTTCTTCAGGACCAAGTGTCACGGCGGTATGCACACCCTAAGGTGCACCCTGACCTGTGACATAGAAACCGCACAACTCACGGTTACTGGGGAGCCTTCAAAATTCTTGAAAGCAACTTGACTCTGAAAGACAAAACACACAGAAAGACAAATATGCCACATTACAGGTTTTGTACATATAAAAAATATTAGAGCCATGGTGTGGGTGATAAAACTCATGCTGCAAATGCGTGCTCTTCGAAGTGCAGCCATAAGTAGTACTTTCTAACCTATGGTGGTTGTGATATAATAAGTGCGTGGATGTTTTAGCACTTACTACGATTGAGTCACACGTGACCTGGCAAAAATCCAGGTAAACGGTCTAATTATGCTGGTATTGTAGTGCCAAAAGCGTTTCTAATCCTGCATGCCAACTCTGGCAATTACACGATAAAATGATAGTTAAAAATAAAGTGAACATGACTATACAAAATTAGCGACACGCGATCGTGTGGCTAGTGGCACCAAAAACGTTTATGCAAAAACGGGAAAGGCCAGGCTTACATAAGATGGTAGACACCCTTACGTCATGGATCCTAGCGGGGGACGGTGGCTTGTAGTCACACGCTACGGAAATGGAGATAACCCTCCTAGAAAAAATCACGGGGGGGAGAAACCATATAAAAATTGCTAAGACCATGACAGAACTACAGTATGGTATGGTGTAAATGCTAACATTTTAGAACAGAACCCCATGGGATGTTGTCATTGAGTCCCTGTTTGTATGTTGAAAGACGGTAAAGCCAACGTTGTTCTTTCGCGAACAGTACTCCTTTGGTGTTGGTACCTGGTTTCATCTGCTCAATAACTGTCCATTGTAGATCATTAGGGGTGTGATTCACCTGCAGAAAATGTTCCGCCATTTTCATAATGCTTTTCTTGCAACGGATGTTGCTCCGGTGTTCGCATATGCACTGCTTGATTTTCCTGGTGGTCATCCCCACGTAACGCAAGGCACAGGGGCACGTGATCAGATATACCACGTTAGCTGAATTGCAGTTGGTATGGGACCTCTGCGTCCATGTTTTATTCGGTTCGAGCTCCAAGGTTTTTGTAGGGGAGGTTAGGTGGCAGACACTGCCGTTGCCACAGGGAAAATGACCCACGACACTAGGTAGGCCCCATGTGTTAAGCACGGATGGATTGGAAACAGGGTCAGTTCTCTTAGGGCGCGTGTGTACTAAAGAGTCCTTAAGGCTTCTGGCCCTTCTGAAAGAAAATAAGGGCTTCTCCCAACTTCTGTTGTTAGTTTCCAGCACTTTCCAATGTCTATTGATAGATTTTGTAATGGCATTTGATGCTGTGCTGTATGTAGTTACACAGGTTAGAGGGGCCTCCTTTGTTTCGAATTATCCTCCAAAAGTACTTCCCTGGGCTGGTTTCTAACTCGTTTGTAGCTTTTTTTCAGAACTCTTTCTGGGTAACCACGGTTGCGCAGTTTGTTAAACAAATCTGCTGACTGATTACGGTAGTCAGTCACCGTGCTACAATTCCTCCTGATGCGGAGGTATTGTCCGTACGGAAGGTTCTCCCGCAGAGTCCTGGGATGAAAGCTGGAGAACTCCAGTAGGTTATTCTTGGTTGTTGGCTTATAGAATGTCTTGGTCAGTAAATGACCATCCACCTTGGAGATGGTAACATCTAAGAAGACCATTTCCTTCTTATCATAAACATGTGTAAATTTCAAATTAGGATAACAGGTGTTAATCCATTGTAAGAAAGCCGACAGGGCTTGTTCCGGTCCTTGCCAAATGACAAGGATATCGTCGATATACCTTCTCCAAAAGGATAAAAAAGACGAGAAAGGGTTGTCCTCCGCCAGAATGTATCTTCGTTCAAAGTCGTGTACCTATAGTCCTGCTACACTTGGGGCAAACGTGCTGCCCATAGAAGTCCCTGTTGTCTGAAGGAACAGGTCTCCTTCATACTCAAAGAAATTCTGTTTGAGAGCCAGGGTAGCACATTCAATAATGAACTGCTTAGGTGTTTCGTATTCCCAGTTGGTCTCCTCAAGTGCTTTACTCAGTACCTGGATGGTGTCATCTTGGGGGATACTGGTATAAAGGCTCTCGATGTCCAGAGAAACCAAAATAGAGGAATCCTCATCCACCGTCAGATCCTGTAAGAGAGCCAGGAGACTCTTAGTATTCTTATGGTAGGTGGACGTTTTCTGTATCAAAGGTTTAAGAAAAAAATCACAAAAACGCGATAAAGGCTCCAAAAGGGACCCGATCCCTGAGACGATGGGGCGTCCCGGTGGAGGGGTTCTGTTCTTATGCGTCTTGGGTAAAGTGTAGAAATATGGGATAATGCCATCTCCAGTTGTAAGGAAGTCGGCCTCATGTTTTGAAATATGTCCATTGGCTTCTGCACAGTTAACCAGGCTACCTATCATGGTTCTGAGTTTCGAGCTGGGGTCAGTCGTAAGGGGGGTGTAGTTCTTGCGGTCATTAAGGAGGCGTCTGCATTCCTTATCATAGTCAGCCCTAGTCTGTATGACCAAACCCCCTCCCTTGTCTGCAGATTTTATTACAATGGTGTCATTGGTTTGTAAAGTTTGCAAGGCTTGAAACTCGGCAGCACTTAGATTCTTGAAAGTGCCGGTGTCCTCAAACTTCTCGATGTCATTAAATACTGCCTGCTCGAAGGTGAGTATTTCTACAGGAACTGTGTGTGGGGGTGGACTAAAGTTGGATTTAGGCCTCAGACCTGTCTCCCCTGCGGAGTTAAAGACCCCCGTAGGTCCAAGTTTTTCAAAGTAGGCTTTCAGTCTTAACTTCCTAAAAAAATTCGACAGCTCACAATGTAGACGGAACTTGTCTAAACGGGCGGTGGGTACAAAAACCAGGCCCTTCTCAAGTACTTTCACTTCTGTGGGAGTGAGACTTACTTTAGATAAGTTAGTAATTAAACTCTCTGGTTGTTTGTCGCTGCCTGCTGTTCCCGGGACTTGCTGCGGGTGTTGCTCCCCACTGGGTCTTCCTGTTCCCAAAGCACCTGGTTCTCTTCCAGGGGATACTCATCAATAGTCATAAGCATTGAATTATCTCCGCCCACGTGCGGGAACCCGGAGCATATACAAAAATACATATATATGTGTATGTAGTAGAAAAAGAGTACATAGTACGAAATAAACACACACATATACATGTATTACATAAAAAATATGCAGCCTCAAACATATCCAATAGGCTAAGAAGCCAGAATTACATGTATTTCTCTAGTATGAAAATAACATATAAACATATAATGTAAGAGAAGGACATGTACAGTAATAGCATTCTGCAAAAAACCTTTTATTTTCATCAAAGAAAACAGTTAATGCCAGGCAATTAGCCTAAAGAAGGCTGCATAAATAACATCCCTGTACAGAAAAGGAAACTGGCACCTCGCCTTTAAGGCCTCAGAGACCCTGAGCACTGTGCCTTTAAGGCCTCCAGGAGACCCCTGCTCCCATCATGCACCACAGGTGACAGTTAGGTCAGTTCTTTTTTCTGGCTCCTTCTGTGAGGAACCTGGAGCTTGAGCTTAACTAATTTTGACTTTTTCCAGTCAGAATTTATATTCTAACTACTTTTTTCGACATTTCTTGTTACTGGCTGTATTTACCAGTATTTTTCTGACTAATTGGACACTCTTTCTAGTCAGATATGCCACCTTTATTTTATAAATGTCCTTCCTGTGGGAAGAAGATGGCCAAATCCGATCCTCATTCGGTCTGCGTCGTGTGTCTACCTTCTTCTCACGACACAGAGACATGCTATCACTGTCGTCAACTTTCAAGAAGAACATTGAAAGACAGAGAGAAGATCAGACTTCTAGGCCTGATGGTGAGAGGAAAACATCAGAGAAGTGGCCCAGAGAGTCATCATTCATCTGGAGGGCCCTCCTCTCCGAGAAAACGGTGAACATCTACATCACCAGATGGTAGAAGTAAGAAAAAACAGTAGTTGACGTCGAGACCAACTAAACAAGTAAGGTCGACGTCGAAGACAAGATCGCCGTCGAGAAGTAAGTCGACGTCGAGACCTACGACGCAAGCGAGATCGACGTCAACGCAAGTGAGGTCGACGTCGGTGACCAGATCGCCGTCGAGGAGTAAGTCGACGTCGAGGCCTACAAAGCAAGTGAGATCGACGTCGAGGACAAGATCGCCGTTGAGAAGTAAGTCGACGTCGAGACATGCTTCGGGCTCGAAGCATGATAGACCTCAGTCGGCGTCGAAACGCCCGTCGACATCAATACAGAGATCGACGTTGAGATATCCGCCCCCTTCTCTAAGGTCGGCGTTGAGACATTCCAGATCACCCTCTCGGACCCGTCAGCGGTCTACGTCGAGGGCCGGGTCGACGTCGAAGATACCGCATAAACACCAGCGGTCGACGTCGAAGAGACCGACGTCGAGGGCTTCATCCCATAGATCTCCACCGTCAAGAGTGTCACCTCCACGGTCGTCGTCGATGGTGGCTCATTCTGGTTCGACGTCGAGGCGTTCGACGTCGAGGGACAGGCAAGTTATTCCTGCTGAAGGCGTAGAAAGACCGACGTCTAGATCACGGCTCTCGACGTCGAGGGAAGCTTCTTCCTCGCCTGGTATAACTATCATACAAGTTACACCGGAGGGCTCTCCGGCAAGTGGGAACAAATCTCCTCCCATCAACATGTCGCCCAGATGGTTGGAGGACATTAGGCACTGGAAGATCCAACCCAGACCTACTGAGAGACCTCCTCCCACGGAATCCACAAGACCTTCCGCTGGTAGGTCCCCGAGGCGTTCCAGATCTCCATTAAGACGGCGCTCACGCTCAAAAGAGCGCTCAAGATCTCGCCGATCACATACGCCAAGGAGAAGACAGAGGTCTCCTACAACGACCTCATCAACAAGGTCATCGTATAGAGACTATTCCCCTACTATCTCTTCAACTCCACCATCCAGGGTTTCCCCTGTGGATGATATGGGGACATTCAACGAGGTGCTCTGTAGAGGTGCCAACAAGTTGAACATAACCATGACTGTGCCTCAGGTGTCTACATCCATCATATTTGAAACTTTGCACCATCAAGCTTCTGCAAAACCTCTTCTACCTTTGGTGCCAGGATTGTTAGAGCCTGCGATGAAGACTTTTTTGACACCTGCCACAGTGGGCTCGAGCCCCAGACCAAGATCCTTTGTTTCTGCGGTCTGATCCGCCACCGGATTCCCTTATAGTCGCCGCTACCAGGAAAGCACATTCCAATACCTCTATGTCATCTGCTCCTCCAGAGAAGGACAGCAAAAACATGGATTCTTTGGGACGGAGAATGTGCAATACGTCAGGATCTGTGATGAGAGTGGCTAGTGCAGCCGCTCTACTGGGATGATATGATCGTTCTTTATGGGACTCTCTAACAAGATTCACAGAGAAACTACCCAAAGAAGATCAAAAGGATTTTCTAGAGATTGTGCAGGAAGGTGGCCTGGTAGCTAACTAGATCATTAGTACAGCGGCCGATTCTGCAGATTTGGCAGCTCACGGATACGCACATGGCATTTGTTCACGAAGATCAGCGTGGCTTCGACTCACGGGTCTCAAGCCCGATGCCCAAAGAAAGATAGTTAATCTGCCCTTTAATGGATCATCGCTGTTTGGTTCACATGCGGACGACGAAATGGCAAAAATGAAAACTGAGTTGGATACTCTCAAGGCTGTAGGCCTTGAAAAGAAGAAGGAATTTCGTTGTCGCTTTCGTCCCTATGACAAACGCTCTTTTCAACAGCGAGGTCAATCATCTAACTGGTCATCGCAGAACCAAGGTCAGTCGCAACAAAGGTCCCAGTTCCAACAGCGTAGACCGGGACGTGGCAGAGGTGGAAACAAACAGCAGTCAACAGCACCAAAGCAGCCACAAAAACAATGAGGTGTGTCTTCCTCCAAAGCTGTTGTCCACTCCGGTGGGAGGAAGTGTTTCATTATATCTGGAGGAGTGGAAACGTATAACAAAAGACAAATGGGTCATCAACATTGTTCAAAATGGCTATCTTCTCAAGTTCAAAACTCCTCCTCCATCTATACCTCCGAAAGGCATTTCTCACCGCGACCCACGATTGTTGCAAAGGGAGGTAAACACCTTATTGAAGAAAGGAGCTATAGAAAAGTCCCCGCTCCTCAAAGAAATCAAGGAGTCTACTCTCGTTATTTCCTTGTGAAAAAAAGAGGCACCACCACAGAATACAGACCTATTCTGGACTTGAGACTGTTGAACAAATACATTCGCAAAGAGAAATTTCGAATGTTAGCACTCCATCAAATTTTCCCACAGCTCCATCAAGGGGATTGGATGTGCTCCATCGACTTACAGGACGCATACTTCCACGTACCAATCTCAAAGAAACATCGCAAATTTCTACGCTTTCGAGTGTCTTTTCGACATTACCAGTACTCAGTTCTCCCGTTCGGGCTCAAATCTGCTCCCCGAACATTCTCCAAATGTATGGCTGTGGTGGCCGCTTTTCTCCGCAAGCAGAAAATATTCATATATCCTTACCTGGACGACTGGCTCCTGAAGAGCTCATCTCCAACTCTGCTGCAGGATCATCTCTCGTGCTGCCTTCAGCTTCTCCACAACTTGGGCCTTCACGTCAATTTCAAGAAATCCATACTAAATCCAACTCAAAAGATCCATTACCTAGGCTCCTTCCTGGAAACCGAAAAAGCAAGCGTGTGTCCTTCACATCATCAATCCAAGGAAAATGCCTGACCCTTCTTCACACGCATCTCCCCACAGTTCGACAGGTGTCATCACTACTGGGATCGATGGCGTCGTGCATCTTTATAGTACCAAACGCACGATTACACATGCGTCCACTACAACAATGTTTGGAGGACCAGTGGATGCAAGTATCAGGGCGCTGGGAGGATCATGTAATTCTCCATCAATCAGCCAAAGACTCCATCCAGTGGTGGATGAAGCGATCACACCTGATGAAGGGAGTCCCTTTCCACCAGGACCCTCCAACCCAGACTTTAGTCACGGACGCCTCTCTCCAGGGTTGGGTTGCTCATATGGGCCCTCTGCAAGTACAAGGTCTATGGTCCGACTCCGAAAAGAGCTACCACATCAACCTGCTAGAACTGAGAGCCGTTCATCTAGCTCTCAAGTCCCTGTTTCCGTCGTTCAAGTCTCGCTCCATTCTAATCCAAACGGACAATACAACGACGATGTATTATTTGAACAAACAGGGAGGTACCCGATCAAGAACACTCTCCATAGAGTCTCAAACCATATGGAACTGGCTTCTAGCGAGAGACCTGTCAATAGTAGCCATTCATCTACCGGGCTCTCTCAACTCCCAGGCGGACTTCCTCAGCAGAGACTTCGTCGAAGCCCACGATTGGGTTCTCAACAACGAAGTCGCTCACAACATCTTTCGAGAATGGGGAACGCCAGACATCGACCTGTTTGCAGACGCGGTAAACGCAAAATGCCCCGTCTTCGCATCCAGGTTTCCCCAACAAGGATCTCAAGGGAATGCCCTTTTGATCGAATGGTCTCAGAGCTTACTGTACGCTTTTTCACCGATTCCGTTGATACCAGTTGTAATCAACAAGCTGTACAGGACCAACTCCAGGATGATGCTAATAGCCCCGGAGTGGCCTCGCCAGTGGTGGTTTCCGGACCTCCTTCAACTATCGGAAGTGCCACACAAGAGGTTGCCATGCCGCCCGGATCTTCTATCCAAACAGGCAGGGAGAGAATTCCACCCCAACCTGTCCTCCCTCCGGTTGACAGCATGGCTCCTGAAGTCATACAATATGGACACCTACAATTGAATCCAGACTGTATGGCTATTCTCAAAGAAGCGAAAAGACCTTCCACGAGGAAATCATATGCCTTCAAGTGGAAGCGGTTCTTCCTATGGTGTGTGGACAATGGACATGATCCCATCCGGGGTCAGGAACAGGTGATTTTACCCTATTTGCTGCATTTGGCTAGATCTGGTCTTCAGGTCTCTTCTATCAAAGTCCACCTTGCAGCAATCACAGCCTATAGGAAGTCCCCCAACCAGACTTCTTTGTTTAGAATTCCGGTGGTAAAGGACTTTCTTGAGGGCTTGAAAAAGGTTTACCCACCAGTCAGGTCTCCCTCTCCTCCATGGGAGCTTAACATTGTGTTAACAAAGTTGATGGGGTCTCCTTTCGAGCCTATTCATAAAGCTTCCTTACAACATTTAACATGGAAAGCTGCGTTCCTGGTGGCCATTACATCTGCTCGCAGGGTCAGTGAGATCCAGGCTCTTTGCTGTAAGGAACCTTATACTGTGTTTCACGCTAACAGAGTAGTTCTCAGAACACATCCTAGCTTTTTGCCTAAAGTAGTCTCGGACTTCCATATTAACCAGACTATCACTTTACCTACCTTTTTTCCGAATCCTTCGAATCCTCCGGAAAGATCTCTTCACTCCCTAGATCTCAAGAGGGTTCTGAAGTTTTATTTGGACAAAACAAAGACACTGAGGAACTCAGAACGTTTGTTTATTAACTATGGTCCTGTTAACACAGGTTCTGCAGCTTCCAAGAGATCCATTTCTAGATGGATAGTTTCTTGTATTCTACTGTCATACCAATTGGCCAATAAATCCCTTCCGGGGACGCCTAAGGCCCATTCCACTAGGGGAAAAGCTTCTACCACGGCTCTCCTGAGGAATGTCCCCATGGCAGAGATTTGTAAAGCAGCTACATGGCGATCAGTTCATACCTTTACTCGCCACTACTGTTTAGATGCTGACACGCAGGCAGATGCCCAGGTTGGGCAAGCCTCGCTGAGAAACTTGTTTGCTAATACCGTTTAATATGTGTACGTCAATTTAGTTCGCTGTTTTTTGCTCGTCCGCGCGGAAGTGGGTATGGGCTTGCTACTCTATTCAATGCTTATGACTATTGATGAGTATCCCCTGGAAGAGAAGGATAAGTTACTTACCTGTAATCCTAGTTCTCTTCCAGGGGTATACTCATCAAAGTCATAAGCAACCCTCCAGCCTCCCCGGACGAGCATTAACAGTTTACTCGGTATTCTTGCATTTTTGATGCAGGTTCCTACAGGTTTCTTATACCGTACAAAAGAACTGACCTAACTGTCACCTGTGGTGCATGATGGGAGCAGGGGTCTCCTGGAGGCCTTAAAGGCAAAGTGCTCAGGGTCTCTGAGGCCTTAAAGGCGAGGTGCCAGTTTCCTTTTCTGTACAGGGATGTTATTTATGCAGCCTTCTTTAGGCTAATTGCCTGGCATTAACTGTTTTCCTTGATGAAAATAAAAGGTTTTTTGCGGAATGCTATTACTGTACATGTCCTTCTCTTACATTATATGTTTATATGTTATTTTCATACTAGAGAAATACATGTAATTCTGGCTTCTTAGCCTATTGGATATGTTTGAGGCTGCATATTTTTTATGTAATACATGAATATGTGTGTGTTTATTTCGTACTATGTACTCTTTTTCTACTACATACACATATATATGTATTTTTGTATATGCTCCGGGTTCCCGCACGTGGGCGGAGATAATTCAATGCTTATGACTTTGATGAGTATACCCCTGGAAGAGAACTAGGATTACAGGTAAGTAACTTATCCTTCATCCCTCTTTTAAGGTCTTTTTGGAACTTCTGAATCTTTGATTGGGTCAGGTTTTCCTTGTATTCATTAACCTCTTTGTTCAGCTCATTGGGTTTCTTTTTGTAAGCAGTCAGTGTTGTCTTAAAGTGATTCTCGGTTAGTTGTATTTCAACTAGCATGGCGTCGGACAGTCTTAGCGCAGTTTTTATAATCAGAACCAGCCAATCGTGGGTACAGTGCCACGCGATCTGTGCCCATTCCTTTCTAAAAATGGCATCTTCCAGAAAAATGCGGGGGGCATTTGTCACCAGAAGGCCTTTGGGCGCCGTGTTGTTTCGCAGGTACTCAGTTAGAATAGTACCATGCAGAATGGTTCTAATTATGTTGCGTTTTTGTTCTGCCAGTCTCTCCCATTCGGTGGTCTGGGAGATAGTCTGTGCTATAGTGGGATCCGCACACAGAGAGGGGCCTGCCAAAATGGCATCCACCTCTGCATCGGAAAAGGAAAGACCTGGGTTATCCATAATGATGCCAAAAAATAGTCAGAGGTTCAACATCTTGTAAGTTCTCTCGCAGCTGTGCGCTGCCTTGATACAATCAAACAACAAGAGAGAGAGGGAAAGAAAAAATGGAACCACTCTTAGGCCCCTAATAGATTAGCAAATAAACAACAGAAGAGTGAAACCGAAATGAATGAAGAGCTTGCAAGAGGAGTCACTCTTGTTTATAAAAGAACCCTCACTCACCAACCTAGTTGGTGACATGCTTCATCATTGGGTTCCCACCAGAGAGGCCGAGTGCCTCTCTGGTGTGCTACAACGCCTGATTACAGCAGAGCGGGTTTTTTAAAATTTTTGGGGAAGTGCAGGAGGTGATGGTGCAAACAAGGTTAAAATTGCCTTTACTTGTCCTATAGTATTTAATAGTGGAGAAGTAAGGCAAGAGTAAAGAATTAGTGAGGTGGATGTTTTAAAAACTGGATAAATTGACCAGTCACATCCCAAAGTGATAATGAAGTGTGGTCTACATGTTTCAGCCTCCTAATACCCGTAGCGAGGCTTTCTTCAGGACCAAGTGTCACGGCGGTATGCACACCCTAAGGGGGTTCTGTTCTAAAATGTTAGCATTTACACCATACCATACTGTAGTTCTGTCATGGTCTTAGCAATTTTTATATGGTTTTTGCCCCCTCGTGATTTTTTTTAGGAGGGTTTGTGTATTTGCCTGCTTATAGGTATCCTGCAGGTTTAGATGACACCAATGTACTTGAGTAAACGAGTAAATCACCATCAGCGCAGCAAGCAAGTAAATCACCTTCAGCGCAGTTTGCCTCTACTACATTCCACTAATATTTGCCTGCCTATTTTATTTAGGAACCACCTCCCTTTGACAGGCTAGCTGCACCGTCATCGGCGCGCTTGTGTTGTGATTCTGGTTATTCAATGACTCATTATGCTCATTACTGCTACTTTAGCACTACCAGTTTCTCGTTTCTCGTTTAACAAGGTCTACCCCTATGCAGACCCAGAATACATCCCCCCCTCAAAAAACATGAACAATTCAGACCTCTCTGAGGATGATGCCTCCACTAATAGTGGTTCAAGCGGGGGTAGCTGCAAGTCTGGGATTAGGGACAGGAACAGGCAGCAATACCAACTTCAACCTTGGCCCCCATTCCCAACACCAGGGGTGGAGGTTTTCCCAACCATTTTCAACAACATCAATACCCCATGATGGGCTGGAACCCAGCCTTCATGCAAATTCCACCTTTTCCACAAAACACATATAGACCTCCTTTTTTAGAGTGGGGCAGAAGGGGAAGAGGAAGAAGAAGAGGGATGAACCAGGTGCACTGGGAACAGGAAGACCCAGTGGGGAGCAACACCCGCAGCAAAGCAACCAGAGAGTTTAATTACTAACTTATCTAAAGTAAGTCTCACTCCCACAGAAGTGAAAGTACTTGAGAAGGGCCTGGGTTTTGTACCCACCGCCCGTTTAGACAAGTTCCGTCTACATTGTGAGCTGTCGAATTTTTTTGGGGAAGTTAAGACTGAAAGCCTACTTTGAAAAACTAGGATCTACGGGGGTCTTTACCTCCGCAGGGGAGACAGGTCTGAGGCCTAAGTCCAACTTTAGTCCACCCCCACACACAGTTCCTGTAGAAATACTCACCTTCGAGCAGGCAGTATTTAATGACATCAAGAAGTTTGAGGACACCGGCACTTTCAAGAATCTAAGTGCTGCCGAGTTTCAAGCCTTGCAAACTTTACAAACCAATGACACCATTGTAATAGAATCTGCAGACAAGGGAGGGGGTTTGGTCATACAGGATAGGGCTGACTATGATAAGGAATGCAGACGCCTCCTTAATGACGGCAAGAACTACACCCCCCTTACGACTGACCCCACCTCGAAACTCAGAACCATGATAGGTAGCCTGGTTAACTGTGCAGAAGCCAATGGACATATTTCAAAACATGAGGCCGACTTCCTTACAACTGGAGATGGCATTATCCCATATTTCTACACTTTACCCAAGATGCATAAGAACAGAACCCCTCCACCGGGACGCCCCATCGTCTCGGGGATCGGGTCCCTTTTGGAGCCTTTATCGCGTTTTTGCGATTTATTTCTTAAACCTTTGATACAGAAAACGTTGACCTACCTTAAGGATACTAAGAGTCTCCTGGCCCTCTTACAGGATCTGACGGTGGATGAGGATTCCACTATTTTGGTTTCTCTGGACATCGAGAGCCTTTATACCAGTATCACCCAAGATGACACCATCAAGGTAAGTAAGTAAAGCACTTGAGGAGACCAACTGGGAATACGAAACACCTAAGCAGTTCATTATTGAATGTGCTACCCTGGCTCTCAAACAGAATTTCTTTGAGTATGAAGGAGACCTGTTCCTTCAGACAACAGGGACTTCTATGGACAGCACGTTTGCCCCAAGTGTAGCGAGCCTATATGTACACGACTTTAAACGAAGATACATTCTGGCGGAGGACAACCCTTTCTCGTCTTTTTTTATCCTTTTGGAGAAGGTATATCGACGATATCCTTGTCATTTGGCAAGGACCGGAACAAGTCCTGTCGGCTTTCTTTCAATGGATTAACACCTGTGATCCTAATTTGAAATTTACACATGTTTATGATAAGAAGGAAATGGTCTTCTTAGATGTTACCATCTCCAAGGTGGATGGTCATTTACTGACCAAGACATTCTATAAGCCAACAGCCAAGAATAACCTACTGGAGTTCTCCAGCTTTCATCCCAGGACTCTGCGGGAGAACCTTTGGTACGGACAATACCTCCGCATCAGGAGGAATTGTAGCAAGGTGACTGACTACCTTACTCAGTCAGCAGATTTGTTTAACAAACTGCGCAACCGTGGTTACCCAGAAAGAGTTCTGAAAAAAAGCTACAAACGAGCTAGAAACCAGCCCAGGGAAGTACTTTTGGAGGATAATTCGAAACAAACTAAGGAGGCCCCTCTAACCTGTGTAACTACATACAGCACAGCATCAAATACCATTACAAAATCTATCAATAGACATTGGAAAGTGCTGGAAACTAACAACACAAGTTGGGAGAAGCCCTTATTTTCTTTCAAGAGGGCCAGAAGCCTTAAGGACTCTTTAGTACACACGCGCCCTAAGAGAACTGACCCTGTTTCCAATCCATCCGTGCTTAACGCATGGGGCCTACCTGGTGTCATGGGTCATTTTCCCTGTGGCAACTGCAGTGTCTGCCACCTGACCTCCCCTACAAAAACCTTGGAGCTCGAACCGAATAAAACATGGACGCAGAGGTCCCATACCAACTGCAATTCAGCTAACGTGGTATATCTGATCACGTGCCCCTGTGCCTTGCGTTACGTGGGGATGACCACCAGGAAAATCAAGCAGCGCATATGCGAACACCGGAGCAACATCCGTTGCAAGAAAAGCATTACGAAAATGGCGGAACATTTTCTGCAGGTGAATCACACCCCTAACGATCTACAATGGACAGTTATTGAGCAGATCAAACCAGGTACCAACACCCAAGGAGTACTGTTCGAGAAAGAACAACGTTGGGTTTACCGTCTTTCAACATACAAACAAGGACTCAATGACAACATCCCATGGGGTTCTGTTCTAAAACGTTAGCATTTACACCATACCATACTGTAGTTCTGTCATGGTCTTAGCAATTTTTATATGGTTTCTGCCCCCCGTGATTTTTTCTAGGAGGGTTTGTGTATTTGCCTGCTTATAGGTATCCTGCAGGTTTAGATGACACCAATGTACTTGAGTAAACGAGTAAATCACCATCAGCGCAGCAAGCAAGTAAATCACCTTCAGCGCAGTTTGCCTCTACTACACTCCACTAATATTTGCCTGCCTATCTTATTTAGGAACCACCTCCCTTTGACAGGCTAGCTGCACCATCATCGGCGCGCTTGTGTTGTGATTCTGGTTATTCAATGACTCATTATGCTCATTACTGCTACTTTAGCACTACCAGTTTATTCACTAAACTTGCGACTATTACACTACACCAGCAGTTTTTGTTATTAGTATGATATGGTTCTGACCTTCGTACAATTACCACATAACAGCGTGGACTGATTTTCTTTATGGATCACATTTTGACTCCGTTTGCAATAAAGCTTTTCAACTGAATAGACAGCTGCGCTATTTCGGTTAGCGTTACACTCTTTGCCTGACGTCGGATGGATACAGACGTACGTGCGTACGTCCCACCCTTATTTACCCGCGACTGTGGTTTCTACGGCTCCATATGTATTTAAAACTGCCCGGGGCAGTACTCCATTATCCTCGGGGTCCTGTTGTCAGGAAGATCCAGGTGCCATACGGGCGTCTGGCTTTGGAGTAGTGAGTACCCGTATCTTGTTTCAAGAAGCCTAAGGTAACTTTAAGATCTTTTTGTAACTATGGGTTATCTCCATTTCCGTAGCGTGTGACTACAAGCCACCGTCCCCCGCTAGGATCCATGACGTAAGGGTATCTACCATCTTATGCAAGCCTGGCCTTTCCCGTTTTTGCATAAACATTTTTGATGCCACTAGCCACACGATCGCGTGTGGCTAATTTTGTATAGTCATGTTCACTTTATTTTTAACTATCATTTTATCGTGCAATTGCCAGAGTTGGAAATGCAGGATTAGAAACGCTTTTGGCACTAGGATACCGGCATAATTAGACCGTTTACCTGGATTTTTGCCAGGTCACGTGTGACTCAATCGGAGTAAGTGCTAAAACATCCACGCACTTATTATATCACAACCACCATAGGTTAGAAAGTACTACTTATGGCTGTACTTCGAAGAGCACGCATTTGCAGCATGAGTTTTATCACCCACACCATGGCTCTAATATTGTTTATATGTACAAAACCTGTAATATGGCTTGTTTGTCTTTCTGTGTGTTTTGTCTTTCAGAGTCACGTTGCTTTCAAGAATTTTGAAGGCTCCCCAGTAACCGTGAGTTGTGCGGTTTCTATGTCACAGGTCAGGGTGCACCTTAGGGTGTGCATACCGCGGGCGTTAGGAGGCTGAAACATGTAGACCACACTTCATTATCACTTTGGGATGTGACTGGTCAATTTATCCAGTTTTTAAAACATCCACCTCACTAATTTTTTACTCTTGCCTTACTTCTCCACTATTAAATACTATAGGACAAGTATCCACCTCCTGCACTTCCACAAACAATTTTTTTAAACCGGCTCCGCTGTAATCAGGCGTTGTAGCACACCAGAGAGGCACTCGGCCTCTCTAGTGGGAACCCAATGATGAAGCATGTCACCAACTAGGTTGGTGAGTGAGGGTTCTTTTATAAACAAGAGTGACTCCTCTTGCAAGCTCTTCATTCATTTCTGTTTCACTCTTCTAGAGTTATACAGCACAGGTGAGTAAACATGGGGAACTGCATTTCCAGAGTAACCGGATTTCCTTCTACTGTGATTTCAATCTGGCAGTTCAAGAAGTGTGTTGTGCGTTTTTGCCAGTAAAGAAGAAACTGCAATCTCCATATACAATAGGGATCACTGACAGAATATCGACAACAAAAATGTCGAGGTACAAAAATATCGGGACAAAAATATCATTGTCCAGAACATCGAAGTCCTATCTACATCATGGTAAGTACAAAAATATTGAAAAAATATATAGTTGTCAAAAATATTGTTGTCAAAAATATCGTTTTTTTAAAATGCTTAAAAAATAATGTAAAATAAAGTAAATAATACATATATTTAAAAAAACAAAGTTAGAATTATTAGAAAATGTTTAAAATAATAAATAATAAATATAATGTTAAAAATAATTAAACATACATATATATAAAATATAATATACAAATTTACTTAATAAGATTTATAAATAATTATCATAATAATTATAAAATGTTAGAAACATACAAAAAATTATAAATACATATATATATACATATACCAGTAAAATAAAAATAAAAATAAAATATATATATAATACTTTAAAATATTAAAATATTTTAATCTTTTACAATTACATTTGACACTACATTAACAGCAACAGTAGGGAAAATGTTGGATAGCGAAGAGGATAAAATTACTATTCCCACTCCAGGGAGTGCAACAGTAGGGAAAGTGTTGGATAGCAGAGGGGAATAATTTACTATTCCCACTCCAGGGAGTGCAACAGTAGGGAAAGTGTTTGATAGCGTAGGGGAATAATTTACTATTCCCACTTCAAGGAGTGCAACATTAAGGAAAGTGTTGGATAGCGTAGGAGTAAATATTACTATTCACACTCCAGAGATAGCAACAGTAGGGAAAGTGTTGGATAGCATAGGGGTAAAAATTACTATTCGCACTCCAGAGAGTGCAACAGTAGGGAAAGTGTTGGATAGCGGAGTGGATAAAATTACTATTCCCACTCCAGCGAGTGCAACAGTAGGGAAAGTGTTGGATAGCGGAGTGGAATAATTTACTATTCCCACTCCAGCAGGTAGAACAGTAGGGAAAGTGTTGGATAGCAGAGAGTATAAAATTTACTATTCCCACTCCAGAGAGTGCAACAGTAGAGAAAGTGTTGGATAGCAGAGTGGATATAATTACTATTCCCACTCCAGCAAATGCTACAGTAGGGAAAGTGTTGGATAGCAAAGGGGAATATTTTACTATTCCCACTCCAGGGAGTGCAACAGTAAGGAAACTGTAGGATAGCGGAGGGGAATAATTTACTATTCCCACTCCAAGGAGTGCAACAGTAGAGAAAGTGTTGGATAGCGGAAGGGTAACAATTACTATTCCCACTCCAGCAAGTGCAACAGTAGGGAAAGTTTTGGATATCGAAGGGGAATAATTTACTATTCCCACTCCGGCGAGTGCAACAGTAGTAAAAGTGTTGGATAGCGTAGGGGTAAAAATGACTATTCCCACTCCAGCAACAGTAGGGAAAGTGTTGGATAGCTGAGAGGAATAATTTACTATTCCCACTCCAGCAAATGCAACAGTAGGGAAAGTGTTGGATTGCATAGGTGAATAATTTACTATTCCTACTCAAGCAAAATAATTAAAATTAATTATCAAACAATTAATTAATTTAATTTTTTTAACTCCCACCATATTCCCCTATAAATGACACCACCAATATTGTAAAACATAACACTATTAACATAATTAATTAATAATTAGTTAATTAATTAATTCAAATTAACAAGCAATTTAAAAGCAATCAATAATAAATTCATTCACACTTAACACTATAAAACAACTTAAAATAAATATTATAATAAAAAATGTAATAAAATATATTATAATTAAATTACTTCCAGCCTACTCCCCTATCAACCCACAACCCACTCTTAAAGAAATGACACAAATAACATTATTAATAATGAATTAATAATTATTAATAACCAATTAATAAATTAACAATAAGTTATTTATCACAATTAACAGTATAAAATTTTAAATACATAAATATCAAATAATTAAAAATATAAATTGATTAATAATTATTAAATCACTTCCCACCCTACTCCCCTATAAACCCACAACCCGCTCCTAAAACAATTACGCAATTAAGATATTTACCAATTAATTATTAATAATTAACCAATTAATAACTAATTAATAATATATTAATTACCACAATTAACAATATAAAATATTAAATACATAGATATTAATTAATTAAAAATATTAATTAATTATAATTAAATTACTTCCCACCCTATTCCCCTATAAACCCACAACGCGCTCCTAAATAAATTACACAAATAAGATAATTACCAAATAATTATTAATAAACAACCAATTAATAACGAATTAATAATTAATTAATTATCACAATTAACAATATAAAATATGAAATACATAAATATTAATTAATCAAATTTATTTATTTATTAATTATAATTAAATTACTTCCCACTCTATTCCCCTATAAACCCACAACCCGCTACGGAACAAAAACGCAAAAATTAATTAAAATAAATTAGGGGCCTATTACGATGGCGGTCGGAAAACCTCCCCGACCGACATGGTAGCGGGAAAAGACCGCCCGCATGGACCGCGATATCACCGCCGGTCGAATTACGATGACCCTCGCTCGAAATCCGACCACGGCGGTCTGATCGCGGGCCTTAACATTGCGGCGTTTGCTGCTGCCCGCAGCACCGCCGCGATGCCTAAAGGAGCATGTCCTGCATTTCCCTGCACTGCACAGTGCCTGCCACCTGGTAGAGGGAAATGTAGGTGGACCAACACATTGGGGGCCCGCAACGGGCCCCCGGAAGACAACCTCCGCATGCCTTTCCGTGGCGGTTCGACCGCTGAGGAAAGGCTGGCTACCTCCGGCATCATAATCCTGCAGGCGGAGCCTGCTCTGCACCGCCACCATTATCCCGGTCCTGCTCCATCCACCAGGCAGGACTGCGGATGGCAACCGGCGGAAAGGCGGCGGTCGGAATTCCCCACCGCCGCGGTCACCACTGCCATCCTAATTTGAGCGGGTTTCTTGGTTGAGTTCGCGGTCGGATGTCCACCGCCGGCCCGGCAGTGGACATCCGACCGCCATCGTAATAGACCCCTTAATAACTGATAAAACTTATTTTTAAATTTATTATAATTAAATTACTTCCCACCCTATTCCCCTATAAACCCACAACCCGCTACAGAACTAAAACACAAAATTCACTTTAAAATAAATTATTAACTTCTAAAAATTTAACACATATATTAAAAACAAATGCAATACTTACACAAAAAATAGAACACATACATATAAAATACACACTAAAATATATAACACTAAATAAAACGATATTTTTAACAACAATATTTTTGCTAACAATATTAATTACTTCGATATTTTGAAAAACGATATTACTAACCTTCAACTTGATATTCTTTGCAACGATATTCTGACTGTCGATATTTTTGTAGTCCGAGATTTTGGACTCGATATTACTGCTACTCGATATTTCTAACTCGATATTATGTCTGTTCACCATACAATACCTATGTTCTACCCGGCAAAGCAGTGCATTACTTATCAGGGAGCCACGCGGCTCTTCAGTGGATCGCAACAGGCGGCTGCCTACGTTAAGAAATACTGAGAATCCAGTTCCAGGCAGCGTGGGAGACTGATCATTCTCCAGCTGCTACTGACATAGAGAGGGGGACCCAGAGCTCATGAGGGTTTGAGGGGCCTCAATGACTCAAACATTATGGATTGCTATTGAGTACTGCATTTTGCATAGCTGTCTCTCCAGCCTGGTAGGGGGCTATTTCAGGAATTCTCTAACCAGTTTCTGCTTGATAATGTGACGACACAACGAATTTCACATTTATAATACAGAGGTTACGATGGTCGAGACCCCAGGATTTGACCACCCTCTGCTGGTAAACTCCAGTGTGGGAAACTTTATTGCATTGATCTGTTGAGTTATTTGTTGGTTTCTTTATGGGGGGATGCAAGTCGTCAGCATTGTATGGGGGGTGGGGGGGAGGGTGACGTTAGTGGGGAGAGAGAGTATGTGGAGAATCAGTACGGCAATGTTTATGTTTGCTTTTGTAAATTGACACGGGCGACAAGGGGGCTTCAGTTCTATGCAAGATGCACTCCTGGAGATAGCGCAGTGTAACTGTTTCTTGCTTTATGACCTACTCAGTCAACCTTAATCAGCGGGGGCGAACATTCTCCATTCTCAGCTGGAAAGTGCGGGGTCTTAGTGATCATAAAAATAGAGACAAACTGTGTCCTACTTATAGAGACATGATAGTGATGATGTAGTTCTCTAACAGAAAGCGCACCTGTCGCGTGGCCGAAACCCCAATTTACTTCCTAAATCGGCAGCGCTGAGCTATACAGCATCCTATTCCTCCTGTGCCAGAGGGGTTACTATTCTTATTAAAGCGAGGCACTCCGTTCTGTTAATTCACACAGTAACATACCCTGGGAAGTTTTCTAATGGTGCGTGGGATGCTGGCATCGCAGCCTTTGACCCTAGTGAACACTTATAGTCCTAATACCGATAATCCAGAATTCCACCAACAGTTATGGGACCTGGTGCAAATGGAGCAAATTGGATCTATAATCTGGGGGTGGGGGCACCTGAACTCTGCTCTAGCGCTTCACCACATCCTGGAAGATGGATGCTTGAGGGTTGTCTGGCGACTTAGACATATTGATCTCCAGCAGGGCACATTCTATTCTGGGATTCAAAACATGCAGTCAAGGTTAGACTTCTGGTTAGTGATAAATGATGCTAGCACCTGGACTATGGACGTGATGCACCTAGTTCGAATAGTATCTGATCACTAACTGACCTTGCTGAGCATTCTGCCTCCCGGGTATCCTCAGCCTGTGGACACACCCGACAAATCAAAGTTCCACTTTACACATGCCCTTGGGGCATGTGTGTGTGCAAGATGTACTCATATGCAGATTTCAGGGGTGCAACAGGGTGTCCTTTTGACACCCTGGCACCCTTGAAATTGCATTCTCAATTTGCGAATCTCTAATTGAGAATCGCAAATTGAGAATGTCTTCCCATTCATTCCTATGGGCCTCTAGGCCCATAGGAATGAATGGGGAGGTATTCCTTAATTGCGACTCGCAATGTGCGAGTCGCAATTAAGGAATGTTTAGAAATCCCTATTTTTTAAGCGATTTCTACATGCATAGGCTTTTGCGATTCCTTAATTGCAATTCCTTAAAAATCACAATTAAGAAATCGCAAAATCCAACATTGATGCATGTGCCTGTGTATGCTTCACGTTCAAACCATGACACCAACAGTATCGTTGGGTATCTTGACAAAGTTCCGTTAGTGTGGCTGAATGATGCTCAGAGGCACTTTTTAGCATGCCTTATCAGCATGGGGGAAATCACTGATAGTATTAAAGAGCTGCCCAGTGGAAAGGCGCGGGGCTTAGATGGGCTTCCAGTTGAGCTTTATAAAATAGTATATCGATCTGCTGGCGTCTCGTCTGCATGCAGTGTATGTGAAAGGAGTGGGGAGTTACCAGATTCTCTGAGGGAAGCCATAATAATTACACTCCTTAAGCCCAATTAGACTGACACTGACTGTGACTCCTATCGACCACTATCGTTCATGAACTGTGATAGTAAAATTCTAGCAAAAATTCTGGGCAGTTAGCTTGCACGACTTTTGCCCATTCTGGTTTTGCTCGACCAGGTAGGGTTTGGTACCGTGAAGGTCGACGGCACATACTCTCCCTATTCTCTTTGCCCTATTGAATCAAGTCAATACGGAGGCACCCTGCGATCTTCCTTGATGCCACAAAGGCATTTGATTCCCTTGTGTGGGACTTTTTATTCCCTACAGTTACTTGGATGGGTATCCCCCACTACTTTGTACGGTTAGTTGAATTGCTCTATACCAAGCCAGTTGCCAGATTGTATTTGAATGGACAGGTCTCGGCGCCTATTACAGTACATAGGGGAACCTGGCAGGAGTGTTCCATCTCCTATTCTTTTTGCAATAGTGCTGGAGGCCCTTGTGGCTATGTTACGTCAAAAATACAGTGACTATTCCCTGAGATTTGGGGGTAGACCCCTTTTAATTTCACTCTACGCAAATCACATTACACTGTATGTCTGTAATCCGCAGTGTGGGCTCCACCCAATAATTCAAGCCTGCATTCACTTCGGGGAGTTGTCTGGACTCTCCATAAACTGGGCAAAATAATTTATTTTCCCCTCACACCTTGAACTCGTCAATTTGAGATGGAAAACTCATTAACGTGGGCAATTCTCCTGTCAAGTACCTGGGGGTTTGGATGAGTTTAAATAAGGAGGAAGTCCTGTCCTTAAACATGTTAGAGCTATTTCTAAGCTGGAGGACAGAATCTCTGGCTGGCTTGAATTCACTTTGTCTATGGCAGGGCGCATTGGCTTGATAAAAATGGTGGTTCTGCCATGGTTTCTTTATTATTTTGTGAGTAGACCTATTTCCTTGACTACAAATGTTTTTAGTACCCTCACCACCTTGTTAGTGGGACTGGTATGAGCTGGAAAACAGCAGGGGATGGACTGGTGTACATTAACACTGCTGTTTAATTTGGGAAGGCTTGCCATTCCAGATATGGAACTATATTGCCTCAGCGTTCACGCACGTTTCGTCTGCTATTGGTTGCATCCTCCTAAATACTTAACCCATCTGGCGATTGAAGCTGATGTATCCATTCCCGCTAAATGTAGCCCTTTGGGCCAGGGTGGTTCACAGGGCAAATTAGATCAATACTGTACAAAGCACAGTGCATTCTTAGGACATGCTGTATCGTAAATTATCCCTGCCTCTTTTATGTACTCCTGCTGCCCCACTACAGGCTCATCTGCTGTTTTGTGTACCCAACTTCTCAAATTACAGTTAGCGAACAGGTCGCGAAAAATCATTAAAATGTTAATGGACCTGCAAGTCTAGTGACTTAATTAATCTACTTGACTTAATTATAATGCTCTTGACCCATAAACTGGTTTCAGATTATGTGATCCTGGGCAAATATTTTAATTCACTGAGCTGCCATTTTCTTCTTTATCAAATATAGCTCTGCTATTAGCAAAGAGATTGGAGGCGGGGCACTGGAGACGTGGTAAGAACCAGACGAAAGATCAATGGTTAGAGGAACTCACGTATGGTGGCGAACAAACAGAACTGTACAGTGACTTATTGGCTGCATCCTCAAAACTGAGGGCTATCTGGACACTATTTCTGAACTTTTTGTTTACACCATGTAAAGCGCAGTCAGAGTAACTCCTACTTGTTCAACGATTATTGTTGTTTTGTCTACTAAGGATGGGGTAGAAGGTGACAGAGACTTATGGCTGATTGAGGGATGGCATTATTGTACAGCTGGGTAATAATGTGTTGTTTGTCTGGCTCCCATTGAGCTGCTGTAACCTGTTGACACTGATGCAATGTGCCGTACTTTTCTGTTCAATTAAAAAGTAGTAAAACATTTATTTTTCAAGAAGGAGTGGTTGGGTGCAGGCCCATATGGTGGTTAGACCTGCTCATCAGACACAACTGGATTGCTTTGCTCAAGGCTAGGAGGAGCCCCAATATCTGTGTGCTTCTGCTCATGATGTCCACGTCTCCCATCCCCTGTTGTCTCTTCAGTCTCTGCCCAGAGTCTTTTGGTGACATGTCATGTTTTTATTGTGGACATCCTCCTCACTGGTGGTGGTGCCAAGCTGCCATGACCAACTCACACTCAAGGATCTTCTTCCTTGCCCTAGGGCTGCTGTGATGTTCATTAGCCACCTTTGTACAACGTAAAGGTGAAAAGAAAACACACATTTTGAGTTCTAATGTTCACTAGTGCATATCAAATTTACTTTGTTTAAAAGGGAGAAAATATCCTTAATTACTAGATCTGACATTGTACAGTCTTTACCCAGCATGTAGCAGGCCAGTGTTTATAAATGGTTTTTTTAAGAACGTCTAAATAGTAAGGAATGATAATTTTTTTAACTTTTTTGTAATGTGGCATTTAGAGGAGAAGGAGGAGGAGAGAGTTTGGCTAAAGAGCAGGCAATTTTTTTTATCATCCTTTGATTAAATGTTTCAGAGATGTTTTGCAACATCTCTATTGCCTATCTTAGATTAGAGGTTGTTACATATATTTCATGAGAATAAATATAGTATTTTGAAAGTAAGGTAAAGGTATATAGCAACAGCACCACATAAACTAAGTTTGACAAAATAACTGAAACAGTTAGACTGATTTTCATACCTTCCATTACGTTATCAGAATGTTTATATTGTTAAACGTCTCCCTATTTTATTTGTTAGTTAACAATCCCCTCCTTATTGCAAGTCTCAGAGTTCACAATGTAAAACCCATTCCTATTGTGTTTGTCAAGGAGTTCACAATATAAAACTCTTTCATATGGTGTTTGATAAAGAGATCAGAATGTAAAATCCCTTACTGTTGTATTCATCAGAGAGTTCACAATAAAAAACATCTTCCTATTGTAATTGAGAGCTCTGGTTCCGGATGTCCCAAGGTAGTTGACAGTTACTCTGCCCCAATTCTGTCACTGCAGGTCTTTCTCCTTCAGTGTCCTGGAGTCTCTGGACATTGGTCCATCAAACAGGGGACCAAGTACATCTTTTAGCTCTTGAATTTCAAGGGAATGAGGAAAAGCAATCAGGAAGGTGATGTAGGCTCCAAATCAAAACTCAGTTACACAGAAAAATAACAATAAATTGGTGTCCAGCCAGTGCTTCCCTAAAAAGCAAAAGTACACAAATATGTACTATGCACAAAAGTACAAGTATTTACAAGATTTCAAGTGGAATTACAAATTGAAACCCCTCAAAAACAGGCCTCACAGAATCACATTGCAAATCAAGTACCCTATAGAAATATCATTGAGTGAAATTGACCCAGTACACCAGGGGCTATATGTATGAAGCCAATTTGTGATTGCAAACGCCGAAATTCGCAGAATTTCAGCTTTTGCGATCGCAAATTAGCAGTGTGCAATGTAGCACACTTAAACCCCCTTGCAAAATAAGGAATCGCAAAATTTGCGATTTCCTATTTTGCGATTGCATTCAAGGAATCGCAAATTGCGATTCCTTAAATGCAATGTAAGAAGCACAAAAGAAAGTGCGATTTGGCCTTAAGGAATCGCAATTTACCACCAACTTCAAGTTGGTGGTAAATTGAGATTTCACTTAAAAATGCAAATTTTTGCATTTTTTAAAGTGCCATGTGGCGCACATACATGCCCTTAGGGCATGTATGTGTGCCACATGTGCACACATGCACATTTCAGGGTGCAACAGGGTGTCCTTTGACACCCTGGCACCTTGAAATTGCATTCTCAATTTGCGATTCTCTAATTGGGAATCGCAAATTGAGAATGTCTTCCCATTCATTCCTATGGGCCTCCTAGCCCATAGGAATGAATGGGAAGGTATTCCTTATTTGCGAATCTCAATTTGCGATTCGCAAATAAGGAATATGTGGGATTCGCAAAATTATTTGCAAATCCCACATACATTGCATTTTGCGATTCTCAAATTGCGATTCGCAGAAAATCGCAATTTGAGAATCGCAAAACTGTATTTTGTTACATATGGCCCCTAGTCTGTTCCAGTTATCTGTGTGGTACCAGGTGACAGTTTGTGCACACCCAACAGGGGCAAACCCTAAAAACCATCAATAGACCCA
This sequence comes from Calotriton arnoldi, assembly GCA_963921515.1. Taxonomy (NCBI): domain Eukaryota; kingdom Metazoa; phylum Chordata; class Amphibia; order Caudata; family Salamandridae; genus Calotriton; species Calotriton arnoldi. The sequence continues at coordinate 167,452 of CAWUFW010002690.1, read as the reverse complement.
TATGGGCTGATTGCAATACATAAAGATTTTCATGATCGGCAAGGTTAGGACTACCTGTTTTGAGATGTCATTCACAAACTAAACTGAGAGGCCTAAAGAATGTCAACACATTTAAAAATCAATAAAACCAATAAAGTCGCTTTAGCATGAACATTAACATGATCTTATGGTCTCTTGCCTTGAGAGACCCATCAAACATTTTATGCAGACCAAAATTATACACTAACATGAAAATCAACTTACCTTCTAGAGCAGCCAAGCATTTACTTATGACCAGAACTGAAAAAGGGACATTTGTACTAAACCCTTTCAAATTACATTTGTCATGATATTCAAAATGTAAACCCCCTTCCTATTGTATTTGTCTCATAGTGCAAGACGTAAAGCCCTTTCCTGGGGGTTCTGTTTTTTTATCATGCTGTTCTCATCGTAAAACCGCATGCTATTACATTTATAGAGGGTTTACATAGTAAAACCCCTTGCTATTGCTTCTGTCAGAGAGTTCACAATGTAAAACCTCTTCTGATGATATTTGTCATGTCATGGAGTTGATAATGTAAAACCCCTTTCTACTGCATTTGTGAGAGACTTCACAACTTAAAACCCTATATTATCGCATTTGTTATAGTTCACAATGTAAAGCCACTTCCTTTTGCAATGTAAATCCCCAGCCTATGGTGTTTGTCAAGAGTTCACAAGGTGAAACTTATTGCCTACAGTTTTGGCTATGGGCTTACACCATGCAAAGCCCCTTTCTACTGTATTTGACCTGGCGTATGTTTTAGAAAATACTCACCTATAGGACTTCACAGACTGTAATAACAATCCACCCATTAATGCTTAATAGCTTTTTTTTTAAAGCTTTATTTTTCCATTTTGTCATAATGAAGCAAACCAACATTACAGATTAGAATAGTTCGTAGGCACTTTAAACACAAATTCTATGTAGCCGAGGCCGGCGTGAGAAGTCTTAGAATCAATAACATGGTTAACCAAGAGGAGCGCATTATACAGTACGTCATAGTGGACAGTAGGCATTGGGGTAAGCACTCGTTTCATCGATCCGCCCTTGCCCTCCCCCCCTGAATTCAACTTAGCCTGTTTCATTCCCGCTGGTCGCAGTATCACTCAGCTCATTCTTCCCTCCCCTGATGTAAGAACAGAGCTGCACAATTCTCTCCATTACGCGAGGTCTGCCTGTAACCCCTCATCTTTGCATGTTAATTTCATGTGTGTTTCCTCGGCTAGTGCCCATTCCCTGACATCTTTAAGCCATGTTGCTATATCTGGGCTTCTCTGCCCCATCCAATTCATGGCCACTATGCGTCTAGCTAGGACCAGCATCAGCTAAAGGAGTTTATATGGTATGTTCCGTTTTTTAGGTTTGCGTATGTGGGCAAGCAGGCACTGAAGTGGCTTATCTCTTATAGGAGGACCTGTGGTTGTGTGCATCTTCTCAGTCACTAGTGTCCAAAACTGTCTCAGTTCAGGGCATGCCCACGCCAGGTGTAGAAAGTCTGCTTCCTCTGTTGTGCACCGGGGCACTTGCCATCGTTATTGTGTGAGATGCGTCGCAACTTCGCTGGTGTGAGGTAAGTGCGATGTAGAAAATTATAATGGATCAGTTTAAACCTTGCATTGCAGGAGACTGTGTGTGTGAGTTCGCTAATGGCCACCCAAGCCCTATCGTCTAGATGTGTGCTAAGGTCCCTCTCCCAAGCAGCCCTTGACCGCGGTGACTGGGCAGTCAAATTCTGCCTCATGGCTTTATACAGGAGTGATATCATCCTGCGCCCGGATAAGCAGTAGGTCTAAAGTGTGTGTCGGTTGGGGAATATCTGAGTATTGGGGCCAGGTGACTTTAACTACCTCCTGAATTCCCCTGTACTATAGATAATGACCCTGTCCAAGAGCAAAACTATCACTTGCTTGCTCATAGGTTATAAAGGTCTCGTTCGGGTAAAGATCTACGAGGACCTCGCATCCGCCGTCCCTCCAAGCCTGGAAGGACATGTGTATTCCCATGTCTCTTTTAGGGGCCAGAATCCAAATAGGAAGCTCTCTGTGGAATGGCACATGTCGCAGCACCTTTTCCACAAATTGCTGCCATATGCTCGCAGTTTGGTGTACTAGACATGGCAGGTCCCCCTCTGCTCCCCTACCCTTCATCAGCACTATTGGGAGAGTTTCTAGTTCTGCCCATCCAGCCAGTAGTCATTTTTTTCCAATTGTCCCCTTCTGCCAGCCAGTGAGACGCATGCTGCAGCTGGGTGGCAAAGTAGTACAGATCAAAGCGTGGGGCCTCCAGCCCCCCCTCTTCATATCTAAGTGTCAGGGTATTAAGGGCCACTCTACTGCGCCTCCCCGCCCACAGAATCAAGATGTGTATCGTGTTCAGTTGCTTAAATATTCGTGTCGGAATCGGGCAGAGTGAGTTTTGAAGTGCGTAAAGGCACCTAGGAAGCATTACCATCTTAGAGACAGCAAGTCTGCCCATTAAGGACAGCGGTAGGTTGTTCCAAAAGTTCACCGATCGCTGCAGGAACTCAAGGGTCCTATCCAAGATTAGGGCTATTTTCTGGACATTGTCTAGCGCAATCTGGACTCCAAGGTATCTGAAGTGTGCTAATTCCAAGTCTGGGAGACCCCCCAAAGGTGTGGCAATCATTCCCGCCAGAGGAAAGTTGAGTCGCAGGCCAGAGAATCTGTCCAAATGGTGCAAAAGACTGGGTACGGCCACTCGGGGATATGCTAGGTAGAAGAGCACGTCACCTGCGTATAGGGAAACAACGTGGGCCGTGTCTCCTACCCGGATGCCCACTGATCCAACTCAGCTCTCATCCGCACTGCCAAAGGCTCAATGGCCAGGGCAAAAAGGAGGGGCGAGAGCGGGCATCCCTGTCGGGTGCCTCCCCCCAGCCCCCACTCCTCAGATCGGGCCTCCCCCAGTCTCACCCGAGCTTGAGGCGCAGTGTATAGTATTTTGACCCACCAGTGGAATCTGGGTCCCAGCCCCAGACCCTGAGGACCTCTAGGAGGTAACCCCAGTTGACCGTGTCGAATGTCTTAGCTAGGTCTCTAGACAAGAGTACCATTTCCTCCTCTCGGTGTCTCACTTACTGCATAACGTGGGTCATCGCAGTGTTGCAGCCCGGTATGAAGCCAGATTGGTCTTCGTGTACGAAGTGCAGCATATGGGGTCCCAAGCGAGAGGCTAAGAGTTTGCATAGTATTTTCGTGTCAGCGTTGATCATGGTGATTGGGCGATAGGAAGAGGGTTCACAGCTGTCCCCGCCCGGCTTCAGGATCATACATATTTTGCCCTGTCTCATAGTGGGAGGGAGGATTCCCTTGTCGAAGGCCTCCTCAAATACCTGCAAGAGGGCCTGGGTAAACGTGCCAGCATAAGCCCGATGGAACTCGGGTGGGAATCCGTCGCTACCTGGGGACTTCGCACCTGGGAGCAGTTGTAATGCAGACTGTACTTTTAATGGTGAGTGGAGCCTTTAGTTCCTCCCTATCCTGCTCGGTGAGTTTCGTCAGGTTCAGGGTCTGTAAATATGGGAGATGAGCGTCTTCCCCCACTGTCGGGTCCGCCGTATAAACGGTCTGGAGGTGACACTGGATCACCTGTATTATTGCAGCCCTGGTGTGCGCCTCTGCCCCCGTGGGTATACACAGCGCCACTATTGGGGCGGGGGTTTGTTCCCTGCAGAGGATCCAGGCTAGTAAGCGCCCTGACTTGTCCCCCTCCCTGTGTAGACGCTGTCGGTATTGGCTAAGGGTGTATTTGTCTAGCCTGTCCCATATATCACTTATGCATGTACGTATGTCCCATTCCCTGGCCTCCTCTGATGGGTCCGACTGGTCCCGGGTTTGTACCTCCACCAAGGCTGCATCCTCTGCCCCCAGTTCCCGCTGCAACTGCTTGCGGACCCCACACGTCAGACTCAGGCACGCCCCTCTCACCACTGCTTTCAAGGCCTCTCATTTTGTGGCCCTAGAAATGTCTTCATCTTCCCAGTTGAGAGTCATGTAGTTTGCCAAAGCTCCCTCTATGTGCTGTTTCCCCACCGGGTCATCCAGTACATCCGACTGCATCCGCCAGACCCTCAGATGTTGGGCGGGAATTCCCCAACAGACCCTGGAAGTGATCGAGGAGTGACCGGAGAGGAAATGGGCCTGATGAGTCACCTCAATGGACAGGTCGGGGTCTGAGTTCGCTACCAGCACTCTATCTAGCCTGCTGTGGGTGTTGTAAGTGGGGGAATAGCAGGTGTATATCTTCTGGGTGGGGTGTCTCTGCCACCAAATATCCTGCACCCCTAAGTTCCCCATTACCTCTTGAAGTTTCTCTGTCATTCGGGGTTTTGTACCTCTTCGAGGTGGGCACCTATCTAGCTCAGGGTCCGACACGCAATTGAAATCGCCAACCCATATAATCGGCACCTCAAGGTCAGAAACCAAGACTTCCTGGAGGGAGTGATAGAAATCCGAGTCGTCTACATTTGGGTCATATGTGTTTAGTATTACTAGTTCCCTGCCGTCTATCTTTGCCCTTAAAAGGGTGTATCTGCCATTGATGTCTGCCTCCATATATTGCAGAGCAAACGGTGTCCCCGGGACGACCCACACGAGTACTCCTCTGGTGTAAGTTGAATATGATGAGTGAAAGACCTGCCCCCTCCATTTTGTCGCGAGCCTCTGAGCTCCTGCCTCGTCCAAGTGAGTTTCCTGTAGGCATGCCACCGATACATGGTGCCTTCGAAGGAATGAGAGGATCCTGAAGCGCTTGGTGCATGTGCCTAACCCTCTTACATTCCAGCTCATGAACCTAGTCCCCATTGTCAAGGTGGTGTACTGTCTTGATGAACCCCAGCCCCTCCTCACGCCCAATCGTCCTACCCATTGTATGTTGCTTAACAGAAATATGAATGTGAAGTGTGAACAACCCCCGAGAACCCCCCCCACGGGCAAATGACCAGCAACAGTGCATGTGGTTAAGCCCTCCCATTGCTTGTGCCAGGCGTGCACAGCCTCCCCATCAGCCCAAACGGGGCCATGAAACTTTCCTGAACATTTTGGCCTCCCAACCTAGCCCAACCAATGGAGTAAGGGGACTAATCCCGCAGGCGCCCCCTTGAAGGAGGCCTACACGCCTCGGGGCAGTAGCCCCCTGATGCGTATATTTGTTCTGGCAGGTTTCCCGCACATCCGCAGGCTCCTACCCCCACCCCATCACCCCCAGGCGACCCCCCTCCTTTCCCCAGCCCAGGACCCCCCCCTCGACCAAGCACCACCTGCGCAGTTGGGTACCCCGTAGGGTGTCTGATCGTGCCTGCCTACCGGCAGAGAATCATACTTTCATTGAGGTGAACTGTTCACCCAAGGCCTTGTGGAGACAAGGCTGAGTCATTGATGGTCTCCGGGATCACTGCGTCCATTTGGAGTAGTGTGGCAGGGACAGGTCCTGCGATGGAGCTCCCCTCCGACATCTGTGGGGAAGAGCCACACAGGTTCAGGGTCTCCACCAGCATAATTCCGTCATCTCCCACGGTGATTCTCTGCTGTCTTGTCGGGTCGCTGTCCTTAGAGCGGTTCTTGCGCTGGCCACCTTGGTTCCTCTGAGGCCTGGTTCCCCACTCTTTCCAATGTCATTTCTGCTCCGGGGGGGGAAGAGCATCCCCTTGGATCTCCAGCCATTCCCATATCTCCTCAGGTGTCTCAAAAAAGTGGGTCTTCCCCTGCGACATCACCTTCAGCTTGGCAGGGTAGAGCAGCATATACTGTAGGTGCAACTCCCGGAGCTTCTGCTTCACTCCCAGGAACGTTTAACTTCGCTCCTGGACCTGTCTGGTATAATCAGGATATACGGACACTTTAGAGTTATCATACTATAGGTCCGGGGGTGAGCCCCCTGCGGCGGGGGTGGACCAAGGCCCAATGAGCCCTCTCCACCACAAACACTTCCGACAGCCCCTTGGGACATAGCTTGGTAGGTATCCAGTGTTCTAGAAAGAGTTCAGCCTTGCCCTCCTCGGCTCGTTCCGGTATCCTCAAGACTCTCATATTACTGCGGCACGCTCAACCCTCTGCCTCTTCAGCCCGGCACTCCAACGCACCTGTGGAGTTGGTCAACTGTGTCACTTGCTGTTTAAGCGCGGCCACCTAACCTTGGAGCTATAAGATATCGCCCTCCGTCGTTGAGACTTTATCCGCCACTTTGCGTAAATCTGCTCTGAGCAAGTTCACATCTGTTGAGACTGTCTTTATCTGCTTCTCCAAGGCGGTTTAGGACCCCTGAATGGCCGCCAGTATCTCTGCTCGGGAGGGTTCGCCAGCACCGTCGCCATCGGGACCCGTCTGTCTGGTGATGCGCTGGGTAGTGTACTGAGTGATCGTATTAGGAGCGGAAGAACGAACAGTTTTGTCTTTTCCCATCTTGCTGGGCTTCTGGGGCCCCCAGTTCGTCCAGTGGCCGTTCACAGTGTGGAGACCCCGGTAGTCTGGCTCTTAGTCCGAATCACCTACACCCACCTTCTAAGCACCCGAGGGGTTAGGGCAGTAGACCCCCTTCTCTTGATCGGGCCTTCTCAGTTCTCCAGGGTCCACCTAGACCCGACATAGGACGGGTAAACACCGGTCCCAAGGACTCGGCAAGACGCTCAACTATCCCTCCTCTGCTCCGCACTCGTGGGGGTTCGCCCCTCTTCTCCTCTGCCGAAGCCAGACTCCGGTGTCATCTCAGCCCTCCTGTGCAATGTCCCACAGGGTGCCCAGGCAATCAGTATAGCCCAGCAGATGTGTGGGGGCCTCCAGCAGTGATCGCCCCACGTGTTCTTTCATCAGGCCTATCCCCCGCAGTGCGGCTCCCCTGGGCCCATCCGTGGCCCACAGCAAAATGAAAGGGAGGGGGGTACCTGTCTCTTCTCCCACCACTCCACCTCAATTCATCTCCTAGTGCTGGCCGACCCCCTCGGGGGCCTCTTCTCTCGGGTCACCGGCTCATGATCCACTGGGTGGATGGCAAGTCCGCGCTCCCTAGTAGGCCCGGCCCCAGCAGTGGCACTCTTCTGAGCCGCTCCAAGGCTTGTAGCGATTGAGGTTCCTACCTCTTTCCTCTCCGCTGTGTGCCTCCAGATGTTGCCCAACCTCAGCGGGGGCCTCTTCACCCAAATCACCGGGCCCGTTGCAGCAGGACGGGCGGCGAGCCCCCGCGGACCGCGCCGTGCTCAGGTGCAGCAGAGAGTCAAGCGTGCTGGCGGGAGGGCCCCCACAGGATCTCTCTTCTTACTCTTCTCCCCGCGCAGCTACCCCACGTCCTCAGCCTGGGGCCTGGCAACTCACAGCAGGGCTCCTCCTCCACGGCCCGCCCGCAGACAGGGACCGCCAGCAGTCACGACCCAGGACTCTCATGTGCAAGGTAGGCCCCTCCGCTCAAGCCGGTTCACAGGCCCACCGCAGCTGGTCTCTCATACAGCAGTAGGCCTTGTCGGGTCCCGATCCGAGCGTCAGTCTGGGAGCGAGTCCAGGGCATCCTCAGGAGCGGCAGAGCCCGGCCCTATCTCTCAGCCAACCACCACCATGCACACCAGAGCAGGCCAGCTGCTGCACAGGATGGGCACCAGAGTCCCCCGCCTCCCCGACCTCCAGGCTGGTGCACGCTGTCTGCCTCCAGGCGACTCTTCGGTGTCTCCGGCCAGGCCCCGGAAACCGGGCGGCTCCGGATGACACCCGCTGCTCCTTGGCTAGACCCCCCACGGTCAGAGGTCGTTGCCAGGTTCCAGTAGGGATGCTTCGGCCTAGCGCAGGCCGGGCAGGCCCCGATCCAGGCTTCTGCCATCTGCGCGGCGTCCCTGGGCCACTGGCCCCTCCAACAGAGACCCCAGGGGAAGGGGCGCCACTCCAGATGTCGGATGGACCCAGGGGCCACTGCTTGTAGGAGATATGCAGGATTATGTGGCGGGCAAGCCGGGAGCCTAAGAAGCTCACGTCCTGTCGGCCATGTTGCGTGGCCACACCCCGCTTACTAGCTTTAACATATGATTGCCACAATAATTAATTCCGGTCCAGGGAAGACATGGCTTGGCAGTTCGGGCTGGACTGTTCCCATGAGGCACAGGGTCAGACTGATTTGCATATGGCCATGTCTGAACTGGGGTGGTGGAGTGAGCTAAAGAATGATGATGGATTAAACCCAGATCAGTTGACTGGGGGTGAGTGTTTGATTGGCTCAAACGTTCCGTCCATCATCCCCTTTTGTATCGCTTTGGTCGCCCTAAGTTGGCGGGGGTATGCCCAGACGTGGTCCCTTGCTCACTTTGCCACTGGATTCAAGCAAGCCTGGCTGATGACGGCTGAAATGCCAGAAACCGGTCCTAGGATGCTTGTTTCCGGTCCAGGGAAGACATGGCTTGGCAGTTCGGGCTGGACTGTTCCCATGAGGCACAGGGTCAGACTGATTTGCATATGGCCATGTCTGAACTGGGGTGGTGGAGTGAGCTAAAGAATGATGATGGATTAAACCCAGATCAGTTGACTGGGGGTGAGTGTTTGATTGGCTCAAACGTTCTGTCCATCATCCCCTTTTGTATCGCTTTGGTCGCCCTAAGTTGGCGGGGGTATGCCCAGACGTGGGTCCCTTGCTCACGTTGCCACTGGATTCAAGCAAGCTTGGCTGATGACGGCTGAAATGCCAGAAACCGGTCCTAGGATGCTTGTTTCCGGTCCAGGGAAGACATGGCTTGGCAGTTCGGGCTGGACTGTTCCCATGAGGCACAGGGTCAGACTGATTTGCATATGGCCATGTCTGAACTGGGGTGGTGGAGTGAGCTAAAGAATGATGATGGATTAAACCCAGATCAGTTGACTGGGGGTGAGTGTTTGATTGGCTCAAACGTTCCGTCCATCATCCCCTTTTGTATCACTTTGGTCGCCCTACGTTGGCGGGGGTATGCCCAGACGTGGGTCCCTTGCTCACTTTGCCACTGGATTCAAGCAAGCCTGGCTGATGACGGCTGAAATGCCAGAAACCGGTCCTAGGATGCTTGTTTCCGGTCCAGGGAAGACATGGCTTGGCAGTTCGGGCTGGACTGTTCCCATGAGGCACAGGGTCAGACTGATTTGCATATGGCCATGTCTGAACTGGGGTGGTGGAGTGAGCTAAAGAATGATGATGGATTAAACCCAGATCAGTTGACTGGGGGTGAGTGTTTGATTGGCTCAAACGCTCCGTCCATCATCCCCTTTTGTATCGCTTTGGTCGCCCTAAGTTGGCGGGGGTATGCCCAGACGTGGGTCCCTTGCTCACTTTGCCACTGGATTCAAGCAAGCCTGGCTGATGACGGCTGAAATGCCAGAAACCGGTCCTAGGATGCTTGTTTCCGGTCCAGGGAAGACATGGCTTGGCAGTTCGGGCTGGACTGTTCCCATGAGGCACAGGGTCAGACTGATTTGCATATGGCCATGTCTGAACTGGGGTGGTGGAGTGAGCTAAAGAATGATGATGGATTAAACCCAGATCAGTTGACTGGGGGTGAGTGTTTGATTGGCTCAAGCGTTCCGTCCATCATCCCCTTTTGTATCGCTTTGGTCGCCCTAAGTTGGCGGGGGTATGCCCAGACGTGGGTCCCTTGCTCACTTTGCCACTGGATTCAAGCAAGCCTGGCTGATGACGGCTGAAATGCCAGAAACCGGTCCTAGGATGCTTGTTTTTGGTCCAGGGAAGACATGGCTTGGCAGTTCGGGCTGGACTGTTCCCATGAGGCACAGGGTCAGACTGATTTGCATATGGCCATGTCTGAACTGGGGTGGTGGAGTGAGCTAAAGAATGATGATGGATTAAACCCAGATCAGTTGACTGGGGGTGAGTGTTTGATTGGCTCAAACGTTCCGTCCATCATCCCCTTTTGTATCGCTTTGGTCGCCCTAAGTTGGCGGGGTATGCCCAGACGTGGGTCCCTTGCTCACTTTGCCACTGGATTCAAGCAAGCCTGGCTGATGACGGCTGAAATGCCAGAAACCGGTCCTAGGATGCTTGTTTCCGGTCCAGGGAAGACATGGCTTGGCAGTTCGGGCTGGACTGTTCCCATGAGGCACAGGGTCAGACTGATTTGCATATGGCCATGTCTGAACTGGGGTGGTGGAGTGAGCTAAAGAATGATGATGGATTAAACCCAGATCAGTTGACTGGGGGTGAGTGTTTGATTGGCTCAAAAGTTCCGTCCATCATCCCCTTTTGTATCGCTTTGGTCGCCCTAAATTGGCGGGGTATGCCCAGACGTGGGTCCCTTGCTCACTTTGCCACTGGATTCAAGCAAGCCTGGCTGATGACGGCTGAAATGCTAGACACCGGTCCTAGGATGCTTGTTTCCGGTCCAGGAAGACATGGCTTGGCAGTTCGGGCTGGACTGTTCCCATGAGGCACAGGGTCAGACTGATTTGCATATGGCCATGTCTGAACTGGGGTGGTGGAGTGAGCTAAAGAATGATGATGGATTAAACCCAGATCAGTTGACTGGGGGTGAGTGTTTGATTGGCTCAAACGTTCCGTCCATCATCCCCTTTTGTATCGCTTTGGTCGCCCTAAGTTGGCGGGGGTATGCCCAGTCGTGGGTCCCTTGCTCACTTTGCCACTGGATTCAAGCAAGCCTGGCTGATGACGGCTGAAATGCCAGAAACCGGTCCTAGGATGCTTGTTTCCGGTCCAGGGAAGACATGGCTTGGCAGTTCGGGCTGGACTGTTCCCATGAGGCACAGGGTCAGACTGATTTGCATATGGCCATGTCTGAACTGGGGTGGTGGAGTGAGCTAAAGAATGATGATGGATTAAACCCAGATCAGTTGACTGGGGGTGAGTGTTTGATTGGCTCAAACGTTCCGTCCATCATCCCCTTTTGTATCACAATAATTAATTCAGGCCTACTGCCTTTGTCATGAATTTTCAGAAAAAACAGATCAGACCTATGTCATCTGATGTAATTTTTCCCAATTAGCCAATGAAGCCTGCAGCCTTGATTATCAGCTTGTTACCATTACTCAGACCTACTGTGTTAAGCATCATCTTTGCAATATAAGCACTCCTTTTTAGTAGAAGCACAAAAACATCTGCCCAATGAAATCCAATCTGAAGGAAGATCAACATGCAGGTGGAAAACTCATGTCTCAAACTTCCTCTTAAAGCTATTTTTCTGTTAACCGTGTAAGATCAATTGACAGCTTTTTGTCAAACCAGACCTAAAAAGAACTGTTGTAATGCCTACGTACTCTAAAAAAGAGAACAAAGTTTGTGGCCCACTATAAGACCTAAATGGAGGACAGAATGTGGACTGTGCTGTCTAATGTGAAGGTTTTTCGATAAATATTGATGTTCAGATGATAACTATTTCCAACATTAATATGGTGCAGTAGATAATATGAATAAGACATTTTTAACATTAGTGAACAACACGTGTAGCAAGAGGATGGGATCACTGCAAAATATCGATTGGTAATGGAAATAAAAATATGTACGATATGTTCTTAACACATTAAGAAAATGATTTGACAAGTTGTGGCACAAAAATGCAGGTAATTGGGTTTGAACCCTACTTTATCATTGCAACCTTGCCATGCTTTTGTGAAGAGGAGTGTGCATCCGGGAAGAAATCCAGATTTAAGAAGTATCCACTGAAATATACAGAATATCTTCTAACATGTTATGGACATACCCACTAAAGAGCGTTGCTTGGAACTAAGAATAGTATCATTCGATAAGATAAATCTGGCAACTTGAACTGTGTAGAGACAATTCACTATGTTGTACTACAATGCCTTCTTTGGCATTTATTGTGAGATTTTATTGCATGTTTCTTTCTGTTCTGTTTTTTTATGGTTTTCTATTTTACATTGTATAGTTGTAGCTTTGCTGTTTTATGGCAATTCTTTTGGCTGTAGTAAAAAAATATATAAATAGTGAATGAACTATTGAACATACCCTTTTCGCTCCTGCTTTCACTTTGTAGATTTCGGACAAGAATGTACGCTTGTCCACAGCATCGAAAAGAACGCAAGGAAATGACAGCAACTTTGAATATTCAAATTGCAGACATAAACGTAGTAAGTAACATACTTGCCATTTTATCACAAACTGGAAACTATGTATATGTACCATGCATGTGTATGTATATATATATATATATATATATATTCACTGGAAAAAACCATAATTTTTACAGACATTATAGTTAGAAATTAGCATTTAAAAAACCTTTGAAATTCACTGAAAAAACCATAGGTTTCAGGGACGTTATAGTTAGCTGGATATTTCACTCGTACAAAACCATAGAAATTCCACCTTTATAGTTAGTTCAGTTAACTATAACTTGCGCCCCCAATGCACTGCTCATGACGTCACATATTACATCATTCATGGCCTGTTCAGTGACATCACTGATGACATCACTGATGACATCTCAAATGACATCACTGATGACATCACTGATGACATCATCCAGTGACTGTGTGTTTCTGTAAAGTTTAAATATGTTTTATATATATGGCAAGGTGTATTGAAGAATGAGTGGGTGAATAAGTGTCTGGATGGAGGATTTAGGAGGTATGTAACTGATTGTATAAGTGACTGATTAAACGTGTCTTACTGAATGCATGGGTTAGTGACTAAACTGTGTGAATGTCTGTATCAGTCTGTCTGTTGTTGTGTAAGCTGCTACATGGGTTGGTCAGTAGCTACATGAGTGTCTATATGGGTTCTTGATTGTTTGCTTGAGTATTTGTATGGGGGACTGAGTGTGTGTGTGGGTGGGTTGGAGGTGTGTGACTCTGTGCATAGATGTGTGAGTGGTTCATTCACTGGGTGTATGGGTTCAAGAGTGCATGTGGAAACAGCTGTATGGGTGGGTGAGTGTGTGTATAGGTGTGTTGGTGAGTGAATGGATGTCTCAGTGGTACATATGTGAGTAACTACATATGTAAAAGGCAGTATATTTGAGTGATGGTGTATATAAATAACTATATGTGAGACTGAGTGATTGTGAGAGTGGCATGTATGGATGAGTCTGTACTTGTTTCAGTGATTACATAAGAGAGTAACTATGCGTTACTGTCTGTATGAATTAGTGAGGTGGTGTGTGTATAACTGTTTAGGTGAGTAAATGGGAGTGTGATTGATTCTTTGCATGACTGACTAGGTGTGTGAGTAACTCCATGGATGAGTGGCGGTGTGTGAGTGTCTGAATAGGCGTATGAGTGCATATGATAGTGTTGTATTGATAAGTGACTGCATGTATAAGTGATTGTATGGGGGAATGAGTGGATGTGTGTGCAGACGTAGGAATCAGTGAGTGAGTATGTAGTAACTGGTATTAGTGTGTGGATGGTTTCGAAAATGGTAGTCTGTATTTTACAGTGGGTGTATTAAAGGTTATATTAGGGTGTGATGAGGTGCATCAGATTATCATGTGGATGATGTCATCAGTGATGTCATTTGAGATGTCATCAGTGATGTCATCAGTGATGTCACTGACCATGCCATGAATGATGTAATATGTGACGTCATGAGCAGTGCATTGCGGGGCGCGAGTTATAGTTAACTGAACTAACTATAACGGTGGAATTTCTATGGTTTTGTACGAGTGAAATGTCCAGCTAACTATAACGTCCCTGAAACCTATGGTTTTTTCAGTGAATTTCAAAGGTTTTTTAAATGCTAATTTCTAACTATAAGGTCTGTAAAACCTATGGTTTTTCAGTGAATTTCAAAGGTTTTTAAATGCTAATTTCTAACTATAATGTCTGTAAAACCTATGGTTTTTTCAGTGAATTTCAAAGGTTTTTTAAATGCTAATTTCTAACTATTACGTCTGTAAAACCTATGGTTTTTCAGTGAATTTGAAAGTTTTTAAAAATATTAAACTACTATTCTGCTATTTGTCATTAGTACTGTTTTTTCTGACTTTTCCACTACAGAAAAGAAAATAAACAGTAAAACTGTTGTGTAATGTAATATATTTCACAAATTACAGTGTTACTTATCAAATAATAGAACATTATTTAACATTTTAAAAACATATTTTTCTCCCTTTTTCTGCTGTTATCAGATTCTCTTAACTTCACTATTCACAGTGATGTCACTGTAGTATCATCATTAACAGCTGGGAAAAAAACAATCAACTAGATTGTTAAAAAAAAACAAATGACTAATTCTTTCAACCACAATACCAAATCAACACAAATAACACATCCAATACTATTTCCAATTTTTAAATCTTACCTTTACTGTGTAGTTTCTGTTCACAGTTTTCCTCAAGGCCAAATAATGTGTGGAAATTTTATTTTGAAATCATCCAGTATCAATTCCTTAAAGCATCTTCCCATTTTCCCTCTAGGCCGAATAATGTATCTAAAATTTTTGTTTCAGAAATATCAAGTATGAGTCGGGTAATTCATAAGGCAATATCGGTTTAATTTCCAAGTGTGTATCGTTGCAGTGACTCCAACCATTTTTGCATTTTAAATATACAGTATAATATCCACATGTGGTAGTAGCTCCAGCATGGAAAACAATAGCCAGTGTTGTGAAAGTTCTACCAGAAATAGATACTTGACTAGCAACAAAATTTTTAATTTTCGTTTCCACTTTTCTTCCATTTGGTCTACAGCGTTGTAGCATTAAAATTAGATATTTTCCATATCTTTCTAGGCATAATGTAGATAACATTTCTGATTGACAACGAGAACATTTCATATCATGATTTGCTTCTTTTACTAATTTCGGAAATGGTACAGATTTGCAGTCAGTATTGTTAAATATAGAAATCGTTCTCTGTCAACTATAGTACTTGAAGTTAATGAACACTGTTCACATTTGTGATCCCAGTTGTAACTGAGTCCAAATAAACTCTCAATCTGGATTCCTTCATCTTCTAATACTCCAAGCATAACCATCAGAAACTCTTGTGCATCTTGTTGAATATTAGGACTGAACGTTAAAGATCCAGTACATGTATCCAAGAGTTGTCGAATACCAGAAGCAGTATGGATCTTACTTCTGTCAGTTCTCAATTGTTCAAATAAAGTATAAAGTGCAGAACATAATCTTTTTTTCCTGACTTTCCATAATTTCACCATAAACATCTTTTAGATAAAATATAACATTTAGAATAACATTACCATAGCAGTTGACACCAGAAGCATTTTCTAATTGGTATCCCACAACATCATCACTTGTTTGTATTTTCTGTTTCTTTGCATCTTTTCTTTTCTCTTGAATTTTTTTCTGCTTTTCAACCACACTTGATTCATCAACATGTTTGCGTTTTGAACACACAGCACGTTTTTCATAAATATGATATTCACCTAAAGTTGGTGCATAAAGTCATCTTAAACGATTATATTCTCTTACACAATTTACATCAGCACAAACCTTGTTTTCATCGAAATCAATTAAATACAAACCAGACAATGTTCTAACTCGAGATAATGCAACGTATGCCATTCCCTCTTTAAACCCAGTTCTTCCAACATTTACTAAAGCATTATCTACACTTAAACCTTGAGATTTATGAATGGTTATTGCATATGCTAAACAGAAAGGAAACTGTTTTCTATGAACATACAAGTCTTTTACCAGCAAAAACGTACAGCACAACGCCCAATTTGTTTTACCTCTTTAATCTGATCAAATTTAATTTTCAAGAATTTAATTGCATTTCTGTTTTGATATTTTACAAATTTAACAACTTTTCCTATTGCTCCATTCACTAAACCTTCTTCTTTATTCAAATTACGCGTCAAAATTACCCGACAGTTTATACATACATCTAAATTATTTTCTAAGCCAGCAGTTTTTGATACAGACTTTTCCAAAGAATCCAATTTAGTCTGTAGTTTATTTGAAAGAAGAATTGTTATTCCTTGATGCTCGATTTTATCAATAGCTTCAATGTGAACTATTTCTTGATTTTCCAATTTCAGAAGCTCTTGATTAAATGTATAACACTCTTCCAGTGTAGGCATTAAGCAAAGTATAGACTTTTTTCTGCAATGTTCTTGTACAGTACTGCTGCTGGTGTGTTTTCAGTTGTAATCAAGTTGTTTAGTAGACGACTTTGTAAAGCTTGTTTACCATGTTTGCTTAGAACACCAATTCTTACATCTTTCAGAATATTTCCATAATCTTCATCACTTGCTTGTCGCATATTCTGAGTGAGTTCTTTATATTCAAAATTTAACCAGAGATTCACATTTCCAATACTTCCCAAAGATTTCCTAGTGTCTTCACGTAGAAGAGTTTTAAAGACTGGTTCTCCTTTTACAGGAGTTAGTTGTAGCAGATCTCCAAATACAATTAAATGTTTTCCTCCAAAGAGAACGTCGTAATCTGTTTTTAATACCTGTTGCATTCTTAAATGCACGAAAGCAAGCATTAAGTTTGAGACCATGCTCACCTCATCAATAATTAAAAGTTTCATCTTCTTCAGCACTCTTGACACTTCATAAGAAGCTTCTCCAGACAACTTCTGATATTCTAATTTATTATCATGCTCAACTGGTAACATTAGTAATCTATGCAAAGTAATTCCTTTAACATTGTGCGCAGCTAATCCAGTTGGAGCTGTTACCACACAAGATAAATGTGAACCAGTAGTTTTTAAGATAACTGGTCAAAACTTTAATTAAAAACTTTTACCCGTTCCAGCTTGACCACTGATGTACATCAGAATAGGTTTAAATGATGAACATACACATTCTTTTTTTCATGCAACAAACCATGTTCTATCTGTTCTCTCACTTGTACATATATTTCTTTCTGTTCAATATTTACTTGTTCTTCTAACTTTTCCAATGTAATATTCTCCTCTTGTGCTTGTTGCATTGCAATTTCCACTTCATGCATAGCAATCGCTGCTTCATTTTCCACTATTGGTTCTCCAAGTGGATCTTGACTACATGGACCAGAACTTTGACTATCTTGAGAACTTTCATTTGCAACTTCAGCTGTAATAGTCTTTTCCTGTTCAACTTCATCATTCAACATTTTTAAATATGTAGGGAAAATTGAACATGCAAAGTTCATCCACTGCGACGCCAGGGCTGAGGAGGGGGCCAAGCCCACTGTAAACCGGGAGATCCTCGTGGGTCAGGGAGAGTGTCGGACTACACTCCCCAGACTCCCTTGCTGTGCCCGTCACCGTCCCAGCGCCAGGAGGCGCCTACATATCCCCAGCGCGAACACCGCAGCGCGGAAGTTCATCCACTGCGACGCCAGGGCTGAGGAGGGGCCAAGCCCACTGTAAACCGGGAGATCCTCGTGGGTCAGGGAGAGTGTCGGACTACACTCCCCAGACTCCCTTGCTGTGCCCGTCACCGTCCCAGCGCCAGGAGGCGCCTACATATCCCCAGCGCCGAACAACGCAGCGCGGGACGCGCGCGGGCGCGCCCGGACGAAGCCCGGACCAAGGGCGGACCCGTCTGTGCCCGCCAGGGGCCGAATGAGGCCGGGCTGGGCCAGCCCTCTAAAGCCTCATAGCCTTATAGCTGATTCGCATTTGGACTAAGGACTAAGGACTAAGGATTACCTGTTTAAGTAAGCACCCTGAATTGTATGTTTGCAATTAGAGAGCCTTGACAATGTCCAAAAGGAAGTTGAGCCATGTAGGCAACATAGTAAATGTACCAGGTCAAACATCACTGTTGTCTTACCTCACCGGGGCTATGGGGGCTATCGAAGACCAAATTAACACAGTAGAGGAAACCCTATCTAAGGGAAGGCGGGCTCGGGAGGGAGGCGGGAGGTTACAGTCTTAATGCCACAACAACCCTAAGAGAGATCCACATAGCTCAGGGTATTCAAAACGATAGCACATTAGAAACTACAGCCCTCATAGATGGGGGAGATGTGAGCGACTTAGCGGAGGACTTACGACCCCCTTAAGCGTATGAAAAACCCGAGCAAGGGAGAAAGCCCCCAAGCACATAAAACGGGAGTCCAAAACCCGGCGAAGCGGGCCAAACATACGCAAGGCAAGAAAAGGAAAACTCCTGGTAAATTGCTACCTTCAAAACAGCTTGTCCGTAAAAACTCAGCTATTACTGGGAAAATTACTTTGACAGCCCAAATGGAGGGACAAACACTGGTACTGGAAAATATATCTAAAAGTATAGATGCATTGCATAGCTACATGGTGGGAGCCCTAGAAAAATTGACCGAGAGAGTAGCAAACTTAGAGGGACACCTAATGGGAAAAAGTAACATTAATAAAAGAGTGGGTATCTCCCCGACTACACAGACAGAATCACGTCCAAATGGGCCCATTAGCACGAATCAAATAGTCATCCCAACCATAGCTGAGAGGGAGATTAACATCAGACCCTCACCTTCTGGACCCGTTTTAGGCACCACGGATATATATAATGATATTGGGCCTAATAGATTGTCCGTAGAAAACACCAGATCTAAAAACAGTATGGGGATAACGTCCATGGGACCAAGGCTTAACTCGGACCATGTATTGTGTAATCGCCTTGATTTGCCCCCGGCTGCAACGCCGTATGTTGTAATTCTCGCTAATGTCCCTACTTTGTTGACCTCGGGACATGAATCATGGAGTGAACTTCGCAATAAATCACTCCATTGGTTGGGAAGACATTTTGGCTCTTGTGATACGCTATTTAAAAATTTAAAATGGCAAGACGAGTTGCTTGGCTGGGCAAAGAACAAAAAGAATTTCAGGGAGACTGCATAGTTCTGACGTTTAGTGACCCCATGTTAGTACATGCCATTTTAACTAAGACAGGGAATTCTTTCTACAACAATTATGGAATTAATGTACTACCGCTAGGAGCTTTTTATCCACCTCATTCACTCGCCTGCAGGCCCGATGCTAAAAACCTGTAGGGGATTCCCACATAGAACCCTTACTTCGAGGAAATATTGCACTCTGTAATCGCTTTGAACCCCTAACCTCGTTGGAAGAGCTGGATTGACTAGCTCCAAACCAAGGGTGTGAGGTTCAAAGGGGCGACCCCATGTATTCTAGGGAACATGATACTCGCACTCAGGATGAGAAAGCAGAAGGCAAAATACCCAACAAAGACAAAATCATGGGGGGGACATATGTGTAGACCCACCTAATATTCAAAGTAGTACTGATAAAGGTTTTAATGAACACACCACACATGGGCTGCAAAGGATTGCCGAAGGAGAACTGACTAAGCCAAATAATAGTGGGATGTGTAAAATATTAACCTGGAATATCGCAGGGCTGGCAGCTAAAGCCAGAGACCATCAGTGGCTAACGCTCATAGAGGAACATGCCATAATTTGCCTCCAAGAAACGTGGGCAGTTAGGGATATACATTTACAAGGTTTTCAAACTTTCAACATCCCAGCAACTACAACTAAACAGGGGCGAAATAAAGGGGCCTATGCACCTATGTTTCTAATGTGGCAGGGGTTAACAACGTAAAAGTGTAAATGCCAGTGAGTTTTATCAGATATTGACAATGAACATGGGTGGGGAAAAGGACGTTGTACTAATAAATTTTTATAATAATATTCCTAAAACTTTGATAACGAATGTTTTCACCGACCTTTGTCGACTTTTAAAACATATTGAAGGCAAAATGTCCGGGGATATGTTTATTATATGGGCTGGTGATTTTAACTGTTATTTGTGCAAACATAGTGAACAGGGCATTTGTGGCTTGGGTAAGGACAGAGAAGATACACCCCCACATTTTGCCCATTCAAATATTGGGGACCTGTTAAATGAAATGATTTTCCAATTTGATTTAGGATATGCAAATGAGTTGTGCTCACCTCCGATACCTTTTCAAACGACCTTTAATGGTAGGGGTTGTAACTCAATTATTGATTTTGTTCTATTGTCTAAGAGGTATTCTTGCAATGTACTTACCTGTAATACCCTTGACATTGCAATGAGTGACCACTACCCAATTTGTTTAAATCTCTTATTGAGAGGCTTGGCGAGAGGAATTAATAGGAATACACGATATAATTTTGACATTCATCTTGCAAGTACTAACGGGTACACCTTAAATTGGGCAAAAGTGGATCCCGGGCATTCCTCCAACGACTACTCAAGAAATCGAGAGAGGAAATAGATGTATGCCTCTCACAGGGCAGGGATGATGAAGAAATATTTTATGCTTTCCTTAAGATTACTAATGAGGCTCGGAAACTATTAACTAGGGAAAAGCGAGATGTATCGCGCAGTCCTTTGGGCTGGTTTGATAAGGAATGTACAAAGACGCACACTCTCTTGAAAAATACCTTGCATAGTGTGCCTAGATGCAAGGAAAAAATAAGGCAGGCCAGAATATCATATCGATCAGCCCTAAAGAAACGGAAAGTACAATTAAAAAGGGAAGCTTGGGAGTCCTTACATCAGGCCTGCTTAAGGAAAGATAATATTGGATTCTGGAAGCGGTCAATGCTCCCTTTTTATTAATAGAGAGACCGATATTATAGACACGGCCATCACAGGAGAAAAGTGGGCAGAATTCTTTATGGGACTATATAATGAAGAGACCGTTAGTGAAACCATTACAGTAAGCGCAGTATTGGGCACCGAAGATAACATTAAATATGGACCCTTTCCCCTAGACATTGACATTTCTCTTGAGGAGGTTATTAGAGCGTTAAAGGAAAGTACCTCAGGGAAAGCACCGGGCCCAGATGGTATCCCGGTGGATGTTTACAAATCGAACGTGGGGCTGTGGGCCCCAATATTAACAAATGTCCTAAACAGCTGTAATCATTATAGGTTCATTCCCACGTGGATGGATGCCATTGTGATCCCCATATTTAAAAAAGGGGATAGAAATGAACCAAGCTGTTATCGCCCCATCTCCTTACTAGATGCTCTCATGAAAGTCGCAGGGAGGGTCATTTTAAATAAACTCCAGACATGGATTGAAGACATGGGAGTCCTATCAAATCTTCAATACGGATTCCGCCCAGGCCTAGGTACAACGGAGCAGGGACTCAACCTATCATTAATCATAGATAAATATACAAGAGCAAAGAAGGGTAAACTTTTTCTTACCTTTGTGGACCTAAGCTCCGCATTTGATTGTGTTAAACATGAAAAATTATGGACCATTCTTGAAGAATTAAAGGTCGATCCATCACTGCTAACGTTCATTAAGGAATTATATAGGGGAGCAGGGGCGATGGTCCGTTTTGGGAGACAGGGGAGTGCTCACCTAAGTTCCCTATAAAAGGAGAGTCAGGCAGGGGTGCATACTTGCCCCTCTGCTTTTCTCACTTTACATTAACAGTTTGGGACAACACTTGAGCACATATCAATGTGATTACCCAACCATAAAGGACACTCCCGTCCCCATCCTTTTATATGCGGACGACGCAGTGATAATGGCACGGACGCAATTAGGACTACAAAGGTCTGTTAGTAACTTTGTTGCCTATATGAATGATAGGGGTTTAAGGGTAAATATCACTAAAACATATAGTATGAGTTGTGGTACAAACAGGAAAAAGATATGTGACATTTTTATCGATAGTAAAAAAATCGAAAGTACAGATACCTTTTCATACTTAGGTATAACCTTTGATAGGAAGGGGACTTGGAAAGCGGCCATGAAGGCTAGAAAATTGAATTTCTTAAGAGCTATAGGAGCGGTTACCAACTTTTCTAAGAAACTAGGTGGCAGGCCAGTCCCAGAGTTGCTGGCCATTTATAAATCCAAATGTATCCCAACAGGGACATATGGAGCTGGCATCTGGGGCATTGAAGAAGCAGAACAAATCCAATGCTGCGAAAATACTTTTATTCGTTACTTGTTGGCTGTTCCTAGTTCGACCGCTACTTTTAGCTGTCACAGGGAACTTGGCCTTCCTTATATTTCTGATACCATCAAAATTAGCCCCTATTATTATGGCATAAGGTTTGGGCATCGGTGGAGACCGGTTTTAACAGAGATGTAATTTCTGATTGCCTTAAATCAGATAGAGTGGCTAATATGACATGGATCAACTATATAAAAAGATTTACATATGAAATTGGCCACCCAGAATATTTTGACTCCCGAGTACCCTGGAAATGGTATCTAGAAAAACGCTAAGAGACAACTGCCTGAACCATCTTGAGAATAAGCGTTGGCTAGCGGAGAGGGGAAAAAACAGTCATGGACAATCACTTGATGACCACATGTATAGGCTTACAACCTTATTTGATATTGGTTCAGAGTAGCTTTTGTCGCATGCTTTTGGCTCGCTTTAGCTGCAAGTCATTCTTTAGGTTAATCACATTTCCTGAAAAAATGATTGGTCAGAAAGGTCGCCTATATGCCCATGCGATGATATTTCAATACAAACAACCTTGCATTGTACTCTGTTCTGCAAATATTACGTTGTACCAAGGAAAAAGTTCTTAATGCCCACCCTAAGAAGCTGGGGCTTAAAACAATGTAGAACAGCTCTACTTAGGCTACAACTGTTGGAAAATGAACAGATTATTATGATCATCTCCTCGTTTTTAAAGGCTGTTGTTAGGTATCGGAACACAATGTGATTTTTAAATTTGTTTAGTAATAGTGATAAGTTCCGTATATCCGTTTTAATCATTGGTATGTTTTATGACTCTGGCCTATCTGATCAACTTTTTTCTTTTAGAGGCTGCTGTCAGGTATTGGCACTCATATATATAATGGATTATTTTGCACGTAACACACTTAGGAAAATAAGATTTGTCCCTTTTTATGTCATTGAATTATGTAACATAATTGTGATAAGTTTTGTATACTTGTTTTTATCATTTGTGTCTTCCGACCTGACTTGGATTTTAACGATTTTATATTTAATCTTAAATAATCGATTGTTTATGGCGCCCAACCCTAGATATTTTTAACAAAGCCTTAGGATATTGTGCCTTTTTTATAAAACGTTTGAACAACTATTTTATGGAGATCCTTGTAGTTTTGCACATTTTTCAAATCAATATTTTACATGTACAATAGTTTTAACTTATTTTTCTTGTATTTCTTCTTGAGAACTTCATTATTTCCTTCTATGAATGCTGAATTTATTGTCCTACTGTATGCTTTTATGGATGTAAATATTACTCCGAATAAAGCTGTTTTTGATTTGATTTGATTTGAACATGCAATGCTACCTTTACATGCATTAAAAGAATCTTCGTAGCAGTCTAAATCTCCAAGTAATTCACTTTCGCTACACCATGGTTTGAACAGTTGGAGAAGTGCTAAATAGTAAAATTCTCGCTTGTCTGGAGTTTCACAACTGAGTTTCTTGTGGTTGATAAGGTTACCTTTTGTGTGTTTTACTAAACATCCATGACATCCAAGTACTGCATATTTTCCTTGTTTTAAATTCTGTTTAACATTTATTTTGAAGCTGAAATGTTGAAGTACTTCATACAGACATAGCTGTTCCAGATGTCGACTCCTTTTCGGATAGTATGTATCCAACATATTAGTTTTAAGAATTTCTGTACTGTCTGGTTCATTTGCTGCTAAGTATTCAATTTCTTCTAATGATTTCAACACTCTATTTCGTGAGCAGGCAAGACCTAAACTTACCCAAATGATCCCTCGTGATTTTGAATATAAACTTGAAGAGGACAAGCGGTCTGAACATTCATACGATCCAATTTCTCTGTGGGAAAGCATTTTCAAAGAAAAGCTGTACAATTTTTGCTAAGGCTCTTCTCTTGTGCAATTTCTTCCCACATTTCTTTCATCTCGGTTCTTTCTGATTTCGTTATATATGATGTAACATAGCGTGCAACAGCAATTGAGTTGTCTGCAACATACTGGATGTCCATATTTGCATTCCACATTTTTAAAATAACTGGATTGTAGTCATTAATGTACTTTGACAGTTCTCTTCTTTTCAAGTTGTAGGTATTCTTTGGAGATTTGCGAGTTATTGTGTGCCTTACAGAAGAAAAAAAAGAATTTACTCCTCCTTTAGAAATTACTGGACGTGGAAATCCAAACCGACACTTGGTATAAAATTTTCCTTTACACTTGTATTTTCGTCGGCAGTACTTTCCACAACGGTGACTTTGGAAACGTAAAACTTGCTGTCTCAAGCTTCTATCTCCTCCTTCTCTTGGAATCTCACATGTCACATACTGTTCAATGAAAGACAATACTATTTCATCTGAATCAGTTCCAAATTTAGGTGCATCCTTGATCCACAATAGCATATGTATATGAGGAGTACCTCCCGCTTGGTACTCCTTTCTCCAAAAGAAATCGGTAACTTCCCCAAGAGGTGGATTCTTTTATTGCAGATGAAAGACATCATAGCTTGAAACCTATGATTAAAATATCTGCACACATTTACAGGATCAAAAGAACACAGTTCTCCAGGTGTCTTCATTTCAACATTCTTTACATTGGAATTTGCTTCTCGTAGAAATTCAAGCAAATCTTCCCATGCATACTCTGCACAGCTAAGTGTCACAAACCATGTTGGTGTACCTAAGTTCCGTAACATACACTTCAGTTCTCCATGACGACGATACCAATACTCATTTGTTCCTCGTTGACATGCCATCAAATTAATTAACTGTGCTTCTAAATTTTCATCTGTTTGTTGAACTTTCTCCACAAATTCTTTCGCTGAAAGAAGTGATTGATGAACTCCAGTTTTCAGTATGTGGTTCACTGCATAGGACAGAGAAGACAGATCACTTTCATACAAAAGGTGAAATATATATGGTATACACTGCCGGAATCTAGGATCTTCAGAGTATAATCTTGTTGAGCGATATTCTGAAGCTGGAATCAGTACAGGTCGGTCATCATATCGTCCACCTTCTCCAGTAGGAAACAGCTGTGGAAAACAACAAGCTTCTAAGCTTTTCTCCCATACACTCATTGGAGTTCCCTTTGCTTTTTTCATTTGAAATAACTCAATACTGTTTCCTATTACTTCTTTAGAATGTAGAGGACATATTGTGTAATGTTCATAAATCTCTTCACTCCTTGACTTGTCCACTTTCTCTATTTGAGCACTTGAAATTTCAGATTCATCTTCCAAACTTATTACCTGTTCTTCCACATTTACACTTTTATAATAAATATTATTCTCCACAAGATATAACGTAGCCTTTTGAAGCTTTTGAACATCCACAAATTCTTGCCATATTTTCCGACTCTTTGTTGGTACTCCATTTACTAGAATGACTACTGCTTCATTTTCATCTTTGTCTCCACCAACAATTTCAATATTTTTCTTAAAATCCAAAGGTAAGTACACTACTCTTCCTTTCAGCCCTCTTTGTAAGTCTGTTGGTGGCGGTTTACCTGTTTTAGGCTCCATGCGAATTATGGTTTGAAATGGATGAACAGATTGAATTAGAACTGACTCATATGTATTCAAATCTGCCAGCTCCTCCGGAATAGCTACTAATTCTAACTTATTATGTACTGCTCTAGCGGGCATTTTGTTCTCTTCTAATTTGTTATAACAATATTTACAAATACGTTGATCACTGCCTAACTCAAATTGACCTTCCACTAACAAGTAAGTTGCAAATTCTTTCCATTTATCATTATTCTTCTTTTCTGATTTCAAATACAAATCAACATTCCTAGTTTGAATTTTATAATTAGTACGTCGACAACAAACACAAACATAGTTTGGAATTTCAGAGCACACTATGTTAAACTTTCCAATTTCTTCTTCAAACTGATCAATCATAATCACGTTCCCATCTTCTTCAACATCTGTAATTGTCAAACTTTCACTTTCTATACACTGCTCTTCTGAACCAAAATATCGGAACTGAATATCATCACACTTTTTTGTACATCTGATAAAGAACCGTGTAAAAGAGCTGTATTTAGTTCACCTAAACATAATGCAGGACTTTTACATAGTACAGTTTCCTTACAAACTTCCGCATTTCTGAATGGTGTACTGCTAACATCCTTAAGTGATGAAAAACACTTTTACACACTTTTCTTGAAAGACAAGCCAGAGAATGCCCATGTTTCTCAGTATATTTTCTTACATTACAAGGATCTAGTTTTTGTAATAACCTAATCTTCTGTTTTACACTTTTCTGTGTATATTCTCGTAACAAATTTCGCATTATATCAATAGATTCCTGTCGAATACTACAAATACTGCTACAACCCCACTTATACACAGGAGCTTGTGTGCGTTTCCCTTGCACTTCTTCAGCTATTAACTGTTCTGCACTAATAGTAACCATTTCCTCTTTTGGAACAGGACAACCATTCTGAACTTATAGTAACGACCTCCAGTATCAACTGCAAATGGTAAACTATTTTCTTGGAAGTAACTCTCTTCATTTAAAAAGGTTCACTATTAGATGTATGTTTCCATTTTCCACTGAAGATTTTACAAAAGTTGCTTCTGTTCACACGTCTTTTTTTTACTTTTGTCTTTCAGAATCTTCATTGTTTTATCCAACACTTTCATCCTCTTCAAAATGAAAATGAATATTTTTCTTTTAACTTAAAAGCAGTATCCACTATGCTTCCAACACGCTGTTTCTGTTTCAATTGCAGCACTTTCTTTTTATATTTGCGGCATCCTTTTATTAAATTCTGAATTACTCTATTTCGAAAAACTCTTTGACGAATTTCTTGAAATTGTTTTTGACTACAGGTAACAAATACTCTTTCCTTATCATGTTTTTTTTTCTTGCAATTTGAAGTCCAAGTCTGCTTCTCCTTACTTGAACATTTTTTCTTTTTCCTTTGTGTGATGTTATTTTCATTAAATGTTCGTAATACTTTTTTAGAAATTGTCTAGTGTTTTTACCAGAAGAAACTCTTTTTGTAGTACTCTCATTTTCTTGTAATCCACATTTTTGACTTTTCTTTAAGTACATTGCCTTTTTGTTTTTCCTTTTTTTCAGTTCTTCTAGGCATTTTCAATTTTTAATCCAAACAAAATAATTTTCTGAGAATGAAAAAAAGTTTCAATTATTTGTTATATCTGTTCAATATGTCAAAATAATCACATACAATTATATAAGTTCCAGTGGTGGCTTGCAGAGGAAATGCTGCATGGTACTGGAGCGGACTAAGGGAATAGTACGGTGGCAGGTAGTGTCATCCGACATACAGCACGTATTTATTGAATTATTTAGATTCACCTTCCCATTTTATATGTGACTCCACTACCTCCTACTTTTCCCCACGCCCCCCCACCCCATCCCCGTCCCATGCACCCCACCGTCCCACACCACTTCCTCTGCAACCCACTACAGATAACTTTGTAGATACTATTTTGTAAAATTGTTATCTGTATACTTAGAGTAATATTCTCAACTAAATGGCACATGTAAACGTTACCCTTATTAGTTTAACACTTCTATCGGCAATTTAGCAAGCATAACACTGCACCATATTAGCAAAGATATGGTACAGGCTTACATTTTATTGTGGATGTGCATAAACAAGTACAGATCAACTGTTAGAGAGCAACAAAAACCACTGACATGGAGATGGAGAGGGGGGAAATATTAAGGGACATATTCACAAGGAGCCATCGCCGAATTAACGGCACTTTATCGCAGCCAAACTCATGATAAATTTACCCCCCCCCATTCACAAGTCGGTGTTAACAGCCCACAGCACCAGTATACCCGCGATAGCAGCCTCAAAAAACATCGCCACAGAGGACCCTCGCAAATATCGCTAATGAGATGCAGAGTTCCCGTGACAAAAGCCGAGACAACAGCACACCTCAACATTCACAACGACCAGCCACATCCACGATAAAAACACAAAACCGGCAATAAGGCGCGTTAGCACCAGGAAATTTACACCTGCTCTGACCTGGTGTAAAGTCGGACGGCAGCCAGCACCACAAAAGTGAGCACAGCCCAGGGCCACATCCAAAGGGCAACAGATGCCATGGAGCAACTCATCATGCGGCCCGGACACCCAACAGGGCCACAACACCCACCGCCAACACCCCAGGACCCAATCCCACACCCGGAAAACCCCCCCCCATGGCACCAACCCCAACCCCGGCCTAAGAAATTGCACACCAACACCACGAATCCCAAAACAAACATCTTGCCTGATGTCGCACAAGCAGCAAAATTAACATACATGCGTGACCAGAAAATGGAGAATCAGTCATACAGCAATGCAACCACCAACACAAAACCCCAGACAAACAAAAGCAGAAACAACCCCTAGCATGAATCCTAGCTGCTCCCACTGGACAATCCGTAGCACACAGCCCGGTAGACCAAATCCAAGAGAAGAAGGTGTGCCATGCGCGCAACAAAGGAAAGAGAGGGACAGAGCGAGGGAGAGAGACGGAGTGAGATAGCACAAGCAGCGCAAGGCCGCACGGGCACCTGGCTCCACATGCCAACATGTGTGCGTGCATCGCCATCCGTACACCATGAGCCCAAGGCCGTGTCCCAATCTCAGCGCCAAAGCCACATCACATTCCCAAAACGAAAGTAGTAGTGAGACAAACATCAGGGATGAAAGCACCATTGTCCCAATGCAGAAGCCGGGAGGACACCTGCACCTCTGACCTTGGTCCCGAACGTGCCTGGAACACCCTGATAGAGATACAATGGCAGATGGGGACAACTCCCACACCACGCATTCCGCAAATAAACCATCCGACTTATCCACAGCCCACACATAGAAGCCCCTGCCTGTGGTACCCCCGCATGGGATGGCCTTGACACCCACGAAAACAGCAATCCAAGTCCCACAACGTTGCACACACATTCAAATCATTGCTCAGAGCTGTGGCATATCCTCCACACAACAGCCGCAGTCCAGAAGAGTGCCTGTTCACGAGACGCACCAGCGCAATGGCAGGCCATACCAGGCACATGCACAACACCCGTCACGTGGAACAGTACCGTGCACGTATGCTGCATTTACTGGGCGCACTGCCACTGGCAGTGCTGCGGATCAGTTACAGGCTCAGCTTCCGCATTGCCCACGTCGCCTGCGTCCAGCCCTGGTTCCACTGCCGAACATGCACATTCGAGTGTCCCATGGATGTCTGCCTATCCAACACAACTGTTGATGAATTGGACTATGACTTGTGTTTGCGCCCCCTGTTGGATCACGAACAGGAGTGTAACCGAGACAGCCGTGCATGGGATGCCTTGACATACTGCATATGTATTGGTAGTTGTACATGGGAGATGGCACAATTTCTCGTGTGCAGTGACCACATCGAGGCGCTCCCCTATTGGGCTGTGTTGCGGATCGGTGAGACGGCGTGGGCTGAGCACACCTGCCCGGACCACCTAATGGATTGGCTCACCCTGATGTTCCTTGAACACGACAACGACATACTATTGGAACACATTACACATGAAGCTGCATGGGCATTCATGGACGAGTAACTATGTACCTGCAGCCACATCCTATTGCCACCCACAGCACATGGCCCAACAACTTGTTGCACAGTGGGGATTGCTCACATATCCCATCAAAACAGAGGACATGTCTCCCTTCGGACGAGCTCTGGATGCATGTGCATGGAATAACGCGTGTGCACACACCTGTCCAAGGCGACGCAGGTCCATGGTCCGAGCAACACAGCGTCGTTTGGCAACGTTGCCAATTAGGACACACTGCTCGGTGAGAGCACACACATGGCGATGTAGCACGACATGTGAACCTGTTGGACCCTTACACCTGATCACTGCCGGCAGAGCAGACAATTGCCGCATCCCGGAGGCAGAGCACCATGCAGACCCCACGTACAGTGAGTCATGCCCCCTCACACGGGGCACTGTGCAGACGCCAAACAACACATGACTCGTCCAGCAAGGCAAGGTGGGCTGTGAGCTTTGCCATATGTGATAAATCTTGTCCATTTCAGCCCCAACATCATCTGCCCCTCGACATGTACCCATGCTGCGTGTAAGTGTCTTAAGTATGTCTGTGCCCGTTGTGGCCGTTGCCTCGTCTGTACTTACACGCACATGCCAATAAAGCCTATGCCACTCCACTGGTGTCTAACTGTGAGGTGTGTTGTAAATATTGTCCACTCATGTGCCACAATGAGCCTCGTCCCAACACAGGGAAGAACTGACTGTCGCATGTGCAACGGGGGTGTATCCCTTAGGCAAGCTCAGCCTCTGTGAGCCAGACATTGTTTTTGCATAGGTGCTGGACGACATCTGATGCAGCCCCATCACCTACGCAGTCTGATGTGTCAGGGGCACACAGCCATGCAGCCATCACCCCACCACACACACTGGACACAGAACCCGTATGAGGGGAGTTTTGTACCACATTGCCTTCATTGCCGATGTTCTGTGATTGCTATGTGTGTGGGCTGCATTGTGGGGGAATTGCCCCTGCAGCTCTGATTTCGTGTAGCCTTCTCCCCTTGAGACAGGGTGCCTTTGGATTGTGTGCTTTTCGGGGCCTGTTTTGCTTTTGACTTGGGTGATGTGTGCTCGCGGACTGATTTTGAGGCCTGGTGCATTGTTGGTCTGCTGCGTGTATTGTAAGGCATGGGTTGTGGTTGCACGCGGACACGTCGGAGTGTGACCTGCTCCTTTGAGGATGTGATCCGCACTTGGCTCCGTACATGTCGCTTCGTGGGCCATGTCATTTTCTTTGCGCAGCTGCTATGCTACCCGACATGCAGTGTTACTTGCATAGTCAGTGTGGGTCACGGATCTGCTGGTTTGCTAGATTCAGCATATGTGCAAGGGTAGGTTGTGATATTGGTGATAGGGGGGGCACTCTGTGCACATTGTGGATGGGGGCCTACTTGGCGTTTGGATGTGTGCTGCAGTGTACCAAGGCATTCAGGGACATGTTCCAGGGTCATTGTGGTTGTAGTGTGTGCTGCACAAATCAACGCCGTATCTGATTTACAAAACTACATACTCGTTTAAACATAACAAACTATACTGCTTATTTGTTACCTCTATACCTTACTCCTAAAACCATGTAATCTTTCAAATATATGTCACGTCACTTTTGTACCATTGAAACTAATTACGACCTTCTCTTTACACTACAGATCTTTACACTACGCTCTCCATGGCCAGACAAGTCAACGCAGTCTCATCCTCCTGCTTCAACACCCTCCGCATGCTTCGCAAGATCTACAGGTGGATCCCGACAGACACAAGAAGAACAGTCACCCAGGCCCTCGTCAGTAGCAGACTTGACTATGAGAACGCCCTCTACGCGGGAGCCCCGGCCAAGCTCATCAAGCGACTGCAACGCATACAAAACGCCTCCGCACGCCTGATCCTCGATGTACCACGCCACAGCCACATCACCCCCATCTGAGGAACCTGCACTGGCTCCCCGTCGACAGGAGAATCTCCTTCAAACTCCTCATCCACGCACACAAGGCACTCCACAAGACTGGCCCAGCCTACCTCAACAGACGACTCCTCTTCTATGTCCCCAACCGCCAACTCCGCTCCGCCGACCTCTCCTCGCCACCGTCCCTCGCATTCGAAGAACTACCACCGGCGGCAGATCCTTCTCCCACCTCGCCGCCAAGACCTGGAACACCCTTCCACTAAGCCTACGACAGACCCAAGACCTGCTGACCTTCAGGAGGCTACTCAAGACCTGGTTGTTCGACCAGTAGCAGCACCCCCCCCCCTTTTTTTCTCCCCAGCGCCTTGAGACCCTCGCGGGTAAGTAGCGCGCTTTACAAATTCTGTGATTGATTGATTGATGAACATGCTAATAAAGGTATAAGTGCTATTTTCATACTAGATAAAGCTCTCTTACTTAATTTTTATAAACACTACTGTTTGGTGCACAAAATGGGGGTGACACATGAGGAGAGGAAACGGAGGTGTAATCCCTAAACTTTTATTGTACTGTTCCTTTAATATACGTATATAGAGGGTTTTAAGTGGGATGAAAAAAATGCGGGTGTGTAAAAGGGGTAGCAGTGTTCAGCACCGGTAAGACCCAGCCCACTTAAAGTCCTGCGTATATTCAGCACAGAGACACACCCTAACAATTTTCATCACTTATAATCACAGTTAGTTTACTAGTGTGAAAAAATCGTACAGAAAATTTACTAAGAACATTTTTAATTGTTTTTTATCTCTCACACATTTATAAAATATCTCTTGTAAAGAAACGCCCTCTCCACCTTTATTTCGTTCGAACGAGCAATAAATAATCCCTTTACCAACATCTAGTCACTAACTACTAACACTGTGCACTGTACCCAATTGTAAAGCAGAAATAGTGTTTAGATTATGTCTTAAAGTATCATCAAATGATTCAAACCATGCATACATACACAAAGCAACGTGCACGTTTACTTTGTCCATTTACTCTCTATGTAATCTGTGCACATTCTGAACGGGTTCGCAGTATATCACCTGTTTTCACTTATACTCAAATGTACCTTACAGTAAAAAAATGACCTCACAACCTATGCATATGTAATATTTCCTACATAATACAGTGCATTTCTATACCATTGAAACTGATTGCAACATTCTTTATATAGTACAAATTCTACCAATATGCCAATACACCTATAAGTGCTATTTTTATAATACAAAAAGCAGTATTAGATTATTTTTATAAACAGTACTGCTGGGGGCACAAAATGGTGGATCAAGGTAGACAGAGTAAATGAAGGTGTAATTCCAAACTTTTTATGTATCATCCCTTTACTATACGTATATTAACAGCTTTAACTGGGATGAAAAAATTGGCGGCTCTCTTAAAGGGGTGGCGGAGCCTACTACTGATAACACCCAGACCACTTAAACGCCTGCGTATATTCAGCAGAGGAACACACCGTGACAATTACTATCACCAATAATCACATTTACTTTACCACTGTGAACAAAATCGTACAGAAAATATACAAAGAACATTTTCATTTATTTTTTATCTCGCACATATGTAAAAAAATGACTTCTGAAGAAACGCTCCCCAACAACTTAGATTTCCTAAGAACAACCAAATGCAAAGCCTCGCACTACCACACCAGCCTTGACTGACATTGAAATCTACCTCTCAGTGTAAAAAATGAGTCCACAAAGTGTGCACATAACATTTCTTCTTTTTTTCCAACTCTGTTAAGTTAATAACACATGAATTTTCTACTGTCACCCCTTCTCCACTATTTCCAGACTGAGCATAATTTCCAAACGTGCCACATTCTGTTTATCTCGCCGGAATAGATATACAAATCGAAATTAACGCTACATCGAATTTTCAAAATCATACAGGGCCATATTCACAAGAATGACGATAACATTATCGCCGCTTTAGCGGCAGGAAACTGCCACTAAAACGGCGATAATGTTATCGCTGGTCTTGAGAATATGGCCCACAGTCTTTTACAGATGACAACTTACACTTTTTCTTTGTGAAAAACTCCTAAACATATATAAAGTACTTGTTTAACAACTAGTTACACATTATGCATATTTTAGAACCAATAAAACACCAGACTTTACTAACACTATGTTATTTAGAAATAAAAATACTTTCAAAGTTAAAAATATCATCTCAAATACTTAACCACTACTACAAAACACATAACACACCTTCTTAATTTCTAATTTACCTTCGTAGTTGGTATGCAGATTTCAAATGTCACAAACGCATGCAATTCTTTTCTTGTCACACAGTACATGTAATGCACCGCTTTCATCAAGAATGGAACCAGTAATGGCACAATTTCCCTGTTGCTCCACACATAAATACATGTAAAGAACAAATCAGAATAGTTCCTTATTTTTTTAGATTGCAAAACCTCTCTTTATTGGTTATTTTTGAACTTTCCATATAAACAGTTTTTTTAAGGACACATACAGGTAAAAAGTTCAAGGTATTGTATCAACACTTTCTAGAACATTCTACGACACGTGCAGGTTAAAAGTTCATCATTTTTTTAAAGATACCGATATTTTTTTTTTGCAACATTTTCTCCAACATTTAATGGCACGTGGAGGTCAAAAGTTCACCATTCTTTCAAGTTTGAACTGCACCTTCCAAATACAATTAGCAGGTGTGGTTGAGCTGAGCAAATTTCATCCTATAATATGTACTCCACGTATAAACTGCTTTTTTATTAACCAATCACAAAGATGCTTTTCATCAAAACTAATATACACCCTACTTTTTAGGACACAATACATTTCATCTCCCAATCAGTTAACGTTTTGTATGTAAAAAAAAGTAGTTCCCCACGTTTAAACATATCTCTTATTCTACGAACGGACTACATGAGCTACAGACATTTATCCATATCTTCTAGCCATACCTTCAAAATGCTAGTGTGGATTGTAGGACATAGCTATGTTTTCTGGTGCAAGAGGTATGCAGAACAGAGACGTGTTGACTTAGACCTAGGTTTACAAAATGTGCACATTAAATGGTTTGCACAGAGAGGACTGAAGTGGCACCAATTGCTCCCTTTGGTTAAAACCTGTTTGCATCTCCAACACCCTGATTTCATGATTGTGCACTGTGGTGGTAACGACCTAGGCACATTGACTGGGGTAGGTTTGGAAATGCTTATGAAGGACACCTTTGGACAATTGATGTTACTTTTGCCTCAAACTGTCTTTGTATATTCCAATATATGCCAAAGACAGAAGTGGAAATGGTCAAACCAATGTTGTCATAAGATTGAAAAATCTAGGAAGAATGTCAACAAAGCTGTGTCTGCATACCTCAGAGACCATAGAATGGGGTCGATTTACAACAACAACATACGTTTTGATATGGCTGATATCTACAGAAGTGATGGAGTACACTTCACAGATGAGGGAAACCGAGTTTTCCTGATTAACCTGAAGCTGTGCATTCGCACTTACATGTAGCTCCAACTAATAAACACAAGGGCTCTTTTTAGAGCCGCCTTATATTCCCAATTTCAGCTCGCAGAGTATCAGCTGTGGTTCGGCTAGCAGAGGGACACCTGCGGGCCGTCGGGCAGGCTCGCAGAGGAAGAGCTGCGGCCCGTGGGCTCAGCTTGCAGAGGGAGACCTATGAGCCGTTGGCTTGCAAAAGCACAGCACCATACTGGCTCGCAGACAGAGAGCTGTGGCCTGACTCGCAGAGGGAGACCAACGGGCCAACAGGCCTGCTAGCAGACACACAGCTATCAGTTAACGGGCTGGCTCGCAGAGATACAGCGGTGAGCCCTCCGAGCTGCAACCCGACGGGCTAACTCGCAGAGGGAGAGTAACGGGCCGGCGGGCCTGCTAGCACAGACACAGCTACGAGCTAACGAGGTGGCTCACAGAGGTAGAGCTGTGGGCCCGACGGCTTGCAGACACAGAGCTGCGAGCCAACGGACTGGCTTCTAAAGGCATAGCCGCGAGCTGATGATGTGGGGAGAGGGAGCGTAAAAGGAGTATCTCGCACAGACAGACCTGCGGGATATCTTCAGTATTGCCTCGCAGAGGTAGAATTACGGATCAATGACTTTTAGAGGGAGAGATGCGAGCTGACGGACTGAGTCACAAAATGGCTCACAGCTCGCAGTCGCAGAGCTGCGAGCCGACGGACTGGCTTCTAAAGGCATAGCCGCGAGCTGGTGATGTGGGGAGAGGGACCGTGAAAGGGGTATCTGGCACAGACAGAGCTGCGGTATATTTTTAGTGTTGCCTCGCAGAGGTAGAACTACGGACCTGATGCCTTGTCGAGGGAGAGTTGTGAGCTGATGGACTAAATCACAAAATGGCTGCCAACACTTCCTAGTTTCAACAGTTCGCAGTCAATGAGACGAGAGGGACCGTGAAAGGGGTATCTCGCACAGACAGAGCTGCGGTATATTTTTAGTGTTGCCTCGCAGAGGTAGAACTACGGACCTGATGCCTTGTAGAGGGAGAGTTGTGAGCTGACCGACTGAATCACAAAATGGCTGCCAACACTTCCTAGTTTCAACAGTTCGCAGCCAATGAGCCGCAAGCTCGTGCTCGTAACGCCTCAGTCAATCAGATGTCAGAATTCTTAAATATCGATATCTGGAAAATTTGATATTTCTCTAAAACTACTGAACGGATTTACCCGATTTAACCCCTTGACCGCGATCGGAATTCCGCTCGTGTGCTGGACATTCCGATCGCGGGTGTGGTCGTGACGAGCTCAGCTCGTCATGCGCACAGCGCTACCGCGCAGCATGACGAGCTGAGCTCGTCACGAGCATCGAAGGGGTTAAACAAAAGCGTGCTTTCTGGACCAAGACCTTTCTCTCTGCCAAATTTGGCATAATTCCGTTCAGCAGTTTGACCTGTAGCCTTGTCTAAAGTTTCCTATGGAAATTGCATGGAGAAAACACGTTTTGGGACCCCCCTTTTTTCTTAGCCCCCCCCTTGACGAATCCCCCCAAACTTTCAGGATAGGAGCTGACCTGAAAAGAGGAACTTTCTGGAAAATTTCGTAAAGATTCGTCAAACGACGCCAAAGTTATAAGCACATCAAAAAATGCTTTTCTTATGGAAACGTGGTCCTAACTATAACTACCTACTGGCGACCGCCAGTAGGTAATATATATATATCTATATATATATATCTATATATATTTACATATACATACTTTACTAAAGCATAAAGTTTATTTACCTGATTAGCATTTTTACACAGTTGAACATAATTTAATCAAGCCGTCATCATTTTCCCTGAGGCTGAGATTGCAGACCACATGACCCCTAACACACAAGCTCCAATAAATGTTTTGTAAGCCCTGCACAGCTTCGTTGTTGCCGATCTAAAGTCTGTATCAGCAATAGGGGAGAACGAGAGACAACATTATAGTCGTGTGAGCATTTTTTAGTGGACTCTCAGAAATTGGACTTCTGTATTCTGACTCTTACCTATTCCCACCTATGGATATGTTGCTGGATTAGTACTGAGTGTGAATTTGACTTACCAAAGTTACCTACATCATGTTTCTATACATGTGTGTTTTAGGCAACCAACCATTTTCGCTTGTATTTTTTATCCACTATAATGGTTTATTTTTTTCTGCTGATCAGCATGGACTTCAGCCTGTTTTCTAAGGTCTCGCACTGTACGGCCTCACTCCCTCACTGCCTGAGCTTCTGTAATAAAGGAAAAACAATACACTATGGGGCTTATTACGATGTTGGGCGGAAAGCCTCCGCCCGACACTGACTCAGTGTCACGATTACGATGCGACCGAACACTGTTTGGTTGGAGTCCCATTGTTCCCTATGGGAGCTCGTGTTCCACCTGACAACCGCCCGTAACACAGACTCCTATGGGGAAATGGGGTGTTTGCGGAAAATCCTGCACCTGTCGAAGGCACCCCACGGCGCCTGCCACACAGTGCAGGGCTTTACAGGGGGGTCACTTAGGTACCCCCTAGGCCATCAACCGTAGGCAGCGGGCCAAGGGGGCCGTGCCAGGGGCCACCAAAGTCACTTTCCGACAGCCTTTTCATGTCAGACAGACCGACGCGGAAAGGCTGTTGGAAATCGGCATCGTAATCCGGAGGGCGGAAATGCTGTCCGTAGGGGTGTACAATGCGGTTCCAACCGGCACGAATACTCCGCGAGTCGCTCGGAACCGATTCGGAATGACGCGCGGTTTACATTCCGACCGCGTACATTGTAATCGGGTGGTCAGAAAGTAAACGAGCGAGTCGGTCGGAAGGGCTCCGACACAGTCAAGGAGATTCCAACTGTCAGGAGGAGGCTTTCCGCCCGACATCGTAATGAGCACTTAAGTACATAGTGAGGAGCTTTGGGTTAGCTAGCGCTTTATTGGAAGTGTTATTCATATTTAGGTAAGCGTGCAAAACAACCAGTCAGTGCTGGAAGTGTCAGTTATTGTGATTGTTGACATTTTGTATCCTCACAGTGATGCCATAGGGAAATGTGAGCACTGACATGCAAAGTAGTTCGTCTCTTAGCAGCACAGCCCCAGCATTCAAAGTTTACTAGTATTTGAATCACATATAAAGTGCAAGGTTTTGCTCTTTTGTATTTTAACACAACAAATAGTTCTTGAACTGAAGACTTACGGGACCATTCCCAAAGATAAATTAGACTTGTGAGTAATTTATATGTTTAACTTTACTCTTACTGTTGGGTAACTCTACTACTTTTGGCATTTTATAAAATTCGAGTATAAGGATAATCAAAGTGTAGACTTACACATCTCCACCCGCTGAAAAAGGGGGCAGGGGAGGGGAGCCACATTTACAAGCATAATTTGTGCATGGTTATGCACACGGCATCTGTGTAAGTAGATCATCTTGGCTGCATCTCATTGACTTGAAACTAAAGGCACAACAAATCAAACTGCCAATCTCAAGTAACACCCTTTTTCTACCCATGCTGAGAAGGAGATGAACAGCATGAAGGCAGAATTGGACACTCTCAAGGCTGTTGTCCTGTAAACGAAAAAGGAATTTCGCAGAAGGTACAGACCTTACGACAGGCTATATTTTCCAAAGAGGGTTCAAACCCATCACTGGCAACAGCATCACCAGCATGCAAGATCACACTTCTATCCTCACAAACCATCTAGAGGAAGAGGTTCACAGCAACAACCTGCAGCTGCAGGAAATCTCCTGTTAAAAAATGAATCATCACTTTCCCCTTCTCTGTTGCCCACTCCAGTGAGGGGAAGTTACTACTAATAAACAGTAGTATGTCTAGCACCACACATGGCCAAACCCTGGTATTGCAACACCATCCCATAGGAAATAATAGAGGTGGGACATAAAGCCCATATTTACCATATGGAGATCTCTGCCCAACTACGAAGATCCCTCTATGGTAAAGTATATTGAACCTTTCCCAATACAGTGTCTTACTATGGTAAAATATAGGGAAAAGTAAAAAAGTTTATTAAATTTCGAAAACGTTTGTAAAAATGTTTTCTTGTCAAAAGTAAATTAATTTTATAAATTTATTTTAAAATGTAGAACTAACGAAAAATTGCTATAGCGCTAATAACTAAAATTTGAAATAAATATTTAATTACCATAAATACATCAAATTAATTTAAAATGATTTCTCTCAGGTTTAAATCAAAAAACAAAATTCCCCCGGAGTAAAACATTTTTTTATTATTCATTAGTAGGTAATAAAAGTGACGTATACAATTATTTTTAAATAATTTAATCATATTTAATAAACACAATTGTTTTATTCATTTTAAAATCCAAACATTTGTTAAAATATTTTATACTTAGTAACAAAAATATACTTATACATGTTTTAACAATAAAAACTATATTTATATTGTTAACTAGTTTAAATAATTTATTTAAATTGAAATTAGGTCCCCTCTCTGCTTCCTTTTTGGCTACAATAGCTTTAGAAGGGAAGTTGTGAATATCAGTGAGCTTACTCTTTTGTTGGTGGGTATACATTCGTCCTGGAAACCCTCCCTAACCCTCTGTTAACCCATCTTTACTCCTTCATATTCCCCTCCTAATATTTCCCATTTTCTAGCGACTCCTCACTGTCCCTCCCACATTTACTATTAAAACGTATACTTACGTGTGCAGAGACTCCATAGTCAGGCAGAGATCTCCACACAGAAAAAGATAGGAGTAGATCAAAAGAGGTATAAACTTCACATGTAGGTTTGTAATTAGCATTTTGTAGTTTGTTTGAAGTCCTACTCTAGTACTACAATGAAACTATAAAGTGAAGTTAGTGAATAGACCTCTTTCTTACTTGCTGACTGTGGTCCAGAGTATTTAAAAATGGGCAGGTATGGATAAATTGAAACAAGGAACATGCTAAGCAGACCAGTGGCGTAACAAAAGTTTAAGGGGACCCCCTGAAATGTACACGGAGGGGCCCCCGCTCTGGATTTTATCCTGGAGCGCTCAGACCCGAGTACTGTGCTAAGGAGGCCCCCTGCAGTTGGGGGCACCCCTCAACGTGGGGGA
The DNA here is from genome assembly GCA_963921515.1 of Calotriton arnoldi. Taxonomy (NCBI): domain Eukaryota; kingdom Metazoa; phylum Chordata; class Amphibia; order Caudata; family Salamandridae; genus Calotriton; species Calotriton arnoldi. The sequence continues at coordinate 127,566 of CAWUFW010002690.1, read as the reverse complement.
TGCGGGGGCTTGTGTTATGCCCCTGAAGCAGACTCTTGCAATTTGTGTCTTGTTGAATAGTTGCCTGAACGCAATGGCTGAAAAAATGGAGTTCTTGAAATGACTCTCAAAATGAAATCCAACAAGAAAGTATTATTTAGTCCTATTATCCTCAAAATGTATGGCAGGCAGCTTGGTCTATATACAATACATATTATTACTGTTTAATATTACCTCATGTGTCTATATATGTACACATATATATACATATATTTCTCTTGCAGGGTATTTCCATGTATGAAGAGAAAAAAGGGGCCAGAATAAGCAAATTTCAGATCATTTTAGTGTCAATCAGTATAAATATCTCTCACAAACCCTTTTTTTTATGATAGAGATGAAAGGAGCAGGACAGAGTATCCTCATAGGCTGTCATTATATGTCTAAAAAAGAACACTGTGCCTTTATGGAACCAGGCACCACCAGTATCCCATCATGCATAGCAGGTGGCAGTTACTTCAGTTCTTTTATCCGGCTCCTGCTGACAGGATCCTGGAGCATTGAGCTCGTCCAAAAGTGTTTTTTTCTTCAAACTTCTTTATTGAATTTGAATAATTACTGTTTCATTCAACGTCTTTTGTCTCTCCCTGTCTTTTTCTGTATTTTTCTGACAGATAGCATTTTGCCAAGAAAATGCCATCTCTTTTTGATAAGTGCCCAGCTTGTGGGAGAAAGAAGGCCAAGACAGACCCACATGAGGTCTGTATAATCTGTCTTCCAGAGGATCATGTTCCTGAGTCTTGTCAACACTGCAGGAACTTTACCAGACGTACCTTGAGAGACCGGGAGAAGATTCGCCTTCATGGGACAGGAGCGAAGAAGGCTGCAATCTCAATCTGAAGGTGGGACCTCAGGGCATGGAGAGGGTAGAATCTCTACCAGGTCTCTCTTAACAGCCTCTAGGGAGCGTGCCAAGAAGAAAGTGGCTCAAAAACGACATTGGTCCCGGACGATATCGAGGAGAGTACGGCGCCGACCTGTTCGCCATCGATTCCAGGTACGACGTCAAGCAAGCGCTGAAGAACGATGTCGAAGACTCCATCCAGGTCACAGTCGAGGCATTGCCGGCGGAGATCGACGTTGAGGTGTAGTACTTGGAGGTCGACATTGAGGCGTACTCGGAGATTGACGTTGAGGCATACAAGATCGACGTTGAGACATGCTCAAAGATCGACGTCGAGGCGCACTCCGATGTCGAGACGCCGTCGACATTCACTGTCGACAAGCAGGTCGATGTTGAGGCATTTGTCGACGTCGAGAACTCTATCGACGTCACCCAGGCTTGAGGAGACAAGGAAGAAGAGAAGGCGCATTTACTCCTCACCTGACTCAGAGTATTCCAGAACATACTCCCCGTCTTCGGAGCATCAACCAGCGCCACCTTTATTTCCTCCACCACCTCTGCCGACTCCTCCACTGCCTCCTCCATCTCCTCCTCCGCCTCCTCCTCCACCTCCTCCACCACCTTCACCTAAGTCTCCTCCACCACCAGCTCCAGTAACACCACGGAGATCAAGGTCAAGATCGCGGCATCATTCTTAGCGCCATCGCCACAGCTCTCGACATACTTCGACTTCTTCTCAAAGATCTCATCACCATCACCATCATCATTCACGATCAAGATCTTCTACATCTACTGGTCGTTACTCTCCCACACTGACTGGCTCTCCCCCTCCACGAATTTCACCGGTAGACGATGTCTCCACTTTTCAAGAGGTTCTAGTGAGGGGAGCTAAAAACTAAGTATTCCTTTATTGGCTCCAACTCCGACAACATCTGTCATCTTTGAGACCTTACAACAGAGGTCTAGAGCTAGGCCCATGTTACCGCTGGTGCCAGGTCTCCTTGAACCGGCCATGGAGCTCTTTCTCACTCCAGCCTCCAAGACAGTGCCTTCTAGACTACACAAGAAGTATCGTCCTCCAGAGCAGGGTCCAGCTTTCCTCCGCACTGACCCGGCACCTGATTCCGTAATTGTGGTAACTGCAAGGAAATAGCCTGCCACTACTCCTTCATCTATGGTTGCTCCGGACAAAGAAAGTCGTAAGTTAGACTCTGTGGGTCGGAAGATGTGTGGAACGGCAGCAACGTCCATGAAGGCAGCTAGTGCCACTGCCTTCCTAGGCAGATATGACAGAGTTCTTTGGAAGTCCTTGAATCAGTTTCTTGACCATTTGCCAAGAGAAAAAAGGGAAGACTTCATGGAGATCCTTAATGAAGGTCTAATGGTTTCAAATCAGGGGATTAGTGCGGCAACAGACTCTTCATTATTGGCCTGTCACGAATACTGCCATGGGATAGCCCTTAGGCGACAAGCTTGGCTGCGTCTAGCGTCTCTCAAACCAGAGGCGCAGCAAAGGATTCTAAATCTGCCCTTTTCATGTACTAGTCTTTTCGGGTCTCACGCCGATGAGTAAATGTCACGAATGAAGGCAGAGATGGAAACTCTTAAGTCGGCCTAGAAAGACCTAGGGAACAAGGAAAATCTTTTCGGCCTTATCAACCCCGTTTCTCGTCTCATAGAGGCCACTCACTCTTCCTCATGGTATCAAAGCCGTCAACAGGTAGGTGCGCAACAACAACGGCCTTTCCAGTCGTATCAATGACGACAGCCTAGAGGGAGATCTTCCCAACAGCATCCTCAAGGGGGAAAACAGCCTTTTGGGCCGAAGCCCTGAATCATTACTTCCCCCTGTTCTGTTGCCCACTCCGTGGGGGGAAGCTTAAGTCACTACCTGGTAGAGAGGCAAAACATAACCAAAGACTCCTGAGTGCTGAATATTATTCGCAATGGATATTGCCTACGATTCATCAGTTCTCCACCTTCCTTTCCTCCGAAGCCAACCATCTTCCTCTGTTACGATCGGAGGTCAACATCCTTTTACAGAAGAACACAATTCGAATCTTGAATGTCCATGCACATTCTTTCATTGTGCGTTCTTTTCTTTGTTTTCAAAGGACATCATGCGTTGATTTACAATTCTTCATCAACAGATAATGACTTGAACAGCCTTCATCAATATGTGATAGCTTGAACATCCTTAATCAGCATCAACATATGATAGCTTGAACAGCCTTCATCAACATATGATAATTTGGCTGACCATTCTTGGAAAACGGCTTTCCTTGTGGCGATCACTTCAGCCTCCAGGGTTAGTGAAATCCAAGCTCTTTGTTCTCATGAACCTTACACTGTCTTCCATTCAATCAATCAATCAATCAGGGAATTGTAAGCGCGCTACTCACCCGTGAGGGTCTCAAGGTGCTGAGGGGGGGGGTCCACAGATCTGTTTAGCCGAAGAGCCAGGTCTTGAGGGTCTTCCTGAAGGTGTTCAGGAGGGGCGCATCTGATGTCTGCCGGTAGCTCGTTCCAGGTCTTGGCTGCAATGTGAGAGAAGGATCTTCCGCCTGCTCTGGCTCTGTGGATGTGCGGGGTTTCGGCCAGTGCGAGGTTGGAAGATCGGAGGTTTCTTTTGGGTACGTGGAAGTTGATTCTGTCGTTGAGGTATTTGGGTCCGTTGTTGTGTAGGCATTTGTAGGCGTGAGTGAGGATTTTGAAAGTGACTCTTTTCTCCACGGGGAGCCAGTGGAGACTTCGTAGGTGTTGACTGATGTGTTCGTGTCGGGGGATGCCGAGGACGAGTCTGGCGGCGGTGTTTTGTACTGTCTGGAGTTTGCGGAGTAGGGACTTGTTGATGCCGGCGTAGAGTGTGTTTCCATAGTCCAGTCTGCTGGTGATGAGTGCGTGGATGACTGTCTTCCTTGACCCAGGGGGGATCCACTTGAAGGTCTTGCGGAGGGTGTTGAAGCAGCTGGAGGTGACGGCGTTGACCTGTCGGTTCATGGAGAGTGATGAGTCGAGTACAATGCCAAGGTTCTTGGCGTGGTCTGAGGGGGTAGGTGGGCTTCCAAGGGCGGTCGGCCACCAGGTGCTGTCCCATGCAGAAGGGGTGGTACCGAGGACGAGGACTTCTGTCTTCTCGGCGTTGAGCTTCAGGCAGCTGTTGGTCATCCAGACTGCGACGTCTTGCATTCCTTTCTGGAAGTTGAGTTTGGCAGTGGTTGTGTCTTTGGTGAGGGAGAGGATGAGCTGGGTGTCGTCGGCGTAGGATACGATGTTGAGGCCGTGTTGTCGGACGATGGCTGCGAGGGGTACTATGTAAATGTTGAAGAGGGTGGGGCTCAGTGATGAACCCTGTGGGACTCCGCAGGTGATTTTCGTGGGGTCGGAGAGGAAGGGTGGGAGTCTGATCCTTTGGCTTCTTCCGGTAAGGAATGATCGGATCCAGTCCAGGGCTGTTCCTTGTATGCCTGCGTCGTGTATTCTGACGACTAGTGTGCGATGGGAGACGGTGTCGAAGGCCGCTGATAGGTCAAGTAGGATGAGGGCTGCGGAGTGGCCTTGGTCCAGGAGGGTGCGGATGTCGTCTGTGGCGGCGAGTAGGGCAGTCTCTGTGCTGTGGTTGCTTCGGAATCCGGATTGGGACAGGTCGAGGACGGCATTCTCTTCAATGAATCGTGTCAGTTTCCTGTTGACTGTTTTCTCTGCAACTTTGGCTGCGAAGGGTAGGAGCGAGATGGGCCGATAGTTCTTGAGGTCAGTGGGGTCAGCTGTGGGCTTCTTGAGCAGGGGTCTGACTTCTGCCATTCGAACAAAGTAGTTATGAGAACTCACCCTAAGTTCCTCCCCAAAGTGGTATCGGACTTTCATGTCAATCAAATAATATCTCTTCCAAACTTCTTCCAGAATCCCTCTACTCCAGCAGAAAGAACCATTCATTCCCTGGATGCAAAGAGAGTTCTTAAGTTTTATCTAGATAAAACTAAGAACATTCGCCAGTCACACCAATTATTTGTCAACTATGGTCCAGTCTGTACAGGGCTAACTACTTCTAAACAATCCATTTCGAGATGGATAGTCTCTTGCATTCTATTATGCTATCAGAAAGCTAACAAAAGTCTCTCAGCCAAACCTAAGGCACATTCCGCTAAAGGGTAGGCAGCCGCCACTACGGCTTTATTGCGCACTATTCCCATTCCAGAGATCTGTAAAGCAGCCACCTGGAAATCAGTACACACATTTGCAAAGCATTACTGATTAGATTCTGACACTAGAGCAGATGCTCAAGTAGGGCAGGCGTCACTCAGAAATCTCTTTTCTTAGGTTCTTTACATTATCCTCTGTCTGGTTTGCCGCGTTATTTGGGGATGACTATACTTATACTTATGACTATACATGGAAATCCCCTGTGAGAGAAGGAATGGTTTCTTACCTGTAAAAGCTTTTCTCTCGCAGGGGTATTTCCATGATAGTCATAAGCGACCCTCCTTCCTCCCCGGCGGATTAGGCAGAGGAATTGCTTTTATTACATATCTATTATCAGAAGCCTCCAAAAGAACTGAAGTAACTGCCACCTGCTATGCATGATGGGATTCTGGTGGTGCATGGTTCCTTGTTATTTTTTAGACATATAATGACAGCCTATGAGGCTACTCTGTCCTGCTCCTTTCATCTCTATCATAAAAAAGGGTTTGTGAGAGATATTTATACTGATTGACACTAAAATTATCTGAAATTTGCTTATTCTGGCCCCTTTTTTCTCTTCAGGATGAAGAACCTGGCCAGTGTAGCTTAGGTAAATAGGCTGCATAATCTGTCTCTTTTTCGGTCGAGCTTCCATCGACCTGTTATATCTGTTCTGTGGGGTTTGGCAAACCCACCGATTGCCATTGGTTCCTATCTGTGGCATTCAGAAATGCTGGCATCTTATTGGTGCATTTCTGTCAAAGTCCCTCCTTTGTGTGTTTCGTTCTCTTTCTGGCGATTTCACTCCGACAACATTTTAGTTGGCCGTCACACAGTACAGTGTGTGATGGCCTCTCTTCCCTCCTTCCACAGGGAGACACTCGCTTTTTTTTCGAACACGTTACACGGGCATGTTTGTTTAATAATATCGTGAACGTACACGGATTCGTGATTTTTTTTTCTGCGTCAGTCAGTGTAATATATTTGCAGTCCTGGTACAGTTTTCGATGTTAAAACATGGAAGGCCACCCATCTCCAGTCTGCGGCCAGTCCCGGGGCCTTTGTTTTGAATTTGAAGCACCGGCCTCTGTTTGCTCTCTGCTTGGGGCGATGCTTGAACGCGGGAATGTAGGATCTGGGAAGGTTACGTGGGAAGGGGTTCAAGACCAGACATGCCGTGCCGGCTCGGAGGCCTGGTTCAGCAGAGACCCTGTGCAATAAACGCACCCCACCACGGCCACACGCTACATAGGCTGCGCAGTGCTGCCATGTCTATTCACTAATGCAAAGGTTTGAGGCGTTTTATGTAAAAACACATTCTTCACTGCTGACTGAGACGGAGCCCCGTTCACACAGATGATCGCACTTACAGTAACGGGCATGTTTTATTTAACCTGCACACCACAACCTTTCCCTCCCCATTGTGCCCAAATTGTCTGAAGGTTCATTTGAATTACACCCACAGTTCTTAAAATAATGCACACACTACCCGCATAGAAACTCTATGTTCACAGTGGCATGAAACAAATAAACCGTACAAGTACCACATGGTAGAATGCATTTATTTTTTTATACAACTTTCCAGAAAATAGTAGGTTTAAATTTAAGTCACTCTTTATGTTTTTTAAAACCAGGGCAACTTAAAAAATCCGCAAAAAGTGACTGAGTTAAAAATACGGTAAACATTGAAATTTTGGAGGGATTGATTTTAATAAAAACTAAACGTGTAAAAATGTGATATCTGAGAGGGAGGAGGCAAACTATTTGCTTTCTTCAATTGCTAACCCTGTACTTATTATTTTTATTTTGCCTGTCCCATTAATGGATGTCGTACCAAAATTCAAGGAGTTACCCTATAATAAAAATAGGGACAGGGTAATATAAACCAAGAAAGAAAGACAGGTCCCTAGTCTCGTATGTGGATCATGTGTTGCACCGTAATCATGTACAATATTAAATGGGGTTAGAACATATACAGTATTTAAACATAAACATTAATTACATGTGACTTGTAAAAACAGTAAAGACAATAATGCCAAAGAGACAAAAGGATTTTTTCATAAAACAGTACAAATCGATTTTTATTTATTATTACATTCAAAGATACATATCCATTTTAAAATGTTAAAAATATATTAAAAACAATCCATTGTTACAAGATGTTTGTGTTGATCATCTGAACAAGAAAACTACACAAAAGTCGACGCGGCATTTCGGTGCAATTTGGATCAACCACCTTCTTCAGGACAAAGTTTTCTAATAAAATTCAACCATGTATCCCCTGTATGATTCAAGTAAGACACGATCTTCCAGTCGTTTTTATGGAAGGGATAAGAAAAGTAACCTTTTTATGTGGTACTATGTTCTTATACGATACGTTCGTAGGAGCCACCGATACAATATGTTGCTGTATATTAGCGTCCGTTAAAATCAATAGTATACCTTCATCCACAAAATAAGTGAGCCGTGATTGAACTTCCCACTGTGGGTATACCGTTTTCTATCTTTTAGAGATTACACTGATTGTGTTGCTTTCTTTGCATTGCAACTCAGTAGTTAAAATCTGATGCAGCGTTTCCGGCCTCCCTGTGGAAATGATATAATGCGAATGTGTAGAGTGGGTGGCTAATTTTATACTTGCACCGGTTTCGAGGCAGTTTTAGTGAAGTAAGCACTATCACAAGTGGGCTGTTTCCCAAGTGGCAAAAGAATGATGGATTTAACCCAGATCCTTGTGACTGGGGGAATGTTTGCATTGTCCAGCATTTATTTATTTTATTTATTAATTAAACTTATAATGCGCAACAGCTACCCAAAAAGGGTTTCCCGGCGCAGAAGCAGATCAGAGACTGATGTAAAAACAAGGCAGCAGGCTATTGATTGAAGAGCCATGTCTTCAAGGATTTGCGAAATTGGATATAATTAGTTTCGCTACGAAGAGCTAAGGGCATGGCATTCCAGAGTGAGGGGCCAAGGTATGTGAAAGACCTACCACCCATTCGCGATAGTTTAGTTTTTGGGACAGAAAACCTCCCCTGCTTGGATGAGCGGAGGTCACGAAGAGGGACATAAGGATGGGCCAATGATTGAAGGTATTTGGGGGCAGCTCCAATTTTGATTTTAAACATGTAGCTCAGGGCTTTGAACTTAACTCGGTTCTCCACCCTGAGCCAATGCAGGTCACGAAGATGACAGGAGACAGAAGAGGTTCTAGGGATCCAGCATAAAAGCCTAGCTGCGGAGTTTTGGACCAGTTGCAGCCTACGTGTCACCTCTTTGTTAGATCCCAAGTACAGAACATTGCCATAATCAAGTCTTGAGGTAATCAAGGCATGAACAACAGTTTTCTGAGTAGGTTCTGGTAGCATCCAGATAACGTTTTTTAGCCACTTCAGGATTGTGAAACAGGTGGCGGCTACTTTGACGGCTTGGTTGTGCATACTGAGTGTATCATCAATAATGACGCCCAAATTACGAGCTTGGCGGACTGGTATAGGAAGAGCGCCCATCTCACAGGGCCAGCATTCCGTCCATCAATTGTTTCTTTTGCATTTGTCGCCCTAAGTGGGAAGGGTATGCCCAGACGTGGGTCCCGTACTCACTACACCACTGGATTCAAGCTAGCCTGGCTGATGAAGGGTGATGCCCTGAAACCGGTCCCAGGATGCTTATTTCCGGTCCAGGGAGGACCTGGCTTGGCAGTTCGGGCTGGACTGTTCCCACAAGGAACAGGGTCAAGACTGATTTGCATATGGCTGGGTCCAAACTGGGGTGGTGTGGTGAGCAAAATAATGATGGATTTAACCCAGATCCTTGGGACTGGGGGTGAATGTTTGCATTGTCCAGCATTCCGTCCATCAATTGTTTCTTTTGCATTTGTCGCCCTAAGTGGGAAGGGTATGCCCAGACGTGGGTCCCGTGCTCACTACACCACTGGATTCAAGCTAGCCTGGCTGATGAAGGGTGATGCCCTGAAACCGGTCCCAGGATGCTTGTTTCCGGTCCAGGGAGGACCTGGCTTTGCAGTTCGGGCTGGACTGTTCCCACAAGGAACAGGGTCAAGACTGATTTGCATATGGCTTGGTGTGGTGAGCAAAAAATGATGGATTTAACCCAGATCCTTGTAACTGGGGGTGAATGTTTGCATTGTCCAGCATTCTGTCCATCAATTGTTTCTTTTGCATTTGTCGCCCTAAGTGGGAAGGGTATGCCCAGACGTGGGTCCCGTGCTCACTACACCACTGGATTCAAGCTAGCCTGGCTGATGAAGGGTGATGCCCTGAAACCGGTCCCAGGATGCTTGTTTCCGGTCCAGGGAGGATCTGGCTTGGCAGTTCGGGCTGGACTGTTCCCACAAGGAACAGGGTCAAGACTGATTTGCATATGGCTGGGTCCAAACTGGGGTGGTGTGGTGAGGAAAAGAATGATGGATTTATCCCAGATCCTTGTGACTGGGGGTGAATGTTTGCACAAATCAACACACTCCACTAGTGTTGATTTGTCATCATTCTAGCATAATTATGTCAGAAAAGGAAAAGAAGGGTCTTTTTAGAGCCTGTGGTACCTGCTCGAAGAAAAGGCTTTAAACAGATGACCCTCATGAAGACTGCATTTATTGCCTATATCCCAACCATAAGGCAAAGGAATGCAAGGTATGTCGTACCTTTTCTAATAAAACCTTGAGAGATCGTGATGAGCGCCTTCTTATATGGCTTCAGAAACTCAAAGCCAGAAAGGAAGTGATTTCTGGTGAGGACAGTGATCAGGCGTCCTCTTCTTCCTCATCCAGGAGTTCCCATAAGAGGAGAAGATCACCTCACGCCCATTCTTCTGGTGAACATCCAGGAAAGGCCCTTAAAAAGACCTCTCATGGGTCTCATGGGCGCAGTCCTTTAAAATCTCCTTATAAACATGAGAAGGAGAGGAAGGGACATTCTTCGGGGGATAAACAACTAAAAAAGGCGAGTTCTGAGCCGCCTAAAACAACCCCTCAAATCAGGCACTCCTTCAAAAAGCCTTCTTCAGTGCCTCCTGAAGGAAAACCGTCGATAAAGGCTCCATCGTCGATGGTACCGTCGACGAAGAAACCATATTTATCGTCGTTGACGAAGATTGAAGTCCGCTTGTCGACAAAGAAGGCGTCAACGGCGACGGTGGGGGCTCCGCCGTCGAAGGTTTTGTCACCGTCGAGTATGGGGTCGACGCCGGTATCGTCGACAACTGTGTCGACGACACCGACGACTACGAAGACGTCAACGACAGCGACGACGGCAGCCCCAACAGCAAGGTCGACGACTACAACGACGACGACAGTAACAACGGCTTCGTCGGCGGTGATACAGTCGCCAATGGTTTCCAAATCACAGTCTATGGCTGTCTCTCCGACAATGGTGTGGTCGGCTATCTCGTCGGCGATCTCGTCGACGTGCCCGTCGACGAGGGAAAAAACACTGGATAAAACAGAAAGAATCAAATCAAGGAAAATTACACCAGAAATTACTTCACCTAGCAAAATTACACCTCTTTTGCCTTCTCACCTGTTGGAAGAGCAGGATTCTGAGGAAGAAGATGATGGGCCCTTTGGCTATGCGAGTAGCCCATCCCAGTTGCACTTGAAGTGTCAGGAGGATGATTTTGAGGAGGAATATGGAGAATATCAGGAATATACTCCTCAGCAACAATACCATCAAGATTATCAGGAGGAAGTAGTTTGCATGTCGTCCTCTTTATTAACGGACTTACAATTCATGTTGGCTGACTACAAGAGGAGATTTCCCCCAGCTCCTGTACCTCAGGAAATACCATCAGTGGTTCCTCATCCACGTTCTATTCCGTCTACTCCTAAGAGGGTTCAAACTATACTTGCAGAACCTTTACAGAAATCACCTCCATCGGCCCCTCAACAGGACCCGGCAACTACAGTTGATGATCAGGAGGAGGGAGAGCTTAGAGATCCAAATAGAGAGTGGGACGACTCATTCCCACGCCTTCTTCTCCTTCTCCTGTGCCGATTGACTCACCACCAGAAGATATCGGTGGTTTTTATAACTTGTTAGAGAGAGCTGCAAAGAGATTTGATCTACCAATGCCGGCTACCCAAACCGACTGTTTTTTATATGACTTTAAAGAGCCCTTTAGGAAATCAGTGAGGGCTATTCCTACGATAGGTCATATATGGAGGAAGGACTCAAGGTCATGAAGACGACAGTGACACCAGTGCTATCCAGGTTGGAGAAGAAATATAAGGCCCCAGAGGATGCTCCAGCTTGTTTGGTGGGCCATCCCAAACCGGATTCGGTTATTTCTCAGGCAGCTCAGCGGAAATCTAAAAACCCATCGGCACCCATTACCACACCTCCTGATAGGGAGGGCAGGCGCTTGGATAACGCCGGTAAGCGGTTTTCATCAATGTCAGCTCTGTTGGTCAGAGCAGCTAATGCCCTGGCCATACTGGGCAGATATGACAGACAGATGTGGTGTGACCTGGCTCCTTATATGGATCTGCTTCCTGAAGAGAGCAGACCTGAAGTTAGGAAAATTCTCCAGGAGGGCGAAAGAGCATCTGCAGAAGTGATTGATTGTGCAATGGATATCGCAACTACAGCATTTAGATCGCTGGGTGGTGCAGCGGTTTTAGGCCGTCAAGGATGGCTCCGAGCTACTTCATTTAGACCGGAAGTTCAAAATAAAATCCTAGACCTTCCATTCGATGGAGAGGCTTTATTTGGCAAGCACATCGACAATGCGCTGCAAGATATTAAGAAAGATACTGACACAGCGAAGGCTCTAGGGACGCTTCAGTATCGGAAGGTGCCCTTTAGAGGAGCTAGAGGAAGGGGCCTTCCTTCCTACAGGGGAGGATTTCAGCAGTATAGATACCCCTCGTACGCTACTTCTTACCAGCCGTATCAGCAACAGTATGTTCAACGACAGCCACAGTCAGGGGCGTATTCTAAATCTGCCCCCCAGAGGAAGAGCAGGACGTCAGGGAAAGGACACCTCACAATGTCAATGACAAACTTCAGGCTCCGACTATTTTCATTCCCACCTTTCCGCAAGTTCCCTTGGGGGGCAAATTTATTTTCACCTTCACCAATGGCAGAAGATAACCATGGACCGATGGGTCCTCAATCTAATACAATTTGGCCATACGTTGGAGTTTCTCAATATCCCACCCTGTACTCCACCAGGACGGCAAGAGGTAATACACCTTCATCTCATCTGTTTAGAAATTCTTACAATGCTCCGAAAAGGAGCAATAGAACCGGTGCCAAACTCCCAGAGAGGGAAGGGATTCTATTCCCGTTTCTTTCTGGTATGAAAGGAATTACGACAATGGCGACCGATCCTGGATTTGAGAACTCTTAACACTTATCTCAAAAAACAGTCCTTCTGCACGGTCTCTCTTCAAGACATTCTATTACTTTTAACCCCAGGGGACCATATGACCACTTTAGACTTACAAGATGCTTATTTTCACATCCCCATCCATCCCTCCCACAGGCAGTACTCTCGATTTGCTGTGTCTGGAAGCCATTACCAGTTCAAGGTACTGCCATTCTCGTCAAGAATTTTCACCAAATGTCTGGCTCCAGTAGCAGCTTTTCTGAGGAAGCAAAGACATCAGGTGTTTCCTTACCTGGACGATTGGCTAATCAAAGCACCTTCACACGCAGCTGTTCAGTCATCCACTGTGGCATATACAAGACTGTTTGCAGAGTTAGGCCTGACTCTAAACGAGGAAAAGTCATCTCTGCACCCCTCCACGAACAACACCTTCTTAGGAGCAATTTTGGACACCACAATAAATAAGGCGTTTCCCTCTCTCAAGAGACAAATGAAACTCATTTCACTGGCCCGATCATGCGCAAAAAGAAAGTAACTTTCAGTTTGCCGATACAAGTCACTCCTGGGAACAATATTGTCTTGCATCCCTCTCATTCCCTTCTGCCGATTGAGGATGCATCCATTGCAGGAGGAGTTGGATTGGCAATGGCGTCAAGCAGTAGGATCCTTCGAGGATGTCATTACGGTCACGCTGGGATGATTCACGCAGTGTCTTGGTAGACCCGACGTCAAAACATTTCTGTCGGTCTTTCCTTTCTCACCACCCGGCTCCAAAATGTGATCACCACCGATGCTTCCCTGGAAGGTTGGGGAGCCTTCCTTCAAGACCTCTAGGTCAGTGGGCGTTGGCAGTGTCAAGACCAGCAACTTCACATAAATTTGCTGGAACTCAGAGCAGTGAGATTAGCATTGTAGGAATTACTGCCGAAGATAAAGGGATCGACTGTGCTGATCAGGACAGACAACACAACGGCAATGCATTATCTCAACAAGCAAGGGGGCAAGAGATCTTTTCCCCTATCTCAGGAAGCCCAGTGCATCTGGAGATGGGCTTTGCAGAACGGAATTTCGCTGAAGGCAGAACACCTTCCGGGGGATCAGAATGTCACGGCAGACACGTTAAGCAGGCTCAAATCTACCTGCCACGAGTGGGAAATCCATCAGAAGACCCTAGACAGAATTTTTCTAAAATGGGACAAGCCAACAGTGGACCTCTTTGCGACAGCTCAGAACAAGAAATGCTGGTTCTTCACAAATTGGCGTCACCAACCGGGATCCTGGGGGAATGCATTTTTGATGGCATGGTCAGGCATCTTTGCCTATGCCTTTCCGCCGATTCCCCTCTTACCACGTATGCTCATGAAGATCAAGACAGAGCCGTGCAGGAAGATCCTAATAGCCCGATCGTGGTCCAGACAACATTGGTTCACAGAACTTCTCCTTCTTTCGGAGGCACAACCTGTTCTCCTCCATCCCATTCCATCTCTTCTGACAATGTTGCAGGGACAAGTGCTACATCCAGATCCCAAATCACTTTGCTTAGCAGCATGGTTCCTGAACACTGTGAGTTTCAACATCTAGAGATTCCATCTGAATGCAGGGAAGTTCTTTCTAATGGCCGGGCACAGAGTACAAATAAGACGTACAGGATAAAATGGAAGAGATTCTGTATATGGTGCCAGGATCCTAAAGTTCATTCTTTAAGATCCTCGTCTCATGAGATCCTTCCTTACATTCTCCTATTGGCAAAATCTGGACTAGCACATGCGTCAATTAAAGTCCATCTAGCTGCTATATCTCGCTTTAGGAGGACATCTTCAGGACCATCGTTATGGTCCGAAAGAATCATAAAGCAGTTCATGAAAGGCCTATTCCGTACTTTTCCTCCTGTTAAGCCTCCACCACATCTCTGGCATCTTAATGTAGTGTTATCACAACTCATAAAACATCCCTTTGAACCCATTCATAAAGCGGACCTTAAGTTCCTTTCTTGGAAGGTGGCTCTTCTCTTGGCACTGACATCGGCCAGGAGAGTTGGAGAAATTCAGGCCCTGGCCATACAGGAACCGTTTCTACAGTTTAGGGATGATCGAGTGGTTCTTCGTACTAATCCCAAGTTTATCCCCAAGGTGCCATCAGACTCTTATTCTTAAGACATTCTTTCCTCTACCAACTACTGCAGCGGAAAGAGCTCTTCATTCGCTGGATGTTCAGCTTTGTCTAAAATGTTATCTGCAAAGAACTAAAACTTTTTGCGAATCATCACAGCTTTTTGTATCTTTCAGCGCGCCCAGAAAGGGCTATCCTCTTTCCAAGAGAGGGATTGCTTGATGGATCTCGAATGCAATCCAGTATTGCCATCAAGCAGCAGGAAAATCTCTAAGAGCACGGGTACGTGCTCACTCTACGAGAGCAATCTCTGCATCTACTGCTTTGTTTGCCGGAGTACCTATCCAGGATATATGCAGGGCTGCTACCTGGAAGAGTACTCACACCTTCACCAGACATTACTGCTTGGACGCAGCCGCTAACAATGATGTGGCAGTAGGACAAGCGGTGCTGGGGAACCTTTTCCAGTGACCGTTAGCACTCTCCTTCATCCCTCCTTCCTTTCTACTCTTAAACTACGCACATTTTATTTCATATAAAGGTCTTTTGGGTTGGATGTTTATAATATGATGTTTACCCTGATAGAGGTTTGTTTGTATGATGTTTTAAATTGGTAGATTTAAGCATGGAGTTTCTTTTATCTGTTTGGGGACCATGGTTTTCTCACGTAAAGCTTTCTTCCCTACAGATTGTCAATTTAAAACACACTCTTGCATTTGTTTAAGCACGGAAAAAAATGTGCTACTGACTGCTAGCTACTCTGATTCAAGCATGTGAATCTATGAAAGTTCCAATACTGGAGTAAGAAAATAAGTTACTTACCTGTAACTGTAGTTCTCCAGTATTGGAAGCTTTCATAGATTCACATGCGACCCGGCCTCCTCCCCTGAGAGACTCACCTTTGTTTTTTTTTCCAGGGTTATCTTTGGCACAAGTGCTCGGAAAATCTGAAGGTCTATGGTTCTCTCAGGGGTGTTCTAGAGGGTGATGGGTCCTGATTGGTTCAAGGATTAATTTTGGTCTCCTTTACAAAACGAGAGATATGGGTTACAAAACTGAAATGGGCCTAGGCCTAGTTTCTACTTTGTATAGATTTAGCATTGTTTTTTTGATGTGCCGGGGACTCCCATCTCAACGACGGGGAATGATTCAAGCATGTGAATCTATGAAAGCTTCCAATACTGAAGAACTACAGTTACAGGTAAGTAACTTATTTTCATCTCGGCACTGGCAGTGTTGTCCAGAAGGGAAGTGAAATCAAATATGGATTCTGTTTTCGTACATCTTTAAAAGTAAATTTTATGCTTCCCCAAGGTTCTGTCTCCCATATCCTGAGAGTGTGTAAAGCTAATACTTTCAGAAAAAGCGTGTTTGAGTGGGCCCTTTGAAAAATGAAAACCTGGCCAGTATGTCAGCTGGGACCGTAGGAAAATGAAAAGCCACTGCGTGATAAATTTTCAATGGCCATCCTCTAAATTCTCTCCTAGTAGCCTGTAAACCTTATGTCATTCGGGATCCAGTTCCCGCCCATCACTCCCTTTCCACTTTCACTTGTAACAAAGGTTTCCGTCTTGTGCAGTCCACAAGGCCTCTCCAGTACACTTCGTGACCACCTGCCTCTCTTAGAGCACACAGTGTCTGTGGCAGCGTAGGACCGGTGGAACACACATTGGCATGTT
Organism: Calotriton arnoldi; assembly: GCA_963921515.1. Classification (NCBI taxonomy): domain Eukaryota; kingdom Metazoa; phylum Chordata; class Amphibia; order Caudata; family Salamandridae; genus Calotriton; species Calotriton arnoldi. The sequence goes on along the minus strand of CAWUFW010002690.1, from coordinate 111,369 downwards.
TGTGGTAATGCATCATATTGGAAACACACTGGCATGTTTGTGGTAATGCATCATATTGGAAACACAGTGGAATGTTTGTGGTAATGCATTATGTTGGAAACACAGTGGCATGTTTGTTGTAATGCATCATGTTGGAAACACAGTGGCATGTTGGTGGCAGTCTGCATCTTTCCTGACACATGATGGAATGTGTGAAGCCTGCGTTCCTCGGCATATCATCTCACCCTATGCAGTTTTTGACCATTTCCGCTCCGTGAAGCTGATTGCCCAGTCTGAGACGCTATTCTCCTTGTAGAATGCCGGCCGTCCTGTCTGTGCTAGTATGTATTCTTTAGAAGACAACCGATTCAGTCTGTCTTCTGTATACGTTCCTTGGAGAAAACCTTCCCGGTCCGTGACAATATCTAGCCCCTTAAATACCCACTGTCCAGTATGTGACAATATGTGGACCCTAGAATGCCACCTATCCCCTCTGCAGCACTATGCCATCCTTAGAATGGCACCTAACCAGTGTGTGACAGGTTCATCCCTTAAAATACTCCCTACCCTGACTGTGACAGTATTTATTCTTTAGCATGCATTGCTTAACATACTGCCTATCTAGGCTGACATTATGCATTTCTTAAGTTTCAAAGTTTATTCTGTTGTACGATTATTTAAAATCAGAGCAAACTTTACAAAAAATAAAAGCACAACGTACTAAAAACTAGCATTTGGAATGCAATAGGTCTTGCAATTGCGAGATTTTGAGCTATTGGCATTTTAAATGACAATGCCTTTTATTTGTGTGTTTAAAAAACCTGCAATATTAGTCATTTATAATACTAATAGGTCAAAGTTTCAAAAATACAATACCTATCACATTGCAAATGCTTGGTTTTTACAAGTGGTCGTTAACTAACTCGCCAATGAAGTCATATAGGACATAACGGAGCGTGACTCCCATGTTAAGCCCATGTCACTCATATAAACATGCCCAAACACACATTTATTTCCCATGAAAACCGCAATCGTTACTAAAATGATTATATAGTAAAAAAAACAACAAAACATACTTCATTCGATTTAAAAAATAAATCCTACAGGTTACATCATGGAAAGATGATCAGTTATTACATTAGAAATTTAAAACAAACTGAAATGCAAAAAGAGGAGTCGACTTATATAGGCACCTCTAAAACCACTTAGCTGAAAACACCCCCATCATGCTGCAGTATAAACCTCCATGAGAAACTTTGATACATTATTTGGTAAATTACTCAATAAAGCATTGCGGTTAGCCCTTCTTCCTGGAAGGCAACGACAAGTAACATTACACCAGGTATGGCTGCATCACATCAGTCTTTTCTAAAGTGACGTATCCCATCTTTCATGCAACAAAATGCACAGTGTAGGGAAAGTGACATCGTTTGCCCTTTGGCCTCGATGACATCACTGAGTTGAACCCTTATCTCACTCTTAGCTTCTCACTATTCATGTTCCTGCCTCCATGACCTCTTATAGCAGGGGCTGCTAAATCTGTGTAAGGAGCACACAAGCATTGGCAAATCATAATGCCGCCTGGGAAGAAAACGCACGGGGCAGAGGCAAAGTCGCAGGCGAGGGCAAATCCGGGGTAAAGGGCAAAAGTTACAGACATAAGCAGGAGCTTTGGAAGAGGTGAGCAGTGACCCAACCTTTCAGTGACCATTTATATTCACAGTGTTTCTTTTCACCACCTCCCTCAAAATAACCACCTGCTCGTTGCATTGACCATCGTTTGACTAGTGACCCAACTTTCTATAGGCATGTCCTGAGCCAGTGTACCACCCCTCCTTTCCCTCATGGTTAGGTATCCACCCCACATCTCCAGTAAATCTCTGTTGCATGAGCCATTGGATATTCAAAGATCACGCTGGAAAAGATATACATGTTGTATAGACTGGCTTCTGGTGCCCACTGCATCTGATGTCACATGAGCCTTCTCGGTGTTTGTTATCACAATGCCACCCAGGAAGAAGAAGCACACGGCAAAGGCAAGCATGTATTCCGGAATCAGACTGCATGACCCAGTGTGTAGTAATTGTATAGCACAGCACCCAGGATAATGTGCTGCATGGCTAAACACTTATAAGGTCCCAAAGGCGAGACCTATTGGCTATGCCAATGCTTGTTTCTTAAGTGTCTTTGCAGGCCTTCCTGCACATGAGCGGGACTATTCAGCGCTTAGGACTATCATGGAAATACCCCTGCGAGAGAAAAGAAGTTACAGGTAAGAAACCATTATATATATATATCAGCGGCATCTGAGGAAGACATTAGAGTCAAAATGCATTATGCCAGAATTGCTTTCCAATTAAAGATCTTCTCCTGGATTCCCTGTGTGGCCTCTTCCTTCTGCTTGCTGGAGGTTTCGTGTGGATATTATCGTGTCAGCCAGAGACGCGTCAAGGGGGCCCCGTTCTATCAAGCTGGCTGGTGGCATTACTGGTGTCTGCGCAAGCAGTTGTTCGTCGCCCAAGGTATTGGATTGCTCCAGCCCACCTCCCGAGTACTGGTCAAGCAAGGGACGCTGCCAGCTGGCAGCTCGTGACTTCACGAGGAGTTTTCGTTTATTCAAATCAGCTCGCAACCCAGCGGACTTGTGTCTGGGGGGTTGGAACGTATGCGGGGACCCAGGGAGGTCTGAGGACTGAATTCACACTGGTTACAGTGCGCCCTGCTCTGCAGCACACCGAAGCAACATGGATTTTACATCACCAAAAAATCCCCACGCATCACCCGCCCAGAGATGATGTATTCTGGGAGTTGTAGGACTTATTGAACTACATCAGGTGAGCGATCACATGGCAGGGGAGGTGTGCCTTTCCAATTAAGGGAGGACTGCAGAAACATTCATAAGTGGTGGCGTGAGGCACATTCAGTGTAGCAGCGGCATCTGAGGAAGACATTATAGTCTAAATGCATTATGCCAGAATTGCTTTCCAATTAAAGATCTTCTCCTGGATTCCCTGTGTGGCCTCTTCCTTCTGCTTGCTGGAGGTTTCGTGTGGATATTATCGCGTCAGCCAGAGACGCGTCAAGGGGGCCCCTTCCTATCAAGCTGTCTGGTGGCATTACTGGTGTCTGCGCAAGCAGTTGTTCGTCGCCCAAGGTATTGGATTGCTCCAGCCCACCTCCCGAGTACTGGTCAAGCAAGGGACGCTGCCAGCTGGCAGCTCGTGACTTCACGAGGAGTTTTGGTTTATTCAAATCAGCTCACGACCCGGCGGACTTGTGTCTGGGGGGATGGAACGTATGCGGGGACCCAGGGAGGTCTGAGGACTGAATTCACACTGGATACAGCGCGCCCTGCTCTGCAGCACACCGAAGTCACATGGATTTTACATCACCAAAAAATCCCCACGCATCACCCGCCCAGAGATGATGTATTCTGTGAGTTGTAGGACTTATTGAACTACATCAGGTGAGCGATCACATGGCAGGGGAGGTGTGCCTTTCCAATTAAGGGAGGACTGCAGAAACATTCATAAGTGGTGGCGAGAGGCTGATTCAGTGTAGCAGCGGCATCTGAGGAAGACATTATAGTCGAAATGCATTATGCCAGATTTGCTTTCCAATTAAAGATCTTCTCCTGGATTCCCCTTGTGGCCTCTTCCTTCTGCTTGCTGGAGGTTTTGTGTGGATATTATCGCGTCAGCCAGAGACGCGTCAAGGGGGCCCCGTTCTATCAAGCTGGCTGGTGGCATTACTGGTGTCTGCGCAAGCAGTTGTTCGTCGCCCAAGGTATTGGATTGCTCCAGCCCACCTCCCGAGTACTGGTCAAGCAAGGGACGCTGCCAGCTGGCAGCTCGTGACTTCACGAGGAGTTTTGGTTTATTCAAATCAGCTCCCGACCCGGCGGACTTGTGTCTGGGGGGTTGGAACGTATGCAGGGACCCAGGGAGGTCTGAGGACTGAATTTACAGTGGATACAGCACGCCCTGCTCTGAAGCACACCGAAGCCACATGGATTTTACATCACCAAAAAATCCCCACTCATCACCCGCCCAGAGATGATGTATTCTGGGAGTTGTAGGACTTATTGAACTACATCAGGTGAGCGATCACATGGCAGGGGAGGTGTGCCTTTCCAATTAAGGGAGGACTGCAGAAACATTCATAAGTGGTGGCGTGAGGCTGATTCAGTGTAGCAGCGGCATCTGAGGAAGACATTATAGTCGAAATGCATTATGTCAGAATTGCTTTCCAATTAAAGATCTTCTCCTGGATTCCCCGTGGGGCCTCTTCCTTCTGTTTGCTGGAGGTTTCGTGTGGATATTATCGCGTCAGCCAGAGACGCGTCAAGGGGGCCCAGTTCTATCAAGCTGGCTGGTGGCATTACTGGTGTCTGCGCAAGCAGTTGTTCGTCGCCCAAGGTATTGGATTGCTCCAGCCCACCTCCCGAGTACTGGTCAAGCAAGGGTCGCTGCCAGCTGGCAGCTCGTGACTTCACGAGGAGTTTTGGTTTATTCAAATCAGCTCACGACCCGGCGGACTTGTGTCTGGCGGGTTGGAACGTATGCGGGGACCCAGGGAGGTCTGAGGACTGAATTCACACTGGATACAGCGCGCCCTGCTCTGCAGCACACCGAAGCCACATGGATTTTACCTCACCAAAAAATTCCCACGCATCACCCGCCCAGAGATGATGTATTCTGGGAGTTGTAGGACTTATAGAACTACATCAGGTGAGCGATCACATGGCAGGGGAGGTGTGCCTTTCCAATTAAGGGAGGACTGCAGAAACATTCATAAGTGGTGGCGTGAGGCTGATTCAGTGTAGCAGCAGCATCTGAGGAAGACATTATAGTCGAAATGCATTATGCCAGAATTGCTTTCCAATTAAAGATCTTCTCCTGGATTCCCCGTGTGGGCTCTTCCTTCTGCTTGCTGGAGGATTCGTGTGGATATTATCGCGCCAGCCAGAGACGCGTCAAGGGGGCCCCGTTCTATCAAGCTGGCTGGTGGCATTACTGGTGTCTGCGCAAGCAGTTGTTCGTTGCCCAAGGTATTGGATTGCTCCAGCCCACCTCCCTAGTACTGGTCAAGCAAGGGACGCTGCCAGCTGGCAGCTCGTGACTTCACGAGGAGTTTTGGTTTATTCAAATCAGCTCACGGCCCGGCGGACTTGTGTCTGGGGGGTTGGAACGTATGCGGGGACCCAGGGAGGTCTGAGGACTGAATTCACACTGGATTCAGCGCGCCCTGCTCTGCAGCACACCGAAGCCACATGGATTTTACATCACCAAAAAATCCCCATGCATCACCCGCCCAGAGATGACGTATTCTGGGAGTTCTAGGACTTATTGAACTACATCAGGTGAGCGATCACATGGCAGGGGAGGTGTGCCTTTCCAATTAAGGGAGGACTGCAGAAACATTCATAAGTGGTGGCGTGAGGCTGATTCAGTGTAGCAGCGGCATCTGAGGAAGACATTATAGTCGAAATGCATTATGCCAGAATTGCTTTCCAATTAAAGATCTTCTCCTGGATTCCCCGTGTGGCCTCTTCCTTCTGCTTGCTGGAGGTTTTGTGTGGATATTATCGCGTCAGCCAGAGACGCGTCAAGGGGGCCCCGTTCTATCAAGCTGGCTGGTGGCATTACTGGTGTCTGCGCAAGCAGTTGTTCGTCGCCCAAGGTATTGGATTGCTCCAGCCCACCTCCCGAGTACTGGTCAAGCAAGGGACGCTGCCAGCTGGCAGCTCGTGACTTCACGAGGAGTTTTGGTTTATTCAAATCAGCTCACGACCCGGCGGACTTGTGTCTGGGGGGTTGGAACGTATGCAGGGACCCAGGGAGGTCTGAGGACTGAATTCACGCTGGATACAGTGCGCCCTGCTCTGCAGCACACCGAAGCCACATGGATTTTACATCACCAAATAATCCCCACGCATCACCTGCCCAGAGATGATGTATTCTGGGAGTTGTAGGACTTATTGAACTACATCAGGTGAGCGATCACATGGCAGGGGAGGTGTGCCTGTCCAATTAAGGGAGGACTGCAGAAACATTCATAAGTGGTGGCGTGAGGCTGATTCAGTGTAGCAGCGGCATCTGAGGAAGACATTATAGTCAAAATGCATTATGCCAGAATTGCTTTCTAATTAAAGATCTTCTCCTGGATTCCCCATGTGGCCTCTTCCTTCTGCTTGCTGGAGGTTTCGTGTGGATATTATCGCGTCAGCCGGAGACGCTTCAAGGGGGCCCCGTTCTATCAAGCTGGCTGTTGGCATTACTGGTGTCTGCGCAAGCAGTTGTTCGTCGCCCAAGGTATTGGATTGCTCCAGCCCACCTCCCGAGTACTGGTCAAGCAAGGGACGCTGCCACCTGGCAGCTCGTGACTTCACGAGGAGTTTTTGTTTATTCAAATCAGCTCACGACCCGGCGGACTTGTGTCTGGGGGGTTGGAACGTATGCTTGGACCCAGGGAGGTCTGAGGACTGAATTCACACTGGATACAGCACGCCCTGCTCTGCAGCACACCGAAGCCACATGGATTTTACATCACCAAAAAATCCCCATGCATCACCCGCCCAGAGATGATGTATTCTGGGAGTTGTAGGACTTATTGAACTACATCAGGTGAGCGATCACATGGCAGGGGAGGTGTGCCTTTCCAATTAAGGGAGGAATGCAGAAACATTCATAAGTGGTGGCGTGAGGCTGATTCAGTGTAGCAGCGGCATCTGAGGAAGACATTATAGTCGAAATGCATTATGCCAGAATTGCTTTCCAATTAAAGATCTTCTCCTGGATTCCCCGTGTGGCCTCTTCCTTCTGCTTGCTGGATGTTTCGTGTGGATATATATATATATATATATATATATATATATATATATATATATATATATATAAGCAGTGGATAGGTTCCCTAACCGTGATCAAGACTGTTGTGGTCGAAACGCGTTGGTTTAGTGTGTTGATGGTGATGGCAATAATGGAATAAAATTGCCTTGTATAGAGACTCCCTGGAGTGCAAGTATTTTCTTGTTAGTGAATTGTTATGCGGAATAGATCCATTCCGCTACTTGCACCGGTTGAGCTGCGCGCTGCATGAAGGATCAATTGTTGGTAAAAAAAAATATATATATATATATATGTACATATTTAGATATATATGTGTGTGTGTGTTTATCTATTATATTGACAGTAGATAGGTTCACCAGAGAGAGGAATTTTTTGACTTTTTGTCCCTTAATAACTTTGCACCCGTTTGACAAATGGATGCAAAACTTTGCAAACCTACTGCCCCTGTTTTATTCTCAGAGTAGTGGGATTTTTGCTGCGTTTGGTCAAGAGGGGTACAAAGTAAAAAGAGGAGTCCCAAAACCGGCATAAAATCTAGTGCATTTTACATGGACTTTTGTATTTCGCGTTGTGCGAATACTGTCAGTCAGATTTTGACGAAATTTGGAAGGATTATATGTTATGTGCACAGGTGATTCTGTGGAGTACTGCAGGTAAGTATTTCATAAGAGTTCTTAATTTAGCTATATCTGTGGCCGTGGTAGTACAGTGGTACTCCCAAGGTACACAGCGATGACAATTCATTAGTTGATTGGCTAATGACTCCCTTTACAAAACTTTAAAGGCAACCATCTTGTTTTCTCCTTGAGTTTCCCTGTTTTCTGCTTTACGCCTTGTAATGTAAGTAAGTATTAGGTTTGGTATTTTTCCAATACCTATTACCACTTTAATAAAGTGGTAACAGGTAGTGAGAAATATTGATACGTTTACATATATATTATTTAAAAGATTACGCTAGTCCGAGTTACCTAATTCTTTATTGTTATTAAATTTAGAAAACACGTTATTTATATATATATTAATATATTTATATGCCGGTGTCCGCTACTACATTCTATGCCACTCCATTGTACTGGAATACACTATATGCCACTGCACTGTACCACAATCGACTGTTTGCTGTTTCGCTTTACAAGAGTACATCTTGCGCCACTCCACTAAACCACACTGTATTGTACGTGACTACAGTCTATGCTTCTATTATTAACCGGATTGAGTTGTATGCCACTGTACTTTATGCTACTCTACTATATACCAATCCACTGCACGTCTAAACAGTTAATGCCACTAAAGTCAACTTTATCACACTAAACACTACTAAATTTTACGGTGCTCCACTCGATCGCACTATAGTTTAAGCTACTCCACTATATGCTATTGCACTTTACCATATTACACTGTATCCCACTGTAGTGTATACTATACTGCACTGTACAGCACTTCAATATACGCCACTCTGTTTGACGCAATTTAACTTTGCAGTACTACAGTGTACCACACTCCATTTTAAGCCATCCCACAGCACACCACTCAGCTGTACCGCACGCCACTTTACAGCACTCTAGTATACCCCACTCCAGTGTATGCCATTTCAGTTTACGCCACTCCACTGTACCACAGTCCACAGTACGCCGCTCCACTGTACGCCATTTCAGTACACGATATTCCAATATAGACCCCTAAACTGTACAACACTCCAGTTTATAACACTACACTTTACACCACTACATTGTACACGTACACACTGTACAATATTTACAGGACGTCAGTCCACTTTACCAAACTTCACTGTATGCTATCACACTGTATGCCACTACACTGGACACCGCTACACTCTATGCTACTCCAAACACACCACTCTATTGTATCCGTGTCCACTGTACGCCACTCCACTGTATGCCACTTCACTATACACTACTCCACTTCACTATACCACAATATACTCTACCAGAGTACACTTTACAACACTACCTGCTACTATATTGTACCACACTCCACTTAATAAAACTCCACTCCACTAAACTAAACTGGACTAATATTGCAAAATTGCTACAAACATTGTAAAAACCATTGAAATTCACACAAAAAAACAACGGAAAACTCGCACCTTCTCCATGCACTACCTTTCCCCTTGGATATCACCTAAGTTATAGCATGTGAAATTATTGTAGTAAATATAACACTTATGACATCAGGAACTGTATTATTAGCCAGAACACAGTGCATGGTACAGTAGCAAGTTATAGTTAACATTGTGTGGCGAGTGAGGTGACAAGACTGTGTACTGAAGTGCCCCAGTGATATTAATTAAAAGGTGGTATGTAAGTATAAATGGGAGTTATAAGTATGACTTGCAGTAATATGAAAGCAGCATGTAAATGACAATTTTAAAACAGGTATAAGTTAGGAATTTGTTATGGTTATGTAGTTTAAGGTATAGTTGGCACAAATAAGATAGAAATAACGTTAGTGGTGCATAAATCATAACATTAAGAGATAATTAGAATTGCAGAATTGGTAATGTTTTTGGAGCTTAACTGAACAGGATTTGCTGCTGTGGAGTCGAACATTGTCGCAAATGCCGCAAAGTCAAGCCGACCGGCGATGTACTTTGGGGAGATTGACGAGCAGGTAGGTGTAGGTTTCCTCTTGGTTCTCAGAGCACCTTTTGGTCAAAAACGTTTTAAGTCACAAGTTTTGGGTTTGGGCTATCTGGGCATTTTTAGCACAACTTCCAAGGTTCCGGGACTAGAGAGGCGCCACTTGGAGGGTCAGGAGTCACTCAGGTTGGTTCCAGATGCAGTTTCAAGATGGTTGGAGCCTTTTCTGTCTCTCAGGCTCTGATCAGGAGGCCAGCCAACTTTGAAGAGTTACTCTCCTTTCAGGCAAGCAATACTAGAACTGGAAATCCCAGATTCTATATCAATAGTACTTCTCCCTCCTCCTCTAACTCATTGTGCCTGTGAAGTTACGCCCTTTTACCTCGTAGGCCACCATCTATAGCTATTTCACCTCCCATGACACCTGCAGGGTACAGCCACCTTTAAGACCACAATTGACACCAGATATGTTTCCGAAGAGGAAATCCAGAACTCCTTCACCTCACTCAAGATATTCTTATAGATCACAGTCAAGGTCATGCCATTGATCTTGCTGTTCCAAGCACTCAAAAAGATCTCTATCTTCCAGAGGATCATGAAGAATATCTTCCAGACATACTTCTAGATCATATCCTCTTGGTCTTTATTTAGATTTTGGATCAAGGACCAGACATTATTCTCCAACTTTCAACCCACCCTCCCGTGCCAGAGTCTTGCCAACAAATTAGATTACCACATTCCACAAGATTCTAATCAGACGTGTAAATGAACTACTCTTCCAGCTACGACAACTTCCACTTTGGTAATATTTAAGACCCTTTACCAACTTACCTCTTCAAGACCTTTACTTCCATTGGTTCCAGGCCTCTCAGAATAAGTAATTGAACCTTTTATATGTCTGCTTCTCTTAAAGCTCCACCATCGAGATCGCAAAGGATTGTTCCTCAGAATGGACCTGCCTCCTGATTCTTTTTTGTTTCTGCTGCAAAGGAAAATTGTGCCACTTCACCATCTATAGTGCCTCCAGACAAGGAGAATTCACATTTGGATACTTAGTTTCTGTCCTTGTGACAGAGTGCTTTTAGGCAGATGACAGGCCCCTTTACAATTGTTTGCATACAATGTGCCTAGGGAGTGTTTTGTGCTTTGAGAAGAATATATGGCGATTCTTCATGAAGGCATGATGGTCTTTAATCAAACGATTAGCCCTGGTGCACACATTTCAGATCTTGCTGCACACAGCTATTGTTGTGGCTGAGCGGGAAGGTGATCATTGTGGCTTGGGCTCATTGGACATACACCAGAGGCTCAGTAAAGAATTCTTAAGCTTCCCTTCTCAAGAAACACCTTATTCTGCCCACATGCTTACTGATGACAAAATGTCATGCATTAAGGTCGAAATGGAAATTTCAAACTTACAGGCAGTGGGCAGCACTTTTATTGGTCTTATGACCTTCAATATTACCAAAGGAGGGTTTAAGCCCTTCAGTGTCCTGGAGGGCAAAATGAACATCAAAGGCAACCTGACCACCTACAAATGCATCCATCCAACTGAAAAGAGATTAACAGCCATCATCGGTCGCTGTCAAAAAGCTGCAGGAGCCAAGCAGTGACTCCTCACTTCTCTTCCAGGGGATTCTCATCAATAGTCATAAGATTGGAATAGTCCCGCCCATGCATGGGGACCCTGGAGCGCTTTGTAAATATTTTATGTATATATATATCAACCTTGGGCGTAGTACTTTATATATCTCTCTATCAATATATATATATCTGCAGCCTATAGTGAGGATACAAATATATATATATATAGATATATATATATATATATATATATATTTATATATATATATGTAGAAATATATATATATAGATATATATAAATATATATATATATATAAATATATATATATATATAGATATATATATATATATTTATATATATATATGTAGAAATATATATATATAGATATATATATATATCTGCAGCCTATAGTGAGGATACAAATGACCAGATTACATTGACTTGTCATTTTAAAAAGTTACACAAACAAGAAAATGCACGTAATTATTAAAAAGACTATAGGAAGTCTTCCATCAACCTTTATTTAAAAGGAAAAACGAAAGGGAATATGATACGTTATTAACCAATTGGCTGCCATTCGAAGAATAACAGAAAAACTCGCACTATGCCTTTAAGAACCTCACAGCACCCCCTGTTTCCCATCATGCCTCACAGATGTGAGTTAGGTAAGTTCATTTTTCCGACTCCTCCTGTTAGGATCCTGGAGCACTGAGCTCTGCCTTTTTTTAACAAGACTTGCCAGAAAAATCTTATCAAATATTTTAAAAAACAATATCATCTGATAGTACCCAGTACCTAAAGTACTGACAACCTTTTTTCTGACAGAATTATTTTCTGTAACAATATGCCTTCACTCTTTGTGAAGTGTCCTTCCTGTGGGAAGAAGAAGGTTCAAACTTATCCTCACTTATGGCCTTCTTATGAGTTTGGTGGTGACGGAACAGGACCGCCCAATCCCGCACCGCCAAACCCATGTTTGAATTGCCACCCACATTTGGAGTTTTCTCCTGTCTTATAGGCTGTTCTTTGGCGTTCCCACGGTGATGCCTATAAAATAGGCTCCGCAATGGGGAGGTCAAAATCAGTACCTGCACAGCATGGACAGCTGCAGTCCATGCACATGTTGTGCCCCCCTGTGTGTATCCACATGGCGTGAGGCACTGTTTCCTCACCACCACACTTTTCATGGGGGTTGCACCGCCATGAAAAGTGTGGGGGTGAGGAAACTCATAATATACTTGGCGGGGCCAAGCATATTGCCTCAAGGCTGCCCCGCCAAGGCCAGATCCCTTTGGGATTTGCTAGCCAGATTCGCAGGAAAACTGCCAAAGGAGATAGACAGGATTTTCAAGAAATTCTGAATGAAGGTGGCCTTGTGTCTAATCAATTATAAGTGCAGCTACAGATGTGTCGGATCTAGTGGCTCATGGTTATGCACACAGCATCTGTGCAAGAAGATCATCTTGGCTGTGTCTCACTGGCTTGAAATCAGAGGCAGACATAGAATTATGAACCTTCTATTCTCAGGTAACACCCTTTTCAGTACTCATACGGATGTGGAGATGTCCAGAATGAAGACAGAATTGGATACTCTCAAAGCTGTTGGCCTGGAAAAGAAAAATTAATTTTCCACACAGGGTTTAAATTAAACCCCTCACTGGTAACAGCATCACCAGCAGGCAAGGGCACACTTCCATCCTCGCAAATCATCTAGAGGAAGTGGTTCACAACAACAACAGCCTGCAGCTTTAGGAAAACCTCATGTTAAACAATGAATTATTGCTTTCCTCTTCTCTGTTACCGGCTCCAGTGGGGGGAAGTATAGTCAATTATTTGGAAGAGTGGAATTTGATCACAAAAACAGATGGGAGTAGAAAGCCAAGATACCTTTCCTCATCATGCGTGTCCCCAAAAGTGACAGGTCGTTTTTGTCCTTAAAAGTGACAGGTCTGAGTGTCCCCAAAAGTGACAGGTCTGTGTGTCACCAAAAGTGACAGGTCGTTTTTGTCCTTAAAAGTGACAGGTCTGAGTGTCCCCAAAAGTGACAGGTCTGTGTGTCACCAAAAGTGACAGTTTGTGCGCAAAAGGTTTGGGGACATGATGTATGTGTGGCAGCCCTACCAGGAGCTGAGCTGGGGGTGTGGCACAGGGTTTGTGTCAGAGTGTGAGCATGTGTTGAAGGCAGTGTTAGGTTAGCAGGGTTATGTAAGGGAAAAAAAAATGTGTCCCTAAGGGTGTGCGCAAAAGTGTCTTCATGGGCATGTTTTAAAACTGTGCCTGCAGGGCTGTGACAGATGGTGTTTTGGCATGCTGAGCTGTGAATGTATAGGCAGGCCTCAAGTCCCCCACCCCCACATGTGGCAATGTGAGGCTCATTAAACGCTTGTCCTTAAAAGTGACAGGATGTTTCTGTCCTTAAAAGTGACAGTTTGTGCGCAGAAAGTTTGGGGACATGATGTATGTGTGCCAGAAGAGGGAAAAAAACAAGCCCAGGCTGGGCCCATATTTCCCAAGGAGAATGTGAAACAGGATAACACGACAGGCAGGAAATAAAGCATGCACCCCAACACACAAGCCAATGCTGCGAAGTCAAAAACTTCCAACAAACAAGCTGCTTCTATCTTTCCAGGCAGGGCTCGGTCATAATTACCAGATGTTAAAAGGATAAAGTGACAACAGTCGTGAGCAAACTAAACTTCAGGCCGGTCCCAAACTTCCCCAGGAGAATCTGAAACCTGATAACACGTGGCAGGAAAACACACTGCAGGAAAACATGAGGCAGGAGATAAAGCTGTCAGTCTCAGCAGCAAGGACTGTGTTGACTCAGCAAGACCTACAAACACATTTCCTGGGCCAAGCTCCTCAAAAAAGTACAGCAAAAGTGTATGACCTACAAAGTTATGACTGTGTTTTCCACTTTTTCATGGTATTTTCCTGTCGCAATACTTTAGGGCAGCGTGAGCAACTGTGAACAAAAGTGATTGCGCTGTAAGCAAAATTGGCTTTGTGAAATCACCTGCCAGTTTCCATTAAGGCGTTTCAAACTTTTTCCTTGTCTAAGAATCAATTTTTGTACTGAAGCATCTCTGTCAAATTACCACTATGTAGCCATTGGAAAAAGTACAATTCTACTTGTTAACTAAAAGTAACAATTACCAGTTCAAAGAAACTGTCTTGTGGTTTGTGGCCTCCTGGCCTGTCTGGATACGTTGGCACGGGCCTGGCTGCCATGATGACTTTTGCGCACGTTACTCTTAGCAGTTGTTCTGTCGCCCTCTGCTTCTGCCATGTTGTTTTGCAACTGTCTGCGTTTTCTGTTTCTCACCTTTTCTCCTGTTCCCTTTGGGCTCAGTCTGAACAACAGTTACAAGGTCGAATAACACGTCCCTGGTTCTTACTGATTTGGCCCGTCCCTCGCACCTAGACATAACACCACGTACAGCTGCCATGGAGAAATTAGTGTGCTTTTAATAATGCGGTTCGCCCGCTCTAGAGCACTTGGAGGCGATCTTTCCAGAGAGAAGAGCTGTGATTGTCTGCTGATGTAGTTTTGCATCTAGAGACTGAGGTATGGGGGTTCGCTAGTCAAAGCCCAAAGGTCTTCTATTTGTATAATATACTAGCTTCCAGCACGGGGAGGGTGGTAATGTTAGTTAGACATATATCCACTGCTTTATGAGATGCTTTCCCCGTTCGTATTCTATGGAGTTGTAACTATGCTGATTATATTATTCATATGTATTATGCTAGTAGTACTGACACGTGTACTGTATCTTAGAGCACGTAAGTTGAAATAAACATTTTAACCTATACAGTGTCTCTTCTTACGCATGTTGTGGACAGGTACGAGTGTGACGAAAGAGTGTTCTTGCTTTTGCGAGTCCTGAGTGAGAGAGAGATACCGTGTTCTGGGTTGTCTAATCATTGGTACATTAGTGCTAATGGGACGCTAAGGCTATTTGGGTTGGGGTTTTGGGTGCTAAGGTCTATGGTCGGCTCAACACTATATTCCGAGGTCCTATTATCCTGTGCATAGCTCTGTATGTGCAGAAACCCTATGACATGGCGCGACCAACGAGTGGGGCGGCTTATCTGCGGGACGCTTGAGTAGTACTTGTGCTTGTCCACAATACCCTCACGTACGCTTCCGGAAGCGTGTGTGACGGCGATACCTCCTATATTGCAGACTTTGTAGGTTCTTTCAAGCTTGATGTTATTAAAAAAGGTTTCTTAAACATAACCCTTTTTGTGCTGCCTCGTGTAAGATTGTTGAATAAACCCGTTAGTAATGGCGGGTATAGACATAGCGGCGCATAGCCGCACAGCACTCCGGGATCACTTACGGGTGTATGGAGTGCCAGACGCGGAAGTTGAACTAGTCTTTGTGGTTCAAGCCGATCCGGCTTTCCACTTTGAGGTGTTCTACTCTTGGATCACTTTTCCAGCGGTGGACGCGAACGATAATCTGTTCCATGAATATGAACCCACTAATGTTCCCGCTGTCTATCGACCGTATACTACTCTTGAAGTACCGCTCACGGCTTGGCAACACCGTGTTTGGTTTAATGGCGCCCTCCCACAACCGACTACCACGGTTCGTTTAGGCCCCTTATCTATTGAGGGGGCCACTTGGCCTGTTTTGGCCGGGTACACCCCACATCCCCGTTATATGACTATACCAGTCGCGGAACTACGCACTATGTATGCGGCCTTGGTGCAGGTGCATCGAGCTCTAGTGCGATATGTTACAGGCAGCATCCATGGGGCCGCTCCTGGAGTTGCCGGCCAACCAGCTGCTGCAGGCGGAGTGACCATAAGTCCTGTCATGGTGAATTCGGTGATGGGCAAACGTCCACAAAATAAGGATGATTTTCCTTATTGGCTTGCAGAAAAATTTGATCAGTTGGAGGCAGTTTTTCCACATACAACCCCAGTGGATAAACATTGTATCTTAACGATTAGTTTGCCAAAAGACTTAATTCCCGAGTTGACAGCATGTGACAACTGGGGTAAGGTATTCGCAGCAGTATATTCTAAATGTTTTGGTACTCCTTCCATGACGGTTCTCCCCTCTATAATTAAAAAAGTACAGGATGAACATGGCCCTGAAGCGGCTGTGGAATTAGGGATGAGACTGGTGGGAGTGTTTGAAGTAGTAGCTGAGCTGATCCTTGCGAATGTCAAGGGCGATGCAGTGAACTTTCAAGTAGCTAACGCTTTGGCTCTGGTCCCAGAATTGGACAGGCCTCGCGAATTACTGAAAATTATTACCCAGGCTTACAAAACTATTGGTAGAAATAGCCTGGGTAACAAGCCTTTTGCAAAACAGCAAACACAATCGCAACCACAACAGCAACAAACCAAATCTCAATCTGAGAAAGATGAGAAACCAGTCTTCACTAAAAAGAGCTGGAGGCTGAAAAAACAGGGTAAGCAACAAAAGAAGCCGGGGTCGAGAGGCGCATCCCCGGTTTCAGTTTCTTCTGAGCGTACTTATGATTTACGCGATAGAGCGAGAATTAAGTCACCGGATAGGTTTCAAATCCCTGATGCGCGGTCTCCTCGTTCTTCACAGGCACAGACATCGTCACAGGCCGGTGGAGGAGACCGCCAGGATAGAGGAAGGGACCGAGAGGCTCCCCAGGGACGAGACCAACCTCGACAACAAGTCAGAGGAAAAGCGGAAGACGCTCAACGTTTTCGACCACAATTTCAGAAGAAGAAAGTTGCCGCTGTAACAGCGAAATATGCCACAGACGGTGAGAACGAGGCTCCTGAATTGGACGTGGGCAGTAACCCTCCTAGACAGCGCCGCGAAAGTTACCATAGTGCGGGAGGCACTACGTCCTCATATGGAGGCGACAGCAACTGAAACATTCATTACTGTTGAAAGAGCAGACACCAGAGTGGCACCCCCTGACAGACTATTTAATATTGTAATCCAAATTGAAGGTGATGTACAGCGTGTAATTAAAGGGATTTTTGGGGAAAATCTGACCTCTTCATATGACATTTTGTTAGCAGAGGCGGATTGGCCACCCCCATTCATTCTTACTGCGCGTCAAGGGGAGGAGGTAATCCTTCCGAGCTTTTCTCGACATGTCCCAAAGGACAAAGCGGAGGCTCTTGCAGCAGAGTGGGCAGTGTCCCTGGCTCCTGCGTTATTCCGCAATCAGGTGGGTTGGGACGAAGATTCTCCCCCCCATGAAATACCTTTGCGGTCACTACCGCAGCCACAACCCCAATATCCCATAAAACGAGAAGCCAAAGGCCCCGTTTCCAAAATTCTGACTCAGTTGGAATATCAGGGAGTAATTGAACCCTGTGTATCACCTATGAACAATCCCCTTTTCGCGGTTTCTAAACCCGATGGATCGTACCGCTTAGTTTTGGATTACCGGCATTTGAATTCTCATTGTCGGACCTTTGCAAAACACCCATAGTTCTGCGCTTGTAGACAGTCTTGTTCGTAAAAAATACAAAACGACCCTTGACCTTTCAAATGGATTCTACACGCACAACTTAGCCCCGGAGAGTGGCCAATGGTGCGCTTTTACATCCGGTGGTAAAATGTTCAAATTCAGGCGTCTTCCTATGGGCTACAAAAATAGTCCAGGTGTATTCGCCGCTCGTGTTGTCTCTTTGTTAGACGGCATTGATCCAGACGCCTGTTCGTACGTGGATGACATTTATCTGACGGACGACGAATTGTTTCCGCATCTAACCCGAGTAGACCGCATTATTCTTGAATTTGCGGTTCAAGGTTACAAAATTAACTTTGCCAAATCTCATATTGCTGAATTTACCGTTTTGTTCTTGGGCTATGAGCTCAACAATGAAGGTAAGGGCTTAGCCCCCCATTTTCTGGAGAAATGTGCACTTCTGTGCCCTCCTACTAATCTGAAGAAACTTCAGTCATTGCTGCGCTTTCTGAACTTCGGACGTACGTACATTCCCGAATACGCCCAGCGTATCAAGCCACTGTATGCCTTGATACAACCTACTTTTTCGAAGTCTTGCTGGCTTCCAGAGCATACCTCCATTCTGCAGTCTTTGCAGACAGACCTTCTTGAGTCCAAATATCTTTTGACACGTGATAACCACACAAACCTGGTGATTAGAATCATTCCAGGGGCAGTGGGTTTCACGTACTTAACCTTTAATGAAGGTGATACAGTACCCATCGCATACAAGTCACATCTGTACACCTCCGCAGAAATGCGGTTTTCATCTGTAGAGAAAGTTCTGACAGCAGTGCAAATGGCGATTCTGAAGGAACGCGCACTGGCACAGGGAAAACGCATCCTGGTGGTAACACCATATCCTGCTCTAGAGGCAGTGACTAAAGCAAGTGTAATGAACTCTAAAGCGTTGCACCCCCGTTGGATACAATGGGCAACCTCATTGACGTCTCCGGATGTCACATTCATATTCGATTCTTCTCTTCAGACTCAGGAGTTCTTACAGTATGAATTCGTTCATCCTCCTCCTCTGTCTTTATTGCCGCTTGAGGATTACGACTGTGTGATCTACACCGATGGTTCGGCACAACCGGCCACGGGTTCCAAGCATGCTTATTCAGCCGCATGTGCTATTGTTGCAGGTACGTTTGTGAACGGAAAATTCAAATCCACTGTGGTGCACACACAGGCACTCGGGGATAGTACCGCACAATTGGCCGAGTTGCGAGCATTGGTGCTTGCGCTTGAGTTCGTCAATCCTGATGTGACCACTTTAATCGTGTGCGATTCTTACTACTGTGTTCAATCATACAATGACAATCTGTTCTTTTGGTCGAAAAACGACTATAGAGACGCTAAAGGCAACACAATCAAGCATAAACTGCTTTGGGTTCGAGTGGCAGAATTACAACGACGTCTGCCGCTCATACAGGTGGTTCACACCCTAGGCCATCAGCGGGTGGGCGCACACGCTGTTGGTAACAGTCTGGCAGATGAAGCTGCCAGATCAGCAGTAGTCACGTGTTCAGTAGCAGCAGTTACTAGATCCATGTCTAAAATAGACACTGATATCTTGGCAGCTATTGCTGCAACAAAAGAAGGAACGAATTACCCTAGAGGTTTCCCTTCCAAATATTCTTACCAGTTAGGTCCCGATCAGGCTCCTTATGTAACAATACCTGACGTTGGTGATCGGCTGATCCCCAACGCGGACCGCAGACTTTCCTTGATAGCGGCAGCACACGAAGGCATGGCTTCGGCTCATGCTGGTGTGTCTGCGACAATTTCCATTTTGCAGCAGAGTTACTGGTGGCGTGGTTTATATAAAGATACCCGTACTTATGTGCTTTCCTGTGACGTTTGTCAACAGATCAAGCCTTCCACGGTCACACGACCACCTCAGACCTCGCTCGGCATTTCAAACAGACCCTTTGGGTGTGTTTACTTGGATCACTGCGGTCCATTTTCATCGGACACTGCCTATAAATATATCTTAGTGGCAGTGGACTCGTGCACACGGTTCATCTGGGTCTGGCCACAACGGAGTGCTGACGCTCGAAATGTCATCAGGGATTTGCGTGTCTTTGTGGGAATTTTTGCATGCGGCACCTTCCATTCTGACCAAGGTCCGGCGTTTGCCTCTAAGGCTTACAAGGACGCAATGGGCTCCTTGGGGGTGCGGGTGAAATTTTCGTCTCCGTATAGGCCTGAGGGCAACTCTATCGTTGAACGAATGAACCGTGACTTAAAGCAATTCTTGACAGCTAGAGTTATAGGTACTGGCAGGAACTGGCTGGCCCACTTGTATACCGTTCAGCGTGCACTTAATAATCTCCCTAGAAGACCTCTGGGTGGGCGGACCCCTTACGAAATGCTCTTTGGCATACGAATGTTTGTGCCTGACCTTGATGGTCTAGACATGACGGCGCAATCCGCCAAGTTTGATGTAGATAACCATTCTACTCTGTTACAGGACTTACAAGAAGCCCGAGACAAACTTGCAATTGCACATTTGTCTTCAACCACAGACCCTGCTCTGCAGATTCCGGTTGCCGGCTGGCTTCCGAAGATTGGCGACCTGGTTCGAGAGAAGGTGGAGAACAAAAAAGAATACGGCCCCTTTCTTCGTGCACCGGTTCCAGTCCTGGGCTTGACGGGAACACGTACAGTAATCTTACCACCGCTTCCTGGTCGCAAGGGGAACAGATACATCTCAGTGGAAAATGTCAAGCTACAACATCTGGCCGATCCTGAATAGTGTCACACCAGCGTTCTCTTGTCCTGCCATTTATCGGACATGTGTTCGAGGCACTCCTGCCCGAACGGTCACTGATGTTACCCCTGGAGATGGTTGATTTGCCTGAAAACATATTTGAACCCCCTGTCTCCCCCTGCATCGACGAGGACGAATATACCTATCCCGCCACAGAATCGGTGGCACACCAACCAACAACGCCACTGAGCCCGACACGTTATTCCTTTGACTCGGATTCCACCTCATCAACGGTTCCGTCCAAGTTTAGTTTTTTTGTATCCTGGTTTAGAGACAATTTTTTGATTCCACCTTGGACATATATCTGGATGGTGCTTTTCTTGATTTTTTTGTTCATGTCCATTGGCTTTGTCACAGTGTTTTTTCTACTCATCAATGGTCACTATTTACCTGAACGCTCTGTTGTGAACAGTGTTGCTGGAACTTTGGCTCCACATTCCTCTTCACACATCATGAAGCGTGACCACACATTTGTGAACATTTCAGCGTTTCCAGTTGCTGATGGCATCGTATGGGATGCGGTAAACTTTCAGATCCATGGCCCGACAGATATTATTAATGTACCAAATGTCCTTCGAGTCTCTATGGGTGATGTAGTAAAAAGTAATATTCATTCTGATGACTGGGATGTGCATGCCGTTGAAGCATTGTTTGCTGATTTAAAATATTATGCTTCCTTTAATGCTGAGGATTTGTATATGAATTCTGCGAATTATGCCGATCTGTATTGCTACCAGCATTGGGGCAACCATTTTCTCCACAAACCGAGTGCACTACGCAGCCCTGTTACTTACACCCAATGGGAACATTGCCCAAACCCCATACCAGGTAGCTCCCAGACTCTTCGAAATAAATTCACCTATTTCACTGATTTTAATCGATCGAACCCTGGGTCCTATTATTTTAAATTGAAAACCCCATTGACACAAAAAATAATGTTGACCCACACCAAATTACTGTACTCGGGTTCCTTTTTGAGTGCCTTGGCGGTGGGTGGTTATGAGTATTGGAAAGACACAGTGGATTTAAAATCAATCTGGGGTTCAAAGCCATGGCAGGTGCAAGGCACCGAGGCCTTGCACCGCGCTTGCCTTATCCTGGCCCAAATTGTGTTTCTGAATGCTTCCATTCATCAAACCACGTGTTGGGGATTGGCTACCATTAAACAACTAAATGCGCCAGCCATCCCATCCTTGTCGAGTTCTCCAAATGATAGCTTGCGTTTTAATATGTCCCTTATGACGTTGCAGGCTCAGTTTCAGAACAACTCCTTTAACGTTTCTACACTGATACAGTCACCCTGGTTGGCATGGCCCATATCATCGAATGCATGCCAACTGCGTTTTCATGGCACAGTTCCTGGCTACATACAGGACAAGCCTGATCCAAGATTTGCTGAAACTCGTACTGTCACCACGTATTCAGTTGGTAAATTATGTAAACAATGGCTACAACATTCGTCCTTAGACTCTGTTAAGAAACATTTGTCCCTCCTATCAGGCACTATTGATTTGTCCGACTTTATCTTGGGACCTCGTGGTCCCCGACCGAAGAGATTCATTTATGAAGCGTATAATGAACTCTGGAAGCTGTCACAAATGGAAGCTGCTTCCCGTCTTCGGGAAATAGACCAAGCAAATTTGGAAAAGGTGCTTGCTGTTGTTGACAATAGTATAAATACCCTGTCTTCCCGCATTTACACATTAGAGAATATTATGTCCTCTGTTGTTGATATTGTACAAGATGATGTTTCTATTTTGTATCATGGTCAGAATCAATTGCGTTCAGTGATGCAGTTTGCGTGGACTTTGCAAACCCTTAAGTTAGGTAAAGTTCCTTGGAATTTTTTGAATACCACTGCCCTTTTTCTGCCTTTTAATTTGACTGACAAACAGCAGTTCATGTCCATGAAAGATGCATCTTACACTTTGTTACATATCGAAAAAGTGGATCCTTTACCATTCTCTGTGGCGGAACTAGATTCTGCTGTGTGGCTAGTTCATGGGGTTATCGCAATACCTTTTTCCTTGTTTGAATTTAGCTTGTGTATGAAACATTATCCTGTGGGCCGTTTCCAGCCTTTGGGTAGTGCTTTCCTGCATGAACTCTGGTCCTTGCCTTTCATGTATAAATGCCTTAGAGACGGCAAGGAAGTGTTTCTCACGGGGGAGTCTTGTGATTCAACTGTGGGTCATTCGCTTATTTGTAAACATATTAAGTTGCACGGGGCTTGTAGCGTTTCAGTTCCGAATCTTGCATGTATGCTAAAGGGTATTCCTGCTCCTGCTATTTCTCCTACTTTTACTTTGCTTACTAACGGCAGCTATTTGCTTTTAAATAACGAAGACTGTTGTGGCCTACAGGCTGGCATTCCGTATATTGTTACGGTCTCACACAGAGTTGTCTGCTGCAAGAATGTGCTTTTTCCTCCCCCTCATGACATCGTTGATAACTCTATTTGGCCTTCCATTCCTACCATGGAAGCAGATTTCAATAAGTTGAGCAGAATAAAGGCCCTTTTATTGAACGAGGAGGTTACGCTCACGTCCGCCCGGGAGACATTCGTTCTCCAGGTGGCGAGTACCCACAGTGAAATACAGGCCCTTTTGAACACCAACCTCCCCCAACATTTCGGGGAGTTAATTCATCGTATTTTTAACGCATCCAACACTGAGTGTCTAGTGCATTTTTTAAGATTGTAGGGTCCGGCTTGGTGTCCACCTTCCAAACTATTTTCGGTGTGATACCGGCGTTCATACATTCTATTTTTTCTAGCGTCTTTGGTGGTTTCCCATTAATCCTCGCTTTGGCGGCTGGTGTCTTGCTGTTGGTCTGTTTTCTGCGCAATGGCTGCTCACCACTGGGCCCTTCTCGATCCCGAACGCCTCCAGCTGCTCCGTGAGCGACTTCTGGTTGGCTTCGATGTTCTGCCCTTGGCGACTATCAGTGTGTCCTACACCCTTTCTTTTCGCTTTGCGTATTTCACTTGCGTGCAACCTGTGATGTCTTGCATCCGCTGTCCTTTCACATGGACCATGGATTATTGCCTCTCCAATTCGTCATTGTCTGTTCCGGATTTTGTTCAGTTGGTGGGTCCCTTAGAGGCCCATGAACGGGACTGTTCCGTTGCTGGCTTTATGATGCGTGCGGCTGCACTGGGGATTTTGGCGCAATGGGATATCTGGGCGGCTGCTCAGAATCTCCTACAACAAAGTTATATTGAATATCACGCAAGCTGTCCCGCATTGCTTTTGGATGCTCCATCCTCTGAGGAACATTCCTGCAGCTTTGACCTGTTGGACTGGATGGCGTCTACGTTTTTTGATGATTCCAATGATGTCCTCTTGGACGGTATAGCATTTTTCTGCACTTCCACATTTTTGGATTGATCTGCCGTTCACTGTCAGTGGACTGCCACGCTGACTGTCTTTTGCTACCTTACCCCGTTCCACTTCTTCCACTGTGGACGCCTCTGTTCTGCTCAGGTGTTTGGAACTCTGTCTTCGTTTTTAGTCTTGGCCGATGGACTGTCCAGGGGAGGGTGTCTTGTGGTTTGTGGCCTCCTGGCCTGTCTGGATACGTTGGCACGGGCCTGGCTGCCATGATGACTTTTGTGCACGTTACTCTTAGCCGTTGTTCTGTCGCCCTCTGCTTCTGCCATGTTGTTTTGCAACTGTCTGCGTTTTCTGTTTCTCACCTTTTCTCCTGTTCCCTTTGGGCTCAGTCTGAACAACAGTTACAAGGTCGAATAACACGTCCCTGGTTCTTACTGATTTGGCCCGTCCCTCGCACCTAGACATAACACCATGTACAGCTGCCATGGAGAAATTAGTGTGCTTTTAATAATGCGGTTCGCCCGCTCTAGAGCACTTGGAGGCGATCTTTCCAGAGAGAAGAGCTGTGATTGTCTGCTGATGTAGTTTTGCATCTAGAGACTGAGGTATGGGGGTTCGCTAGTCAAAGCCCAAAGGTCTTCTATTTGTATAATATACTAGCTTCCAGCACGGGGAGGGTGGTAATGTTAGTTAGACATATATCCACTGCTTTATGAGATGCTTTCCCCGTTCGTATTCTATGGAGTTGTAACTATGCTGATTATATTATTCATATGTATTATGCTAGTAGTACTGACACGTGTACTGTATCTTAGAGCACGTAAGTTGAAATAAACATTTTAACCTATACAGTGTCTCTTCTTACGCATGTTGTGGACAGGTACGAGTGTGACGAAAGAGTGTTCTTGCTTTTGCGAGTACTGAGTGAGAGAGAGATACCGTGTTCTGGGTTGTCTAATCATTGGTACATTAGTGCTAATGGGACGCTAAGGCTAGTTGGGTTGGGGTTTTGGGTGCTAAGGTCTATGGTCGGCTCACCACTATATTCCGAGGTCCTATTATCCTGTGCATAGCTCTGTATGTGCAGAAACCCTATGACAAAACAATCAGAATCAACAGTTTGGTAGTTGCCCAAAGGTTCATAAGCCAGTAATATAACCCAGCAGAAACCATTTCCACCAGGGTATAACATTAGAAAAAGATTGGTAAAGCTACGGTACTCACTCAAAAGTCAGGATGCAAGTATCATTTATGGGTTTGACTTTATGAATAGTAAGAATTTCTGATATGATTTCAGATTCAGGCTTGTTTTGTAAAGCGCGTGCTACACAACAAATGCTTCAAGGTGCTTCAAAAGCGGCCTGCTAGTGACAGGGGTTTATGGGTGCACTGAAGGGCCCATGCCCTCAAGGCATAAACAGATGGAGAGAGACAGATTGTAAGACATCACGTATGTCATTCACTATGTTGTGTGCGATATGCTTAAGAAAGTTAATGTTTCCTGAGTCTCAACATTCAGCCGTAAATATGCGATGGCAAAGAACAGCAGCTCGTCCCCGGGGCCAGTTCTTATGGTTAGATATGCCAGACTTCATAAGGCACAAGGCAAAACATGATTGGTGATTACATGAACTTAGGAGTCTTCGGGGGCAAAATCACGGCCGTTTTGCAGAGGGTGCAGAGGTCAGAAGTTACAGGTAAAAGGGCACCTGCCTGCAAATGACAGGATCACCTAATTTCTTATAGGTATACAGGCAGCGAGGTGCCTAACGGCTAAGCCCCAACCTTTTTTAAAGAATGGATAATAGAGTTTCCTCGCATTGATGAAATTGAGAAGTTGTCTCATAAGAATGGCTCCTGCCTAGGCCAGAGAAAAATGTAGAGTAACTTCCTACATAACATAAGGAACTGGAACGTGCGATTGTCAAGGCTCAGAAGGAAACCTGAATCAATGGGAAAAATGACTACGAGCACTGGGACTGGAATGAAGAAAGTATACGTGAAGCCGGACCAAGATGAAAGGGGTCGGTCTTTACTAGGCTGAATTAATTAACTGCTCCCCACTTAGCACTCTTTTTTTTTTTTTTTTTTTCCTCATTTGCCTCTTCAAAAGGAATAGAAAACCCATTCCACTTACACCAGTGAAATGAAGAGTATCATGCCCTTCCGTACGTTCATGCTAGTAGCAAAGGGAGAAAGAGAGGGAGAAGAGAGCTGCTTCAAAGTTGTATCTGCCCTGGTAGAAGGAAGCTCAGTCTCACCACCTCGGACCCCTAGCTTATAACTCCTCTACCCTCCCTCCCTCCTGAGCCGAAGCACAAATTGGGAAGCAAAAAAAGGAGATCTATACAACCAGCCGTACTGGGCAGATAAGGCTTAATCATTGGATATTAATATTCGAATGCTGCTCACACCACTCAAAAACGGGAGACCAAAAATTATGCTTTTTAAAAGCTTCATATCCAGGCTGGCCACATTTTTAACAGACAATAGCCAATCAGAAAACCTGGGAGAGGAAGCCGATATCCACAGCTTACAAATTTCTCTACGCGCTAATAGCATAGAGTAAAAAAACAGTCTTGACTTGTTCTCTGTATGTCCCACAGGAAAATCTTCGCAGCCAAAAATAATCGAGGGTACGCTTACCTTAATATTAGACCCCAACATGGAAGACAATGCTTTACTCACGTCAGACCAGAAAACCTGGATCTCCGGGCAGTTCACAAACATATGTACATCATCTTCCTTCAAACTCCCGCATTTTGGGCAAGCCACATCCCCTCCTTTCCCGAACTTTGACAACCTTTGTGGCGACCAGTATGCTCTGTGGATGGAGAAAAGATGATTCCTCCTTAGATGCGCAGGTTTCACAATTTTAAAAGCATAGACATTGATACTTGCCACTTATTTTCCAGTGAAGAATCTGGCAAGCATCGTCCCCATAATTCCGTGGGTAATGTGAAATCTCCATCCTCCAGTTCAACCAACAGCCAATAGATCGTCGCCAGCTCTTTCTTGTTAGCTGACTCCTCGAGAAGTCTGTCCTCCAAGTCATTTGTGTCTCCTATCCCCAAACATGAGTCTTGGAACCAGCTCTGCATTTGTATATATTTAAATCTCGATATTTGTTGGCGAGACAAAATGCTGCATGTCTCCCAGCTAATTAATTTCGCGTCCGTTGTAATATGGTTCCAGTTCGTTAGACCTGCCTCTCTCAATGGTCTGGCCAGTGCATCTTTTGCCCATTCCGGTGAGCCTGGTGAATCCCAAATAGGGGCCATAGAACTATAATATGGTATTTTAAGCACTTTTCTGACCCTATACCATGTTTCCGCAAGGCCCCTCAAAGTCTTCAGCCTAACTTTCTTGAAGAATTTGGGGTTCGCGTATTTAAACATAAAACCTTGGCTGCCTCCTAACTCCTGACTTGCCATAACTCCCAACATTCTCCCAATTTCCGATAGTGTGGATGTATTTAATAGCATTTTCCCATTCTTTAATAAAAAAGCCCAAGAGTAAAAAAGCAAATCTGGCAGAGCTAAGCCACCTTTCTCCACCTTCCTTCTTAGTTTCTTCCAGGCTATTCTTGGGCCTCTACTTGACCAAATAAAGCTACTAATTTGGCCTTGTAGTTTTTAAGCATCTCTCTTTCAAAAGGAAGAGGGATATTGTCAAACAGGAAAGTTAACTTGGGAAGGATCATCATTTTTATTAAATTGACTCGGCCTAACAGTGTAAGTTGAAGATGTGCCCAAATTTTTAAAAGACCGCTAATCTCCTTTTTTACTCTTTCCAAGTTTATTTTTGTAAGTTTAGAAATATCCTGTGGAATCGTCACCCCCAAATATCTTACCACTCCTTTGTTAACCAGTTCCCCTGGGTCTAAATTCCAAGTCATGATTTCGGTCTTGCTTTTATTTATTTCATATCCTGAAACTTTTCCGAAATCAGCTGTTAATGTCATAATCCGAGTTAAAGTGTTTTGTAAATTGGTTGTGTAGATAAGAATATCGTCAGCATATAAACCTAATTTCCTGTTCCATCCCTGAAATTGAAACGGTATAATCTCCGGGTCTTCCCTTATTTTACTGGCCAAGGGCTCTATATATAGGTTAAACAAAAGCGGTGATAGAGGGCACCCCTGCCTTGTACCTCTGCCAATAGAAACCGGGGCCGTCAAGGAGCCATTAATCAGTAGTCTAGCTCTTGGTGAACAATATATTGCTTCCAATATTCTACAGAAATTTCGACCCAGGTTGGCTGTTTTCACCACCTTCTGCAAAAATGCCCAGTTAACCCGGTCAAAAGCCTTGGTGGCATCTAAAGCTATGACCGCGAGTGGTAGCCCATAGGTAGAAGCCAGATCTATTGATCCTATCAGAGAAAAAGTTAGCTCCTTTAAGAACCTTCCCGAATAAAGCCTTTTTGGTCCAGGTGAATCAACTCCACTATGGAGCTATTTAATCTGTCGGCCAACACCTTAGCAAAGATCTTATAATCACAATTTAATAAAGATATCGGCCGATACGAATCACAATTAATCGGACATTTACCAGGCTTCAAAATTAGAGAAATATTTGCCTCAGACCATGAAGCTGGCATTTCTGCCCCATTAATAAAAAAGTCGTTAAAGATTTCTAAAAGTATAGGTTTCAAAGTATTCGCCAAGACCTTATAGACTTCAAGAGGTAGACCATCAGGACCTGGGGCTTTCCCTTTTTTCCTTGTCTTAACACTAGATCAACTTCCCCATCCTGAATTTCCTGGTTCAAAAGCCTATTCTTTTCCTCATTGAGGACCTTGCTTGAATTCTGTTCTAGCCAAGCTTTGATTTCATCTGGAGAGGGGTTTTGATCTTCCTGGTAAACCCTACTGTAATACTCATAAAAGGCCTGCTCAATCTCCTCATCATCCCGAGTAAGGGTGCCAGTGCTATCCCATCTAACCTGGTCAATTCTATTCTTCATCTTCTCTTTTTTGCCTTCCAGGCCAACAATTTACTACAGCCTTCGCTGTATTCAAAATGTGCCAGCTTACTTGCATCCCATTTTTTCTTACTCTCTCATGTAAAATTGTAGCCAGGTTAGCTTTTACCGCTTGCTGTTTTTGCAGTAAGTTTTTTCTAACATGATCGTCTATCATGGGGTCAGACAAATCTTTCTCTAAAATCCTAATCTGTTTCTCTACTTCTGCCACTTCCTCATGGTAGCCTCGCCTTCTTCCAGCCGCTATTGTCCCTAATCTACCTCTAAGAAAGGCTTTATAGGAATCCCAAATAATGCCACGTGAGGCTGTCCCTTGATTAAACTGGAAAAACTCTTCTGTTTCTTTAGCCAATATCCCTACCACCTCCTCATCCTGTAAGATAGTACGATCTAGGCTCCATCTAGATTGGGAGACTTTGTCATATACTTTTAAATGTAAAATCACTGCCGAATGATCAGACAGATGAATACCCACATGTTCGATCTTGTCAATCCAGTTAGTCAAATTGGCATCAGTGAGAAAATAGTCTATCCTGGACTGGTGTCTATATTTTTGATTATGATAAGTGAAACCCTTACTTTGTCCCGCCCTCTGTCTCCAAACATCACTAAGACCCAACTGATTCATAATTTGTTTAATAAACAGTGACATTTTTGGATTGACCCGGGCTCTGCAGCGCGAGGTCCTGTCTAGGTTGTAATCTAGAACTGCATTAAAATCCCCTGCCATGATGATTGGACCTGAGGCGTCCACTAATTCTGATAACAATTCCCCCAAAGGGATAACATCATCCTGATTAGGACCATAATACCCTACTAAAGTAAAAACATAACCTGAGACCTTTGCCCTGACTACTAACCATCTTCCAGCTTTATCCGAAATATGGGATTCAAAAACCACCTGCACACCCTTCTTTGCTACTATAGCAACACCTTTAGTTACAGCCAAATGAGAAGTACAGACTACTTGGGAGACCCATCTTTGACGCTTAAAAAGATCTAAGCACTCCTTCTCAGATAAATGTGTCTCCTGTAATATCAGGATCTGGGCCTGGCAGTCTTTTAAATACTGTAGAATGTTTTCCCTCCTCCCGCGTACCCTAAGACCATTCACGTTCCATGAAAGGATTTTTATTACTCCTCCTCTTTTTCACTCATCAGACTCAGAGCAGTAAGTAATTCCACACAAGGCTCAAAGGGAAAAAAGGAGGGCAAAACATACCAGCTCTGATAGACAAAAAGAAGACAAACAAAACAAAAATATTTGAGGCATCTGAGGTTTTTTTCTATTTTTCCCACTGCACCCCACCCTGTGCTCCCCACATTCCCTCCCCTGGAAAACCCACCCCATCCACTACATGGCTCAAAGCCATATGGGAATTCCCCCTTGGAACGTACGTGTAAAGAAAGAAAAAGACTTAAAATGTTGCTTTCACAGTAGTTCGAGTTTGCCTATAGATATTTACTAAATTAAAGACCTAACTCAGCAATACTTTGCTATAGAACATAGAAACAGAAAAAAGCCTAACTCCCTGATTGGAGATTTTTAATGAATTCATCTAGTTTTTCTACTGAGTGGAAGATATGCATCTTATTATTCAGCATTACTTTTAGAAAAGCGGGGAATCTAAGCTGAACTGACGCACCCAAGTCTTTCAGGCTACCCATCCTTTGCCCCATCTCCCATTGCCTATTAGAGGTAATAGCTGAGACATCCGATCTTATCTCATATCTGACTCCATCTACCTCCATAGATCTCATCTCCAGGGCCTTTGAAAGAATTTTCTCTTTTAATGAATATGTCAAAAAATTCAGTAAGATTTTCCTGGGTTTTGGTCTATTTGTGTTGAGCCTAAAAGGATCTCTATGGACACGCTGTATGTCCCTTGCTATTTCCTCTTCCGATTCTTCCAGCTGTAATTTATTCTTAATCAGTTTTACAACATAGGATTTGATATCATCCCCCTCTCTTCCTTCAGGGACCTTTAGAATCTTCAGGTTATTTCGTCTTTGGAAATTTTCCAACCTTTCCGCTCTGTCCCGACCCTCCTTTTCAGCAGCCTTTAATTTGTCAATTTCAGCGCAATTTGCCTGTACTGTTTCTCTGAGCGCTGTGACCTCCTTCTCCAAGGTTGATGTTCTACCACTTAAATCATCAATTTTTTTATCCATTACTTCGCAGGCCTTTTTTATCTCTAGCTGGTTAGATTCGGATATCACAAATCTGGTCTTAATTTCCTCAGATAGTGCTGCAAGAAGCGCACCCACTGACGGATCCTCGTTGGTCGGGTGACTCAAAATCTGACCGGATTTTTCCCGATCGATGTTTTCCTGCGACCCTCCAACTTCATGATCTGCCTCCTCAAGACAAACTGGAGGCCCTTCAAGCGAATTTAACTGCTTGACAGCCGCATTCTTGGACCCCAACATCTTGTCTTCGCCTAGAATCAATGTTTTTGATAAAACTCTGAAGTAGGTTTTAAGAGAGGGAGTGATTTTAACTCTGGGAGCTTGCAGCTGCTGCTTCTTTTCTAATGAGGATTTCCTGTATTTTGTTTTTGGAGGGGAGAAATCGGCTTTTTCACTAACATGAAAGGGGTTTCCCAAGCCACTACTTTCGTGTTCTTATCAGCTTCCTCACCCTGCTCACACTCATCAGCCTCTTCCCACCTCCCTCTCTCACCCCTTCGCCTAACAGATTTAAAAAGTTTTGGAGGAGACTCTCTCTCCCTTTGCTTTTGCCCCTCGCCTTCTCCCCTGCTACTTCCCTTAACCTGGGTTCCTGTTACACTCCGTAGGGCATACCTTGTCTTGACATCTATTAATCCTCTCGTTAGCTCACCTCCCAAAGCCCCCTTCCTCCTACCTCTCTTAGTTGGCTTTGTTGAACAGCTGGTCCGGGGAGTGCGATGTCCTTTGCTTCAATGAAAGCACTTCCTACGCTCCTCAACTCACAACCTTCTCTCAAATCGCCCCTTATGCAGGCACTACTATCATCTGCATCTTGTTCGGCACTACGAGGGGCTTCACCTCCGACCCCCGGAAGGAAATCTTAGCTGCGGCTCCTCTCCTCTGCGGAGCTCCAGGGCCGCCCTGCGCCAAACCTGCTCCGGCGCCGTATTGGCTGAGGAGAGCGCCGCCTTACCTTGCGCTCACACAGCAAGCCCCCCGCCTTCTCTCACTCCAAAGACGGCCGCATCGGAACCAGCGAGGAGCCGAAAGCCGAAAGCTGTGCCGCGGGGAAAAGACACCAGACAACGGGAGCCACGTAGTCAACCAGGTAGAGATGACTATCTCATGTTTAAGGCAAATTAATCAAGCCGAACATATACTACACTACTGTGCCGATATACACGAACGTTCCAGGAGCTCTTCCCGCGACCTGCTACTCGCCGGCCGCCATGTTTTCCTCAAAACCTCTCAGGCACATCTTTCACAGAATCTTCTGGTGAACAAAATGGACCCCACTTAGCACTCTTGTTGAATGCACTTGATTATAATTCAACTTCGCTTTTTGTAAGTGCGATCTGTGACTCATAAGATTTGTTGCCCGAGTCAAGGCGGCTCATCATGTCAGTGCATTCATGGCAGCTTTTTACTACCGAGCTAGCACAACTTTGGAACCAGCAGGTGCCACAGTAAAATTATGTGGTATCATGAATGCACAAGAGTGTGCATGGGCTGCACCATCGAGTTAAGTGAAAAGGGATTTTGTGAAGGTACAGCCTGACTGTCCTTTTGCAAGTATCCCAAAGGCCTATCTGGTGCCCTCCAACAGATTGCAGCTGCTGAATCGTGCTGGCACCTAGATCAGTTTATATCGGTGGACACCAGAAGACGGAATGCCTAGGAATGGGATGGAGCCCACGCAGAATGTCCAATACCAACTGGGGACAGGATACGATGAGTACATACATAGGGAAAACTTAGTTTCAAAAGTAAAGCTCAGAATGGAGACTGTTAAATTCCCAATACAGGACAAATTATGCAATTTAATGTTGATTAATTGAGGGCCTGCCCTAAGCGCCAGGATTAAAAATCAATTGGTAACCTGTAAGCACAGAAGTCATTGAAACAGAATTCTCTGTTATGGCTGCAAATCATTATGCAATAACCCCTGAAGAAACGAAGTATCTACATTATCAACATTAACTTATTATGGTTAGCCTTAATTTGAACTGTGAAAAGCTGGAAATAAAAAAATAATGACTTAAGCCTTCTTCAATGTAGGTTGTTAGATAAGGGACTGGGATGCCTCAGTAAGTGTGAACATCACAAACAAACGAAGATACTAGGAGGGATGGTGTTAACCACTCCTCGAAATTGATTTATGGAATGTAAGAGTTGAGATAACAGTTTACACGAAAAGAAATACCCTGCAGCTCCTCAAGGCACTACTGCTGAACCTCTAGACTTGGCAGCCATCTTGCCTTAATTTCTTTCAAGATTTCTGGTAGGAAAATACTGATTCATAAGACACAATTTTTGTGGCAGAAACCTGTGGTGGTACCAGAATGCACAACGGTATCTCAAGAATTGGCGAATACTATGAAGATCATCACTTTTGGGTCAATTTTAGTGGTGCCCTACAATCATTTGCATATACCACAAAACTGCTAAAGGGATTCTGGCTACAAGCCAAATCTGTGGCACTAAATTATCAGTGGCTTCCCTAGTTTAGCGGGTTAAGAGGTAAACCTGTCTTTATCGTTGCTGCTTTGAAGCTGCAAGCATTGACTTGAAAAGGAGTGAACACTATGTTATTGCATAATTCAAAGAGAGCTCTCAGGAGTCTTGACAGGCTTGAGGGCTACCTTCATCACTGCTGGCTCGCAGCCGCTCCACTTCTGATCACAGGTGCCGGTGGGGTCTGGTTGCTCAATAGACAGCAGTTGAAGACTGATTCGACTAAAGATAAGGGTTGATACCCAAGGGGTGCCTCAGCAAAGAGGACTTTTTATTTGTGCTTTCACTGCTGAAAAAAGGGATGCAATTTCCTATGGCAGGCACCAACCCATGGACAGAAACTGGCATACTTTGTAGTGAAATGGAATGAATCAACTGGTTGTGCAGGAAGCCTCCATTCAAGATGTCTCTCTGTAGCTTGAGTTTTTTTGAGCCAGGAGTTGATAGATGCCGCCTGCAGAATAACACAGTGACAACACAAAATTTGTGAACTAGAAGAGGGTTGTTATTATTCATGGTTAATTCAAGGTCAGTACGGGAAACAAAACTTCACTACAAATACTAAAGAGTGATAACTCCATTTCTAGGTCATCACTGTGGAAATCTGATTTGGAAAACCTACACAGATGCAGGTAGGGTTATTGTGAAACCTTGTTCGGGCTTTCAGGTGTGTTGTAGTAGAGGCAGTGGAGTGGAGGACGCAGAATACTTGGGGATGCACTGACTGCTACAGGAAACTTGATTGTAATACTAGCCATGGTGAAAAGTCCCATGAGAAACAGACATTAGGCAATGGGACACCTTAGTACCTAGGATTCACATGGAAATTGATGTACAAAACAAATCGAATGTGATTAACTTTACCACATAGTAGCCTAGCAGGGGCTGAGCACACTGTGAAAAGCAAAGAAAGGCCTTGAGAAGCCCAAGAGTAGTCGCAAAAGAACATAAAGAACCGTTAGGGACTTGTAGGGGGCGTATATGTTGAGATCCTGGCAGTAAAGAGATGCCCAGTTCTTCAGATATGACACTAGTACGGAGGGTGAAATTCATAGTTTAGGCAACACAACTGTGAGTAGATTTAAGTCCTAATATTTAAAAGGCCCTGTAGAGAATAGCGACTTCGCTGCTACATTCAAAACTATAGCAAGAAATGAAAATGAAATACCCGCATTTGTAAAGCGCACAGCTAACCCCGAAGAGGTGTCCTGGCGCTGGGGGCCGTCGGGAAGATTAAGTGAGCTATTGCCCAGAGTCACATGGTGCTGGGCTAACCTGCCGCCGGCACCGGGGATCGAACCGTGAACCCGGTCGCTGCTCCACAACTCTTCCACAAGGCAAGGAAGGGAGTAAGCTGTGATACATACACAAGCTTGGCAAAGATGGTCAAATCTGATGTCCAAACAAGACCCTTACATGTTGGGCAAAATATCTAGGCGCCATTCTGCATTTCCACAAGTTTCTTAATGTCTGTATCCCTAAAGAGATATTTATTTGGGTGGGCCATGCAGAGAGTGCCTCAACGTTCAAATCTGTTGAACATTGAGACACATATGCTACTAGGTTTGAATCAAACTCTCATGGTGTGATTAAGACAGTGTATATATTTGCCATGGAGGGCCTATAACCTGCATGCTGGCTTGGAAGGAACTGTCTTGCGGTATTCTTGTAACTTAAACAGGCAACATGTAACAGTGATGTGTGCTCTGGAAGGTACAGGTAGAACAGAGGAGATCGGCCTACGAATAGGTTAGATTCAAGGTTAAAGGGCAGGAAGGAGTGTAGCAACTTTTTACTAGGAGGCTTTCAGGGTTCTAACATGCATTGGCAACAGAACACCAATATGAGTGACTGTGATTGCAGAAGTCCTACACGGCACTTCTCCCATCACTTCAAATACTGAAACTCTAAACAAGCCTGTACTACATCCATTGTCTTCTCGGGCCCATGCAAGCCTTGTATCAGTATCTTATGCAGGGAAATCCAGTTCAGAAAAGGGCTTGGGGATTCTGGAAATCCCAATCCAGAGCTAAATGTATTGTTGATAAAATGTGGAACAGCTTTACTGAGGTCTAAGAAAAGATCCATTTGTAGCAATCATAACAATCTGACTCGAACATTAAGAGCATAGTATAGACCAGTATTTCCCAAACTGAGGGTCGCCAGCCGATTCTAGGGGGTCAGAAAAGTCCGAGCAATAAATAAAGATGCCTTTAAATCCGGTGCTTCAATGACAGAGTTCAAATGTCGGGCTGTCTTCTGATAAATTGCTGGGGGATTGTGTTTAAGTTTCTTTCTCTGAGTGCAAAGCGAGAGGAGTTTTTAAAGTGAATTATGTGGCAATCTTGCTTGAGTACAAGAAATATGAAATTTGTCATTTTTTGACACACACACACAACAAAATGAAAATACCTGTAAATAAACTGTATGCGTTCAGCAGTTAGGAATGCATAAATGAAGCACAATTTTTGTAATTTTGAAGTGTGCGATAAACAGAGATTTTAATAGGATTCAGATATATCAAGACACTTTACTTGGTGATGCACAACTGATAAACATTCACTAAAATCAGATTTGCACACATTATCATTTGTGTTCTATATAGTTTTATCAGTAAAACTGTACGTCTGTGCAAAGTTAGTGGTTATTTCAATAGAAAACGGTCTTTAAATCACCCTCCTCATGTCCGTTAAAGGTAGGTGGGGCACAAAAGTTTGTTGCTCTAAAAAGTGGGTCATGTTTCTAAAATGTTTGGAGTAAGAAGGCAAATAAATAATAAAAATGTGGAATTAGTAGGTCATCAATAATCAAGTAAATCAGTGTTTCTTAAACTTTTGACATAGGTAGACCTCTTACTTAATCATTACTGACACCGAGGGACCCCCACTGAATCACTACTGGAATCTGCAGAGCAGCACTGAGTCATTACTAGAAGCCAGGGACCCAGTCCTAAGCATTTTCAATGATTCATTGCACTTAGCGTTGCTGCAGAAGGAAGCCTACTTAACCGTAAAATTTAACAGTACCATAACGAGGTTAAATGAAATGCCAGAGTTGTCAAAACCTTGATTTCTAATAAAGTTTCTTGAGCCTTATTGATAGCGGTGAAGAACTGCAGCGTCCCTTTGCCATAGGCTGCCAAAACTGAACTACAATTCCCAAGATTCTTTGTAGTGCTTAGTAAAGGTGCCCCAACAGGAAATGCCCTCAGCCATTTTTGACGCGATCATTCGCGCCGTGACAGGAAAGATGGAGGAGGCGGAATAATAGGAATCTGGAGCTGCTGCTCATGTAAGTACACAGGCTTGCACTCAGTTTAAATATACCCCCGTTCTGACCTCGTGGCTTATTAAAAAACTTCTACGCGTTTCGTTACAGAGACGCAGAAATAGTGCGGTGCGCAACATTGTTGCGAAAAAGTTATTCGAAGCCAAAGTCTTCACGAAGCACTGGCAAGGTACGCATTTGAGTCTTGACTCTGACACGCGTAGTAACCGCTTTTTGAAATATCTGGAGCGCTGCAGTTGTTTAAGCATGCTCTATGAGTGCAAGTATAATTTGCACTTGAATGCCGTTTTTCCCATAGACATAAGAAGTGTGCTGGCATACTACATTGCCCTTCAAACAACTACCACATGATCAGACCAAGGGTAAATTACCACGCCTGCCCAGGTATGCGCTTCATTAATTATGCGCTGATTCATGTAGTGACAACATTTGTGTAAAACATAAAGAACTGACAACAGTTCTTGTTTAAACAGGTATTTCTTGAACCTCCCCCTTATATGAACAAATTAGATTTCCCCTGATGGTGAAAACCGTACACATCAGGTAACTTCTGTTTTAATGAAACCTTTTGAGGACTTATTTACAGCTTTGAGATAAGGAGAGTCCAAAAATTATCCATACTTCTTTGTGTTATTTTTTCTGTAGATTACACCAGTATTCATAAATCAGAAGCCCTGATGATAGCCCCTGGAGTCCTCCTCGGGTTTGAAACGCGTCAGCATTTTGGTTAACATTGCGGAACTGTGATATGTTTTCCACGTTCAGTTTGAGGGAATTGAAATTAAATTTAACCCCTACTGTTTGTATAAGTTGTTCCCAATGTTAGACATTCTCTTCACTTGATAAAATTGTTTTTGGAACAAGGGAATGTCATTCTGAGAATTGTAATTGGTGTACTATCATTTATGTTCTGTGTTGTATGTAGTTATGTTTTAAGCATATGGATGTTGTTTAATGTTTTGTATTGAAGATGTTTCTGAAATGAATAAGTGTTTGTCTTTTTATATATTTATGAACCAAACAATATATGATAAAACAAATATATGAAAAGGTTAAATAAATAACCAGATCAAATTAAAATGTTCATATTTGATCTTTGCTGCAAGTAGACAGCCTGAAAGTTAGTTAGTAGCCAGGTTCCACTTGTTGCTTTAACGTATTACGGCCCTACCTGGCTTCCCGCCTTTGGGCCTAACTCCCCTTGTTGCTACACTTCAAGAGCGGGTTGTTACCCGCGAGAGTCTGGACATTAGGAAGTTTATGTTCAGATAGATCTAGAGTTCTATCCAACACAGGTCGGTTGACCACCTTCCTGTAAAGAACGTCTGAAAGAGACACACTCTCATTTACAGAAGCTCATATTCAAAATTTGATTTCGACTCCCTCTCCTTTCTCCTCAGTTTCACTTAGTACCTCAGCAAAACGAGTCTGATAAACTAACTCGCTTACATAAAAAACATATAAGGACAGAGCTGCATGGGCATTTCCTGTTGGAGCACTTGAAAGCAGGTACGATTCCCTGGGGCTTACAGGTTAAGAACATTCCAGTCATTTTTACTGATGATCCCGAGTATAAGAAGGGTTTCAGTTTCATAAGCACTAAGTGTAGCCGGGACTTAATGGTACACACGATTGAAACAGCGCAAAGACTGTAAAAAAGAAGCAGAAGAATTGGAAGAACTAGTCCAGGCAATAAAGGACAATCATACAGCTCAAGAAGCTAAGGCACTCCTTGAAAAGATCGAAAAAGAGATTCTAACATTCAAAGACAACACAATTAACTTTAAAACCTCAAAATTCGAGAAAGACACAAAATCTTTTAACATTGAGCAGGTGTATCCATACCTGAAGGACGATTTCTATACTACCACTGAATCTCGTCGAGCAATCTCAAGTTACCAAGGGCGCTCCAGAAACAGATTCTTAACCTTCTCTGAAACTTCTTCTTCGGATTCAGCAGGGGATTCGGATCTTAGAGAAGGACCCTCTAAGAGACAGAATTCTTTTTTAGACAAAGGCGATCAGAAAACAAGAGTATGGTTCAAACAACAACCATGGGAAATGAGGACAAGGCGCCAATTTTACAAGTTGTGAAAGCAACATCTATAGTGAATCTGTCCCAGAAACAACTGACTGAAGATGAACAATCAGTTTTGGAGTTGGGCCTTAAGTTTGTTCCTAATAGACCGACTGATTTCACGAAACTTAAACTAGAAGCAATCGAATTTTGTCTCAAGATCCGCTTAAAGGCATTTTTTGCTGACAAGGAATATGAAGGTAATGAAGAAGCTTCTGGTCTTACGAACAAATCGAAGTTTATTCCTCCAACGCATAACATTCCCAAAGAGATTGTGGCATTCGAACAGGTTGTATTGTTATCTATTAACCAATTGGAGAAAAAGAAATCCTTCTTAAAAAGAAACATATCATTAAAACAGCAAAAAGCCATTTGTGAATTGAAAAAGGATGACTCTGTAGTCATTAAGCCGGCCGACAAGGGCGGAGCCCTTGTCATTTGGCCCAGGGATATGTATCTAGCAGAAGGAAGAAATCAAGTTAACAAGTATGAGTGGTATCGTCAAGTCAAAGAAGATCCTACAAGATCTATACAAGAAGTATTTGGGGAGATATTAAAAACCGGGTTTGAGCAAGGCTTTTTGGGACCTAGGGACTTTAATTTCCTACTTAAGAAATATCCAAGGATCCCGGTGATCTATTTCTTGCCCAAAATTCACAAAAGGCTCGACAATCCGCCAGGGAGACCAATCGTCTCGGGGTGCGACTCCCTCCTGGAGCCAATCTCGAAGTATGTAGATATCTTCTTAAAGCCATTCTTGAATGTCGTGCCATCATATTTACGAGACACCACTGGTTTTATCACCAAAGTAGAAGGCCACGAGTTTGACGAGCAAATACATTGGATGGTTTCCTTTGATGTAACTTCAATATATACACAGATACCGCAAGATGAGGCTCTACAAGTCATTGAAATCTACTTAGAAAGTAGGCCAAGGCCCCATAGAGTCCCGACTACATTAATTTTACAACTTGCTGAAGTTGCACTCAAAAAGAATTACTCCAAGTTTGAAGATACTTTTTACATTCAGACAAACGGGACCGCCATGGGTTGTCCCTTTGCCCCAGAAATGGCGGTCCTCTTCAAGGCAAAATATGAAGAAAAGTTTATCTTCAACAACAATCCTTTCCAAAGTAACATCATACAGTGGCTTCGTTACATAGACGATATTTGGTGCCTTTGGAAAGGCACCCAAGAGGAGCTAGAGATATTTAATTGCTGGCTAAATACCCGGCATGAGGACATCAAGTTTAGCCTGAATAAGAGCAAAACAAGTCTTACTGTCCTGGATGTAGAAGTGCTTCCCTATCAGAATGAACTTACAACTTCATTATATCGCAAATCCACCGATAAGAACACAATCTTACACCACAGGAGCGCACACCCGAGAAGCTTGAAGGACAACCTTCCTTATGGTCAACTGTTGAGGATCCGAAGGAACTGCTCCAGAAAAAAGGATTTCCAATGCCATGCAGCAATTTTTTGTGAACAAATGAGCAACAGGGGATATCCTAAGAAAATGTTAAAGCACGCCACGAAAAGAGCATGGTTCACGCCCCGTGAAG
Organism: Calotriton arnoldi; assembly: GCA_963921515.1. NCBI lineage: Eukaryota > Metazoa > Chordata > Amphibia > Caudata > Salamandridae > Calotriton > Calotriton arnoldi. The sequence continues at coordinate 71,184 of CAWUFW010002690.1, read as the reverse complement.
CCCTCTTGAAATCAAGGTCAAATCACCTATGGAACGATTTGTCTGTGTATCTACTTTTGGTCCTGATACGAACAAATTTCGTCAAATTATTTTAAAGAACTGGCATCTGTTACAAAACTTGGAATGTCCTTTTCAGAAGCCTTTATTTGCCATGAAAAAGAACATAAGTATTGGGCAAGAAATTGTTAGAGCTGATATATTTCCTTCTGGCCAGAAGGTTGATTTACGAACGCAGTGGAAACTCAAACCTGTGGAAGGCCACCACAAATGTGGCAATTGTTCAGCCTGTGACTCTACGATCACAGGTACGGAGTTTATATATAATACCATCAAATGGAGACTTACAGATTTTACAAATTGTAAAACAAAAAATGATTTATATGCGATCTTGTGTCCATGCCCCAAGATCTACATCAGTAAAACCAATCAACAAATAAACCAACGAATCGTCCAACACAGGTCCAGAATCAAAAAGAAAATAGTAACTGCCCCTATGGTTGAGCACTGTATGGCAAATTCACATAGCGAAAAAGATTTCAAGTGGACAGTGTTGTCTTCATTAAATACAAAGAAACGGATGTTTGATATTGAGGCAGCGTTGCTGCAGAAGGAAGCCTACCTAATTTTAAAATTTAACAGTACTTCAACAGGGTTAAATGAAATGTCAGAATTGTCAAAAACTTAAAGCTTCTTGAGATATACTGATAGTGGTGAAGAACTCCAATGTACAGTGTGGGTTGACTTCTCGTGACTTTATGTCACTTGGTTACAGGTTTCCAAGACTAAACTATAATTCCTATGATTCATTGCACTTAGCGTTGCTGCAGAAGGAAGCCTACTTAACCGTAAAATTTAACAGTACCATAACGAGGTTAAATGAAATGCCAGAATTGTCAAAACCTTGATTTCTAATAAAGTTTCTTGAGCCATATTGATAGCGGTGAAGAACTGCATCGTCCCTTTGCCATAGGCTGCCAAAACTGAACTACAATTCCCAAGATTCTTTGTAGTGCTTAGTAAAGGTGCCCCAATAGGAAATGCCCTCAGCCATTTTTGACGCGATCATTCGCGCCGTGACAGGAAAGATAGAGGAGGCAGAATAATAGGAATCTGGAGCTGTTGCTCATGTAAGTACACAGGCTTGTACTCAGTTTAAATATACCCCCGTTCTGACCTCGCGGCTTATTAAAAAACTTCTACGCGTTTCGTTACAGAGACGCAGAAATAGTGCGGTGCGTAACATTGTTGCGAAAAAGTTATTTGAAGCCAAAGTCTTCACGAAGCACTGGCAAGGTACGCATTTGATTCTTGACTCTGACGCGCGTAGTAACCGCTTTTTGAAATATCTGGAGTTCTGCAGTTGTTTAAGCATGCTCTACGAGTGCAAGTATAATTTACACTTGAATGCCGTTTTCCCCATAGACATAAGAAGTGTGCTGGCATACTACATTGCCCTTCAAACAACTACCACAGGATCAGACCAAGGGTAAATTACCACTCCTGCCCAAGTATGCGCTTCACCAATTATGCGCTGATTCATGTATTGACAACATTTGTGTAAAAGATAAAGAACTGACAACAGTTCTTGTTTAAACAGGTATTTCTTGAACCTCCCCTTATATGAACAAATTAGATTTCCCCTGATGGTAAAAACCGTACACATCAGGTAACTTCTGTTTTAATGAAACCTTTTGAGGACTTATTTACAGCTTTGAGATAAGGAGAGTCCAAAAATTATCCATACTTTTTTGTGTTATTTTTTCTGTAGATTACACCAGTATTCATAAATCAGAAGCCCTGATGATAGCCCCTGGAGTCCTCCCTGGGTTTGAAACGCGTCAGCATTTTGGTTAACATTGCGGAACTATGATATGTTTTCCACGTTCAGTTTGAGGGAATTGAAATTAAATTTAACTCCTACTGTTTGTATAAGTTGTTCCCAATGTTAGACATTCTCTTCACTTGATGAAATTGTTTTTGGAACAAGGGAATGTCATTCTGAGAATTGTAATTGGTGTACTATCATTTATGTTCTTTGTTGTATGTAGTTATGTTTTAAGCATATGCATGTTGTTTAATGTTTTGTATTGTAGATGTTTCTGGAATGAATAAGTGTTTGTCTTTTTTATACATTTATAAACCAAAACATATATATTAAAACAAATATATGAAAAGGTTAAATAAGTAACCAGATCAAATTAAAATGTTCATATTTGATCTTTGCTGCAAGTAGACAGCCTGAAAGTTAATTAGTAGCCAGGTTCCACTTGTTGCTTTAACGTATTACGGCCCTACCTGGCTCTGTCCTTTGGGCCTAACTCCCCTTGTTGCGGCATATAAAACAAGGCAGTATTCGAAAGTACTCCTACTATGCAAACCCTACTCTAAGAGTACCTAGAGTGTGTGTGTAGGTGTAGAGCCAAGAATCTCCACAAGGGACGATCCAACTCCATTACCTGGTGGGAGAGAATGAAGGACCCTGTCTTGGTCACAAACTGGACACCCCTCACGAGATATCAGACCGGTGCGTGGTGAATTCTCAGCATGCATGGACCTCTGGTTTCAGCTGGAGTGCCTCCTCTGCTAATCTATCGGTATGCTCCTCTTTTATAATAGAAAGCAACCTTGCGATGTGCATATAGATTAGGGATGTTATGGATATGTAGATAGCCCTGTCACCCCGAGGATGAAGAGAGAGATGACATTTGTACATAATGCGAAAAGAGACCTTGTACATGATGTTCAGGGCATTGTGATAATGTGTGAAGCTAGATGTGTAAACAAATTTAGTTTCAGGGAAAGTAATCCAATGTTGTCACGCACGCAAATATGTGCAAAAGGTTACTGCTGAAAAATAGGACAATGTAAGAAATAAGCTGCTACGCTACATGGGCCTCACTCGGGAACATAACACTGGCAAATAGCACCAGACCCCAATCAAAGATGGTGGTCATGTCAATGATGCCAGCACACCAACGTCGCAAATAAATGTGCGCAGGCGTAGTGAACCAATGTGCGATGTGGTTACTACAGACTCCTCCCGCCCATTGGCCTACATCAAACCAGCTTGCGGGTCCGTGTCACCTCTGCTCGCGGCTGCACTCCATACGTGGGCCTTTTCAAATGGTGCACTGGATCATCAACTGGTAAGAGGGCACGGGCTCCTAATGACATGCACGCGCCTAAAGTTGATGGCTCCCAGCACTGCCGAGGTTCGATTATTACCTCCGATGGCAAGCGCTGCATGGCCCTAGGTGCATTTCTCAAACAAAATGACAGGATGCCCTTGATAAGAACTTCTACCTTCATTCATGATGGTACCTCCGGTTCACGCTGCAAGCAGCAAACACAGCCTGATCAAAACAGGGCACATCCAAGATGAATTACTCCATGGAAAACCTGTACGCAACAGGACAACTTTCATGCCAATCTCTTTCAAAGTTGCCAGTTCAAACAAGTAACGCTGCCTGATCCTTTAAAATAAACGTTGCAGATGGCGTCCCAATACACGTAGCTGCCAAAATTAAGTTCAAAGTAGGGAGCTCAGAGGAGAGCAAATGCACAGACCAGCTCAACTTAGTATCTGGCTGCATGATCTGTTACACCTAGTATGCTGGCATGAGACAATGCCCCGGAGTGCAAGTTGACAGATCCTTCATAACATAAACGCTGCAGGTTGAAAAGCATATTATACAAAAAGTTGTCTCCATAACCATGAATGATACAAGTCCATGTAAATAACAGATGCACGCCCTAGCAGTAGGCTGTCCAGTGGGGAGGACACTGGTGGGGCACCATGGCATTCTGTTTCTTCTGTAGTACTCAAAGTGTCTTGAATAGTTCCCTTTAAGTTTCCTTTAAGTTTCCTTTAAGTTTCTTCAGTAATCTCTTCAATTCACATGCATGGTTCCTTTTTCTAAATCATCACCATTGTTGTAGGGGAAGGAAGTCCAGGTAGCCGTAGTATAAAAGAAGATGGTTTATCAAAATTACAAGTAAAAGTCCAAGTATAGAAGAGGGTATTAAATAAGCCCCACCAGGAGCAGCATCCTTGCTACTCAGCCCCTCACTCTAACTGACACTCTCAACCCACACCAGACACTCAAGCATCCCACATCACCAAGCACTCCAGAATTCCTCTACATCACATTCATATAGGCTGAGCAGCAGAGAACTGGTAATTAAGGGAAAGGATGCATAGTAACAATTCAAGTCACAACAGTAAGTAATCAGGCACAAAATACAGTGGTCTCTAGGGAGAGACCAAACCATATACTAGGATAGTGGAATGCAAACTGCAAGGAAGAACGAGACTTGGACCAGAAGACCCAGAAGAGCCGATGGGGAAACAAGGAACCACCCATTGTAAGTACCCAGGACTCCCACGGAAGCTGTGTGCAGAGTGGAAACACAGCCGCGTGCCCAATAGAAGTCAATGGAGAAGTTGCGGTTGAAGTTTTGAAGAAAGATGACCCTTCCCAGAGGACCCTGAAGAAACCCTTTGGAAGACAGAAGGTTGAAGAGCCACTCCACCAGTGGATGCCCTGGGAACCAGGTTACCTACACTAGGGAAGCGGCCTGCATAGGGGTGAAGTGACGTTGAAACCTGCCGTAGACATCAATGTAGGAATTCGAAGAAGATGCCTCTGTAGAAGACTGAGAAGGAGTCCGGTGGAATCCAAGGGTGGATTCTGGATGTGAAGAACCTGCAAGCAGAGGGGACAGAGTCTATGCCACTCAGAGGTGATAAGGAGTCACGGACACACAATACCCACCAATGTCTGGAGGTTCTGAAGAGTCGACGGTGACCTTGTCGCTGAAACTAAGAGGACCAGGTGATGCTGAGGAGCCGTGTATGAGCTGTACCACATCCGATGTTGGTGACTTGGTGGTCAGTGTCCAGCGGGAGCACCAACAAGCCTTGGTAGCAGCAACTGGAGTGGAAGACAAAAAAGGAGCAACATTGGGGCAAGAAAGGTCCAAGGGACTCACCAACAACAGGAGAGTCAGAGCAGGCCCCGAACAAGCAGGGGAGCCCATTGAAGTATGAGAAGACCCTCAGGAGGACCCACAGACCGTAGGCACAGGAGTAGTAAGAGGACCTCGAGCAGCTCACCAAGGATGAAGGTCCACTGTGCAGAGGATGCAGTGAGGATGCTGATCTTGGAGGGAAGAGATGCTGGAGGTTTTTGAGGCCAGAAGATCTCTGCAGTAGCGAGCCAACAAGCCTTGGCAATAGCAAGTCGACACAGTGCACAGGGGTTTGGTCCCAGCAGTTCCGACGAGGGATACTGGCCTCAAAATTGCAGAGAGGACAGGCCAGGCTTCAAGGGAGTTGCAGAGCCACCACCTGTGTTGCTGAGCCTCGGGAAGTCCATAGGACGACAGGAGCAGCAAACCTGTCAGCTTCGTTGCTGTGCCTGCAGATGCAGGGGAGTGACTTCTTCACTCCAAGGGGGAGGGAGATTTCTTCGGATGTCCTTGATGCCCACAGGTCTGTGGAAGAACCTGGATGAAGCACAGACAACGAAGAAGACTTGAAGAACAGCAAGACCAGGAGCAGCAGGAGACTTCCTTGGTGCAGTCTTGGTTCCAGGCAAAGTTCAACAAAGTCCAAGGGGCATATTCACAAGGACTTATCGCCGAGTTATCGCCACCTTAACACATCAAAAGTGGAGATAGATTTAACGCCCCATTCACAAGCGGTTGCAAACTGCAGACTATGCAAGTATTCCCGCGATAACTGCCGCAAAATTTACCTCCACGGGTGACACCACCAACTAACCCTAATGAGATGCAGAGTAGGCGTTCCCGTGCAAAAACACACAAAAACACCACTACACCACTTTCACAACGAACTGCCAGATCTGCGATGCGAACCAAAAACAGGCGATAAGCCGCGGTAACAGCAGGGATTTAACACCTACCTACTGCTGGTGTTAAGCAGGACGACTACCTGCAGTATGAAAGGGAGCCCAGCCCAGAGCCACATCTGAAGACCCACAGATGCCATGGAGACAATGATCATGCAGCTCGGAGACCCGTGAGGGCCACAACACCCACCACCACCACTCCCAGGCCCCCCCCCCGGACACCCCCGGGACAAACACATACCTTGCACGACACAAGAGCCACAAAAAGCGCATGAGGTCGCAAAATGACAACAAGAAACACATGTGTGGGCAGAAGAACAAGAAACAGTCACTCATCATTGAAATAACAACCAAAAACTTTATTGAATACAACACAAAACACCAATGCGGAAGACTCCTGTCGAGTCCGTCCGGGACAATCTTGATGTCACAGCCTGGAAAATAAAGCACAAAATCAGAACGTGTGTCATGCGCACATCAAAGGAGCGAGACACAGAGAAACAGAGAAGGAAAGAAAGGCAGAGGGAGAAAGAGAGAGAGAAGGAAAGGAAGGGAGAGAGAGAGAGAGGGAGAAGGAAAGGAAGGGAGAGAGAGAGAGAAGGAAAGGAAGGGAGAGAGAGAGAGAGAAGGAAAGGAAGGGAGAGAGAGAGAGAGAGAGAGAAGGAGGGATACTGCTGCCCCTGCGCACCCAGGCACCACTGCTCACCTGCTGCCACCGGTGTGTCTCCAACCACGTGCCGGTATACACTGCAAGCCACCAGGTCTGCAATCTGTAATCGAGGCCAGAGTCAATCATGGCAGAGTCCATCTCACTGCACACGGCAACAACGCCTGTCCGTCCTGCGCACACATGCAGCCGCACCCTACCCCCTCCTGCCGGCCAGCGCTGGCTGTCCGCACTTGCGCACCCAGGCCCCACTGCTCACCTGCCGCCAACCGTGTGTCCACTAGTGGGCACACCACATGCCCGTGCAAGCTCCAGGCCCAGGTCCCACCACCATGGCATGCTCTACATCATGCGGACCCGCACCGCGGCCCAGCAGGTCCCACACATGACGCTGAGTCCTGAGGCATCAATGGCAGGGACCACATCAGTGCACACATCATCATCGCAGGCCGCACACCCGCTCAGCAATTTCGGTGCCACTAACCCTGTGCAACCCCAGTCAGCGCCACGTGGTGGTAGGCCTGTGACTGCCGCAAGGCTTCGGGTGCCACTAACCCTGTGCAACCCCAGTCAGCACCACGTGGTGGTAGGCCCGTGACGGCCGCAAGGCTTCGGGTGCCACTAACCCTGTGCAACCCCAGTCAGCGCCACGTGGTGGTAGGCCTGTGACGGCCGCAAGGCTTCGGGTGCCACTAACCCTGTGCAACCCCAGTCAGCACCACGTGGTGGTAGGCCCGTGACGGCCGCAAGGCTTCAGGTGCCACTAACCCTGTGCAACCCCAGTCAGCGCCATGTGGTGGTAGGCCCGTGACGGCCGCAAGGCTTCGGGTGCCACTAACCCTGTGTGCAACAACTCATGGGCCCTTTATTTGTTTTTTGTTTAAATCTGTTTTTATTGACTTTTGAGTTTACATATTCAGGAAAGGCAGCATGTTGTTGAGAGCCATCTATACATTGGGTCATCTACCAATATTTGAAACACACTACTGTTGCGTGAAGTGTAAGCATTTCATGTATACATACAGTATCCTTTGTTCAGGAGCAGGTTGGACTCTAGTGTTCAGTTCATTTCACAAATGGTAGAGGTTACAGTTCAATAATAGCAGGGTTCCATTAGCCGCTGTATAAAGTCCTTTCAGATCATTCAGTATGGGCTTCTAAACAGATGTTATGTATTAAGAACAATCAAAACCAACAACCACAACATTGACCGGTATTAACGTGAATATCCCCCACATTACCCCCCGTTCCCCCACCTTCTCACCGCGTATCGTCAACCTGACAGTAGCCCCCATTCATTGGTCTCGGCCGTGCCCACCCTTAGTGTCGAGTTTTATATGTACATACATGGAACATTACGGCTGTCCACAGACAGGGCACACGGCACCCACTGCGGGTTCGTATCCCTCCCCCTCGGGCTGTCCCCTGGGATCCACCTTCTCTGTTTGCTGTAAGGCTTGGAGCAGTCCCTCCCACTGGGTTGCTATGGGCTCCTTCCACAGTCCCAGTGTTTCTTCCCGCCGGATGGCAATTCCCTCTGCTGTGGCCCATGCGGAGAGCGAGTGCCTCCACGCTCGTGTTTGAGGTGGTTCCTGTGCCTTCCACCGCTTGGTTAGTAGCCGCTTGGCGACCACTAGTCCTAGGTCAAAGAACCGGGATGTTACTTTTGTGGCCGGAGTTCTACGAAAGTGGTGTAATAAATAAGTGGTCCATTCAAAGGGCATGTCGCGGCCGGTGCATGCGCGTAATAATTAGCTGATTGTGTGCCAATATGTGTGTAGTCTGTGGCAGCTCCACAGCATGTGTATCAGCCCAGCCCCTGGTTTGGCACATCTAGGACATACTGCATCCGTACGATGGAAGTACCTGTTGATCGTCTCGGGCGTGAGGTATGCCCTGTGGACAATGAACAATTGAATTTGTCTGAATCTCATGTTTCTGGGTATACGTACTGGACTCTTCAAAACCCTTTCCCACTCTCTGTCCTCCAGTGGTCGCCCTAGATCTAGTTCCCATTTGCGGCGAAGGGGATCCAGACTTATCGCTGCATGTGTACGGAATGACGCCGCAAACCAGCGAACTAAATGTCTACCTCGCCCCATGACGTGGAGGTACTGTATGGTGAGATGTTGGCTTGGTTCTGTGGTCATGTCCTCCCATTTAGCAGTCAGTTTCGCAATCAGTGAGCGATGCATAAGGAATTGCCCCGGCGGTAGTCCCTCGTCTTCGACCAGGGACTCATATGATATAAGTGTGCCATCCCTGTATAGGTCTCCCAGGGTCTGTATGTCGGCTTCTCGCCATTCCGTGAGTGCAAGAGATGTGAGCGCCCCGGGTCCGCTAGGGGAACCCTCCAATGGTATTGCCGGTGCATAGGGGATCAGAGCTCTGGTGAGATATAGGCTCCTGCGCTAGCATTTGTACGCCACCGCCAGTAGAAGCGGTGTCGGCGGTGCGGCTTTAGTGGCTGGGTGAAAGAGTCTGATTATCTGCTCCAGGGAGCGTGGAGGTAGTGTGGACGCCGTGTCGTCACGGCCCTTGTCCGCAAGCCAGCGGGCTATCCACTGCAGTTGTGCAGCCAAATAGTAGTGCTCAAAACAAGGCGCAGCAAGCCCCCCTTGGTCGGTAGGCAGATATAGTTTTGTTAGTGCCATTCTGTGTCGGGTGTTCCCCCAGAGAAAGTCCCTGAGGAGTTTAGTGAGTGTGACAAAGAAGGCCGCAGGGACATATATAGGTAAGTTAGCAAAGTAGTACAGGAGTCTGGGGAGGATCACCATCTTGGATAGTGCTACCCTGCCAGTGACCGTTAGTGGTAATGTGTTCCAAAAGTGTACCTGCGACTTGATTGCAGTTAAGGCCTTTCCCAGGTTTCCGTCAAAGAGGTCTGTCGGTTGACGGTATATCTGTATTCCCAGGTACCGGAAGGTGCCCTCTCTCCACTGTACTCTTGTACCGTTAAGGGTGTATCCCGGGTCTTGGCTCCCCTCCCCAAACGCATAAATACAGGACTTGTTGGCATTCACACGAAGTCCCGAGATGGCGGAAAAGTCGCGCAGAGTGCGAGCCAACTGGGCCGGTATGTTTTCTATATCTCTCATGTAGACCAATAGGTCGTCCGCATATAGCGACACTTGGTGCACTGCATCCCCTAGGGGTATTTCATCTCCCAGTGTTGCATGCAGTGCCGCCGCTAGGGGTTCGATCGCCAACGCAAACAGGACGGGCGACAACAGGCACCCCTGTCTGGTACCCCTGCATATTGGTATGGCGTCAGAGATGTGTGGCCCCAACCGTACCCGAACTGTGGGATTCTTGTATAAGAGGTCAACCATCTGCAGAAATCCCAGACCCAGCTCATATCGCAGCAGCACTGCCGACAAGTAGCTCCACTCCAAGCAATCAAATGCTTTTTCCAGGTCCAATATGAGGCATCCCGCTCTGGGCCACGCCTGCACACTGTCTGACGCCACCCCGAAAAACCTTCGCAAGTTCAGTGACGTGCTCCGCTTGGGCACAAATCCATTTTGGTCGCCGTGGACCAATTCGGGGACCACCAATGCCAATTGTTCCGCTAGCACTTTAGCAAGTATCATGTAATCAGCGTTGAGTAGCGCCAGGGGTCTATAAGATCCCAAGGCTGGGGGGTCTCTGTCTGGTTTTAGCAGGGACACCAGATACGCCTCACGCATCGAGGGGGGCAAAATGCATTCCTCCAGTGCTGTTGTGTAAAGTGTGTGCAGGTGTTGCACCAAAGACTCCCGGTAAGCCTTGTAGTATTTGGCAGGCAGGCCGTCCGGCCCCGGAGTTTTCCCGGATGCCATGGACCCAATCGCTTCCCCAATTTCTTCCAAGGTGAGGGGGTTATTAAGTGTCTCCTGATGTGCTCCTGAGGCTATGGGCAATTGGACAGGTTCTAGAAATCTCTCCAGATCTTGACCTGAGCAGCGAACCCTGGATTGGTATAGTTGTGTGTAGTGATCTATCATTACCTTGTGAATCTCTCGCTGCGTGTACACTAGGGTTCCCTCCGGTGTGCGTATAGCTCCAATCGGGGTGTGGTTACTCTCTTGCTTTAGTAGCCAGGCAAGCAGTCGGCACGCTCTATCCGCTGTGGCATGTGTGCGAGCTGTGTGAGCTGTGTAGTTATGACATCGCAAGTGCTCCAGAAGCTCCGCATGCTGTGCCCAAAGGTTTTCCAGACGGCTCGAATGTCTGCCTCCTCCCTCCCCTTCGCGTTCATATTGTAGCAGCTGGGATTCCAGACGAGTGAGTGAGATTGCTAGCTGCTTACGTATGTTTCATGTGGCCCCTAGACAGTGACCCCTAACCGCTGTTTTGAGGGCGTCCCATTCCACCATCGTATTACTTGCTGTACCTTCGTTGAGGTCGAAATATGTAAGGATAACCGTCCCTAGTGACGAGCGGAATTCAGGGTCTTCCAGCGCAGCTGGTTGGAGGCGCCATGTGGGTATGGGGGGCCGATCAGCTTCCCAGCTGAGCTGGAACCACAGAGGGTTATGATCAGAGTGTGTCCGCCCTAGGTATTCCGATTTCTCTACTAGTGGGAGCAGGGATTGGGAGCCCACCACCCTATCTAGTCGTACGTGTAAGTCGTGCATTGCAGAATAATAGGAGTAAATACGTTCAATAGGGTGAAGAACACGCCACATGTCTATCAATGCCCAGTGTGAGAGCCAGTCTGTGAGCGTCTGTGCATTTGACACAGCTGATGTCCTACGGAGAGGGGGGAAGGACCTGTCTACGTGTACATCAAGCACCGAGTTGAAATCCCCGCCCAGCAACCAAGGGAACCCAGCGTAAGGGGTCAGCACCAGCGACAACTTTGTTAGGAATGATGGCTGGTCTACATTCGGGGCGTATATCGAGCCCAGCAATATGGGTTGACCATTAAGTGTCCCATGCACTAAGGTGTATCTGCCTTTGGGGTCTATTACCACTTCTGTACAAACGAACGGGATGCCCGCACTCACCCAGATTAACGTGCCCGTCGCATGCGCTGAATATACAGTGCCATACACCTGCCCTCTCCAGCGCCTGCGTAGTCTATCCAGTTCCGGCTGCGTCATGTGCGTTTCTTGCAATAGGGCAATTCCGACCGAGTGTCTCTGGAGGTAAGCGAATATGGAGTAGCGCCGTGTGGGCGTGTGCATGCCGCGTATGTTCTATGTGATTATGTTAGCTCGTGTCATTACTAGAGTGTTTAGTCAACGGGGGTGTCAGGGGTGGGGCACGTCTTGGCGTGTGCGGAACGTGGGCAGGTATAAGTGCACCGGTCTGCAACGAAAACGATAGTTGAACTGTGAACAACATAACGTCTGGGGCGAACTTTGCGGGGTTGTCCGTCCAAACTTCTGTAACAACTTAGAGGTATAAACTAGGTCAGTGTGTTGCCTGATGGGGTGCGTGCACAGGTAACATTCTGCTGTGGCCGCCCCCCCCTTCCCCAGCGTATGTGGTGCGCCAACCAGATATTCAGCCAGATTAGTCTGTGAGGCCAGCAGAGTTCAGGGTTAAGTGCCGTCTCGTAAAACTTACTCCCTGTGGTAAGATGCGTGAAGTGTCTAGTCGTGAGCTTAGTGGTCTCCTAGCCGACGCGTAATGGGGTGCGTGCGGTTGTTAACACAGCAGACCCACCCTCACCCCCAGCACAGCCTAAGTACACATATGTTAGCAAACAATATACTACTTGCGTGAGCAGTCTGCGACAGAGTTCAGCACGATAGTGTTCTATCCAATGATACCATCAGCAGTCTGTGGGGTGACCTCTGGCAGGCAGAGGTCATCAGATATTTCAGTTGATGGTGATGAGGAGCCGCTGGCCACCGCCGTGCCCTGCACGAAGGATTCCAAGCATTCTTTAGTGTGTGGAGTTCCGAGGGTTGAAACCGCTTCCAGAACATTCTGTCGCTCCATTCGTATTTTCTCCGGACTCGGGCTGCAGTCCCTAATTTTGCATTTCGCGATGTCCTTCGTCGCCCACGTCGTCTATTCCTCCTGCCTGTCGAGGTGTCGCCATCCTGATCTGGTGGTCTTGTTCCCGTCCACAACCCTGACTCTTCCAACCAGTCCCATGCCTCCGCAGGAGAGTCAAAGAAGCGGGTCCCTCCTTTCACAACCACTCTCAACCTGGCAGGAAATAACAGCAAGTATGGTAGTTCTAGTTCCCGGAGATGGCGCTTCACTGCCATATAATTGCTTCTGCGGCGCTGTACAAGGGCGGTGTAGTCTGGGAAGAGCATGACCCGACTGCCACCCACTGTGAGGTTTTCCAGCTTTCGTGTTTCGCGTAGCCCGCATCCCTGTCCCTGTAGTTGAGGAGTTTAAAAAGGAATGGGCGTGGTCTGGCTCCCGGCTGGGGCTTCTGTTCTGGCACACGATGGGCTCTTTCTACTGCAAACTGCTCCGACAATGTTCCCTGGGGCAGGAGGTCGCCCAGCCAGCACTCTGTGTATAGTTCTGGGTCCCTTCCTTCCTCTCCCTCTGGCAAGCCAACCACACGAATATTGTTGCGTCGGGAGCGACCTTCCGCATCTTCTGCTCTGTCCTCCAGGGCGTGTATACGATCCATCATGTCTTGCAGCGCGGCAGCGTGACTGTGAGTGACAGGTTGGAGTTCTTTGAGCGTTTGGTCCTGGGCAGTAACTTTTTTGGCCAGTTTACGGTGATCTGCATGTAGGAGCAAGAAGTCCGAGGTAACCTTATCGATCCGAGTTTCCAGAGATGTTCTTGTATGTTCTAGTGCAGCGCCAATTTTCTCCACTGCTGCGAGCACCAAGTCCATTTTGGCCGCCAGGGCTGTCGTCGTTGGCTCCATCTCCCCTTCGTCTCTCATACGTGAAGGATCAAGGCTGCCCGCACGTAGCGGCCCTTGCTGTATCTTGGCACGCATACGACCCATCACAAGTTGTTGCGCCGTGGGCATTCCCAGCTAGTAACTGGTGGGGCTGGTACGTTTGCGGTATGGCCACGTCGGGAGTTCAGAGTAGATGTCTGACTGCCTCACAAATATGGGCCACTTAAGCGATGTGTTCAGGCTGAGGCACTAGTGACTGTCTGGGCACGAGGGCGGGTGCCGCGGTTTGTGGGTCCTACATGCAGTCTCTATCTTATCAGCCTCCCAACGATACAGGATGTCTGGGCCTCCAGTAGGGTGACAGCCGGCAGCAACCCTCAACCTTAGGGCCCCTGATAGCATCGATACTCCTACGCGGCGTGGCAATTTCGCCTGGGGTGAGTCCAGTGTAGTCCGCTTGTTCTCGCTATCTCTGCCCGCACTTTTCGTAGTGCGTTGTTGCCCTCATGCAGATCTTCTAGCTTGATGGAGCTGCTGGTGCTGATCTCAGGGACCACCTCTATAGGATCGACTTTGTCGGTTGCGGGGTGTTCCCTTCTCCACTGGTGTACTTTCCAGTTGAGGCGCCTCCGGAGCTTCGCCCGTGCCTATCTTCGCCAAGCTTTCTGACGGGCCTATTACTGTGTGGTTAGGGTCCGCTGCCTACTGATAGCTGTAATGAACTTGTCAGGTATAGAGACTCTGCATATAATTCAGTATCTGGCCTGGTGTGTTCACAGTTTGAGGGTCAGAGCGTGTGCCGCGGACTGCACACCAGAGGTGGTGTTTCACATGGTGCGGCGGCTCGTCCCCAAAGGTGGGCCCGCGTCGCAGCGGCACTTTTTCTGTGGATCGGCGATGAAGGGGACCACCTGAGCGTGTAGCAGGGCGGCAGCCCGTGGCTCTTCTCAGCGGCAAGGCGTTGCGTCTATTATGGGTGCCCCCGTTGTCAGCAATCTGTGTGGGCCTCGGCGCCTTTGCAGGTGGGTTCCCCGCGATATCTGCCCTTTCTCAGCGCCTCCTCCACTCCTCCCCGCGGCGCTCAGCAGTTATCGTGGCAGTGTGGCCTTTTGTGCGGGGTCGGCGCCGCCTAGGCCGCATTGTACTTCGCCGCACAGTCCTCAGATCGCGCCTCTTCCCGTAGCCGCTGTCAGGGCAGGCCCCCCCCTGCACCGCATCACTAATGTCCGTCATCTGCCTGGCCGGTACAATGGCGGCAGGATTCTCGGGGACGCTCACTCACCAGCTCGCTGCCGCCATGTCACACGCCCAGCAGTAGGCCCATGCATCCACAAGTCGCCTCCGTTTACAGCAGTTGTCACGACTCCGTTGGGGGGCCTCCGCGGCGAACGCTGCCGCTCTTCGCTCTGTGTTCACCCCGGCGCGCAGTCCTCAGCCCTCACAGCGGGCCGCTGCCCACGCTCCCCCTCGCTGCGGCCTTCGCTATAGCGCCTCACTCACTGGGAGTCTCAGGGACAGGGTGGCACCAGTGCCGGCCGCGTGGCTGTCGGGTGTCTCAGTTACCTCGCAGCAGCCCAGATTCACACTACAGGGGCAGCTATTCTCCTCCCAGAGGCCGCCCACGTTCCTCACCGGGAATACCACTACAGGGCTCAACTCGTCAGGGGTCCGACGATCCGCAGGGCCTTCACCATCTCAGTCGGTTCCCACAGGCAGCCCCGTTGAGCGGCGCCACCCATGTGGTGTAGCGGCAATTGCGGCCTCTTTGCTCACGGTCTCGGGGTTCATGGGAGGAGTCAGTCGTTTCTCCGCTCCGATAGTTCTCCGCCACAGCAGCAGCCACCGTCTCAGTGCAGGCGGCTGCCTTCCGCCGGTGATCGCATCCACGCGGCCTCACAGCGCACAGGCCATGTCTTTCCCCATGGCGGCAGCTGCAGCCACGGAGGTTGAAACGGCTCGTTTAAGGGCTCCCTGGCTTCAGCAACTTCCTGGCTGTCTGGTTCCACTTGTTGCTAGTGCGGATGTCTCACTGCAAGGATAATTTTGCCGGATTAGACGGGATGTCGGCCGGAGCGCTAGGGACTCGCGTCCGCCATGTTGGCTGGCTAGCCACGCCCCCAACTCATGGGCCCTTTATGATTGAGAATCGTGGAACGTCCGTCATCCAGTCACCACCGGCAGTGGGGAATGTGACGTTGTCGGCCCCTTATATTGGCGGGGTCACATGGCCTGTGACGCCTGTGCCGGATGGGTGTGGTGTGTGTGCAAATCTGCCCTCAGGGAGTGGCCGTGACATGCTGACAACTAGACCAGCGACCTGCAGACCACTAGCGTGTAAACCTGTGACTTGTAGCTATGTGGCCCCCCCTCGGAGCGTAAGCGGAGTGGTCTGGCATGGCGTACGCCGGACCAGCGCAGGGCTTGCAACAATGACTCGGGGGCTCTGGGCGTGGTTCAGTCCATGTCCGGACAAGGAAGTGACTAATGCGTGTGTCCCTGTTGTAGTGTCTACGACACCCGGAACGCAATCGGCAATGTAGCACACTGTGACTGGAATCCCACTAGATGAGCATCATTGACGTTAGGGGGAATCACTGACCCTACATTCATCCACACATTCATACATGAATGATGTAAGACATGACACAGCAGTGTGTTTCTGAATGTTTAATGCACATCCAGTGGAGTTTTGCAGCTGGAGCAGTACAGGGCCATGCCAACCCCACTTCACAATATGGGCCCGTGAGGGCCAGCCAGAGTCCATCGGGGAATGACAAGTACAGCGGAAGAGGAAGGGTACAGTCCGCAGTGTGGTCGCCGTGTCATTGGTCACCAAACAGGATATGGCAGTCCATGTCGCGGTCCAAGGTGAGTGCAGCAGAGTGTATCGGGGTCAGTGGAAGGTCATGGGGCCATGTGCGGCTCCAAGCAGCAACAGGCCAGGTGGCGGACATGAATGCTAGTGCCTCCTTCTGAACTCAAGCCCATCCATGTCCTCGTCCTCGGATGTGTGCTCTGCCCCACCTGTGGGTGGTGCAGTTCCGGCTGCGGCACTGTGTGCCACTGACACATCAGGGGCCGGAGGTGGATTGTCGGCCGCACTGTGTGGCAGTGACACATCAGGTGCTGGAGTGGAAATGCCTGCCGCACTGTGAGGCACTGACACACCAGGGGGCGGAGATGTGGATGGTGTAGGGGCAGCAGCATTCATCTGCGCCACGCCTTGTGGCAGCAATGCCATGATGAGGACATGCAGGGCATGGTAGATCCCAGCTACATTTCGCTGATGTGCAGCGGTGGCTGCCATCCTTTCCGCCTCCATCCGCACCATGTCCTCCATGAGCCTCCGCATGTGTGCCATCTCACGGCTGAGATCGCTGGAGCCACTCTGAGCGGACAGGTGTTCTTGTCTCCGAGTCATGACTCCAGCGATGTCAGACAGGGCTCATTGGAGACCATGGAGCGGCCTGTGGGTGTCCGTTAGGGACTGGAGGTGGTCCCTGATGGGACTCAGACACCCATGGATGGCGTCAAGTTTGGTAGCCATGAGGTCGAACCCCACCCGCACCTGCTCAGCCATCTCCCTCTGGACCTCCAACACACGGCGTTGGAAGGCCATGTGTTGTTCGGGGGGGTCTTGGGAGACAGCCGGGGTTGTGGGTGCCTCCTGCTGGGTGGTTTGTGGAGTGGGTGGGGTCTCCTCGATGCAGCTGGGCTGCCCTGGTCCTGGAGGTGATTGGTGGATGAGTTCAATGATGTCTTGGAGGGCTTGGGTGTCGATGCTGGTGGTGTCCTCCTCGTCATCAGTGAAGAGTGGCTGGGACTGCTCTGCAGGAGGTGTTGACGGTGCCCCTGCAATGTGAAGGGGAGATGCTATGGTACAATGTGTCCACATGTATGTAGCCGCATGGTACATGTTCACATTCAGACAGCATGGCAATGTACATTGTGACAGTGTGTAGAACAGGGCCATGATCCAGAGTCATTGTGGGTGTGCACTGTGCTCTGCTTGATTGTGCATGTGTGCCATTGTGGCCATCTCCCCCGTCCCCCCAGTACCTGGTGGTTACTCACGCTGTTGCTGTTGTGTTGTGTCATGTCGAGCAGTGTCCGGTGCCTCGACTCCTGCCACGGTCTCCACACTGATGACTGTCGACACCAGCTCCTCCATGTCATCCAGCTCCAGCTGTGGCGCTGGGCTCCCACCTCCAGTCTGCATTGCTGCCTTCTGGTTGCCTGCGAGTTTCTCCTTGGTTTTGCGCTTGATGTCAATCCATTGCCTCTTGACCTCGTCCATTGACCTCTTGTGCACTCCGACGGCATTCACCTTGTCCACGATGGACCGCCATAATCCATTTTTGGTGCCCAATGACACATTGGAGGCGACGAACAGTTGTTGATGGTGTTCTATCACCTCCGTGACCAGGATCCTATTCTCCTGCGGACTGAACTTCGTCTTCCTCTTCTTCTTGTCCTTGCTCTTCCCTGTCACCGAGGTCCCAAGCTGGTCGTCCGGGGTGCTTGTGGGGTTCCGCTCGTCCTCTGCGCCTGCTCCGGCTGCCTTCATGGTGCTTCGGTGTTGGTCATTTTGTGTTTGTGTTTTTTTTCTACTTTTGTAGTGATTTTCCCGCCTGCTGTGTGTGTATGGCAGGCCTGGCGCTGCTTATCGCTGATTTCCTCATCGCGAATGGGCTCATCGCACGTTTTTTGGTGTTGGAGTTTGTGTTTTTATCTCCGTCGCGGTGGTTGTATCGTGGACATTGGCCGCGTTTTTGGAAGACTATCGCATGGTACCGCCATGTTGTGAATTCCAGGTTAACATGGGGTTATTTTCCCGCGATAGACTGCGATGTGTAAAGTTGCGTTAACATTTTTTGGAGATGTTTAGCGCACGTTCTTGTGAATATCCCCCCAAGTGTCCAGACGATTGAAAAGTGACGTAGTTTCAGGGTTGAGCCTTTTCCAACTACGAATCTGAGGACCCACCCCGAGGGAAGTCCTTAAATACCCTAAGGAATGGGTTAGAACAACTTGGGGGTCCCTTCCAGAGGAGGGGCTGGACAGAGGGGAGGATACTCCCAAGTCCTTTGTCCAGTTTCACGCCAAAGCAGGATCAAAGGGCTCCCTGAACTGGTTCAAACTGGAGTATGCAAGGAGGGCACCAAATGTGCCCTTCAAATCAGTCTGGTGGGGCTGGCAAGCACCTTCACTCCAGCCCAATACACTTAGTACTGCCATGTTGTGTAGTTCCTAGGAGTCCCCCAGGACCTTCCCGTTTTGGATGACCTAAACTGAGGGCTTGGTGTCCCAACCGCTTCCGGACACCCCCACAGGATATGTCAGCCGTTAGACCAGCTAGCTCTACGGTGCCACTACCACCGCCCTGTATTCTACAGTGGTGTAGGTAGTTTCTAGCAACCACTGAACATGACAACCCTGATTCCTCAGGGATCGTGGAAAACAGTACAGTATGTTTCGCTCAGACACTGGTGCTTGCTTTCTCTCAGAAAATACACAGGGTGGCGATTAGGACGTTTCAATAAGTATTTATTGGTCCTGCGACAGCCTTGTGTAAAAGATATGTGCTGCGACAATTAGGAGACAGAAGCATACAAGGGGATATTGCTAGTATCAATATAATGAATAGTAGAAACATTTCTATCATAGTGCTAATAAGATGAACAGAAACAGTTCAAATAAAAACAGTAGCACTTGCATATTCCTAAAATGCACGCCCTAAGTAATTTGCTAAAAGGTACCTAGCCTAACCTGGATGTGTAGGTGTATATGTGCATAGATATGTGTATCTGTAGCCAAGAAACCCCCAGGGATGACCCAACCCCTCACCTGATGGTTTAGAACGAAGGACCCCATCTCTGCATCGAGGATGACAACCTGCAAGGGCTGTCAGACCACTGTGTGTCGAAGATTCGGCATGCAGGACCCCCGTCTCAGCTTGGAAGGAATTCTCCTCTAATTTGTAGGGAGAGTGAGGGTCTTTTATACTAAAGTGCTCACTCTAGGGTTTTTCTAGAATTAATATGTTTTTAAAACAACCATGGATGTTTTGAAAACAATCATAAATGTTTTGAAAACAATCACCAATGCTTTTCTAAACAAGTGCCCTCATGCACAGCTGGCTGTTGGCCAAGGATGAAAAAAAGTGGTGACCCTTATACAGAATAAATCTGCCATGTCTGGGGACATTTTTATGTACGTCAGGTACAGGGATTCCGATAGAAGACTATTAGCCTGGTGACGAAGCGACAGGAGCAAGCTATTAGGTAAAAGGTCACCTGTTTAGAATCGTTATAGTCGTGTTGATGGGATGTTGTATGTAAAATGGAGTATACATGACAGGGCTATCCTAAAGGACATGACACCCACTCCTCATGAAAAGGTCAACAAGGTCAGCTAGGTAATGATAAAGCTAATCCTTAAAAAAAAGGCATAAAATCATTTACAATAAAACATACTAAAAGGTACTTAAAAGCGTGAAAAAATGTCCATAATAAAAAGTAATTTTTCCCTAAGAAAGCACTCAAAAGGTCCTCTAAACTTGTATTTATTGTGATTATTGCACTGAGCACCTTGAAGCTCAGTTAGAGCCAAGAAGAGAATAAAACAAAGTCACACTCGAACTTCAATTTGGTAAATGTTTAAAAAATAGCTAAACAGTTCCCAGCATAGGAGAGGCCAGATTGTTTTAAGAATCCTGCGCTGAAGACTCAACATCGCTGAACATCGTATCCGCAGATGGCAGTCCCTCAAGAACTTCCAGTATCATACCCAATGAGCAAAGGTGGTCATCTCTGGTTCACACGGCAGCCGCCGGGGAAGAGTTAGATGCCTGCACGCCTGATGTCGATGCCTGTACTTCTGGGGCAGAGCCGATATCCCTTCCAACAGGAGCGGAAGCATCCATTGGAGGCTATAAAAATGCTGTCATCAACATGGGAATACGCTGTGGACAACTGCACGTGTGGGCCTGCAAAGGCGCCAGTAGTGCTTCTATGTCCGGCGGCGCAACCGATGGAAGTGTCAGACATAGGTCCAACACGCAGCCGAATCCGCAGAAGAGGCAACGGAACACAGGCAGGACACAGTCTAGCCAGACCGGTCTGAAAGACAGGAACCATTGCTCACTCAGCTCTCGAAGCCAAGGCGTAGTTAGGTAGAACACCATCAGCTCACGACAACATCGTTCCAGCAGTGTTCTCTCCATTTCGTGAGGGATTGCGACGTCCATTGCGAGGCAAGAGTATTAAAATCAGGATGCCCGCTACCGAAAGCAGGACCAAAGGAAGTCCTCCAAAAACGCTTCCAAGTATGGAGTGTATGAAGGCTGGAATTACTACGAAGATGGTCGCAACCAGGAGATCAAAAGTCTCCCGGGCTGAAGTTAAGGCCACATTTTGTTGAAACAACATGGCTTTCAGTCTGCTCAGCGAATCAAACTGTATACTGGAAACATTCAATGAAGGCCACAGTGGTGCCTCCCTAACTGTGCGAGCCGAGGGAAATATACTTGCTTACAGCGAACAACCCTGAAGTTTACTATGACTAGATATGCGATGCCTGGCGTCATTCCACAACAGCCTTGATCATTCAGCACAAACTAACTTCCATTCGAAAGCAATTCAAAAACCGAATGAATCATGGCAGCTGGGGAGCCTTTCAAGTAGCAACATAAGTTTGCTTTCGACGCATTACACGTTCCATGAAGCGACACTTCTTTGCACACTAAAGACCCACTTAAAGCCTTCTCCCAGTCTTTACCACTTAAGAAAACTTCAGTGTCCTCATTTCTGCACCTATATCTATACGGTAACTCCCAGGTTTCCTGTAAGAACCCTTCACCCAACGCTTCGTATCTGCTTGCTTGGATGTATCTAAAGCAGTATTGGAACTGAAATATCGTGATTGGCAGTGTGATATAGCCATGAATTAACCATTCTGTATACGGTGACTCTGCTACAGTGAAAGGTAACTTCTCCAATTTCTCAATAAGCAGCATGGTGTACTTTGCATCTCTGCGTGCCATAGTCACAACTGTCTGTCGGTCAGATTGTAAACCGAATATAAACGTGTGCTGTAAATGTATTTCCATGGCACGTGGCCTGAATGCAATGATTGCAGCGTCCAGCTTAAAAGCATAATGGAGCGTAATTAAGACTGCCCATGTTGTGGAATAGACAAATCTTGTTCCATTATGTCGATTGCAGAGGACACAATGTTGCCCAGTGAATAAATACGTGAAGAAAGTGTGGTCATACCATTGTCTACCACAGCCATGGCCTTTTCGAGGTTAATCCTATTAATTTCACGTAATCTCTCAGCACCATCCTGTTGGGAGACTTTCCATAGTTCATTGTAGATGGCATACAAGAAGCGTTTCTTACATGGTTTCTTGGGACCTAACAAAAAATCCCTAAGATCCATGTTGTCTGATAGAAGGGACAATTGTTGTTTCTCCTGTTGTAGTGTTGAGGTTTTTAGCGATTCTAGGCATAACTTCCCAACACTATAAGAAGTCCCTACCCCAGGATCTTCTGTGTGTACATAACGTGGGTCAGGCCTAAGGATATTAAACCCTATGATGTTATGCTTGAATCTCGCTTGACACCTATTTGTGTCGAAAGGCCAAACCAACCATCCCTTCCAATTGAGAGCTGAAGAATTGTATGTACCATTCTGTAGCATTACACTCAGTTCCTCTTCACTAATCAGTGTGTCATTCGATATACCGTCAATAGGTATGGGTAAGGGGATGCATGGTGTTTTCAGGTCTTTAATTTTTGCAAACCCGTAGCAGGTAGTCTGTTGCACTGTTCTGTTCAGGAATATTATCTGTAAGAGTATGAGGCAAGCTCTAAATAAAGCCTCCGTTCCCTGAACCTGCCAAACTTTCGTCCCCCAGATGGATTTTGTGTCTATTGTGTCCCTCCAATAGTCGAAACCTTGTATGTTTAGGATAGCCCTGTCATGTATACTCCATTTTACATACAACATCCCATCCACACGACTATAACGATTCTAAATAGGTGACCTTTTATCTATTAGCTTGCTCCTGTCTCTTCGACACCAGGCTCTTAGTCTTCTATCAGAATCCCTGTACCTGACGTACATAAACATGTCCCCAGGCACAGCAGATTTATTCTGTATAAGGGTCACCACTTTTTTTCATCCTTGGCCAACAGCCAGCTGTGCATGATTGCACTTGTTTAGAAAAGCATCGGTGATTGTTTTCAAAACATTTATGATTGTTTTAAAAACATATTGATTCTAGAAAAACCCTGGAGTGACTACTTTAGTATAAAAGACCCTCACTCCCCCCTACAAATTAGAGGAGAATTCCTTCCAAGCTGAGACGGGGGTCCTGCATGCCGAATATTCGACACACAGCGGTCTGACAGCCCTTGCGGGTTGTCATCCTCGATGCAGAGATGGTGTCCTTTGTTCTAAACCATCAGGTAAGGGGTTGGTTCATCCCTGGGGGTTTCTTGGCTACAGATACACATATCTATGCACATATACACCTACACATCCAGGTTAGGCTAGGTACCAATTAGCAAAATACTTAGGGCGTGCATTTTAGGAATATGCAAGTGCTACTGTTTTTATCTGAACTGTTTCTGTTCATCTTATTAGCACTATGGTAGAAATGTTTCTACTATTCATCATATTGATACTAGCAATCTCTTTCGTATGCTTCTGTCTCCTGATTGTCGCAGCACATATGTTTTACACAAGGCTGTCGCTGGACCAATAAATACTTATTGAAACGTCCTAATCGCCATCCTGTGTATTTTCTGAGGGAAAGTAAGCACGAGTAACTGAGCGAAAGGTACTGTACTGTTTTCCACGATCCATGAGGAATCGTGGTTGTCATGTCCAGTGGTTGCTAGAAACTACCTACACCACTGTAGAATACAGGGGGGTGGTAGTGGCACTGTAGAGCTAGCTGGTCTAACGGCTGACATATCCTGTGGGGGTGTCCGAAAGCAGTTGGGACACCAGGCCCCCAGTTTAGGTCATCCAAAAAGTACAGGTCTTGGGGGACTCCTAGGAACTACACGACATGGCGCTGCCAATGTTGATTTGGTTCTCATATAAACAGTGAAAATCTGAGTAGTTCAGTCATGCTTTCTCAGAAAGCCTTACTTGCACCTTATCAGAGACGTCTGAAGTGGGAAGGGAAAATCAGCCTCAGCTGAGCAGATATACTCTGTGTATTGGCCGAAGGTTTAGCAAGCTTGTAAGGATAGAAGGTTCCCACATTGTGCAAAACCCTTAGTTATTCTTCTCCTTTTGAGAATGCCTGACAACGTGAGTGGTTCGGGCTCGGGGGAAGACGAAGCTGCAAACTCTCTTAACATCACAGAAAACTGCAGGCAAGCGGTTAGTATGAAATTGTTAGAACACGGCGTACCAGCAACTGGTGGCTGTGTTAACTTCGTGATCGAGGCACATGAGGTGTTCGGATCAGAGGTATTCTATTCCTGGGTTTAGTTCCCACCTGCAGATCCGGTGACTAAATTGTTCCACACATACATTGTAGGAGAACCACCGGAAGAATACATTCCATATGAAGACATTGAAGTCCTGTTAACTTACCAGCAGCATAAAAGCTGGTTTAAAGGCGCCCTCCCACATACAGCATCTGTTGTGAGACTCAGTCCGCTCAGCATAGAAGGAGCAACCTGGCTGGTCTTAACGACATACACTCCACATCCCGAGATAGATACACTAGCAGTGGATGAAGTAGTCAGGCTATACAGACACATTGTGCAGTTCGTCATGTGAACATTAACAGTTCAACCTGCAAGAAATGCTCCAGCTGGTCCAAATCAGACCACACCTACAATTAGCCCACAGACACGGAAATCAGTAATAGAGACAATTCCTTCCAAACTGGAGCAAATTTCCGTTCTGGATAGCACAAAAAATTGCACAGCTGGAAGCAGTATTTCCCCATAGGGGTCCGCAGGAAAAACATAGAATACTAACCATTTGCTTGCCAATGGGGATGGTTCCCTCGATTGAGGATTGTACCACTTGGGGAACAATCTTTGCTGCCGTTTACATCAGAATACACGGTACTCCTTCCTTAGCAGTAGTTCCAGACGTTTTAACATAAATACAGAATGAGTATGGGGCAGGACCTGCCCTGGACTTGGGAATGAAATTGTTGGCTGATTTTGCCCAAGTCTCGGCAATAATGCTGAGCAACATAAAGGGGGAGGCAGCAGCAGTGGCCATACACAGCCGCCTAAGGGAAATAGCACCTAGAAATAGAGAGCGAGGCTTACCAAAAATTATCGAAGAAACTTATGCTGAATTAGGTAGAGATAATTTGTGAACAAAAGCAGGGAGCCGCAAATGGCGGGTAGTCCCGAGAAAGACAACTCAAAGCAAGCACCCACTTCTTCTAAAAAGAAATGGGAAAACAAACATTTTAAAAATAATAATTCAGAAAAGAATTCACGATTAAGGGGTTGGTCTCCCCAACAGGAGTCCTCTGAAAAGAGGTACAACCTTAGGAATCGTGATAACATTAAAAAAACCTGATAGGTATCAGGACACTGATACACGTTTCTTTAATTCCTTCCAGGGTTCATCAAAAAACTCTGAGAGAGACGGGCGATCAGAACAAAAGCAAGAAGCTCGACCAAAGACAAAAAGGGAAACACATTGCACTTCAGATTACATTATCAAACAGGAAGAGCAACATAAAGCAAAACCTCAATTCAAAAAGAAGAAAGTAGCTGGTTTAAAAATTAGAAATGCCCAGGTTACTGAGGACTCAGCTTCTGAACGGGAAATGGGCTCTGACAATGCTAGACAGCGCGGCAGAAATAACAATAGCTCACCAGAACCTGAAGGATTTTCTGGTGACAGCAGTATTGAATGAACATATCACGGTGGAAACACCCGATACCAGAGTTAATGTCCCACTTAGACTGTATGAAATTACACTTCAAATAGAGGGGGACATCTCAAGAAAGGTTAAAGGTCTCTTTTGGGAGAACTTAACATATGGATATGACATACTGCTAGCAGAAAGAGATTGGCCACCTGAATTTGTGATGGAGTGCCCAAAAAGTGAAAGCGTCATTTTGCCCGCTTTCTCCGACCTCGTTCCAGAATCTTTAAAACATTCATACGCGCAGGAGTGGGCGCTAGCGCTAGCTCCGGCATTATACCGCAACCATGTAGGGTGGGACGTGGAGTCTACTCACCACGAAATCCCATTAAAATCTACTCCAAATCCACCGAGACAGTACCCTATTAAAAAACAAGCATTGGCATAGCCAATAGGTCTCGCCTTTGGGACCTTATAAGTGTTTAGCCATGCAACAATTGTGCTGCATAACTGACACCTGGTTAAACACATATACGGTCCCAAAGGCGAGACCTATTAGCCAATAGGTCTCGCCTTTGTGGCCTTATAAGTGTTTAGGCAGAGCTATTGGTTTTGCCAATGTTTTTAAGAGCATTGTGGCTGCTGTGCAGCATGTTGAAAAGTTATAATAAAAAAGACTTATAAGCATTTTTGTTACTTTATATATAACTAAGACGACATTATGTACAACTGAATGACCCAATTAAAAAAGAATAAACATAAGATAATGTAATGTAATTAGGCTGAGAGGGAGATGCCAGCAAGAGAGAGTGGTGAGGTATAAAGGGGCAAAATGGGCATAGGTATGGAAAGAAAGTCGGGTATGGAGTGTAGTCAGGCACAGCGAAAGGCAAAGAGAAGCTGGTGATGGCAAAATGAGAAGCATAGAGAGATAGAGGTGAGCTAGAGAAAGAGAGAGGCGAGGCAGATACAGAGATAGAGAGAGTGAGTGAGGTAGTGAGAGACAGAGAGCTGATGTATAAAGGGAGGGATATGTAGAAAGATGAGGTAGAGGATGAGCTGAATAACAGGAGGCGCAGTGAGAGATATGAGAGATAAAGGAGGTAATAAGAGAAAAAGAAGTAAAATGGAGAAAGAAAGGAGTATGCTAGTCAGAGAAGTGAGATAGGTACAACATAGGCAGAAAGAGACAGGGGATGTGGAGAGGCGAGGCAGAGAACACATGGTGAGGTAAAATGATAGGTTATGTAGATAGAGTGAGGGAGATGGGGTAAAGAGAGACGGTTTAGAAACAGAGATTAGAGGTACAGAAATCAAAGGTGTGAGGTAGAGAGAAGTTGAGTAAACAGGGAGCCATAGAGAGGTGAGGTGAAGAAAAAGATGAGGGTGAAAGAGGTGATGTGGATGGAAGTACGATTCACGGAGATGTGCAAAGTGCATTGATTTGCAGAGAGGGAAGAGGTAAAGAGAAAGCGAAGACAGAGAGAGGGAGGATAGACTTAGAGGACAGCGATTTCAGACAAGTCTCTGTAAGTGCATTAACCATGTGAGCTATGTTACCAACATGCAAACCTGAGGACTGCGGGGTCACTGCAGCAGACACTTCACCAAATGAACCACCTGCCACATATATAGATTGTAGAACAGCCGAGTGAGTTAATATTGTCACTGCCCTGACCTACAAACATCCAAAAGGACACATGCTCCATCTGATTGTGTCTAGTTCAGCCTCTCATCCTTCTAAGGCTGATAAAAGTATTGCTGAGAAGGTTGGACCCACCTATTGTGTACGGTGCTACTTAAGCGCACGAAACAGAGCCACAGAGAATGGAAGCGGGAGCAGTGAGGTAGTGGGTGGAAAGGCGAGTAAGGTGTAATGAGAGAGAGGAGAGACAGACATAAGTGAGGCAGAAAGAGTTGATAAAGAGAGGGGGAGCACCATAGAAATGGAGGGCTAAGTGGTGAGAGAGGGAAGTAGAAAGAGAGTGATGAGTGAGAAGAGGTGTGATGAGAAAGAAATATTCTTTTTTTAATTCAATTGTAACCAACTACCTCAGACAGTGCAAGGTTTAATCCTGGCTAGGCCAGGCATGCAGATAAAGCTTCTGTGGTGGTGCACGCCCCGCTGCTACATTTAACCAGCACAAGCGCGCGCCTCGCGCGGCAGCAGGGGGAGGGGTCCTGCGCGATTCCCTTGCGGGAGCGTGCAGCAAGGCGCGATGATTGCGACCATATGGCGCCACCATATGGCGCTGCGCGCTCCCGCAAGGGAATCGCCAGACGTGCACGCGTTGCCATTGCAAGCAATGCAACGCGTGCACGTTTTTGCCCCCAAAGCTGTGCCGATCGCTAAAGGTCTCTCCTATGCAGCGCATGCGCGCTGCGTAGGCGAGACCTAAAAATGATGCGAAAAAGCAGGTCAAACAAATCTTAGACCAATGTAAATACCAAGGTGTGATTGAAAGTTGCACCTCCCCGATGAATAATCCTTTGTTTCCAGTAATGAAGCCTGACAATACATATCGTCTAGTTTTAGAATACTGACATGTAAACACATGCACATGAACATTTGCAGTTCAAAATGCACACAGTGCCGCAATAATGAATAACATTGTGCGGAAGAAATACAAAACGACATTAGATATCTCGAATGGATTTTTCTGCCAAAATATGGCTCCAGAAAGCAGATATTTGACAGCATTTTCTGCAATCGGCTTTCAGCGAAATTTTTTTGTCGTTTGTCGTTTGCCTCAAGGGTATAAGAACAGCCCGGGGCTATTCTCGGCAAGAGTGTCAGAAATATTACAAACTTGCAATGAGGAGGCTTTGTCCTATGTAGATGACATCTACCTAATGGACGATTAATTACTTGAACACTTGAGCAGGGTGAACAACATAAGTGTGGGATTTAATTTTAAGAAATCTAAAATTGCCCATCTCAATGTCCTATTTTTGGGATATGAGCTGTCAAGTGTAGGCAAGAGCCTGGCAGCCAACATTTTTAGAAAAGAGCGTGCTGCTCCAACCTCCTAAGACTCTCAAAGGTTTGCAATCCATTTTAGGATTTCTAAATTTTGGAAGAACATACATTCTAGATTACGCAGAAAGAGTAAAACCTTTCTACAACTTAATCAGATCTGATTTTGCATCACATCAGTGGACACAGCAACACACAGATACTCTCCGTTCAGTTCAGGCTGACATGATAGCATCTAAACACTTACATACGCATGTAAATTCTACAAACTTGGTGATCCGGGTAATCCCTGGATTATCAGGATATACTTACCTCACGTTCAATGAAGGTGAGACAGTTCCAATTGCATACAAATCACATTTATACACAAATGCTGAAATGCGATTTGCGGCCCCAGAACAAATATTGACCGTGGTACAGAATGCTTTAGTGAGAGAAAGAGCACTAGCACAAGGGAAACACATAATCGTTGTTACCCCGGTACCAACTTTAGAAGCTGTTACCAAAGCAAGCATTCCAAATGCAAAAGCACTACATCCGCGATGGATACAATGGGCTAATTCTCTCACTGTAACAGATGTAGATTACAGATATGATTCTACATTAAAAACGCAAGCGTTCCTGCAGTACGAACAAGATTACCCTCTCCTTGAATTAAATCTTACCTCTAGAGAAATATGAATACATCATTTACACTGATGGAGCTGCTCAGCCTGCCAAGGAAGTAAACAACAGTATAGCGCCTCGTGTGCTATAGTGATGGTAAGTTCCATCCCAGCAATACGACTATACAATCTCTAGGAGATTGTACAGCACAGTTTGCAGAGCTGAAAGCCCTGATATTGGCACTACAGTATACAGATCTGGAATTCCCCACACTGATAGTGTGCGATTCGTTTTACTGTGTGCAGTCTTACAATGAATATCCTCATTACTGGGGCCAGAATGGGTTTAGAGATTCCAAGGGTTGCAATATTAAACATAAATTGTTATGGGAACAAGTGGCAAAGCTAAAAGCATGCCTGCCACTGGCTCAAGTTATTCACACCTTGAGTCACCAGTGTGTTGGCATAAACGTTGAAGGGAATTCACTGGCTGATGAAGCCGCCAAGGCAACAGTGCGTACTGCTGCCGTTGCTGCAATCACTTGTTCTAGCACAAGTATAGACAGAGACATACTGATAGCTGTCAACGCCTCAAAGAATGGCTCTGCCGTTCCAAAGGGCTTTCCACTCAAATATTCCTATTAATTAGATGTGCAAAACACAACGTATGCTCAAATTCCAGGAGTGGGGGATAGAGTTATACCAAACACAGATCGCAGATTAGGTTTAATTCTAGCTGCACACGAGGGTCTGGGCTCTGCACACGCAGGAGTCACTGCTAAAGTTTCGTTACTAAAGAGGCGGTTTTGGTGGCCAAGTTTGTCTAAACAAAAAAAGGTATATGTCTTTTATGTCTTAAAGTACGACATCTGTCAGCAGATGAAAGGTTCCACCGTAGCACGGCCACCACAAACACCATTACTTATTTCAAACAGACCTCCCGCATGTGTCTATTTGGATCACTGCGGCCCCTTAAATTCGGACCGGGCTTACAAGTACATCTTGGTGGCAGTGGATTCATGCTCTAGATTTCTATGTGTTTGTCCTCAGCGCTCAGCTGACGCTCAAAGTGTTGTAAAGGATTTGTGAGTCTTCATCGTGACATACGCAATTGGCACATTACATTCCGACCGTGGCCCTGCCTTTAGCTTTCGGGCTTACAAGGAAGCCATGTAAAGTATGGGTGTGGCCTTGTGGTACTCCTCCCCCTACCATCCCGAGGGAAATTTGGTGGTGGAGAGGAAAAACCGGGACCTAAAGCAATCCTTAACAGCAAGGGTATTAGGTTCGGGTGGTAGTTGGGTCAATCACCTATACGGGGTCCAGAGGGCACTAAATAATATGCCAAGAAAATCACTGGGAGGACGTACCCCCTATGAGATCCTGTTTGGGACAAGAATGTGGGTACCTGACCTCGATTGTGCCAGCACAGTGGCGGATGTAAAACCATTTGAATTGAATGATCATTTGGCTGTTTTACAGGAACTCAATGAATTCCGGGCATTACAAAGCAGCGTCCAAGTAAAACGTACTGCCACTGGGGAAGTGAAACCGGTTCCAGCAAGACCTGTCTGGGTCCCAAAGGTTGGGGACCTGGTCAGAGAAAAGATCGTGGACAAAAAGGAGTTTGGGCCATCCTACAGAACACCTGTACCTGTCCTGGAGGTTTTAGGAACAAGAACAGTTCTCCTTCCGTCGCTTGCTGGCTGAAAAGAAAAAAAGACTTGTCTCCATTGATCTGATCAAACCACACTATGTGGCAGATTCTCAACAGCAGGCCACGTAGAGTCCTGAGCAGCCGCAGATCTCCTCTCACTACTATACAGGAAGTTCAGATGGAAAGACTAATAACGTTTCAATACTCCTCTGCGCAAGATACCGGAGTAGCCAATAACGGAGTACGAATTACACTTGTTGAAACAGAACAACATCCAAATGAAACTGAAAAGCAAATTGCAATTTGGCCTAACAATGAACTTTACATCAACAAGAAGCAACTACTAAGGGTGGGCGGCAAATTCCGTTCCGCTCGCGGAACTTGCGAAATTTTGGCATTTCCGCATTCCGCGCGGAACGCGGAAATGTCGAAACTTCCGCGATCCGCGGCGGAACGGAATTCGGGGGCATGGAAGCACTTCCAGATATAAATAAAGCAGGTGCCCGAGTTGAAGTTCAAATTCTGTAACGCATTAATCAGCACAAAAAATTCGTGAACAAGGTCGAGGCTAAGCAGGAGTGCTTTCTGCCCATATCTACCGTCAAACATTAGCTGTAATCCCTGATGGAGGTCTTTGCATCCTTGATTTTCTCGAGCGCAATCCCCGTGTAGGTCCAGTGACCAGGAGGTTCTTTCTCCTCATCTGCTGCTCATATCGTGCTCTGACCCTTTATAAACAAGAGGCATGTGAACTCGCATGGAAGCCCCGCCCGTTTGGCCCCACCCCACATACACTGGCGGTATGCAACGTCTTCCCGCCCTTTCCCCACTTTGATGGACAGCTTACTCAAAGACCCCGGCGCCGTGGCAAAGTTACAGACACACAAGGTCACTGGAGACAATTCTGCTGGGCCTTTACGCAGCTGTAGTGTAGGAAAGGCACTATACATTTACCCAACGAGGTAGCACTTACTGATTAGCCAGTAGAAAGTAGTCCAGTTGAGTAGAGGTATTGCACAAAACGGTGGCATCTTCGTGGATAAATATGCAGGGCAGGATTCATTCTGGCACGATGCTCCTGTCACAAAAAGTAAACCTCAACAGGAAGCACTTACAAAATATAAATAAAGCAGGTGCCCGAGTTGAAGCTCAAATTCTGTAACGCATTAATCAGCACAAAAAATTCGTCAGCAAGGTCGAGGCTAAGCAGGAGTGCTTTCTGCCCAGATCTACCGTCAAACATTAGCTGTAATCCTTGATGGAGGTCTTTGCATCCTTGATTTTCTCGAGCGCAATCCCCGTGTAGGTCCAGTGACCAGGAGGTCCTTTCTCCTCATCTGCTGCTCAGATCGTGCTCTGACCCTTTATAAACAAGAGGCATGTGAACTCGCATGGAAGCCCCGCCCGTTTTGCCCCGCATACACTAGTGGTATGCAACGTCTTCCCGCCCTTTCCCCACTATGATGGACAGCTTAATCAAAGGACCCCGGCGCTTTCGGCGCGGTGGCAAAGTTACAGACACACAGGTCACTGGGGTCAATTCTTCTGGCCCTTTACGCAGCTGTAGTGTAGGAAAGGCACTATACATTTACCCAACGAGGTAGCACTTACTGATTAGCCAGTAGAAAGTACTCCAGTTGAGTAGAGGTATTGCACAAAACGGAGGCATCTTCTTGGATAAATATGCAGGGCAGGTGTGCAGAATTCGTGAGCGTTGTTAAGCAGATGTGCCTTCTCTCCATTTCCAACGTGAAAAGTTAGCTGTAATCCTTGATGGAGGTCTTTGCATCCTTGATTTTCTCGAGCGCAATCCTCGTGTAGAATTCGTGAGCGTTGTTAAGCAGATGTGCCTTCTCTCCATTTCCAACGTGAAAAGTTAGCTGTAATCCTTGATGGAGGTCTTTGCATCCTTGATTTTCTCGAGCGCAATCCTCGTGTAGAATTCGTGAGCGTTGTTAAGCAGATGTGCCTTCTCTCCATTTCCAACGTGAAAAGTTAGCTGTAATCCTTGATGGAGGTCTTTGCATCCTTGATTTTCTCGAGCGCAATCCCCGTGTAGGTCCAGTGGCCAGGAGGTCCTTTCTCCTCATCTGCTGCTCAGATCGTGCTCTGACCCTTTATAAACAACATGCATGTGAACTCGCATGGAAGCCCCGTCCGTTTTGCCCCGCATACACTAGTGGTATGCAACGTCTTCCCGCCCTTTCCCCACTATGATGGACAGCTTACTCAAAGGAGCCCGGCGCCTTTCCGGCGCGGTGGCAAAGTTACAGACACACAAGGTCACTGGAGACAATTCTGCTGGGCCTTTACGCAGCTGTAGTGTAGGAAAGGCACTATACATTTACCCAACGAGGTAGCACTTACTGATTAGCCAGTAGAAAGTAGTCCAGTTGAGTAGAGGTATTGCACAAAACGGTGGCATCTTCGTGGATAAATATGCAGGGCAGGATTCATTCTAGGATGATGATCGTCTGCCCCTGAGAGTGACCCTGCATAGATTACAAGTTGTAATCTATGCAGGGTCACTCTCAGGGGCAGACGAGCATCGTCCCAGAATGAACAACACAGGCGCAGCAAAATCTCCGCGAGCACGCAAAATTCCGCGTGCTCGCGGAGATTTCTTGCCGTTTTGCGGAATTTTGCGGAACGCAACTCCGCAAATTCCGCCCACCCCTGGCAACTACCAGTTCTACAAACACTGCTGAGCTCCCAAGGATAGATCAAACTGCGTCTGGCTACTTCATCAACTTTGATGACTTTTCTTCAGATCCAAGTGAAAATGAGCAAACGGAACCCATTTCTAAGAACAATTTCGAGAGTTCTATCTCTGGCTGAAAAAGACTTACTTTGTGTCCCCTTGGCTACATATTTGGCTTGCATTAGGGATCCTGTTCCTGTTAATTTGGATTGGTATAGTAACTGTCTTTTTCCCACTACTGAATGGATATTACCTCCCACAACGCTCTGCAGTCCAACCTGTGAACTTGGTCTTGAAACCACATACGTCATCACACCGTGAACAAAGAGACTTGTCCCTAGTGAACATTTCCGCAATTCCAGTACCGGATGGTATAGTTTGGGATAGGATTTCATATGATGTATTTGGTCCCACTGAACATTTGAAAATTCCACACGTGTTAAAAATTTCAATGAATGACTTCATTACCCCGAGTACACTCTCTGATGATTGGGAATTGAGACTGTAAATACTATGCTCTCAGATTTAGAACAATCTGCTGCATTTTCTTACAGGGAATTGTATGAAGATACACCTGACTACAATAGCATGTTTTGTTACCAACATTATGGTCATCACGTTTTGCACAGAGCTAGTGTTCCACGCACTGTAAACACTTACCATCAATGGGAACATTGCCCGACACCACCGAAAGGTAGTTCTGCCACATTCACACAGAAATTTGCATACTTTTCTGGGTTCAATACATCAGACCCAATGTCATACTACTATAAGTTAGTACAGACAAATTCAACTGCAAGGAAAATGATGCTGACTAATACAAAGCTCATATATTCAGCACCTTTCATCTCCCAACTGTCTATACAAGGTTTCGAAACATCTCCCTGTGACAGGAAACCTATTGTTCTACCTTCCCCTGCTCGAACTCAGCTCAGAAACAGGAGGGCAGAATTATGTCTGTGGTCGGCAGCAGCACTAGCTTGCTTGCAGACCCTAAAAGGCTGTTACCAGGAGTTCAGGGGGTCCCCTAAAGAGCCCCCCAGTACATGGAATCATACTTACAACACTGGAATCGGTGTTGCGGTATGTTTCCAATATGTTTGATACCAAACATGACTGGGTTTGACACAGCCACTATATAGTTAGACATCTCGTAATGCTTGATATCCACTATATGTCTAAAAATGGGTGACCACACTTACAAAGCCTGGAAAATCAACTCCGGGGTTTATAGGGGTGTCCTGATCATGCAGGGTCACCCTCACACTTATAACCAAGCACCCTGCCCTAAGGACTAACAAGCCTGCCATTGGAGTGATTTATAGGCAAGCACCAACTCACACAGGCTGCAATGACAGGCCTGTAGTCACAGTTTAAGTGGACTTTCCAGGGTGGTGCAATTCATACTTCAGCCCATGGCAGACCCCTGGTGTACCTATGGCCTGAGTACATTAGTACCATATACTGGGGACTTTTAAGGGTACACCAGTAGCCAATTGTGGAGGTACCAAAGTACTTACTATGTCGATTTAGGGGAGAAAGCACAGGTGCTGGGATCCTGATTAGCAGTCAGAAACACACTAACACCAGGCAAAAAGTGGGGTTAGTCAATTCAAAAATAGGGGTCACAATTCCTAAAGGGTAGGGATAGGTAATGGACAGACCAGGAGGCGGACAGTCAACAAGACTGTTGCTTGTTGCCCTCACTCACCCCTTTGGGTATCATGCTTCAACATCGGGCGGGGGCTCCTCGTCGGGCTGGTGTTGAAATGCCCTACGGGTACCCCAAAGGGTCACTTTGGTGGAGATCTTTTTATTTTAGTTGCCGTATGATGATTGCGAGGGTGTACTAAAGTGGGGTGATCAGTGCAATGTGGTGATAGTGAGCTAAAAATGACTAGGGGTTGTCAGATGCAGGCTTTATTCTGGCAGCTCCCCTGTCAGGTTTAAAAAGGTTGGTGCTACTTATGAGGTCAATTTATGTGCCCAAGTAGCTAGTGGAGTAAAGTGCAGGCCGACATGTTTTGCGCCTAATGGTCAAAATAAATTCTGCGCGCTTCCTCAGGGCAACTAAAATAAAAAGATCTCCACCAAAGTGACCCTTAGGGGGACCCATAGGGCATTGCAGCGCCGGCCCTACGAGGAGCACATGCCCGATTATGAAGCATGAAACCCCTAGGGGTGTGTTAGGGCAACAAGAAACAGTCTTGTTGACTGTGCGCCTCCTGCTCTGTCCTTTACCTATCCCTCCCCTTTAGGAACGGTGACCCCTATTTTTGAATTAACTATAAACTTTGGAGCAAGGGCACTGGACCTCTAACTGCTCCGAGTCCCCCCTCTCTCCTTTGTTAATACTAGTCAAAATTGGGAGTAATCATGCTTGAAGGATCCTACCTTCCTACAGTCTTTCTGTGAACAAATACCATGCCTTCGCACCAGAAACATCTATGCCCGCAGACAGGTAGAGTAAGAGCTTCAATGCTGTTGAAATAAAGGTGTATGGTACAGTTCTCTGAGTATCCATTGTGTTGCAGGGATTCTGCTGGGAAACAGAACTGTGCCTTATGATAACAGGACGTCAGATGTAGGGACTGAGTCTCTCAGCCACATCAGTACCTGCGTGCCCAAATCCAAGTAGCTCACAGTGCCTCACCTGAACTCCTAAACTTCTCAGAGTAAAAGGTGATTGTGGCAACCTAGAACACAACCCTCTAGTCCCCAAGGGAACCAGGGAAACAGATCATCACCTTTCGTTTCTCACTCATGTGGGTCCATAATAAACAAAAGAAAGATACAAGGAAAGTTTACAATATTTATTGAAACTATTCTTGTCCATTATGAAGCAGCTAGTGCTGCAATTTCAAAACATATACTACTAGGCAAAGTAATCAACATCACTAGCAAACTGCATACAATGAACCAATGACCAGCCCTACCATGGTAAATGATATATCTGTCTAGGCCTACCCTCACTATGCGAGCACAAGGATATATCAGTGATCTCTAGAATTAGCACGGGACCTCATTCCTGGTATTTGTAGTTAGGTAGTTCGCATCGTAAGTGTAAACTCAGTTTACGCATGGCTAGTGCACCTGTTCCAAGACCTCTTCCTCTGCTAGATTTCTTCTCTCTGTTTTCCAAGGGGGCAGGTCACAGTATATATGATAAGAACTACTGCATTGGAAAACAGCAGCTGTGCTACTGTGTTGTGTCTAAAACATTAGGCGATGTTGCTGACTGAGCATAAGAAAACAGTACACCATGTTGTTTGACCTTTCACGAAATGTTCAGACTGAATCCCAAGAAGATGAACGAAATAAATAACATGTGCAGCGTATTTCCAAAATAATATCATGGCACAAAATATGTGTGGCTGTGCAAAGCAAAGGCTATCTAAAACGTGTAATGCGCGAAACCAAATTGGGTCCAAAAGGGAACTTACTACAATCACTAAGGCACACTTAAGGGTCTAGGATCAGTCATTCTGGGAAACAATCCAATGATTTTCTGACAGTGTCTCTTGAAATAAAAACTAAGATTTTAATGAGATCTCGAAATAAGATCTGCTACTTTTAAATCAGGTTATTAGCGCTGCACTCAAATCAGTTATTATAGCAATTTCTGAAAATTGATGTGATGTGGCACTTTGAAGATTTTCATGGCTGTGTTTAGCATACCTCAAGGTTGATGACCAAACTGAAGATTATGTGTTATCTAATAGAGACTTCTAGCTGCAGATTCCTTACCCTAGATTGCTAAACTTAGAATTTTCCCAAGCATCAGATAGGATCTGTAAATATTTTATGAGCAGTACCTCTGTGCGCTGGTAGGTGGCGTAATTTGGCTTCACCTGGCATTGTCGACGTCATCCACGCTGGAAGTGATGTGCCCGGTGCCTATATAGGTGCCACCCTAGCACGCTGACGTCAGTTTTTTCTTTCTGTGCCAGTCAGCGCAGATCCAGAGAAGAGCAATACCCAGTCTTTTTTGACTGACCATTTTTTAAACTTTTTTCTGGATTTTTTGTGAGACTTGTCTCTTGGTGTGTCAGGTATGTCCCCTAGGAAGGCTGGTTTCAAGCCATGTGACGCCTGTCATCGACAAATGTAAGAGACAGGCACACATTTGGTATGTCTTTGGTGCCTGGAGACCAACCACGATGCGAAGACCTGCACTGATTGACGTGCCATGCACCCCAAGGCTTTGAAGGAGCGGTCCCTTGAGCTGCTTGACATGCAATGATGCAACAGTCTAGATCTTCGTCAAGAGCAAGTTCTTGAGATTGGGTCCTGAGTTACTTCATTTTTTTAATTAAACTCAGAACAGTACAAATTCATTTTTATGCATACATAATATCCTTACGCTTTACAATTCTCATAGTTACAGTTTGCACAATAATTATCATTATTAAGAACAGTTTGATTAATACAATTCATATAATTTTTACAATACAGTACAATGATATCGGCCCGTTCCTCTTCCTAGAAGATTACTACTCTTTAACAGAGAGCCTTAGGTCCTCCACTGGTTCTTATTATTGGTTCTAATTTCATAGCAGTTGACCTAGTTGGTCTGCTGTATGGTTCATCTTATTTTTCCAATCTATAATCGGGGACCAGATCTTTTTCCTAGTTTTTTAGCACGTCTACCCCTACACTCATAGAGAGGCATCTCCTGCTTGTATACCGCTAGCAGCCGAGCTAACCAGGCCTGGAACGGGGGGGGGAGGGATCCTGATCCTTCCACCTAGCTGCAATTAATATTCTCGCCACAGCTAACGAGACAAATATAAAATAAGTCTGTGTTAAATGAAGACCGAGGCTGTTATCATACCCCATAATCATGAGTGTCGGGCTAATTCTGATCCTGATCCCAAATAATCCTTCCCAAAATAGTTCCATCCCATTTTTCAAGGGTATTAGCCTAGCACATTCATAAAACAGATGAACCAGGGTAGCTGGGCCTTCCGAACACCTGGGACACTTGTCATCTATTCTCTTCCCCCATTCAAAGAGTTTCGCCGGTGTAAAATATAAATTGAATACTGTTTTGAAATGTTGTGCTTTCAGGCTTGCTGACAGAAGTAGTTTTGAAGCTAATCCCAGTGTATTATCTAAATCAACATCCGGATCACTAAGCTTCATAGCCCAGCTTACCTCAGTTTTTTCGAGGTCGTCCGGAAGCTTTTCTGAAATACAGCAATATATATTTTTGACTTTACAACCGCCACTAATAATTGCCTCCATCAAAGGTTTCCTATCCGTACTTATAGCTTTCCTGGTGTTATATAGAAACTCTCTGATTTGTACATATTTAAAATACTGAGGGGCATATTCACAAGGAGCTATCGCCAAATTAACGGCACTTTATTTCAGCCAAAGTCGTGATAAATTTACCCCCCCATTCACAAGCCGGTGTTAACAGCCCACAGCACCAGTTTACCCGCGATAGCAGCCGCAAAAAACATCGCCACAGAGGACCCTTGCAAATATCGCTAATGAGATGCAGCGTAGGCGTTCCCGTGACAAAAGCAGAGACAACAGCACACCTCAACATTCACAACGACCAGCCACATCCGCGATAAAAACACAAAACAGGCGATAAGGCGCGTTAGCACCAGGAAATCTACACCTGCTCTGACCTGGTGTAAAGTCGGACGGCAGCCAGCACCACAAAAGGGAGCACAGCCCAGGGCCACAACCAAAGGGCAACAGATGCCATGGAACCACACATCATGCAGCCCGGACACCCAAGAGGACCACAACACCCACCCCCACCACCCCAGGACCCCATCCCACACCCGGAACACCCCTCCCCCCGGACCAACACAGACGCAGCGCAGACAAAGACAGCGGAACCCCAGGAAACGTACCAGCCGCACAGACCCAACATCTGACAATGTCACCTTCCACTACAGGCTGAAAGGGACAACCAACCTACGCATCCTGACCATCATCGCCTAAAAGGCCTACGGCAACAACACAGCGGACAACCAACATCCCACCCCACACAAAGCTGATGGCGTGGCTGCACCTGTTGGGCCCTGAGACCCCCCATCCAACACCCGCCAGAGTCGGAGGAGTCCCACAGCCAGCCACATCCAAGTCCCCCACACCTGTCCTGGACATCACCATCACCCTGGTACCCCAGTCCCCATACGTACAACACAATGCGCAGGATCTGCTGGAGACCAAGCAAGGACCAGACGCCATAGCAGGATGCACGCACGTGTTGGGGGCAACACACAGCACACATGTACTACCTGTGCCCCCTGGTGACACAGCACACAATCACCGCAACAGGAAGCACACATCTCACACCAATGTGCAGGCAACAACAGAACACCGTGGAACACCCAACAATGTCACCTTCAAATACACAGCCAGTGTGCATGATACCTTCATCCTCCGACAGTCCATCATCAACCAGCGTCCCCAGGATGGCAACAAGGGAAATGTACAGCCCCTTGGCAATATACAAATGAACACCCCACACACCTCAACACCACAACCATGCAACTCACAACTCGGGCAATGCACACGTCACAAAATCACATACAACAGGCACAACAATATGCCCACCCACCAGACACGACAGAACAACTTACAATGTCCACATGGGCAAGTCCTGAAAATGAGCCAGCAACGGCATGGCACCTCAGCCACATACTAGCCAAATGTGGGGAGAGGTGGCAACCAGGCATGTGTGAAGGATGGGAAAGTACACCATGCCAAGAGTGCCGGAGATGTGCTGGACACCTCGCAGAATGCAGATCACACCCATATCCATGGCGACATACACCGCTTGCGTATGGAGTGTAGTGGACAGTGGACGCCACCATGTCACCACAGCCAGTGGGGGACCTCGCGGAAATGTTGCCTGTTACGGCCCCCCTAAGCGTCAGCGGAGTGGGATGGCCCGGTGTAAGCCACGCCAGCGTAGGGGTGTGAATAAAAACCACGTAGGCCTGGGCGTGGTCCTCTTCAGGAAATACCCACGTCTCTGCCAGGGCAGCGCCTCCCACCTCCCACCTCGCCACGAGGCCGACGCCATCCCCATGAGCGGAGTTGCCTGAGTTGCCGTGCGCCTGCCGGACCCCGGCACACTGGTCCA
Organism: Calotriton arnoldi; assembly: GCA_963921515.1. NCBI lineage: Eukaryota > Metazoa > Chordata > Amphibia > Caudata > Salamandridae > Calotriton > Calotriton arnoldi. The sequence continues at coordinate 30,910 of CAWUFW010002690.1, read as the reverse complement.
CGTACCCGTCAGGCCAGCCCCTGCGCAGCCAAACCACACTGATCACCTTCCGACACCGGCGTGTGTCAAGGAGGGCCCACCACGTGCCAGCGCAAGCCACAAGCCCGAGGCCCGAGACCTTGGAAGCCACCTCAGACCATCACGGCTGCCACGACACCCGCCCGCTTTATTCCTTTTTCGTTGACGTACTCTACTGCTGCCCCCGGCCTACTCTTCGGACCAGTAGGTCCCACATGTGGAACTGTGTCTTGAGTCATGAATGGCAGTGACCCCAAATCCGGGCCAGCAGCCACAGCACCAGACCCCCCCGATCAGTGAGGCATAGTTCCATATGGGCATCTTGCGACACATGGTGCCACTAACCCTGTTCAAAGCCAGCCTGCTACACGTGGTGCCACTGAACCTGAACTACGCAGGCCGGTGGGGCCATCCAACCTATGCCGGCGACACTCGGTGAATGGGCCGTGCTGACCTCTGCCTCAGGCCTACACCACGGTCAGGTAGGTCACACATTTGGAACTGAGTCTTCATTACACTATGGCAGTGAACATCATTTAAGGCAGAGAACAATACACTATACACCCTCCGATGTGGTGGCAACAAGTCTGTGCATGGCATCACAACCACACGTGTCTGTGGGCCTACGCGGACCACAGCCCTCGGCCTACGCTACGCACGAGTGGGATCACTGATTTGTAACTGAAAATCGGTAATTCAGAATGCAGAATACATTTCCTCGCACGCACGGAGGGGCGTAAGAGGATGACACGTTGCAGTCCGGAGGGAACAGGAACAGCGTCACGGAGGTGATTGAACACTACCGACAACTGCCACTGTGTCACCAACTCTGTGCCTCGCGAGCCAAGGACCCGTGGCTGTGGGCTACTGCTGACCGCTGCCTCCAGCCTACACTGCGGTCCAGTAGGTCACAGAGCCTTGATTTGGCATTCTTGGAGTTCACATCTGTGTACGGGCATCATCGCAGACTGCATCCCCTCACAGCACCTGTGCCACTAAGTTTGTTCCCCGACATTCATGGACACTCACTGGTCGGACATTGGTGGCGTTTGAGTCCATGGACTAGGGGCTAGTTTTCATCCTCACGTAGCTGATACCGAATTGTTGGTGAGGATGAGGGTTGCGCTTTCCACTCCTCCATTTGCTGCTTCCAGATAACATCAGACCTTCCGCATCATGCCCTGGAGGACACCTTCCACTGTCCCCCGAAACCCTCCGCAACATACACCTCGGACATTGCTGGGGACCCGCTCAGGTCGCATGGCCCATCTGACTGCATTGCAAGTCACCGTCCCGTGGCTGGGTGCCTGTGCCGGCCGCTGTGCATCCGGGGCCACTAACTCTGTACTGGTCAGGCCTGGGACCCCTTCTTCTGAGACATTGAATGGCCTCTGTAGCGATGGTCTTGGGGTGATCAACGCCATGTGTCTGTGGCCCTGCACTGTCCGCCTCCTCCGGCCCCAACTGCGTGCCACAAGGACCCACACATGGCATCGAGTCTTGACCGGCCCGGACGTCGCATCACCGCAGGAGGCACACGCCACCACCGCAAGTACCACCTTCAACCGCCATCTGCCAGAGTCGAAAGGGTGGTCCTGACAGACCTACGGAGTTGCTCAGACCTGTCGTGGATGCCATCATCGGCCTGCTCCCCTGCTCAGCACTCCAGGTGCCAGTGACTCAGTGCACCGCAAGCCATTGTCCGTTACTGATTGAGTTATGTGCTGTTGTGAGGTTGCGCAGAAATGTCACCTCATGCAGTGGGGAAGACCTGGGACCATGAGGAGGAGGATGTGTCAAGTGTGCGGAGGGGAGAAGGCACAGACAATGGGAGGTCAGGTGGCAGCAGCCCCAAGGCAGGAATGCAGACTGGTGGCTGTAGTCAAGCTACACACCCGGATCTGATACTGGGTATTGCGCTGTGGACTGCAGACACAACTGTCACCTCAGGCAGTGTGGGAGACCTGGGACATTGATGAGGAAGTTGATGCAGGTGTATCACACCCCACTGCATCTGCATCAGGACTAAGCCGAAGGGACACAATCCTAGCAATTCCTTCACATGAGCGCGCTCTTCTCTAGTGCCCCTACCTCAGTGCACTGCAACTCACGGAACATCCAGACTGAATATTGGGTGACCTCTGTCCTTACTCCAGATCCCTCCATGTTGCTCTACATTTGACTCTGTTATGCTGGTGTTTTCTGTTTCCATGACACTGGTGTCCACTTTTCAGGTTGTTGCCAGCACCAAGCACTCCGTGCGGGCTGGCTTATACTCACCCCACACACATCCAGCACAGGCGTCACTGTACTTGTGGCCCTGCAAATAAAGGGGCCGGGCGCACGTGCCCGTAGCCAGTTCAACATGATATGTGCATGTGTCTCTGTGGAGGTGTGGGTCTCCTTTGTGGGGTGTAGGTGGTCCCTGAAGGGTATTGGACACCCACGTATGTATTCTACTTCACATTTCATGGGTTAGGCAACACCCTCACCTGTTGGGTCACCTCCTTTTGGGGTTCGGCCACCTGGCATTGGGGTGCCATGTGTGGGTGGGTGACGTGTAGTGAGGCAGCCGTGATTGCGGGTGCTTCATGCTGTGTGGTCTGTTGCAGAGCCTGGGTTCTCCTCTGGGTAGCATGTCTGCCCTGGTCCTGGTGGTGGGTTGGTTGTCCATGGGCTATTGTAGGGCGTCAGGGTCGGGGTGTGGTGTTCGTCTCAGGCATCACTGATGGGTTGTCTGTTCAGACCTGCTGGAGGTGTTGTTTGTCCCTCTGCATTGTGAAGGGGAGGTGCATGTTGGCATTGTATTGGCGCCTTGTTCTTGTCGACATGCAGACTGTGTGACAATGTACATTGTGTCTTTTTGGGCGGTGGTGGCTATTTGAGTTGGGACAGTGTACATTTGGCCTACATGGCTGATGTGGGGTTGTAGGGGTAGATGTGCATCTCACAGTTCCCTGCTCTGTCCAAAGTGATTGTTCTGTCTCTGCGCCTGGGTGGACCCAGTTGTGTCCCCTGTTCTTCAGTGTGGGTGTTGCACTTTGTGCCACATTGTCATGGTATGTGCTGTGATTGCTATGTGTGTGTGCTGCAGTGTGCTATGGGGATGGGGGACATGTCCCTGGGTAATTGTGGATGTGCAGTGTGCTACACCTCATTGTGCATGTGTGGCATAGTGCCCATCACCCCCCGTCCCCCCAGTCCCTGTTGGATCCTCACCCTGGTGCTGTTGTGTCAGGTCCTGTCGAGCTGTGTCCGTATTCCCTACTCCTTGCACCCTCTCCACACTGATGACTGTGGCCTGGCTTTCCTCCTGCTCCTCCTGTGTCGCTGGACTGCCACCTCCTGTCGCCGTTGCTGCCTTTCTGTTGGCAGCGGGTTTGTGCCTGGTTTAGGTTGTCACGTCCTGGCGGAGCCTCTTGGCCTCCTGGATTGGCCTCCTGGGCTCTGCGACTGCATTCCAGGCGGTCAGCTTGTGGGTCATTTGCTGGTAGTGTTCTGTCGCCTCCGTGGCCTTAGTCTTGTTTTCCTGTGGTCTGCACTCTCCATTTTCTCCTTGGCCTTCCCCGACCCCGTTATTCCTTGCTGGTGGTCTGTGGGGGTTGTGGGGTTCGCGTTGCCCTCTGCGCTGGGTCAGGGTGCATGGATGTTGCTACGTGCTTTGGCTTGTTTCTGGTGTGTTGTGCCTGTGGTTTTTATGGTGCAATTGCCCGCCAGACGCGTGGGAGTTGCAGGCCTGAGGCTGCTTTTCGCAGCTTTTTGTACCGCGATTGGCCTCATCGCATGATTTCTTGCATTCGCGTTTCGCATTTTTTGGGAGTGGTGTTGATTTCCACGCTGGCATTTGACGCGTTATCTGGTGACTATCGCATGGTACCGCCTTGTTGTGAATTCCACGTTGACACGGGGTTATTTTCCCATGATAGGCTGCGTTATTGAAAGTTGCGTTACGCTACTCTTGCGGTAGTTATCACACGTTCTTGTGAATATACCCCTGAGTTTCTAGGATACCGAACCTTTGTTGTAAAGTGCTGAAGGGAAATAGTTGACCTGAATGTAATATGTCCCCAATTGCTATCAAACCATGACGCCTCCACTGTCTGCCCATTACATCATAAAACTGCAAGGGGAAGACCGAGGAGTGCCACAGGGGAGTGTATCTGCTATGTTTGGAGAAATTCACAGCTTTACTTATTTTACTCCAAATCTTCCATGCACAATATACAACCATAAAGCGAACTTTTTTGTAATAACTTTACTCTAGTTGCCGCAGAAGTAATCCACCAGCCCTTTTACCCAGTACAAGTTCATATATTGTTGGGAGATTGCTATGCCCCTGTTGCCTTATTGCTTCCTCGTTGTTTGACAGAAATAAGATGCGCATCTATTGTACAATATCCGCCCAGTAATATAGCTAAATATTAGGTATTACCAGCCCCCCTCGCCTCTGTGGGAGAGAAAGATATTTTATTGAGCGTCTTATCTAACTATATTGCCAGACAAAGTTAATAAACATTGCATCCAAAGTCTTTAATATTATTTCGTCAAAAATTACTGGTAAAGATCGGAACAAGTACAGAACCTTAGGCAGCATGGTAATTTTTAATACATTAGCCCTACCAATAATTGATAAATGCAACCCATTTAAACGACTTAGGTCAGTTGACATTTTCTCCATTATAGGATAAAAATTTATTTTGGCTATCGTTGTCACTTTTGGGCTAATATGGACCCCTAGATACACAGCTGAGTTGACACATCTTGTGTCCTGAAAAGTAAAAATTTTTGTACAAATAATCTGTGTTTTACTTTTGTTCAGGGAGTACCCTGAGATATTACCAAAGTCATCACCCATGATTTCTATTTCCCTGATTGCTCTCTGGGGATCAGTAGTGAGCACTGCGATCTCATCAGCATACGCGAGAACCTTAGTCTCATATCCTTCACTATGTATAGGTTTTATCCCCTGTTTGCTTATAATTTTTTCAATCAAAGGGTTTATATATAATGTAAATAGGATGGGGGAGCACCGACACCCCTCTCTAGTCCCCCTCGAAACCATTATAGCCTCAGATTCTTCTCCCATTAGTTGGAGCCGTGCATATGGGGAGGAGTACATGGCTTTAATTGCGGTAGTTATTTGTGGACCGAACCCCCTTGCTGCTATAATCCACCATAGCAACCTCCAGTCCACCCGATCAAAGGCCTTCTCGGCATCGAGTAGGGCCATAGCCATTTGTTTCCCTGTCCCGGCCGCGATGTCAAACAGCATTATCGTCCGCCAAATATGGTCCGTTGTCCCTCTGCCGGGAATAAACCCATGCTGCCATGGCGACACTAGGTACCCAATCGAGTTGCCAAGATTTTCGAATAGACTTTAGCATCTGCATTTATTAATGAGATTGGCCTATATGAGGCTGGGTTATTCGGGTCTTTACCTTTCTTGGGAAATATCACCATGTCGGTGGCCTTCCATGATTCTGGCGGAACCCCTGTGTATTTTACCCCCAGAAACAGATCCAATAAAATGGGAGCTAATTGAGGTAAAAACATTTTATAGAATTCAATCGGTATTTTATCGGGCCCGGCTGCTTTCCCCGAGGACAAGTGTTGCATAGCTACCATGACCTCCTCTAGTGTTATCTCTACCTCCTATTCAGCTCTCATAGATTGGTCTAGAGTCAACCCAAGATCCCCCTTCAAGGATAGTATACAAGTTATCTGAAGGCTGCCGCTCCTCCCCTTTATACAGATCCTGATAATATTCCTGCAGAATCCCAAGAATATCACCTATTTCTGTATAAACTCTTCAATTCTTTTTCATCTAGGTTATCCTACTTCTGGCTTCCCTCTGCCTTGTACGTAATACTAGTACTCTGCCAACTGATTCTCCATATTCGTATGCTTCCGACCTATGTGTATGATAATCCTCAGCTGCCCTTTGGTTTATCCAGCTACTAATTCCCGCCTTCAAAGTGATGAATTTGAGCTGGGTTCGGGCTACACCCTGTCCCTGCGCTATAAGTGTCACGTGTTCCTGGTCTGTCTCTGCTAGCTCCTTGAGTAATCTTTCCCTTTCAGTCTGGAATAATCTCCTTTCCTGAGCAACATAACTAATAATTTCCCCCCTCAAGGTGGCCTTAAAGGTGTCCCACACTATTGCCCGTGAAGCACTGTATCTTTGGCATCATAAAACCCCTGTAGCCAATTCTTAATATGTTCGACAAATTTAGTTTTGGTTAACAACTTCCTGTCAAAGGTCCACTTCCTACGCTGTTTGCCATTTGTATGGATTTCAACCTCCAGAACTAGTGGATTGTGGTCTGAAACTACCTTCGGCAGTTTCCTGATTCTACTTTTACTTAATAAATTTGTTGAGCTCAGGAAGTAATCAAGGCGTACATGCTTCTTATGGGGACATAATTAGTAGATATATTCTAGATCTCTAGGTTGTTGATGGCACCATAGATCTACCAGACCGTGGCTATCCATAAGAGATAAAAGTGCCCTATGCACACGTGGTTTCCTCCCTAAATATCGACTCCCTTGCTGGGAGTCAGTTGTACGGTGTATATTAAAATCTCCGCAGATAACCAAAGGCTGAGGCCAAGATGCTAATTCCACTTCGAGATCCTCGAATAACTGGGTCGTCTTGATTTGATCCATAGATTACACAGATCACAAGCCCTAGCTCCAGCTCGACTACTGCCCACCTACCCTGAGTATCCATAATTTTACGCTTGGCCAGACCTATCTGTGATGTTGGTTCTCTGTGAAGAACATACCAATAGGTTATATCCCCTCACTGTCATCAGTTCTCTCTTCTCCCTGGGAATATGCGTCTCTTGCATACAAACAAGATCCGGGGATATCATATGCATAAATTCTGCTACTTTCTTTCGTTTGGCTCTATCATTGAGCCCTCCTATATTTATTGAGCATATAGTAATTTTAGCCATACAAACTGTACTCAGGAAACAATTTACTGTTCTTCATTACATCTTCATTGAATTTATTATTAATAGTACAAAAATAGTTGCCTTTAACCATTTTAGCTTATGTTCTGAGTTTTCTTTTTAAATTTGCAACCCCCCCTGCACCTCCCCAAGCTCTCCTTGCCCAATGCCCCCCCTCCCCAGCCCTGAGAAGCAATCAGATCGCGACGCGGTCTGTGGAGATATGCGAGAGATACCTATGACCTGTGTACAGTGCCCTATGAATATGTGTCCTAAATGCAGTGCAGTGCAGTGAAAAAAGGAGCAGAGAAAAGGGAAGTAAGCATAAACAACACACAGAAAAAGTAAAAATCCTAATATCCCCATCCAGCATCTAGCCGCTTAGCTCACAAGAGGGGTAGATAATAACTAAACCGCCTATCCCTCCCCCATTTACAAACATGAGAGTGGGGATTGTCCACTGAGTAGCTACCAAGTGAGCGAGCCCACAAGCTGGTATCTCTACCTTAAATTTCCCTTCATTTTTTTTATTTTTTAAATCTATTTAGTACTATCAAGAAATTCCTTTGCCTTGATTTCAGACACAAAGAAGCGTGTCTGTCCCCCCAGATCACTTTCAAACGGGCAGGATTAGTCAAGTATGCTTTTACATTTTTATCCTGAAAAGGTCTAATCAATTGTCGAAGCCTCCAGCGTCTCTCAACAGTGGAATGACAAAAGTCTGGGCGGACAAAAAATGAGACATCGCCGCTGGATCTCTTCGACTCAGGTCTTGCTTTTTCAAAAATCGACTGTCTTAACAAAAAGTTCCCAAAATAAATTAGGATGGCCCGTGGTTTGGAGCCTTTCCTGGGAGGTTGTTTCAGAGCAAAGGGAACTCTGTGGGCCCGCTGCACTTCTTGCTGCCAATTCCATCCCGTTATCTCTGGAAGGGCGGTCTGCAATAACTCCACCACATAAGATCAAATATCTGTGTCCTCAATCCCTTCCGGGACTCCTAATAAGCGTAAATTATTGCGCTGCTGGCGGTTCTCATGATCTTCCAGCTTCCACTGAATGTCTACAAGCTGTGCTTCATGTGCCTCCGTCTGGGTTCGGGTGGCTGCCAGATCGGTCTCTGCGGCTGAGGTTCTTGCCTCAAGATCTGACAAGCGCTCCCCAATAGTATTGCAAACTTTAGTCAATCTCCTGACCACCCCTTGAACTTTTCTTAGTGCCGTTTGGGCTTTGCAGCTATCCTGACCCGTCTCCTTTCAATGCATTAGTATGGCCTGATAAATAGCGCCCAGTGTAGGAGAGTCCTGTCCGTTGGTATCCTGAACCACCGCTGAATGGGAGCCAGTTAGCCGTTCCATAGCAGTGTGGTCCCAGGCTAAACCTTTGCCCTCAGCTATCGGCCGTCCCATCTTCTTAGCTATTTTGCGAGCGGCCATTGTGAGAGCCCCTTTGCCAGCTTCTAGGTCACTACCATCATCACTAAGCTCATCGGATGATTCAGACCCGTCCTGTGACCACTCAGCGCCATCTGAAAATGAATAGAAGCAGTCACTTGGCTCTTTCTCAGGGTCATAATCCCCAGCTCCTGCCCCCCCTTGCTGATTCACCAACAGCTGGTTGCCGGTCGGGCCACGGTCCTTACTCTTAGGTGCTTGGTCAGGTATCCCAGGGGGAGCGCCCTTACGTATTTCTGGCATCAAACTAATCCCCAAGGTGGTATGAGCATCCCTGGCCTCCCCTTGATAGCTTAAGTCTTGCCCATCCCCCAGAGGTTTGTCAATGATGGTAGTTGCTCCCTGGTCCCCCTGTTCGCAGCTAAGAGTTCCTAGGTTTGTCCCAATATGCACCCCTGGCAAGTTTTTATGCCCCACCCCCTCGATGAGGGACACGGAGGCCTGCATACCTTCATTGATGTCCTCTGAGCTGGGTGCGGACTGATCATCAGTAGTTGTAGTTGGAGTGTCAACTTGTTCCAATTCGGGCACTCCTGGTGATCTCCGTGCCTGTCGATCTCCTTGTCTTCCAGCTGACCCCTTCAGCAGCTCCACTACTGTAGGGCCGGCCGGACGCTGACTGCCGGCAGCCCCGCCTCTCCCTTTCTTTTCTGGGGCAGGCTCCAAGCACTGAGTCGGGTTTGCGCGTCTCCCGGGTTGTCGCGGCGTTGGCTCTGTTGTGGGTTCCCGCCCCTGCTCCGCCGCTCCTGAAGCTGCAGCCATCGCCACCGTCGCTTTGCCTTTCTGGGCTCCACCAGCCGCTTTCGGGCCCATTCCTGACGGTGAAGTCAAGGGTTGGCAGATGGCACTATCCGAGTGTCTCACGGCCGCGCCGACAAGAAGCCTCAAGGCAAGCAAGCCTCCAAGGATCAATGCTACTCGAGAGCAGCCTCCTGGAATCTGGTAAGTTTCCGCCGCTATATCGGGGGCCATGAAGCCGTGTTCTCCTCTTTGGGTCTTTAGTTCAATTTCAGCCTTGAATCATTGCTCTGCTCTGCACTGCACTATCGATCGAGTACACCGGTCATAGCATCACTACTGGCCACCTCAAGCGGCCGCCATCTTGCCTCCCCAAAACTCCTGAGTTACTTCAGGCACTTGCCGTTGCAACTGAAGTCATTGGGGAAATCTGGTAAGTCCCACAAGAGAAAGAAGAGTAAGAAGTTAAAGAGCGCTCTCCAGCTCTCATTTTCTGGAGCCTCACAGGAGAAAAATTGCGCCACACAGCTATTGGCCGTATTTGTCTGGAACTTTGTTTTAAAGAGTAACGTAGAGTGACTAAAATTCTGCCAATTCTGTGGGGGGAATGAAACATTCTGCCTACCCCTATCTAAGAGGCTGAATACCTTTGGGAAGAGGATGTTCCCTCTCAGGGAATCCCTATTGATAATCATAAGCACTGAATAGTCCCGTCCATGTGCTGGGATCCCAGATCAGTTCTTTCAAATTCACAGTCACATCTGCTTCGCCTTACTTGGGAAATGCCATGAAACATATGTGAAAACACAACAATTGATGGACAGAATGCAGAACAATGTCATACATTCACCCCAGTACAAAGATCTGGGCCTAAATCCATCGTTTTCTTGCTCACCATGCCATTCCAGTTTGGACCCAGCCATATGTAAATCAGTCTTGACCCTGCACCCAATGGGAACAGTCCAGCCCGAACTGCCAGGCCAGGTCCTCCCTGGACTGGAAACAAGCATCCTAGGACCGGTTTCCGGCTTCAGCCCTCATCAGCCAGGATAGCTTGACTCCAGTGGCATGGAGAGACAGGACCCACGTCTGGGCATACCCTTCCCACTCGGGGTGACAAATGCAAAAACAACAATTGATGGACAGAATGCAGAACAATGTCATACATTCACCCCAGTACAAAGATCTGGGCCTAAATCCATTGTTTTTTTGCTCACCATGCCATTCCAGTTTCGACCCAGCCATATGCAAATCAGTCTTGACCCTGCACCCAATGGAACAGTCCAGCCCGAACTGCCAGGCCAGGTCCTCCCTGGACTGGAAACAAGCATCCTAGGACTGGTTTCGGGCTTTCAGCCCTCATCAGCCAGGATAGCTTGACTCCAGTGGCATGGGGGTGAATGTTTGCATTGTCCAACATTCCGTCCATCAATTGTTTCTTTTGCATTTGTCGCCCTAAGTGGGAAGGGTATGCCCAGACGTGGGTCCCGTGCTCACTACACCACTGGATTCAAGCTAGCCTGGCTGATGAAGGGTGATGTCCTGAAACCGGTCCCAGGATGCTTGTTTCCGGTCCAGGGAGGACCTGGCTTGGCAGTTCGGGCTGGACTGTTCCCACAAGGAACAGGGTCAATACTGATTTGCATATGGCTGGGTCCAAACTGGGGTGGTGTGGTGAGCAAAAGAATGATGGATTTAACCCAGATCCTTGTGACTGGGGGTGAATGTTTGCATTGTCCAGCATTCCGTCCATCAATTGTTTCTTTTGCATTTGTCGCCCTAAGTGGGAAGGGTATGCCCAGACGTGGGTCCCGTGCTCACTACACAACTGGATTCAATCTAGCCTGGCTTATGAAGGGTGATGCCCTGAAACCGGTCCCAGAATGCTTGTTTCCGGTCCAGGGAGGACCTGGCTTGGCAGTTCGGTCTGGACTGTTCCCACAAGGAACAGGGTCAAGACTGATTTGGATATGGCTGGGTCCAAACTGGGGTGGTGTGGTGAGCAAAAGAATGATGGATTTAACCCAGATCCTTGGGACTGGGGGTGAATGTTTGCATTGTCCAGCATTCCGTCCATCAATTGTTTCTTTTGCATTTGTCGCCCTGAGTGGGAAGGGTATTCCCAGACGTGGGTCCCGTGCTCACTACACCACTGGATTCAAGCTAGTCTGGCTGATGAAGGGTGATGCCCTGAAACCGGTCCCAGGATGCTTGTTTCCGGTCCAGGGAGGACCTGGCTTTGCAGTTCAGGCTGGACTGTTCCCACAAGGAACAGGGTCAAGACTGATTTGCATATGGCTTGGTGTGGTGAGCAAAAGAATGATGGATTTAACCCAGATCCTTGTAACTGGGGGTGAATGTTTGCATTGTCCAGCATTCTGTCCATCAATTGTTTCTTTTGCATTTGTCGCCCTAAGTGGGAAGGGTATGCCCAGACGTGGGTCCCGTGCTCACTACACCACTGGATTCAAGCTAGCCTGGCTGATGAAGGGTGATGCCCTGAAACCGGTCCCAGAATGCTTGTTTCCGGTCCAGGGAGGATCTGGCTTGGCAGTTCGGGCTGGACTGTTCCCACAAGGAACAGGGTCAAGACTGATTTGCATATGGCTGGGTCCAAACTGGGGTGGTGTGGTGAGCAAAAGAATGATGGATTTATCCCAGATCCTTGTGACTGGGGGTGAATGTTTGCATTGTCCAGCATTCCGTCCATCAATTGTTTCTTTTGCGTTTGTCGCCCTAAGTGGGAAGGGTATGCCGAGACGTGGGTCCCGTGCTCACTACACCACTGGATTCAAGCTAGCCTGGCTGATGAAGGATGATGCCCTGAAACTGGTCCCAGGATGCTTGTTTCCGGTCCAGGGAGGACCTGGCTTGGCAGTTCGGGCTGGACTGTTCCCACAAGGAACAGGGTCAAGACTGATTTGCATATGGCTGGGTCCAAACTGGGGTGGTGGGGTGAGCAAAAGAATGATGGATTTAACCCAGATCCTTGTGACTGGGGGTGAATGTTTGCATTGTCCAGCATTCTGTCCATCAATTGTTTCTTTTGCATTTGTCGCCCTAAGTGGGAAGGGTATGCCCAGACGTGGGTCCCATGCTCACTACACCACTGGATTCAAGCTAGCCTGGCTGATGAAGGGTGATGCCCTGAAACCGGTCCCAGGATGCCTGTTTCTGGTCCAGGGAGGACCTGGCTTTGCAGTTCGGGCTGGACTGTTCCCACAAGGAACAGGGTCAAGACTGATTTGCATATGGCTGGGTCAAAACTGGGGTGGTGTGGTGAGCAAAAGAATGATGGATTTAACCCAGATCCTTGTAACTGGGGGTGAATGTTTGCATTGTCCAGCATTCCGTCCATCAATTGTTTCTTTTGCATTTGTCGCCCTAAGTGGGAAGGGTATGCCCAGACGTGGGTCGGTGCTCACTACACCACTGGATTCAAGCTAGCCTGGCTGATGAAGGGTGATGTCCTGAAACTGGTCCCAGGATGCTTGTTTCCGGTCCAGGGAGGACCTGGCTTGGCAGTTCGGGCTGGACTGTTCCCACAAGGAACAGGGACAAGACTGATTTGCATATGGCTGGGTCCAAACTGGGGTGGTGTGGTGAGCAAAAGAATTATGGATTTAACCCAGGTCCTTGTGACTGGGGGTGAATGTTTGCATTGTCCAGCATTCCGTCCATCAAATGTTTCTTTTGCATTTGTCGCCCTAAGTGGGAAGGGTATGCCCAGACGTGGGTCCCGTGCTCACTGCACCACTGGATACAAGCTAGCATGGCTGATGAAGGGTGATGCACTGAAACCGGTACCAGGATGCTTGTTTCCGGTCCGGGGAAGACCTGGCTTGGCAGTTCGGTCTGGACTGTTCCCACAAGGAACAGGGTCAAGACTGATTTGGATATGGCTGGGTCCAAACTGGGGTGGTGTGCTGAGCAAAAGAATGATGGATTTAACATAGATCCTTGTGACTGGGGGTGAATGTTTGCATTGTGCAGCATTCCGTCCATCAATTGTTTCTTTTGCATTTGTCGCCCTAAGTGGGAAGGGTATGCCCAGACGTGGGTCCCGTGCTCACTACACCACTGGATTCAAGCTAGCCTGGCTGATGAAGACTGATGCCCTGAAACCGGTCCCAGGATGCTTGTTTCCGGTCCAGGGAGGACCTGGCTTGGCAGTTCGGGCTGGACTGTTCCCACAAGGAACAGGGTCAAGACTGATTTGAATATGGCTGGGTCCAAACTGGGGTGGGGTGGTGATCAAAAGAATGATGGATTTAACCCAGATCCTTGTGACTGGGAGTGAATGTTTGTATTGTCCAGCATTCCGTCCATCAATTGTTTCTTTTGCATTTGTTGCCCTAAGTGGGAAGGGTATGCCCAGACGTGGGTCCCGTGCTCACTACACCACTGGATTCAAGCTAGCCTGGCTGATGAAGGGTGATGCCCTGAAACCGGTCCCAGGATGCTTGTTTCCGGTCCAGGGAGGACCTGGCTTGGCAGTTCGGGCTGGACTGTTCCAAAAAGGAACAGGGTCAAGACTGATTTGCATATGGCTGAGTCCAAGCTGGGGTGGAGTGGTGAGCAAAAGAATGATGGATTTAACCCAGATCCTTGTGACTGGGGGTGAATGTTTGTATTGTCCAGCATTCCGTCCATCAATTGTTTCTTTTGCATTTGTTGCACTAAGTGGGAAGGGTATGCCCAGACGTGGGTCCCGTGCTCACTACACCACTGGATTCAAGCTAGCCTGGCTGATGAAGGGTGATGCCCTGAAACCGGTCCCAGGATGCTTGTTTCCGGTCCAGGGAGGACCTGGCTTTGCAGTTCGGGCTGGACTGTTCCCACAAGGAACAGGGTCAAGACTGATTTGCATATGGCTTGGTGTGGTGAGCAAAAGAATGATGGATTTAACCCAGATCCTTGTAACTGGGGGTGAATTTTTGCATTGTCCAGCATTCTGTCCATCAATTGTTTCTTTTGCATTTGTCGCCCTAAGTGGGAAGGGTATGCCCAGACGTGGGTCCCATGCTCACTACACCACTGGATTCAAGCTAGCCTGGCTGATGAAGGGTGATGCCCTGAAACCGGTCCCAGGATGCCTGTTTCTGGTCCAGGGAGGACCTGGCTTGGCAGTTCGGGCTGGACTGTTCCCACAAGGAACAGGGTCAAGACTGATTTGCATATGGCTGGGTCCAAACTGGGGTGGTGTGGTGAGCAAAAGAATGATGGAATTAACCCAGATCCTTGTGACTGGGGGTGAATGTTTGCATTGTCCAGCATTCCGTCCATCAATTGTTTCTTTTGCATTTGTTGCCCTAATTGGGAAGGGTATGCCCAGACGTGGGTCCCGTGCTCACTACACCACTCGATTCAAGCTAGCCTGGCTGATGAAGGGTGATGCCCTGAAACCGGTCCCAGGATGCTTGTTTCTGTTCCAGGGAGGACCTGGCTTTGCAGTTCGGGCTGGACTGTTCCCACAAGGAACAGGGTCAAGACTGATTTGCATATGGCTGGGTCCAAACTGGGGTGGTGTGGTGAGCAAAAGAATGATGGATTTAACCCAGATCCTTGTAACTGGGGGTGAATGTTTGCATTGTCCAGCATTCCGTCCATCAATTGTTTCTTTTGTATTTGTCGCCCTAAGTGGGAAGGGTATGCCCAGACGTGGGTCCGTGCTCACTACACCACTGGATTCAAGCTAGCCTGGCTGATGAAGGGTGATTGTCCTGAAACTGGTCCCAGGATGCTTGTTTCCGGTCCAGGGAGGACCTGGCTTGGCAGTTCGGGCTGGACTGTTCCCACAAGGAACAGGGACAAGACTGATTTGCATATGGCTGGGTCCAAACTGGGGTGGTGTGGTGAGCAAAAGAATGATGGATTTAACCCAGGTCCTTGTGACTGGGGGTGAATGTTTGCATTGTCCAGCATTCCGTCCATCAAATGTTTCTTTTGCATTTGTCGCCCTAAGTGGGAAGGGTATGCCCAGACGTGGGACCCGTGCTCACTACACCCCTGGATTCAAGCTAGCCTGGCTGATGAAGGGTGATGCCCTGAAAGCGGTCCCAGGATGCTTGTTTCCGGTCCAGGGAGGACCTGGCTTGGCAGTTTGGGCTGGACTGTTCCCACAAGGAACAGGGTCAAGACTGATTTGCATATGGCTGGGTCCAAACTGGGGTGGTGTGGTGAGCAAAAGAATGATGGATTTAACCCAGATCCTTGTGACTGGGGGTGAATGTTTGCATTGTCCAGCATTCCGTCCATCAATTGTTTCTTTTGCATTTGTCGCCCTAAGTGGGAAGGGTATGCCCAGACGTGGGGCCTGTGCTCACTACACCACTGGATTCAAGCTAGCTTGGCTGATGAAGGGTGATGCCCTGAAACCGGTCCCAGGATGCTTGTTTCCGGTCCAGGGAGGACCTGCCTTGGCAGTTCGGGCTGGACTGTTCCCACAAGGAACAGGATCAAGACTGATTTGCATATGGCTGGGTCCAAACTGGGGTGGTGGGGTGAGCAAAAGAATGATGGATTTAACCCAGATCCTTGTGACTGGGGGTGAATGTTTGCATTGTCCAGCATTCCGTCCATCAATTGTTTCTTTTGCATTTGTCGCCCTAAGTGGGAAGGGTATGCCCAGACGTGGGTCCCGTGCTCACTACACCACTGATTCAAGCTAGCCTGGCTGATGAAGGGTGATGCCCTGAAACCGGTCCCAGGATGCTTGTTTCCGGTCCAGGGAGGACCTGGCTTGGCAGTTCGGGCTGGACTGTTCCCACAAGGAACAGGGTCAAGACTGATTTGCATATGGCTGGGTCCAAACTGGGGTGGTGTGGTGAGCAAAAGAATGATGGATTTAACCCAGACCCTTGTGACTGGGGGTGAATGTTTGCATTGTCCAGCATTCCGTCCATCAATTGTTTCTTTTGCATTTGTCGCCCTAAGTGGGAAGGGTATGCCCAGACATGGGTCCCGTGCTCACTACACCACTGGATTCAAGCTAGCCTGGCTGATGAAGGGTGATGCCCTGAAACCGTTCCCAGGATGCTTGTTTCCGGTCCAGGGAGGACCTGGCTTTGCAGTTCGGGCTGGACTGTTCCCACAAGGAACAGGGTCAAGACTGATTTGCATATGGCTTGGTGTGGTGAGCAAAAGAATGATGGATTTAACCCAGATCCTTGTAACTGGGGGTGAATGTTTGCATTGTCCAGCATTCTGTCCATCAATTGTTTCTTTTGCATTTGTCGCCCTAAGTGGGAAGGGTATGCCCAGACGTGGGTCCCGTGCTCACTACACCACTGGATTCAAGCTAGCCTGGCTGATGAAGGGTGATGCCCTGAAACCGGTCCCAGGATGCTTGTTTCCGGTCCAGGGAGGACCTGGCTTGGCAGTTCGGGCTGGACTGTT
Organism: Calotriton arnoldi; assembly: GCA_963921515.1. NCBI lineage: Eukaryota > Metazoa > Chordata > Amphibia > Caudata > Salamandridae > Calotriton > Calotriton arnoldi. The sequence continues at coordinate 14,349 of CAWUFW010002690.1, read as the reverse complement.
CCCACAAGGAACAGGGTCAAGACTGATTTGCATATGGCTGGGTCCAAACTGGGGTGGTGTGGTGAGCAAAAGAATGATGGATTTATCCCAGATCCTTGTGACTGGAGGTGAATGTTTGCATTGTCCAGCATTCTGTCCATCAATTGTTTCTTTTGCGTTTGTCGCCACTAAGTGGGAAGGGTATGCCCAGACGTGGTATTCCGTGCTCACTACACCACTGGAGTCAAGCTAGCCTGGCTGATGAAGGGTGATGCCCTGAAACCGGTCCCAGGATGCTTGTTTCCGGTCCAGGGAGGACCTGGCTTGGCAGTTCGGGCTGGACTGTTCCCACAAGGAACAGGGTCAAGACTGATTTGCATATGGCTGGGTCCAAACTGGGGTGGTGTGGTGAGCAAAAGAATGATGGATTTAACCCAGTTCCTTGTGACTGGGGGTGAATGTTTGCATTGTCCAGCATTCCGTCCATCAATTGTTTCTTTTGCATTTGTCGCCCTAAGTGGGAAGGGTATGCCCAGACGTTGGTCCCGTGCTCACTACACCACTGGATTCAAGCTAGTCTGGCTGATGAAGGGTGATGCCCTGAAACCGGTCCCAGGATGCTTGTTTCCGGTCCAGGGAGGACCTGGCTTGGCAGTTCGGGCTGGACTGTTCCCACAAGGAACAGGGTCAAGACTGATTTGCATATGGCTGGGTCCAAACTGGGGTGGTGGGGTGAGCAAAAGAATGATGGATTTAACCCAGATCCTTGTGACTGGGGGTGAATGTTTGCATTGTCCAGCATTCCGTCCATCAATTGTTTCTTTTGCATTTGTCGCCCTAAGTGGGAAGGGTATGCCCAGACGTGGGTCCCGTGCTCACTACACCACTGGATTTAAGGTAGCCTGGCTGATTAAGGGTGATGCCCTGAAACCGGTCCCAGGATACTTGTTTCCGGTCCAGGGAGGACCTGGCTTGGCAGTTCGGGCTGGACTGTTCCCACAAGGAACAGGGTCAAGACTGATTTGCATATGGCTGGGTCCAAACTGGGGTGGTGTGGTGAGCAAAAGAATGATGGATTTAACCCAGATCCTTGTGACTGGGGGTGAATGTTTGCATTGTCCAGCATTCCGTCCATCAATTGTTTCTTTTGCATTTGTCGCCCTAAGTGGGAAGGGTATGCCCAGACATGTGTCCCGTGCTCACTACACCACTGGATTCAAGCTAGCCTGGCTGATGAAGGGTGATGCCCTGAAACCGGTCCCAGGATGCTTGTTTCCGGTCCAGGGAGGACCTGGCTTTGCAGTTCGGGCTGGACTGTTCCCACAAGGAACAGGGTCAAGACTGATTTGCATATGGCTTGGTGTGGTGAGCAAAAGAATGATGGATTTAACCCAGATCCTTGTAACTGGTGGTGAATGTTTGCATTGTCCAGCATTCTGTCCATCAATTGTTTCTTTTGCATTTGTCGCCCTAAGTGGGAAGGGTATGCCCAGACGTGGGTCCCGCGCTCACTTCACCACTGGATTCAAGCTAGCCTGGCTGATGAAGGGTGATGCCCTGAAACCGGTCCCAGGATGCTTGTTTCCGGTCCAGGGAGGATCTGGCTTGGCAGGTCGGGCTGGACTGTTCCCACAAGGAACAGGGTCAAGACTGATTTGCATATGGCTGGGTCCAAACTGGGGTGGTGTGGTGAGCAAAAGAATGATGGATTTATCCCAGATCCTTGTGACTGGAAGTGAATGTTTGCATTGTCCAGCATTCTGTCCATCAATTGTTTCTTTTGCGTTTGTCGCCACTAAGTGGGAAGGGTATGCCCAGACGTGGGTCCCGTGCTCACTACACCACTGGATTTAAGCTAGCCTGGCTGATGAAGGATGATGCCCTGAATCTGGTCCCAGGATGCTTGTTTCCGGTCCAGGGAGGACCTGGCTTGGCAGTTCGGGCTGGACTGTTCCCACAAGGAACAGGGTCAAGACTGATTTTCATATGGCTGGGTCCAAACTGGGGTGGTGGGGTGAGCAAAAGAATGATGGATTTAACCCAGATCCTTGTGACTGGGGGTGAATGTTTGCATTGTCCAGCATTCCGTCCATCAATTGTTTCTTTTGCATTTGTCGCCCTAAGTGGGAAGGGTATGCCCAGACGTGGGTCCCGTGCTCACTACACCACTGGATTCAAGCTAGCCTGGCTGATGAAGGGTGATGCCCTGATACCGGTCCCAGGATGCTTGTTTCTGGTCCAGGGAGGACCTGGCTTTGCAGTTCGGGCTGGACTGTTCCCACAAGGAACAGGGTCAAGACTGATTTGCATATGGCTGGGTCCAAACTGGGATGGTGTGGTGAGCAAAAGAATGATGGATTTAACCCAGATCCTTGTAACTGGGGGTGAATGTTTGCATTGTCCAGCATTCCGTCCATCAATTGTTTCTTTTGCATTTGTCGCCCTAAGTGGGAAGGGTATGCCCAGACGTGGGTCCCGTGCTCACTACACCACTGGATTCAAGCTAGCCTGGCTGATGAAGACTGATGCCCTGAAACCGGTCCCAGGATGCTTGTTTCCGGTCCAGGGAGGACCTGGCTTGGCAGTTCGGGCTGGACTGTTCCCACAAGGAACAGGGTCAAGACTGATTTTCATATGGCTGGGTCCAAACTGGGGTGGTGGGGTGAGCAAAAGAATGATGGATTTAACCCAGATCCTTGTGACTGGGGGTGAATGTTTGCATTGTCCAGCATTCCGTCCATCAATTGTTTCTTTTGCATTTGTCGCCCTAAGTGGGAAGGGTATGCCCAGACGTGGGTCCGTTCTCACTACACCACTGGATTCAAGCTAGCCTGGCTGATGAAGGGTGATGTCCTGAAACTGGTCCCAGGATGCTTGTTTCCGGTCCAGGGAGGACATGGCTTGGCAGTTCGGGCTGGACTGTTCCCACAAGGAACAGGGACAAGACTGATTTGCATATGGCTGCGTCCAAACTGGGGTGGTGTGGTGAGCAAAAGAATGATGGATTTAACCCAGGTCCTTGTGACTGGGGGTGAATGTTTGCATTGTCCAGCATTCCGTCCATCAAATGTTTCTATTGCATTTGTCGCCCTAAGTGGGAAGGGGATGCCCACACGTGGGTCCCATGCTCACTACACCACTGGATTCAAGCTAGCATGGCTGATGAAGGGTGATGCACTGAAACCGGTCCGAGGATGCTTGTTTCCGGTCCAGGGAAGACCTGGCTTGGCAGTTCGGTCTGGACTGTTCCCACAAGGAACAGGGTCAAGACTGATTTGGATATGGCTGGGTCCAAACTGGGTGGTGTGGTGAGCAAAAGAATGATGGATTTAACCAAGATCCTTGTGACTGGGGGTGAATGTTTGCATTGTCCAGCATTCCGTCCATCAATTGTTTCTTTTGCATTTTTCGCCCTAAGTGGGAAGGGTATGCCCAGACGTGGGTCCCGTGCTCACTACACCACTGGATTCAAGCTAGCCTGGCTGATGAAGGGTGATGCCCTGAAACCGGTCCCAGGATGCTTGTTTCCGGTCCAGGGAGGACCTGGCTTGGCAGTTCGGGTTGGACTGTTCCCACAAGGAACAGGGTCAAGACTGATTTGAATATGGCTGGGTCCAAACTGGGGTGGGGTGGTGAGCAAAAGAATGATGGATTTAACCAAGATCCTTGTGACTGGGGGTGAATGTTTGCATTGTCCAGCATTCCGTCCATCAATTGTTTCTTTTGCATTTGTTGCCCTAAGTGGGAAGGGTATGCCCAGACGTGGGTCCCGTGCTCACTACACCACTGGATTCAAGCTAGCCTGGCTGATGAAGGGTGATGCCCTGAAACCGGTCCCAGGATGCTTGTTTCCGGTCCAGGGAGGACCTGGCTTGGCAGTTCGGGCTGGACTGTTCCCAAAAGGAACAGGGTCAATACTGATTTGCATATGGCTGAGTCCAAACTGGGGTGGTGTGGTGAGCAAGAGAATGATGGATTTAACCCAGATCCTTGTGAATGGGGGTGAATGTTTGCATTGTAAAGCATTCCGTCCATCAATTGTTTCTTTTGCATTTGTCGCCCTAAGTGGGAAGGGTATGCCCAGACGTGGGTCCGTTCTCACTACACCACTGGATTCAAGCTAGCCTGGCTGATGAAGGGTGATGTCCTGAAACTGGTCCCAGGATGCTTGTTTCCGGTCCAGGGAGGACCTGGCTTGGCAGTTCGGGCTGGACTGTTCCCACAAGGAAAAGGGACAAGACTGATTTGCATATGGCTGCGTCCAAACTGGGGTGGTGTGGTGAGCAAAAGAATGATGGATTTAACCCAGGTCCTTGTGACTGGGGGTGAATGTTTGCATTGTCCAGCATTCCGTCCATCAATTGTTTCTTTTGCATTTGTCGCCCTAAGTGGGAAGGGTATGCCCAGACGTGGGTCGGTGCTCACTACACCACTGGATTCAAGCTAGCCTGGCTGATGAAGGGTGATGTCCTGAAACTGGTCCCAGGATGCTTGTTTCCGGTCCAGGGAGGACCTGGCTTGGCAGTTCGGGCTGGACTGTTCCCACAAGGAACAGGGACAAGACTGATTTGCATATGGCTGGGTCCAAACTGGGGTGGTGTGGTGAGCAAAAGAATTATGGATTTAACCCAGGTCCTTGTGACTGGGGGTGAATGTTTGCATTGTCCAGCATTCCGTCCATCAAATGTTTCTTTTGCATTTGTCGCCCTAAGTGGGAAGGGTATGCCCAGACGTGGGTCCCGTGCTCACTGCACCACTTGATACAAGCTAGCATGGCTGATGAAGGGTGATGCACTGAAACTGGTACCAGGATGCTTGTTTCCGGTCCGGGGAAGACCTGGCTTGGCAGTTCGGTCTGGACTGTTCCCACAAGGAACAGGGTCAAGACTGATTTGGATATGGCTGGGTCCAAACTGGGGTGGTGTGGTGAGCAAAAGAATGATGGATTTAACATAGATCCTTGTGACTGGGGGTGAATGTTTGCATTGTGCAGCATTCCGTCCATCAATTGTTTCTTTTGCATTTGTCGCCCTAAGTGGGAAGGGTATGCCCAGACGTGGGTCCCGTGCTCACTACACCACTGGATTCAAGCTAGCCTGGCTGATGAAGACTGATGCCCTGAAACCGGTCCCAGGATGCTTGTTTCCGGTCCAGGGAGGACCTGGCTTGGCAGTTCGGGCTGGACTGTTCCCACAAGGAACAGGGTCAAGACTGATTTGCATATGGCTGGGTCCAAACTGGGGTGGTGGGGTGAGCAAAAGAATGATGGATTTAACCCAGATCCTTGTGACTGGGGGTGAATGTTTGCATTGTCCAGCATTCCGTCCATCAATTGCTTCTTTTGCATTTGTCGCCCTAAGTGGGAAGGGTATGCCCAGACGTGGGTCCCGTGCTCACTACACCACTGGATTCAATCTAGCCTTGCTTATGAAGGGCGATGCCCTGAAACCGGTCCCAGGATGCTTGTTTCCGGTCCAGGGAGGACCTGGCTTGGCAGTTCGGGCTGGACTGTTCCCACAAGGAACAGGGTCAAGACTGATTTGCATATGGCTGGGTCCAAACTGGGGTGGTGTGGTGAGCAAAAGAATGATGGAATTAACCCAGATCCTTGTGACTGGGGGTGAATGTTTGCATTGTCCAGCATTCCGTCCATCAATTGTTTCTTTTGCATTTGTCGCCCTAATTGGGAAGGGTATGCCCAGACGTGGGTCCCGTGCTCACTACACCACTCGATTCAAGCTAGCCTGGCTGATGAAGGGTGATGCCCTGAAACCGGTCCCAGGATGCTTGTTTCTGTTCCAGGGAGGACCTGGCTTTGCAGTTCGGGCTGGACTGTTCCCACAAGGAACAGGGTCAAGACTGATTTGCATATGGCTGGGTCCAAACTGGGGTGGTGTGGTGAGCAAAAGAATGATGGATTTAACCCAGATCCTTGTAACTGGGGGTGAATGTTTGCATTGTCCAGCATTCCGTCCATCAATTGTTTCTTTTGTATTTGTCGCCCTAAGTGGGAAGGGTATGCCCAGACGTGGGTCCGTGCTCACTACACCACTGGATTCAAGCTAGCCTGGCTGATGAAGGGTATTGTCCTGAAACTGGTCCCAGGATGCTTGTTTCCGGTCCAGGGAGGACCTGGCTTGGCAGTTCGGGCTGGACTGTTCCCACAAGGAACAGGGACAAGACTGATTTGCATATGGCTGGGTCCAAACTGGGGTGGTGTGGTGAGCAAAAGAATGATGGATTTAACCCAGGTCCTTGTGACTGGGGGTGAATGTTTGCATTGTCCAGCATTCCGTCCATCAAATGTTTCTATTGCATTTGTCGCCCTAAGTGGGAAGGGTATGCCCAGACGTGGGTCCCGTGCTCGCTCACTGCACCACTGGATTCAAGCTAGCATAGCTGATGAAGGGTGATGCACTGAAACCGGTCCGAGGATGCTTGTTTCCGGTCCAGGGAAGACCTGGCTTGGCAGTTCGGTCTGGACTGTTCCCACAAGGAACAGGGTCAAGACTGATTTGGATATGGCTGGGTCCAAACTGGGGTGGTGTGGTGAGCAAAAGAATTATGGATTTAACCAAGATCCTTGTGACTGGGGGTGAATGTTTGCATTGCCCAGCATTCCGTCCATCAATTGTTTCTTTTGCATTTGTCGCCCTAAGTGGGAAGGGTATGCCCAGACGTGGGACCCGTGCTCACTACACCCCTGGATTCAAGCTAGCCTGGCTGATGAAGGGTGATGCCCTGAAAGCGGTCCCAGGATGCTTGTTTCCGGTCCAGGGAGGACCTGGCTTGGCAGTTTGGGCTGGACTGTTCCCACAAGGAACAGGGTCAAGACTGATTTGCATATGGCTGGGTCCAAACTGGGGTGGTGTGGTGAGCAAAAGAATGATGGATTTAACCCAGATCCTTGTGACTGGGGGTGAATGTTTGCATTGTCCAGCATTCCGTCCATCAATTGTTTCTTTTGCATTTGTCACCCTAAGTGGTAAGGGTATGCCCAGACGTGGGTCCTGTGCTCACTACACCACTGGATTCAAGCTAGCTTGGCTGATGAAGGGTGATGCCCTGAAACCGGTCCCAGGATGCTTGTTTCCGGTCCAGGGAGGACCTGCCTTGGCAGTTCGGGCTGGACTGTTCCCACAAGGAACAGGGTCAAGACTGATTTGCATATGGCTGGGTCCAAACTGGGGTGGTGGGGTGAGCAAAAGAATGATGGATTTAACCCAGATCCTTGTGACTGGGGGTGAATGTTTGCATTGTCCAGCATTCCGTCCATCAATTGTTTCTTTTGCATTTGTCGCCCTTAAGTGGGAAGGGTATGCCCAGACGTGGGTCCCGTGCTCACTACACCACTGATTCAAGCTAGCCTGGCTGATGAAGGGTGATGCCCTGAAACCGGTCCCAGGATGCTTGTTTCCGGTCCAGGGAGGACCTGGCTTGGCAGTTCGGGCTGGACTGTTCCCACAAGGAACAGGGTCAAGACTGATTTGCATATGGCTGGGTCCAAACTGGGGTGGTGTGGTGAGCAAAAGAATGATGGATTTAACCCAGATCCTTGTGACTGGGGGTGAATGTTTGCATTGTCCAGCATTCCGTCCATCAATTGTTTCTTTTGCATTTGTCGCCCTAAGTGGGAAGGGTATGCCCAGACATGGGTCCCGTGCTCACTACACCACTGGATTCAAGCTAGCCTGGCTGATGAAGGGTGATGCCCTGAAACCGGTCCCAGGATGCTTGTTTCCGGTCCAGGGAGGACCTGGCTTGGCAGTTCGGGCTGGACTGTTCCCACAAGGAACAGGGTCAAGACTGATTTGCATATGGCTGGTCCAAACTGGTGGGTGGTGAGCAAAAGAATGATGGATTTAACCCAAATCCTTGTGACTGGGGGTGAATGTTTGCATTGTCCAGCATTCCGTCCATCAATTGTTTCTTTTGCATTTGTCGCCCTAAGTGGGAAGGGTATGCCCAGACGTGGGTCCCGTGCTCACTACACCACTGGATTCAAGCTAGCCTGGCTGATGAAGGGTGATGCCCTGAAACCGGTCCCAGGATGCTTGTTTCCGGTCCAGGGAGGACCTGGCTTGGCAGTTCGGGCTGGACTGTTCCCACAAGGAACAGGGTCAAGACTGATTTGCATATGGCTGGGTCCAAACTGGGGTGGTGTGGTGAGCAAAAGAATGATGGATTTATCCCAGATCCTTGTGACTGGAGGTGAATGTTTGCATTGTCCAGCATTCTGTCCATCAATTGTTTCTTTTGCGTTTGTCGCCACTAAGTGGGAAGGGTATGCCCAGACGTGGTATCCCGTGCTCACTACACCACTGGAGTCAAGCTAGCCTGGCTGATGAAGGGTGATGCCCTGAAACCGGTCCCAGGATGCTTGTTTCCGGTCCAGGGAGGACCTGGCTTGGCAGTTCGGGCTGGACTGTTCCCACAAGGAACAGGGTCAAGACTGATTTGCATATGGCTGGGTCCAAACTGGGGTGGTGTGGTGAGCAAAAGAATGATGGATTTAACCCAGATCCTTGTGACTGGGGGTGAATGTTTGCATTGTCCAGCATTCCGTCCATCAATTGTTTCTTTTGCATTTGTCGCCCTAAGTGGGAAGGGTATGCCCAGACGTGGGTCCCGTGCTCACTACACCACTGGATTCAAGCTAGTCTGGCTGATGAAGGGTGATGCCCTGAAACCGGTCCCAGGATGCTTGTTTCCGGTCCAGGGAGGACCTGGCTTGGCAGTTCGGGCTGGACTGTTCCCACAAGGAACAGGGTCAAGACTGATTTGCATATGGCTGGGTCCAAACTGGGGTGGTGTGGTGAGCAAAAGAATGATGGATTTAACCCAGATCCTTGTGACTGGGGGTGAATGTTTGCATTGTCCAGCATTCCGTCCATCAATTGTTTCTTTTGCATTTGTCGCCCTAAGTGGGAAGGGTATGCCCAGACGTGGGTCCCGTGCTCACTACACCACTGGATTCAAGGTAGCCTGGCTGATGAAGGGTGATGCCCTGAAACCGGTCCCAGGATGCTTGTTTCCGGTCCAGGGAGGACCTGGCTTGGCAGTTCGGGCTGGACTGTTCCCACAAGGAACAGGGTCAAGACTGATTTGCATATGGCTGGGTCCAAACTGGGGTGGTGTGGTGAGCAAAAGAATGATGGATTTAACCCAGATCCTTGTGACTGGGGGTGAATGTTTGCATTGTCCAGCATTCCGTCCATCAATTGTTTCTTTTGCATTTGTCGCCCTAAGTGGGAAGGGTATGCCCAGACATGGGTCCCGTGCTCACTACACCACTGGATTCAAGCTAGCCTGGCTGATGAAGGGTGATGCCCTGAAACCGGTCCCAGGATGCTTGTTTCCGGTCCAGGGAGGACCTGGCTTGGCAGTTCGGGCTGGACTGTTCCCACAAGGAACAGGGTCAAGACTGATTTGCATATGGCTGGGTCCAAACTGGGGTGTGGTGAGCAAAAGAATGATGGATTTAACCCAGATCCTTGTGACTGGTGGTGAATGTTTGCATTGTCCAGCATTCCGTCCATCAATTGTTTCTTTTGCATTTGTCGCCCTAAGTGGGAAGGGTATGCCCAGACGTGGGTCCCGTGCTCACTACACCACTGGATTCAAGCTAGCCTGGCTGATGAAGGGTGATGCCCTGAAACCGGTCCCAGGATGCTTGTTTCCGGTCCAGGGAGGATCTGGCTTGGCAGGTCGGGCTGGACTGTTCCCACAAGGAACAGGGTCAAGACTGATTTGCATATGGCTGGGTCCAAACTGGGGTGGTGTGGTGAGCAAAAGAATGATGGATTTATCCCAGATCCTTGTGACTGGGAGTGAATGTTTGCATTGTCCAGCATTCTGTCCATCAATTGTTTCTTTTGCATTTGTCGCCACTAAGTGGGAAGGGTATGCCCAGACGTGGGTCCCGTGCTCACTACACCACTGGATTCAAGCTAGCCTGGCTGATGAAGGATGATGCCCTGAATCTGGTCCCAGGATGCTTGTTTCCGGTCCAGGGAGGACCTGGCTTGGCAGTTCGGGCTGGACTGTTCCCACAAGGAACAGGGTCAAGACTGATTTGCATATGGCTGGGTCCAAACTGGGGTGGTGGGGTGAGCAAAAGAATGATGGATTTAACCCAGATCCTTGTGACTGGGGGTGAATGTTTGCATTGTCCAGCATTCCGTCCATCAATTGTTTCTTTTGCATTTGTCGCCCTAAGTGGGAAGGGTATGCCCAGACGTGGGTCCCGTGCTCACTACACCACTGGATTCAAGCTAGCCTGGCTGATGAAGGGTGATGCCCTGATACCGGTCCCAGGATGCTTGTTTCCGGTCCAGGGAGGACCTGGCTTGGCAGTTCGGGCTGGACTGTTCCCACAAGGAACAGGGTCAAGACTGATTTGCATATGGCTGGGTCCAAACTGGGATGGTGTGGTGAGCAAAAGAATGATGGATTTAACCCAGATCCTTGTGACTGGGGGTGAATGTTTGCATTGTCCAGCATTCCGTCCATCAATTGTTTCTTTTGCATTTGTCGCCATAAGTGGGAAGGGTATGCCCAGACGTGGGTCCGTTCTCACTACACCACTGGATTCAAGCTAGCCTGGCTGATGAAGGGTGATGTCCTGAAACTGGTCCCAGGATGCTTGTTTCCGGTCCAGGGAGGACCTGGCTTGGCAGTTCGGGCTGGACTGTTCCCACAAGGAACAGGGACAAGACTGATTTGCATATGGCTGCGTCCAAACTGGGGTGGTGTGGTGAGCAAAAGTATGATGGATTTAACCCAGATCCTTGTGACTGGGGGTGAATGTTTGCATTGTCCAGCATTCCGTCCATCAAATGTTTCTATTGCATTTGTCGCCCTAAGTGGGAAGGGTATGCCCAGACGTGGGTCCCGTGCTCACTACACCACTGGATTCAAGCTAGCATGGCTGATGAAGGGTGATGCCCTGAAACCGGTCCCAGGATGCTTGTTTCCGGTCCAGGGAAGACCTGGCTTGGCAGTTCGGGCTGGACTGTTCCCACAAGGAACAGGGTCAAGACTGATTTGCATATGGCTGGGTCCAAACTGGGGTGGTGTGGTGAGCAAAAGAATGATGGATTTAACCCAGATCCTTGTGACTGGGGGTGAATGTTTGCATTGTCCAGCATTCCGTCCATCAATTGTTTCTTTTGCATTTGTCGCCCTAAGTGGGAAGGGTATGCCCAGACGTGGGTCCCGTGCTCACTACACCACTGGATTCAAGCTAGCCTGGCTGATGAAGGGTGATGCCCTGAAACCGGTCCCAGGATGCTTGTTTCCGGTCCAGGGAGGACCTGGCTTGGCAGTTCGGGCTGGACTGTTCCCACAAGGAACAGGGTCAAGACTGATTTGAATATGGCTGGGTCCAAACTGGGGTGGGGTGGTGATCAAAAGAATGATGGATTTAACCAAGATCCTTGTGACTGGGGGTGAATGTTTGCATTGTCCAGCATTCCGTCCATCAATTGTTTCTTTTGCATTTGTTGCCCTAAGTGGGAAGGGTATGCCCAGACGTGGGTCCCGTGCTCACTACACCACTGGATTCAAGCTAGCCTGGCTGATGAAGGGTGATGCCCTGAAACCGGTCCCAGGATGCTTGTTTCCGGTCCAGGGAGGACCTGGCTTGGCAGTTCGGGCTGGACTGTTCCCAAAAGGAACAGGGTCAATACTGATTTGCATATGGCTGAGTCCAAACTGGGGTGGTGTGGTGAGCAAAAGAATGATGGATTTAACCCAGATCCTTGTGACTGGGGGTGAATGTTTGCATTGTCCAGCATTCCGTCCATCAATTGTTTCTTTTGCATTTGTTGGGAAGGGTATGCCCAGACGTGGGTCCGTGCTCACTACACCACTGGATTCAAGCTAGCCTGGCTGATGAAGGGTGATGCCCTGAAACCGGTCCCAGGATGCTTGTTTCCGGTCCAGGGAGGACCTGGCTTGGCAGTTCGGGCTGGACTGTTCCCACAAGGAACAGGGACAAGACTGATTTGCATATGGCTGCGTCCAAACTGGGGTGGTGTGGTGAGCAAAAGAATGATGGATTTAACCCAGATCCTTGTGACTGGGGGTGAATGTTTGCATTGTCCAGCATTCCGTCCATCAATTGTTTCTTTTGCATTTGTCGCCCTAAGTGGGAAGGGTATGCCCAGACGTGGGTCCGGTGCTCACTACACCACTGGATTCAAGCTAGCCTGGCTGATGAAGGGTGATGTCCTGAAACCGGTCCCAGGATGCTTGTTTCCGGTCCAGGGAGGACCTGGCTTGGCAGTTCGGGCTGGACTGTTCCCACAAGGAACAGGGTCAAGACTGATTTGCATATGGCTGGGTCCAAACTGGGGTGGTGTGGTGAGCAAAAGAATGATGGATTTAACCCAGATCCTTGTGACTGGGGGTGAATGTTTGCATTGTCCAGCATTCCGTCCATCAATTGTTTCTTTTGCATTTGTCGCCCTAAGTGGGAAGGGTATGCCCAGACGTGGGTCCCGTGCTCACTACACCACTGGATTCAAGCTAGCCTGGCTGATGAAGGGTGATGCCCTGAAACCGGTCCCAGGATGCTTGTTTCCGGTCCAGGGAGGACCTGGCTTGGCAGTTCGGGCTGGACTGTTCCCACAAGGAACAGGGTCAAGACTGATTTGAATATGGCTGGGTCCAAACTGGGGTGGGGTGGTGAGCAAAAGAATTATGGATTTAACCCAGATCCTTGTGACTGGGAGTGAATGTTTGTATTGTCCAGCATTCCGTCCATCAATTGTTTCTTTTGCATTTGTTGCCCTAAGTGGGAAGGGTATGCCCAGACGTGGGTCCCGTGCTCACTACACCACTGGATTCAAGCTAGCCTGGCTGATGAAGGGTGATGCCCTGAAACCGGTCCCAGGATGCTTGTTTCCGGTCCAGGGAGGACCTGGCTTGGCAGTTCGGGCTGGACTGTTCCCAAAAGGAACAGGGTCAATACTGATTTGCATATGGCTGAGTCCAAACTGGGGTGGTGTGGTGAGCAAAAGAATGATGGATTTAACCCAGATCCTTGTGACTGGGGGTGAATGTTTGCATTGTAAAGCATTCCGTCCATCAATTGTTTCTTTTGCATTTGTCGCCCTAAGTGGGAAGGTTATGCCCAGACGTGGGTCCTGTGCTCACTACACCACTGGATTCAAGCTAGCCTGGCTGATGAAGGGTGATGCCCTGAAACCGGTCCCAGGATGCTTGTTTCCGGTCCAGGGAGATCCTGGCTTGGCAGTTCGGGCTGGACTGTTCCCACAATGAACAGGGTCAACACTGATTTGTATATGGCTGGGTCCAAACTGGGGTGGTGTGGTGAGCAAATGAAAGATGGATTTAACCCAGATCCTTGTGACTGGGGTGAATGTTTGCATTGTCCAGCATTCCATCCATCAATTGTTTCTTTTGCATTTGCCGCCCTAAGTGGGAAGGGTATGCCCAGACGTGGGTCCCGTGCTCACTACACCACTGGATTCAAGCTAGCCTGGCTGATGAAGGGTGATGCCCTGAAACCGGTCCCAGGATGCTTGTTTCCGGTGCAGGGAGGACCTGGCTTGGCAGTTCGGGCTGGACTGTTCCCACAAGGAACAAAGTCAAGACTGATTTGCATATGGCTGGGTCCAAACTGGGGTGGTGTGGTGAGCAAAAGAATGATGGATTTAACCCAGATCCTTGTGACTGGGGGTGAATGCTTGCATTGTCCAGCATTCCGTCCATCAATTGTTTCTTTTGACTTTGTCGCCCTAAGTGGGAAGGGTATGCCCAGACGTGGGTCCCGTGCTCACTACACCACTGGATTCAAGTTAGCCTGGCTGATGAAGGGTGATGCCCTGAAACCGGTCCCAGGATGCTTGTTTCCGGTCCAGGGAGGACCTGGCTTGGCAGTTCGGGCTGGACTGTTCCCACAAGGAACAGGGTCAAGACTGATTTGCATATGGCTTGGTCCAAACTTGGGTGGTGTGGTGAGCAAAAGAATGATGGATTTAACCCAGATCCTTGTGACTGGGGGTGAATGTTTGCATTGTCCAGCATTCCGTCTATCAATTGTTTCTTTTGCATTTGTCGCCCTAAGTGGGAAGGGTATGCCCAGATGTGGGTCCCGTGCTCACTACACCATTGGATTCAAGCTAGCCTGGCTGATGAAGAGTGATGCCCTGAAACCGGTCCCAGGATGCTTGTTTCCGGTCCAGGGAGGACCTGGCTTGGCAGTTCGGGCTGGACTGTTCCCACAAGGAACAGGGTCAAGACTGATTTGCATATGGCTGGGTCCAAACTCGGGTGGTGTGGTGAGCAAACGAATGATGGATTTAACCCAGATCCTTGTGACTGGGGGTGAATGTTGCATTG